>CM035119.1:121523690-122250850 GCA_020205555.1 Panax stipuleanatus | reverse complement strand
TGTTTGCTCATCTTTGTATAGGGGGCATGTGCAGGCGCAAGACAAGTAGAAGTAACGATCAATGGCATTGGTGAGAGAGCGGGTAATGCTTCTTTGGAGGAGGTGAGGTTTGTTTCGCATATGTCAGTTGAATTATGTATTATTGCATTGTCAAAAATATGAGGCAATGTGATTTTCAAGATTTGATTATGGTGCTTAAGTATGTTTTGTTTTTATTTTTTATTTCTAGCTATGAGATCTTTCAGATGCATTTTATATTACTTTGGGATTTCATCCATTGTCTTTTACTTACGACTTCATATTCTTATTGCTATTGTTTTCCGCTTAAGTAGGTTAGTTTGTATTGTTGGCTGTCTGTTTCTCACAGAGAATCTCTTTTGTGTGTGTGCGCGCGCTCTTGTGTATGCGTGTGTGTTTCTCTTGTTGAGTTTGGTATGCGACTTAACTATAACGTAGTACAATGGGTATTTATCATGTTGTTGGAATAATGGAATGTACTAATGTGCATGGTTCAGATTTTCTCTGCTCTGAGTAGATAATATGTAACTTTTATCCTTACTAATTTTTGACATGTTAATTTTGAATTCGTAATTTAATGCTTGATTTGCTTGCCCAGTCGACCAATGTAATCAACTGAAGCTGGTCCATATATTGTCAACCATTATACTCTATATCTCCTTATGAAAGAACAAATCTTGACACAAAATCAAAGAACTTTGTGGATGTCATGGATTCCTTATATAGCTATATTTTAAGGTAGTTGGATCTTGTAATGTGCAACAACACTGTTAATTTACGTGCTACTTCTCTTTCTTTCTAATATAGGTCGTAATGGCATTTAAATGTCGCGGTGAGCAAGTATTGGGTGGTCTTTATACTGGGATCAATACTAAACACATAGTGATGGCTAGCAAGATGGTATACTCTCTTTGCAGCTTTTTTATATTTGTATTTTTATTTTTCCCAATCTGAAAATAGTTGCTTTACTCTGATTCAATTTAGTGGTTGTATTTCTAGGTGGAAGAGTACAGTGGGCTGCTTGTGCAACCACACAAGGCAATTGTTGGTGCTAATGCTTTTGCTCATGAAAGTGGTATCCATCAGGTTGGTTTTCTGATTGCAAATTGGTTTAAGATTATGCTTCATATATCTGCATTTTATGCTTCTAGCATGTTGTGGTCATGTTAGCACAGCTGTTCTAAATATTCTTACAAGTGTCAGTTTACGTTTAGAGGATGCAAACATTTCCAAACTTGCAATTCTTTTGATTGTGAAGTTGCATAAGCTTGTGCAGGATTTCCTTTGGAGGGGGGAACCAGGAGAGGGAAAGCTCAGGTGTGTGCTCGATGGAGGTCTAGATATTTGGTACCTGGGAGTCTTTAACCAACCTTTGTTTGGTAAGTGGTTATGTAGATTTATGGCATGAAGTTGGTCTATGGAAGAGGGTCATTATTAGTCGCTTTGGTGGGGGGAGGGGAGGGGAGGGGAGGGGAGGGGGGGGAGAGAGAGAGAGAGTGTTTACAGACTAGGCTTGGGTCCTTTCCTTTTGGGGGAGGGGTTTTGAAAGCCATTGCTTCAGGTTTGGATGGATTTATGAGGCATTGTGTAGGAGGTTGGGAAATTGAAGGAAATTTTTGATTTTGGTCAGACACTATGGTGAGATTCCACTTGCGGTGTTTCCTGAATCTTTTAGATATTTTGGTGGATCCAAGGGTTATGGTTGCAGATTTTTTTTTGAGGTTGAGCAACGATGGTCGTGGCAGTCACTATTTAGGTGGAACTTTCAGGTTGGAAATTAGAGGCGGTAGTTGGATTGTTGAATCATGAATGTCCTTGGAGGGAAGGAGATATGGGTTGGACAGGAGGATCTAGTGCATTGGAAGGCCAAAACAATAATAGATGTTTTTTGGTGCACTCATATTTTAGAATTCTGTAAGGAGTTGATGGTAATTATGTACCATCAGAGACCTATCTATAGAGAGTAGGGGAACCTCAGAAGGTGGCATTTTTCAAATGGACTGTGGCTTTTGGGTGGTAATCCACACTTAGCATAACCTCAAAAATAGAGAGCTCCGGCTTGCTAGTAGATAGTTATCAAGTCACGACGACTAGCCCGCGATTAGTCGTCCGATCACTGTTGGAAGTGCGAGTCGATAGCTCGACTTGGCTGTTGTCGCTAAGTGGTGCAACTTGAACAATTAGTCGTCGCCTAGTCATTTCAAATCGATTATTTACCCGACTTGGTCTCTAGTCGGATGACTTGAGAAGAAACTCAAATTTTAATTTACCCGACCCAATTCCAAATTCCAATTGACCTATAACCTAGTAACCCACCCAATTAAAGATCCAAACAAATATACTCAAATAAGTATGTGACCAAGGGATTACTTTGCTAAGAAAAATATCGGCAACAAAGAAGAAAAAGGAACTTACATATTTTGCACGGTGAGTTTTTTATTTTATTTAACATTAGTATATATAACTAGTATATACAACTAATGTATAGTATACTAAGTATAGTATATTAATTTATATAATTATAGTATATATAAATTTATAGTATAGTATTTTCAGCTTATCAATTTATATATCTATAGCATAATTATATATTTACACACACACACACACACACACATATATATATATATAATGATTATACAAGATTATTAATGTTATATAAATATCGTTAGTGATTATTAATGTTATATAAATATCGTTAGTGATGTGTCAATATCAATGATATTTAATAGTTTAGATTGTGAAATTGTAATATTTTTCATGTTAATTGTAATTTAAATTTATATATATATATATATATACACACACCTTATATTGTAAATAATTTGTCGCTTATCGACGACTAGTCGGGCGACAAGTCAACTGGTCGCTTAGGCAGTCAGACACTGACTCGCTTCAATTTAACGATTTGACAACTTAGTAGTAAATTAAATGGTCGATCATCTCCTTCTCCATTCTATTGCGGCAAGGAGTTTGAGGAGTGACCTTGATCGGTTAAGCAAGGAGGAGCTGAGTGGATAGGTTTATCTCCTTGCTATGCTTCCCCTAGGACTAGCGTAAAGGAAATGTAGCCGGGACACCCTTTCCCTTTTTGCTGTGTGATGTCTCTTTTGTGATGCCAAGGGCAGTAGGTGAAATGATGCAGGCTTGGAATGGAATGAGGGTGTGGAAAGAGTGGAGGCTAGTGTTGTTTATTTTTATTTTTGTTTTTTCATTTATTTTGGGAAGATCAATTGATAGGGAGGATCTTTTAGTACGGACAGGGGTCTTGGCTTTGTGTTGCAATTGGCATAGTTGTAGCTTTTCGCCTATATTGTGTATACTGCATGTGTACTTAGGTTAGACCGCTAACAACGCTTAGAGTGAATTTATTATTTACTTGTACAAAAAATTATATTATGTTCATTTTCTTGGTTGATATCATTTTCTAGATTAGGTGTCAGAAAACAATCTTGAACCTCAACAGTATTTGAATTCAGATCCTAGCCCTACTTGTATTCTTATTTTCAATCAACTTTGTGGATCTGACCCATAATCAATATTTTTTGGCTTAAATACACTTTAAACCTTTAAGTTTTTTGCTTTTTACACTTTAAACTTCAATGTTTTAACTTTAAGACATTGAACCTCAATGTCTCTATATTTTTATAAATTAAACCTTTTGGCTACCGAATTAAGCATTTCTTACCAGAATAAGTCATGTAACTCCAAATAAAGGGTAATTAAGTCTTTTAAGGGTTTATATCGTTTATATTGGCTTCGATTTTACTTTATTTTTCTTCTTCATCACATACTAACCACGTGACTACAATTTTTTGTGCTTTTAAAGATATTTTAGATGTTCTATCAATCCGGAAAATTTAGTTTTTAACGGTATAAATCATTTATATTTAATTTAATTTTTTCTATTTTTTTTCTTCATACTAACCACGTGCCTATATTTTTTTGTATTCTAAAGATATTATGGAGTAAAATTACTCAAAATACTCTCATTCAGATCAATTATTACTCGTCGGTGGCCACAAGGTTTAATTTATAAAAATTTAAAGACATTAAGGTTCAATGTCTTAAAGTTGAAACATTAGGGTTTAAATTGTAAAAAGTGAAAAACTTGGAAGGTTTAAAGTGTATTTAAGCCATATTATTTTAATTATCTTCGTATTGATGGTGTAGATGCAGCTCATTTGTTTTGAAAACAGTTGGGTGCTAACGTAAATCGTGAGTGCTAGTGTTTACTTTCTTGTTTCCTTTTCTAATTTGTATCATTTCTACAAGGAACTCAACACATTGTGCCCTGTAAATTTGAGAATCTCTCACTGCTCAACAGCCCCTTGCTATTCATGATCACTATGTCACATTCTAGACGATCATCGGTCTACTCTACCTCAATTCACCATTTTGAACCTTATACAGGAGGTTTTTTAGTACCAGCTCCAGTCATGTGGAAGATGGTGAATCCACTAGGAAAAAGAAAAAAAATCAAGACAGATAATTAATGTATGTGAATTAGATTGTAAATCTTAAGGAAGAATGTCATAAATTCTGAGATTGGTAATGCTAAAATAGAAAAATTGCTAAAGATTGAGAGAGAAAAAAAATTTAATGATCAAAATATAATAGAGAACCCATTTAGAATAGGAAATTAATTCAGAATAAGAAAAAATAGAAGATTAGAAATGTAGTTGAGATGGGTTTGGAGATGAGAGATTTGACTTTTCATTGATAGTTCTTGGATTAGTACAATTGCTCAAAATTTACAGAGAAATAAAGAACAAATATGGATGATCAAGAATAGAGGAAGAAATGAAATGAAATTGGGTTCTCTCATAGAGAATTTAAGATTTCTGGGATTGGAAATGAAGACAGTTTTACACAAATGCGAGTGTTGAAGAGGGGAAATTGTAGACAGGAAAACCATAAGACATTAGAGAGACTTTAGTGGAGTTTTGAGTAAAAAAAAGTGCCCATGACTAGCTGAATTCTCTAAGAGTTTCTGACACCCATAATTTGTAAAAAGAAAAAGAAAAAATAAGGGTTAAACAAAAAGAATTAGAAGCAAAGAAATAAAGGATGTTAGATTAAAAAAGAACCAGAGTATCAGATTAGAGATAGAAGACTGAATGGAGGTTCTTACCCAATATATTTTTGAATTCTGAAAGTCACTGTTACCCAGTGTTTGCTTCAATCACCTTCAACCTTGTGTGTCAACCATGATGGAAATCTGTCCTAGAGTCGAGGGGCTTGATACAAAATGTGATGATTATGAATGTTTTAATCAAGATTATGTTGATAGATTCAGGAAAAAATGTAAAATAAAAAGAATTGAAATCAAATAAACATAAGAAGAGATTCACAAGTGGAAGGGAAGGAATTTAGAGAAGAAACTTTTCAGCATTAATTTACATAAAATACCAGGCTACATTTTGAAAGTGTTTTATACTAATTGTATGGCTATCGCAATATGCTTATAAACAAACACTACTAGTACTATTACCGAATAGATCTATTCTTATAACAACCTATATAATTGGTTAACGTTACGATATGTTGATCATTGACTGCCTTTTGCCTTTTGCCTTTTGATTTTTCTCCTTAGATTCTTCCATTTTTTTTTAATCTTTTTAAAACTATTTTTTCTAATCTTGTAGCACATTAAAGTTCTCTTATTATTCAAGGAGAGAGCATGTAGAAAGTTCTCAAGTTTAACATTTTCTTTCAATAATTGAGTTACGCTTATTGAAACCCTCGTCTTATATGCTTCAGATCTTGTAGGATGGAGTGCTTATTCTTCCGTTTTTATTATTTTTTTAAACTATTTTTTTTATTTATATGGTAGCACATTAAAGCTCTCTCATTTCAAGGAGAGAGCATCTAGAAAGTTCTCAAGTTGAACATTTTGAGTTGCACTTACTGAAACCCTTGTCTTATGCTTCCGATCTTGTAGGATGGAATGCTTAAACATAAAAATACATATGAGATTATGTCTCCGGAAGAGATTGGGCTCCATCGTTCTGATGAATCTGGTATTGTCCTTGGAAAACTTAGGTATGGAGAAACGAAACTGCTAAAGCTTTTGGTTTCTGTGTGGCTTACAAATTTGTTTATATATTTGTCTTTTGACACGTAACTGTTATCAGACCAAAAGGAAAAAAAGAAAAGAAAAAAAAAGTACTTGTGACTTTCTAGTTCTTCATTTGTATTTTAAGTTGCTGAAGTCTTATACTTCATTATATATGCTTGTTCAATATATGTTAGCCTTACTATTTTTGCATATTGATTTGTTATATAGAACACTATTGAGTTAGTCTATTCTGAATACTTTCGAAAAGCATGCTTATCCTCTTCTGAAGCCTTACCGTGGCACCATGCAAAAGAGATGACAATAGTGTTTCCATAATGAATTATGCAGAATGAAAAAGTAAATTAAGCTGGATGTGCAATGTTTGTGATCAAGAAACTGAAAAAGATTGTTTCCGTGATTAGGTGCAAAGCTAATTGAGATGTGGGGATTATTTATGAAACAAAGCTTGAAAATAGTTATATGTAATGATGCAGAACAGGTATAGATATATTTGGTGTTAGGATTAACTGTTAAGGATGGATCTTCATTCCACAGATGAGGTTCTGCATGCTTGAATCTCCAAGAAGCACCACCCACATGTTCTTTTAAAATGCTATTTGATAATATGACTATTTCCTTTCGTATTCTTTATGGTTTTGAAGCAATTTGTATTTTTGGCTGTCCATCTCTCTTTCCCACGAATACACATATATTCTCATGTTCTTTTTCCCTAAAATTTTGTACAGCGGACGCCATGCTTTGAGGTCGAAACTTCTGGAGGTATAGGGCAATGTTCATGCCATCTATGCACTAAATACATGCTCATGTTTTGATGCCATGCATCAACACCTTGCTTTAATTCCTTTTCAGCTTGGCTATGACATCGATGGGAAGGAACTTGATGATCTATTTTGGCGTTTTAAAGCTGTAGCTGAAAAGAAAAAGGTGCAAGGAAATTCTAGACAGTTTTACTGCTGTTAATTAAGTTTTAGTTTTTGTCGTTGGTTATGGTTGGGGAAAACTAGGGTTCCAAAAAGCTTCCCTGTCAATTGCCAAAGAATGGCATAAGGGTGCAGTCAGGGTGCGGACCTATAAGTTTATTAGCATATTGGAAAATGGATAACCAAAGTAGAGAAGGAAAGACTGTATATGTGCCTATGTTGTTGGAATTATGCAGCTCATTCTACCCATCATTTATTTTCTTTTTTGGTGTCTCAGACCATTACGGATGATGACCTAATAGCACTGGTCTCTGATGAAGTTTTCCAGCCTCAAGTTGTTTGGAAGCTTGGCGATGTACAGGTACACGTAGACTTCATTTCATGCTTCAATTGGGTTTTTCTTTAGTCAGTGGGGTGGATGTATAAAGTAGTCGTTCTTTCAATTGAAAAAGACCTATTACCTAACGCACAGGTTACATGTGGAAGTCTGGGTCTTTCAACGGCAACTGTTAGACTAATTGATGCTGATGGAGAAGAACATATTGCTTGTTCAGTTGGAACAGGGCCAGTTGATTCAGCATACAAGGCGGTTGATCTCATTGTGAAGGTTTGAATTTGAAAGCTTTCAGTTCTATATTGCAATGAAATTAGGTTAAAGAAATGGGCTAACCCACTTTTGCTAAGAGTCCTTGGCAGCTGCTTTCTGATGTTCTTGCTCGAGTGAAGTGACTTTTACACAATCAAAGAAGTTCCGAGCTTTTTCTTAGTCAGTATATATATTACAAAAGTAAACGATGACTCATTTAGTAAATTAAAGTTTACATCAAACGATGTCACATGTAAACTAGTACGAGTTCTGAGTAGTAAATATATATTTTTTTCCCTGTTGTAAGTGCTCATTTGAATTGGGAGCGCACACATGCTGTGGGCCTGAAGAAGCATTGTTCTCCCTATATGCAGATTCCTGTGACGCTTCTCGAGTACTCCATGAATGCAGTTACTGTAGGCATTGATGCTATAGCCACTACCAGAGTTTTAATTCGCGGGGATAACAACCAGACATCAACTAACGCATACGCTGGACAAGCTGCTCAACGTGCATATAGGTATGTCATGCACTTGGTTTAACTTTTTTCTCAAGGGAATTTTATTTCCACAAGCCTATTTTATCTTTCATGTAACTATGCGGAATTTACTATTTATGTGAGAGAGACCTTTTGAAAATAACAATTATCTTTTCTTAAATGGGTCATTTCAAAACATTTCATCAGTCCTACACTTGACTCATTTTTTTCTCTTTTGTTGTAATTGTTGGCAGTGGAACCGGAGCATCAATGGATATTGTTATTTCCAGCGTCCGAGCCTATATTGGTGCATTAAACAAGATGCTAGGCATCAAAATCAACGAAGTTCAAAGCTATCCAGAAACGGAAACGTTACATATTTGATAGTGGTTACAGAGCAGAGCAAGCAGGATCATGGCTGTTTGCACCTCCCCATTAGTTGTAGGTGTGCTTTCGGCGAATTGTCTGTTAATTTGTTGTAGCTTAAGGGGGTTCCAATTTTCTCTCCTTGAAATGTTATTCCACTTTGTATGTGCTTGGGCTTAGAGACAATATTCTGCTTCAGAAACAGACATAGGATTATATTGTTAGTATTTCTTGTCAGGAACTGTATATATGATAGAAAAATAAACAGCAATATAATACAGGGGTCTTATATATTTAAAGTTTCTTGGATAGTTGAAATGGTGTTGTAAAATCCTTCAGTTATTATGATGTATTCCGATTTTGTAATTAATCGACTTTTTGACATCATTTTAAGATGAGTGTTGTTTCTGTGTATTCTTAAAGAGTGTTGATTAGTCCAAGTATTGCTGTGTTTATTTTTTTTATAAACTGAATGTGTTATGGAATTGATCATCAATGAAAAGTTGAGTTACACTCTCAAATAGATCTTCTAAAGTTAATTCCCATGCAGTAACTATTATGAAATAATATTTTTCTGCTTAATTTAGATCATAGCCATGCATGGTGATGAGAATTATTAGCGGATCGGATGACTGTAACATTGTTATTAATTTTGATTTGGGTGATGGGTTTGGTTTAAGAAAATGTGAAGAAGAACAAAAAGTCTACAGCGACCGGGAATTCCGACCGGGGTGGCAATCACCCGGAATTTTTTTTTCTTTCTTTTTTTGCTTTTGACTTTCAAATAATTAATGTGATTTATTAGAACTGAAAATTTTACAATATAAAGTGATCTAGCTATTATTTGAATACACGTAAAAAATATTGTCCAAATATACACCATTGTAAAGATTAAGATGTTGAATTAATTTTAGAATTGGGAAATATTGGGACCAAACCAGTTATAAATTGCATTATGGTATTATTATTGTGATCAATGAAAATTTGAGTTGCACATTAATCTTATATGTATGTATATAACAGGTGTATTTTTTCAAAAAGTCTAAGCAGACAGGAATATAGGACATGAATATTGGACAGGAGTGTATTGGACTTTTAATTATTTATGTTTTGACCCCCAATGGGGTAAAAATACAAATAGATTAAAGTTCAATACATCTCCTATCCAATATTCCTGTCTCATATTCCTGTCTGTGTAGAAGAACTCGTATTTTTTTTATCCTTCCTATATTTATCCTTCATATTAGGGTACAGTTATAGTCAGTTTTTCTTCGCATGGGACATTGATTGCATGTATAAGAAAAATTCTCTTCATCTTTATTTTTTTCAGAAAAACTAATTTTGGTGCATCTATACTATGGCAACCTTAAAGATGTTTATAATGTAATTGAAAGAGGAAAATAACGTCGGCAACCTAAGAACTAATTAACTTCATATTTTAATTTTATACAATTACAAGTGAAAAGCTATATCTTTAAATATGTAGTTAGTAGTGCAGAATTACTTAAATGGGATAATTTTTACACGGCTAATTGTATCTTGAAATAAAGATTTTGGCCAATAACTCTTGAATGAAAACATCACATTGAATAAATTGAGGGGCAATTTTGCCATTTAATAGTGATTATTTTCATATAGAATAGAAAAGATGTCAAAGATAAGTGATAGCATGTTAGATTTAAAATCGGGTGATGAGTACAATCACACAGAAATTAAAGAACGAAAAAAAATAAGAACACACAACAGGTTCATCAATTTCGCTAGCATTGTTTGTCTGATGTATTCATATATTGTGTCTCTCACTCTTTACATGATACACACACCAGACATGAGATCAATCACATGAGGCTCAATACATTAGTCAAACCCAAGACCGGTCTACTAATAAAATCCCAAGCCCAAATAAACATTACGCTTGTCTATTAGTCTGACCCACTGAAGTATGTGTCAATCCCAACATTCTCTCACTTGGTGAATACTTCTTGATGCCCACCTCACATGTACACCACTTAAACTTTACCAAACTAACTGTCTTAGTTAAGAAGTCTGCACTATTCACTGCTATGTCAACTTCTCCAAAAAAATCAGTTTCTCATCAATCTTATCTCTAGTGAAGTGATACTGAATATTAATATGTTTCGACCGTGAGTGGGATGCAAGATTTTTTGCTAAGTAAATATCACTCTGATTGTCGCACTTCATGTGACACCCCCAAATTCGAGTACTTCATTCCTGCAGAATTTGGTGTTCACTATCCAAAACTCTCATGTCTAACTACCCACAATATAGGATAACGTTTAAACATAAACCTTAATAAACTTAAATGATAATCTTCCCTATTAAAGGGTTACATCTATTCAAACAATCCCAGATAATCTAACCTTAAAACCATCATTTAAAAGCGAAAAATAAATAAGATAGTCTCATTACATAAATTGAATCAAATAACATAAACAAGTCTTCAACACTTGTTCACTTTGCCTTTGCCCTTACTGGTGGACGGCTCATCAACTTTCTCAACTTTAGCTGCAATGTTATTATATGCAAGAGTAAGCAAAACAAAGCTCACTGGAATAATCATGATCAATGACAACATGTAACGAATAATCTCAGCTGAATAATTAAATCTTCCATGTCAAGGATAATTAAGAACTGAAAACTCAATAGAAACTCAACTTTTGAATCAAGAATGGAATACAAGTTCAAAAGTACATCTGAGGGTCCTAAGACCATGAACTATGTCATAGATTGGCAAGTATCTCTACTTTAAACCTTTAACAGTCATAAGACTATATGAACCTTACTTCTCGTACTCAGGGGGATCAACCCGTCGTACCATGTATTGTGCACAAACATATTAACTCTAATGCGTGAATAATCCCTATAATAGGGTTGTTCACCTTAGTTTTGATTTAAGAGTCCACACCAAAGAAAATTTGGTTTGAATTAGATTTAATAGTAGTTCTAGAATTTAGAACATTCATCAACTATGGACTAATCGAATCAAAAAGGGTTCACTAGTCATTCAAGGATTCAATACAATAATATGGTATTGAATAACGATGTTTAAATCAAAGATTGACTTACGACAATATACAGTTGAATAAACATTGTATATCCAAAATATTACTTTCAAAGGAGTTAGAAAATCTCATTTGGAATAAAGAAATTGAACAATTAGATTTTGAGTAATTGAGGACAAGAGTTAGAAACTCGCTCAATAAAAATTAGAGATAAGAAACTTGTGTAAGATAACAAGTTAAGGATAGAAAACTTGCCTCGTGCATGGATTAAATATTTTACTACCCACGTTCACCAATTAACCCTACATACCATTTATAATCACAACTTCAATTAATTATAATTCGACTAACATCATTGGTATACTTCTATTTGAACTTATCTTTATAACTCATAACTTAAATCTTATTGTACAAACCATATACACAAACCTTAACTCTTAAACACATTATCAAACATTGCGAACCATGAGTTTAAGTTCACATTCAACTTATTAATGAATCACTTGAAATCATCATTCACATGTTAATAACCTGTTTTAGCATCTCATTATAAGATAAATACACTTTCATGACCATTAAATAAAATTAGATTAACATCTCCAGAAATTGTACACTTTAATAACCACTTCTGGGTTAATATGCCAAGTGATGTTGCATCGCTGCCCAATGAACCAAAATTCGGCGCTACAGTTCTTGTAAGGCTCTGCGGCGCGAGAAATGAGTGTGGAACTGGCGCTGCAGCTCGGCCTCGGCGCTGCAGCGCTCTTGTTTATACACAGAACAGGCGCTGCGGCGCCTTGACATGATGACAGACACTGTCACAGCACTGCAGCGCTCTGTTTACTCACAAAACAGACGTTGCGGCGCCTCGACACAGCAGCACGCAGAGACAGCTCTCGAAAAACACAGACAAAGCCATACAAACACATAAACTTCACTCAAACAACAAATTACGCACACCCAAACTATATAGACTTCATAGAATCACTACTAAGTATGTATAGCATGATTATATCCAACAAAACAACACAAACAATCAAATTTAAACCCTTAAATTTAATATTCTTGCAAAAACTCTATTTTTAGACATTCTTAACGAAATCAACTACCATGAATTCGTTTCTCAACCAAATCAGTCCATTAAACACACATTGTTTTTGTATTTGAATATATCAACATAAACAACTCTCAATTTACATATTAATACACAATCAAATATCAATTTTAGACTCCAAATAGCCCCTTTCATATATTTTCACTGTAAACTCATTTTTTTCCTTTTTAAACGTAATTTCACGACTTAATTCCATCAAAACCACTTATAATCAACATATTATGATTTATACATACCACCCAACTCATATAAACTATTTCCTCATGCATTAACAATTAAAATTCAATTACAGAGAACTCAAAATCAATTTTCAATGAAAATCATGAAGAACACAAACTAAAGCTTTAAAATTAATAATTTTTACCTTCGATTATTAGCACATATGATAAAAACTCCTATTTGATTCTCCAAATCCTCTTCTTCAACCTCACAACCTCTCAATTTCTCTTAAAGCTCTCTCTTTTCTCATTCTCTGTTTTCTCTAACTCTTTAGGCTTAGAAATAAAGTACGTAACATACACCCATATAACTGATACATATAATACGTAATAACTTATCAGAGTAAATATTTTATCAGTTACAAAAATTTAAAAAGCCATAAGGCCTTGTTTGGTAAAATACTTTTAAACCCTCATTTAATTTATTTTTATATTACTAATACAATATAGTTTATTTGTCACATTTTAATTAATCAAACCCTTTCATTTAAATTTAATTAAACTAAAGTTAATATCAACTCATTAAATCAAATTCCCATATAATTATAATTCCCATTATAAATTATAATTTATTTAACAAATCATTAAATCTCCAATTTAATTATTAAATTAAATTGGGACAACATTATAATTACTTAACAACTTAATTAATTTAATTATCCCAATTAAATTAAAACTTCAACTATAAAATTACTAAACATAAATCTAATTAATATATCATACTTAATTAAATTAATCCACAATAATTCCATCAAATATTTATTTAACTCAATAAATAAATCAACTAATATTTATTTAATTCAATAAATATTTAAAATCAAATACAAAATCTCGTTCGTTACACTTCAACTTCCCTGCCTTTTGCTTAAAACCAAGCTTGTCACATAAAATGCGAATCCATATTGCTTCCTTACTTGCATGAGTAAGCGCCATGCATGTATTCTGCCTCAGTGGATGACAACTGATAGTAGTGTGCATACAAGCCAATCATGTATGATGATAAAGCACGTACTTTGTAAACAATCTTATTTATTTATTAATAAAATATTCATTTATTAAAGGCATTTAATTATTTACATGTTGCTGTTTTTATAATATGTAAATAACCCATAGTTTTAAGCAATGCTTTTAGAATCATGATGATGATCATGCTAATGAGATCTAAATTCTTAGAAAGTTTTAAAACTTAAATAGTTTCCAATCGTGGGATTACTAAAAAGGGGATTAGTAAATCCGGATAGATTGGTACATATGTTGCTTGCTCATTGGATGAGGATGATTGATCTCATGATTATTTGTGTGGAGACACTAAAGCAAGTATGTAGGTGCTTATTGGAGAATAAGTTCACTGAACGTGATTCGCTATGGAATACCTAATGGAGTTTTACTCGCATGTCAATAGGAATTCCTAATGTGATAGTAGTACAAGTGATCCTTGGACTTGAGATCATCATAGTATCTTGTATGTAACAAATTATACTTTAACTTATTCCTTAAGACCTTTTAAGGCATATATAGGGTATGCTTGGGTATAATGAGTTACATATGGAGATAATGAATGATCAATAAAGAATCTACCACCTCTAGTAAAAGAGGAGATATGTCTCATGTGATTCGTTAAATGACAACCCAGGAATCCTTGACCAAGGTGAAATGAAATTAGAAAGGAGTTTTTAATTTGCATTATTTGGAGTTGTGCATTTTCTAATCGAAATACATATAATTAAATAAAATAAGACTTGACAGTAAATCCATGTCTTATATTTAATTGGGACATTGTATGGTGGAAGGATTGAATTGTATGGTAACTATTAACTCACAGGTTCTTTTATGATTAATGTTGAAATCTATATTATCTGGAAAGTCGTTGATCGCTAGGGAGGCTTATCCCTATTGTAGAATAAATATTATTTATTTAAATAAATTATTAGTTTAATTTATTTATTTAAATAAGATTAAAATTGTTTTAATTGATTTATTCACAACCGGTTTAATATGGAGAACCTAAAGGGTCACACCATAAAAGGAAGAATAATTATTTAAGAAGGTAATGGAATAATCGTAATAATGCATTAAGTATAATTAATTTAATCTATGGTGATAGAATAAATTAAATAGCTTAATGTTTATTATTTAATATTTTGGAAATATTAAATATAAATTAATAAGAGGAGTCTTATTAATATTATTACAATTATTATTATTTTAATTTCTAAAGGAGTTTAGTAATTAATTTAATATTTAGTACTCTCATTTATTCCTAATAAGATTAGGAGACAAATTAATTAAATGAATTTAATTAATTATTCCCATGTGGTGGGAAGCCTAAATTAATTAAAGGAGTTTAATTAATTAAAAGAAATCCCATGTCTAATAGGATTAGAAGGGTTGACCAATGTCTATATAAGAGAAGTCTTATAATAGATATTAGATTGATGCAATTCCAATTGTTGGAGAGTACTCCTTTTCTATAGAGGATAGAAAACTAAGGTTAAGCCAAACACCCTCCTTCTTGATAATTCATCTTCCTTGGTGGATCACCTCTAGAGGCCAAACACTTGGGTGGCTAACGTTGATCAAAGGAAGGAATCTAACCCGGAAATTCAAGGAGATCACGAAGAACAAGGAGTTGAACTAGTACCTGTGGAAGCTTCGTTCTACAAGGGTATGATTCCATAACTTCTTATTTATCGTTTTAAATTAATAATTTGCATAAAGGATGATCCGGGTAATGGTTTTGTAGAAATTTTTTAAACTCTGATATACCATGCTTCCGCTAATTTTTGCAATTTGATTGCGTCACGATTTCGTACAAACCCAACAGTGGCATCAGAGCCAAATCTTTATGCAATTATTAATTTATTTTTGATTTCATATACATATGGGTATGTATTTAAAATAATTTATTGGGCATAATTTTATTGTATAAAATTATATTTAAAAAAAAAAAAAAAGATTTTTTTTGGGACGAATCACAATTTTTTTTTGGTGCTAATCTTGAATTCTGCAAAGAAAAGGTGTTGTCTCTTTCTTACTCCAAAAAGAAGGTGAACCATCAGGAAAGGACTTTTTTAATAAACCTGCAGGACTCTTTTAATAAAAGAAGGTGACTTCTTTTTAAAAAATAAATATGATATATTTATATATTATATTCTAAATAATTTTATAATTAAAATAAAGAGTTTATTTTAATCTTGAAATTGGATTTCATGCAATTTAAAATTGCCCATTAAATGATACTCATATATATATGGAATGTTTTAATTCATGAGATGAATATTTATTTATTGATATATATGGTGATATGTATGAAAATAAATGGGGATTGATTATGGACTATTTGACCAATGTGATTGAATTTTATTTTAGTTGAATGCTTGAATGAATGGGTTTTATTAAATGGGGTCTGCGTACCTCGTCTTCTCTAATTTTTTTTTTCTTGATGTAAAATTCTATCTCCCTCCTATGTACTTCCCCTTGACTGTTGATCAAGGTTTCTATTTAAATTAAATAGTTTAATGTAATAAGAATAGTTAGAATTATCTTGAAGAAATTGGAGACCAAGGAGCAAGGAGCGCGTGAAGACCCGTTTGTATGGAGCCCGTGTTTAAATGTAATAGTTATATTTAAATTTAAATTCTTGCACTCCTAGGTTTGACCTTTTGGTTCACTTGGTGGCTCTAGTGAACCAAACTAGAATAAAAGTCCATAATCAATCCGGGTAGAATATAATATTCTATATTGCATGCTAAATATTATATATATTATATTTTATGCAAACATGCTTCGCATGTTTAATAAAATGACGCGTATTTTATATATATATGTGCATGCGCGCTAAACAAGATGAGACAAATAATAACAAACCCCTCAAAGAAATAATATTAAGTCCGAAGCGTTCAAATGATATTTGGAATATCGAACGTCGCCTTCTAGCATGATAAATTAATAGAGTATTAAATATTTAATATGAGCTTGTTGTGCTATCCACAAGGCGAGTATTGCGTATTTAAGATGTTAATTAATCACATTTGATGCTTATCAAGAAAATTGAACGATCTAGTCTTGTTGTGCTATCCACAAGGACGAACATTTTTCTTTTTTGAATTTATGGAAGTGCTAGGCTGGACTTAACTTAAATCATTTTAGTTCGGATGTGCACACACTTGACCATTATGATTTAAGAGGCAAAATAAAAGGAGTTATATAGTGTTGTAATTGACAAGAGTTGTCTACCTATTTATTTGTATATCGCTTGTTGTGCTATCCACAAGGTTATATACATTTGAAATGGGATCCTTATTCTCACTAGCAAATCTTTAATTAGATGTTGCCGAACTATATAAGTGAGGGTAATATAGTTTGATGAAAATAGTGGGAGATACCAATTTAAAATAAAGACCTAAATTTATTTTGGTATGCAAAATTAATAAAATGAATGTTTGCTAAAATGTTATTTTTCACATGCAGAATTTTAAAAATGTCTAAATCACTAATCTCACTACGAAGCATACTTGATGCAAACAAGCTTACCGGGCCGAATTATGAAGACTGGCTAAGAAATCTGAGAATTGTTCTCACTGCTGAAAAGATTTCTTATGTCCTAAATTCAACTGTCCCTGAATCTGTTTCAGAAACCGCCTCTGAGGAAGAGATTGTCACTTTCAATAAGTGGCAAGATGATGCATCTGTGGCTCAATGCATCATGCTCGCATCCATGAATAACGAGCTTCAGCGTCAGCACGAAAAAATGGATGCTCCTGCTATGCTGCTTCACCTCAAGGAGTTGTATGGTGAACAGAGTAGGACTGCTAGATATGAGATATCTAAGGAGCTCTTATGATCTCGGATGACCGAGGGTACTGCCATCGAGACTCATGTCCTGAAAGTGATCAATTTGATTGAACGCCTTGGACAGCTTGGGTTCGTCATGGATGGGGAGTTGAGTCAAGACTTGGTCTTGCAGTCACTCCCTGAGACCTTCTCGCAGTTTGTGGTTAATTTTCACATGAATAAGCTAGATGTCAGCTTGCCTGAGCTGCTTAACATGCTGAAAACTGCAGAAGGTCACTTCCCATCCAAGAAGAACCATATCTTGATGGTGGATTCTTCCAATAAAAGGAAGAGACCTAAGGTATCTTCTGAAAAGAAGAAATCCAAGAAGGCTAAGGGAAAGGGGAAAGAAAAGGAACAAAAGAAACCTGAACCAGCTAAAGGAATGTGCTTTCATTGCAACGAGCCGGGTCATTGGAAGAAAAACTGCAAGAAGTTTCTGGCAGACAAGAAGCTTGGAGAAGCTTCGACTTCCAATCAAGGTTTGTTCATGATTGAAATTAATTTTTCAGAAAGTCAAAATTCTACTTGGGTATTGGATACCGGCTGTGGTTCTCACGTATGTAATAATGTGAAGGGACTGGTCAGAAGTAGAAAGCTGAACAATGATGAGGTGATCCTACGAGTAGGGAATGGAGCAAAGGTTGCTGCATTAGCTGTAGGAACTTATTATTTAGCAATGCCTTCGGGCAAGTCCATTTATCTTAATAATTGTTATCATGTTCTGAATATTATTAAAAACATTATTTCAATTTCTGTATTGGATATGGAAGGATTTAACGTTGTTATAAAGAACAATAGTTGTTCTATTTATAAAGACGATGTTTTATATGGTATTGGAAATTTGCGAAATGGACTTTATACACTTGACTTACAAGAAAATATATTTCAAATTGAACAAACTAAGAAAAGGAAAAGAGATGATATTAATTATACCTACATGTGGCACTGTAGACTCGGTCATATCAATGAAACAAGATTATCCAAGTTGCATAAAGATTGGCTCCTCGAGCTATCCGATTATGAATTATATCCAACTTGTGAATCTTGTCTCATGGGTAAAATGACTAAATCTCCTTTTAGTGGAAGAGGAGAAAGAGTTACAGAGTTGTTGACATTGATTCACACAGACGTTTGTGGGCCTATGACAACAAGTGCACGGGGTGGGTATTCTTATTTTATTACTTTCACTGATGATCACTCAAGATTTGGATATGTGTATTTAATGAAATACAAGTCAGAATCATTTGAAAAGTTCAAAGAGTTCAGAAGTGAAGTAGAGAAACAAACGGGCAAGAGTATAAAGATACTTCGATCAGATCGAGGCGGAGAATACTTAAGCGGTGAGTTTCTCAATTGTCTCAAAGAAAATGGTATAATCTCACAATGGACTCCTCCAGGTACACCACAGTTAAATGGAGTATCTGAAAGGAGAAATCGAACACTGTTAGACATGGTTCGATCCATGATGAGTTTTACCGACCTTCCAATTTCCTTCTGGGGATATGCCCTAGAAACGGCTGCATACCTACTTAACAAGGTACCTACCAAATCCGCCCCAAAGACTCCATATGAGATGTGGAAGGGGAGGAAACCAAATCTTAAGCATGTTAAGACTTGGGGTTGTCCAGCTTATGTCAAAAAGTTTGAACATGATAAGCTACAAACTAAATCCGAAAAGTGTAGATTTGTGGGATACCCTAAAGAAACTGTAGGGTATTATTTCTATCATCCAACTGATCAAAAGGTGTTTGTTGCGAAACATGCTGCCTTCTTGGAAAAGGAGTTTATCCATGAAGGGGTCAGTGGGAGTAAGATATATCTTGAAGAAGCTCAAGAACCACAAATTACCACGGATCAAAGTCAGGTACCTGACCAAGTAGAAGAACCTACTATACCACACCGTGTTCGTAAATCTGGAAGAGTACCGAAGATACCTGAGAGGTATGGATTCGTTGTAGAGGATGACGATGAGGTACGCATCATAAATGATGATGATCCATTGAATTACGAACAGGCCATGAGTAATAAAGACTCAAGAAAATGGCTTGAAGCCATGAAATCCGAAATGGACTCCATATATGAAAACAAAGTATGGACTTTGGTTTCACCACCTGAAGGCATTAAGCCTATTGGGTGTAAATGGGTCTTTAAAAGAAAGACTGGAGCGGACGGCAAGGTGGAGACCTATAAGGCCCGACTGGTTGCAAAAGGTTTCAAACAAAGACAAGGAGTTGATTATGATGAAACCTTTTCACCAGTAGCTATGCTCAAGTCCATTTGAATTTTGCTTGCGATTGCAGCTTATAACGACTATGAGATCTGGCAGATGGACGTGAAAACGGCCTTCCTCAATGGGAAACTTGAGGAGGATGTGTATATGACACAGCCAGAGGGATTTGTTTCAAAGGTTGGAATAAATCAAGTCTGTAAGCTGCAACGATCCATTTATGGATTGAAGCAAGCTTCTCGTAGATGGAACATTCGTTTTGATGAGACAATCAAAGAGTTTGATTTTATCAAAAATGACGATGAACCATGTGTGTACAAGAAGGTTAGTGGGAGCGCAGTTTCATTCCTTGTATTATATGTTGATGATATATTACTGATAGGGAATGACATTCCTATGCTACAATCAATTAAAATCTGGTTATCTAAACACTTCTCCATGAAGGACTTGGGAGAAGCATCCTATATTTTGGGGATAAAGATCTATAGAGATAGATCTAAAAGGATGCTTGGTTTATCCCAAGGAACGTACATTGATGCAATGCTAAAGAGATTTAGCATGGAAGATTCCAAAAGAGGTCTCATGCCGATGAGCCATGGAATACATCTCTCCAAGAAACAGGCCCCAAAGACACCTGAGGAGAGAGACCGAATGAGTAAGATCCCTTATGCTTCTGCAATAGGATCTATTATGTACGGTATGATATGTACTAGACCGGATGTTGCTCATTCACTTAGTGTAATGAGCAGATACCAGTCGAATCCAGGAGAAGAGCACTGGAAGGCAGTGAAGAATATCCTAAAATACTTGAGAAGGACTAAGGATATTTTTCTTGTCTACGGTGGGTCTGAATTAAAACTCGAGAGCTTCACAGACTCAAGTTTTTAAACGGACCAAGATGACAGTAAATCTGTTTCGGGGTATGTTTTTACCTTGAACGGAGGCGTAGTGAGTTGGAAGAGTTCCAAGCAGCAAACAGTTGCTGATTCAGTGACAGAGGCAGAGTATATAACTGTAAGTGAAGCTGCAAGTTGATGTTTTAGATGAAAAGTTCATTACAGAACTAGGAATAGTTCCTAAGTCTCATCTTGAATCTAAACATGTGTTGCGGCACTTTGATTAAAGAAATCATTGAAAGAGGAGAGTGTAGACTCTCAAGACAACATTGCAGATCCATTAACTAAAGCTTTAACACAACAGCAGTTTGATCGTCACTTAGAGAAGATGGGTATGAGATACCATGGCGATTGGCTTTAGTGCAAGTGGGAGATTGATAGTAGTGTGCATACAAGCCAATCATGTATGATGATAAAGCACGTACTTTGTAAACAATCTTATTTATTTATTAATAAAATATTCATTTATTAAAGGCATTTAATTATTTACATGTTGCTGTTTTTATAATATGTAAATAACCCATAGTTTTAAGCAATGCTTTTAGAATCATGATGATGATCATGCTAATGAGATCTAAATTCTTAGAAAGTTTTAAAACTTAAATAGTTCCCAATCGTGGGATTACTAAAAAGGGGATTAGTAAATCCGGATAGATTGGTACATATGTTGCTTGCTCATTGGATGAGGATGATTGATCTCATGATTATTTGTGTGGAGACACTAAAGCAAGTATGTAGGTGCTTATTGGAGAATAAGTTCACTGAACGTGATTCGCTATGGAATACCTAATGGAGTTTTACTCGCATGTCAATAGGAATTCCTAATGTGATAGTAGTACAAGTGATCCTTGGACTTGAGATCATCATAGTATCTTGTATGTAACAAATTATACTTTG
The DNA here is from genome assembly GCA_020205555.1 of Panax stipuleanatus. Classification (NCBI taxonomy): domain Eukaryota; kingdom Viridiplantae; phylum Streptophyta; class Magnoliopsida; order Apiales; family Araliaceae; genus Panax; species Panax stipuleanatus. The sequence continues at coordinate 122,229,189 of CM035119.1, read as the reverse complement.
ACTTATTCCTTAAGACCTTTTAAGGCATATATAGGGTATGCTTGGGTATAATGAGTTACATATGGAGATAATGAATGATCAATAAAGAATCTACCACCTCTAGTAAAAGAGGAGATATGTCTCATGTGATTCGTTAAATGACAACCCAGGAATCCTTGACCAAGGTGAAATGAAATTAGAAAGGAGTTTTTAATTTGCATTATTTGGAGTTGTGCATTTTCTAATCGAAATACATATAATTAAATAAAATAAGACTTGACAGTAAATCCATGTCTTATATTTAATTGGGACATTGTATGGTGGAAGGATTGAATTGTATGGTAACTATTAACTCACAGGTTCTTTTATGATTAATGTTGAAATCTATATTATCTGGAAAGTCGTTGATCGCTAGGGAGGCTTATCCCTATTGTAGAATAAATATTATTTATTTAAATAAATTATTAGTTTAATTTATTTATTTAAATAAGATTAAAATTGTTTTAATTGATTTATTCACAACCGGTTTAATATGGAGAACCTAAAGGGTCACACCATAAAAGGAAGAATAATTATTTAAGAAGGTAATGGCATAATCGTAATAATGCATTAAGTATAATTAATTTAATCTATGGTGATAGAATAAATTAAATAGCTTAATGTTTATTATTTAATATTTTGGAAATATTAAATATAAATTAATAAGAGGAGTCTTATTAATATTATTACAATTATTATTATTTTAATTTCTAAAGGAGTTTAGTAATTAATTTAATATTTAGTACTCTCATTTATTCCTAATAAGATTAGGAGACAAATTAATTAAATGAATTTAATTAATTATTCCCATGTGGTGGGAAGCCTAAATTAATTAAAGGAGTTTAATTAATTAAAAGAAATCCCATGTCTAATAGAATTAGAAGGGTTGACCAATGTCTATATAAGAGAAGTCTTATAATAGATATTAGATTGATGCAATTCCAATTGTTGGAGAGTACTCCTTTTCTATAGAGGATAGAAAACTAAGGTTAAGCCAAACACCCTCCTTCTTGATAATTCATCTTCCTTGGTGGATCACCTCTAGAGGCCAAACACTTGGGTGGCTAACGTTGATCAAAGGAAGGAATCTAACCCGGAAATTCAAGGAGATCACGAAGAACAAGGAGTTGAACTAGTACCTGTGGAAGCTTCGTTCTACAAGGGTATGATTCCATAACTTCTTATTTATCGTTTTAAATTAATAATTTGCATAAAGGATGATCCGGGTAATGGTTTTGTAGAAATTTTTTAAACTCTGATATACCCTGCTTCCGCTAATTTTTGCAATTTGATTGCGTCACGATTTCGTACAAACCCAACAACAACAACACTTTGCTTTTTTGCTCATCCAACTCACAGGACCATTAAGCAAGTTGAATATATAGTCACTCGTTGATTTCCTTCTATTAACGTCTCCACCCGAATCAACATCCACATATCCTACCACCTCAAAATTCATCCCATCTCCTTTACCTCCAAAATGCAATGCAAATTCAGAAATACCAGAAAGATACCTGAGAACTCTTTTGATAGCAGTCCAATATATGTTCATTCTCAAGGTTAGACATGCATGTATCTACTCAATACTGCCACTACTTGGGCAATATCTTGTCTTGTACACAACATTGCATACATCAAGTTACCTATTGCGCTTACATATTGAATGTGAGTTATTTCCTCTTTTTCTTCCTCGGTCTTAGGACACTAATAAGCATAAAATTTTGTTTCTGTAGCCATAGGAGTTCGAACTGGTTTGCAGTCAACCATGCTGAACTTCTTTAACACTCATTCAATGTACTTCTTCTGCCCTAACACCAAATTTTGATTCTTACGATCCCTGTTTATATGCATACCCAAGATGAAATTTACTAGCCCAAGATCCCTCATATTAAATTGTTTTGCTAACAAACCTTTCACAGACTTGATCATTTTTTCTTGTTATTTCCAATCAACAACATATTATCAACATACAAGGTTAGAATAACAAAGCTGTCACCCAACTTTTTCACATAGACATGCACATTGATCAGCCTAAAACCGCATGAATCCAAGCTATAAAGAGTAAGAATCAAACTTTTGATACCACATCCTTGGAGATTACTTAAGTCTATTCAGTGACTTCTTCAATTTACACACCAAATCCCCTTTCTTTTAACTTCAAAACCATATGGTAGCATCTCTTCCAAGTCTCCATGAATAAATATTATTTTGACATCTAATTACTCAACCTCTTGATCATAAACAACTGCTGCAGATAGAATTATTCGGATGGATGTCAACTTTGCTACTAGAGAAAAGATCTCATCATAGTCAACTCCCTCTATTTTAGAGTACCCTTTTGCTACCAATCGCGCTTTATCCTTCTCTACCGTTCCATCCACATTTGTCTTTTTTTTTGAACACCCATTTGTACCCAATCACCTTTTGATCTTTAGGCAATTTAACAAGACTCCAGGTTTGATTCTTATCGAGTGACCACATTTCTTCATTCATAGCAAGTTCATACTGATTCGAATCCCCCGATCAAGGCTCTTGCCTCCTTAACTGTGCACGGTTCAGCACTAGTGACATGTAAGGCATGAGATACGTATTAAGTAAATACTTGTTAGGTTGCCTTTGAACCCGTGTGGACCTCTTCAATGTAGGTTCAAATTCTTCCTCAGCCTCAATATCTTCTTCAATATCTGAATCATCCCCATCTTCCTCATTTTGCAAATAATTTGTTTGGCCTCAACTGGTTCATAATATGCCAAATCTTTATCTAAATATGGATTTTCAGCCTCTACTTGCTTTCCCATGCTCACATCAATCTACACATGATCAGGTTTTTCAGAAAACTTATCTATAATTGGCTCACTCTGTGTTTCTCTAAACACCACATCCCTGCTATATAAAACTTTTCTTATTTTTGGATTCCACAACTTGTACCCCTTGACATCTTCTTTGTAGCCAATGAACTTGCACTTCTCAGACTTGAAGTCAAGTTTGTTCATTTTCTCCTTTGGCACATGCACATATGCATCACAACCAAATACTAGAACATGAGTATGGATATACACTTTAATTATACACTTTGATATTCCCATATTTATTATTTTGTGTGTTTATTTTATTTAACTAATACATTTTATTTGATTTTGTAGGATTTATCTTATTTATCTTGGGGAGCAAATAAAAGATTACTATCTAGCTTTTAAAGATAATATGAAACTCTTGGAGGATTATCATGAAGAAGTTGAAATCGATTTGGAGATAAAGAGAAAAGAGACTAAGTTCAATGAATCTAAATTAGGGCACAAATTTATTTTCCTATAAATAGGTCACTTGTTTTAGAGAGATATATCAAGTATTTTGTATTAGTTTAGGTTAGGAGTAGGAGTAGGAATAAATTACTTTTTTCATTGTACGTTCATTAATTAAAGGGAGTTTTTTTATTTTTTTTTAATCTTCTTCTCTTCTTTATTTTAGTTAATTTATTTATTTTCATGTCTAGTTAATTTTTTTATATCTAGGATGAAGATGAAATTAAATAATTATTTATGATAATATTTTTTATCTCTTCTATTATTTATGCTTTTATGTTTAATTGATTTTTCCTTCATGTTTTGTTATTGAAATACCTTCATTTTATAGTTCTTATGTGATTTTAAATTAATTAAGAGGTTTTGATAGATTATTGTTAAGATATGAGTTTTTCATAATCCATGCTTACTCGAAGAAGTTTTGATGGGTTATAGTATGCTTGCCCACGTTAATCGTAAAATTGCTAGATTAAAGGGAAGGAAGATCAAAATCATAATTAAGTTATAAAAATAGAAGAAATTGAATTACTTATTATGTTTATTGTTTAATGGATTCGAATTCCTAGATTGCTTCCTCAATATTAGTTTTCATATTCTAGTTAATCAATTTTCAATCTTTATTTCTAATTCGCCTAAAATAGATATTAAGGATACATTAAAATTAATCTAGTATCTGTGGTTCGACCTGCACTTGCCAAATCTACAATAGACGTTGTGCACTTGCAGTACATAATTTTAACACATCAAGTTTTTGGCGCCGTTGCCAGGGGACTAGAATTAATATTATTTATTCCTTAATTTTTATTTATTCGAATTAGTTTTTTTTATTTCTAATATTTTTTTAATTTTTTTTTCTGGATTATCGAAGCTGATCAATGGTGCGAAAAGACAATATTATTGATGCGCTTTTCCTGGTATTTTGTATCTTAACTCAAAAAAAAATATTAGCATAGTTTTCTTTTTCTTTTTAGTTTTTATTGTTAGTTAGAGAACTAATTGTCGCATTCATGCATTCACTCTCGTAGAGCACATCCTATTTAGGTTTTTTTTTTGTCAAATATAAACTGTGGTGATTGCTGGAGGATTGAGGTACGTCAAAATTTCTCATTTCGTAATTCACATAGTTTTAGGACACTTTATTTATTTACAGTTTTTTTATTTATTTTATTTGTGCATTCTCATTTGTAATCTAACATTAAGGGCACAACCTGTAACAAGATAAGGTAAGGATTTCATCACCCTTCCTTAGCCCAGAAACCACCCATTCATTTTGCATAATCTTGCCTTAATAAAATCAAGTAGACGTTGGCCCCTTAAAATTTCGAGCTCAATTAGGACAAGGGACTCTAAGAGGAGGCTAAATTTTAAATTAATCAAACTACTGGTGTCTAGGCAAGTGGTTCAAAAGATAAACACCTAAAGAATGTATGATTATTCAATTAGTCATCGTACCCACGGAGAGACTCCCACCTTTCTTACACTTACCTGACTATTGGTGTAATTAATTTTGAATTTTGTAGACCTTAAGATGTAACTTGGAACAGTTAGGAGCTGCCTAGATTTTATTTAAGGTAACCTTAAAATTAGGATTTTTATTTTATTTTATTTTATCTTATTTATTTATATTTGTGTGTGTGTGTGACTTTCGTGGTTAGTTGTCTATTTGTTTTGTGATTTGTGGAAAGATGGATTCTTATTATAGTTGGAATAATAATTTTGCTTGGAATCAAAAACCCTATGAAAATTTTAATGCACACAAAGTAAATTCATTTTTTCCAACTTATGAAAATTCTTATCTATGTTCATATCTATATCCATATTCGGTTCCAGAACCTCAATATCCACAAAAATTATCAAATGAAGAAGAGGAAAGACTTAGTGCCTTAGAGAAAACTATGAAAGTTTTAATGGAAAATCAATTTAGCATTATATCTCGTCTATAAATTCAAATGAGTCGATTAACTACCATAATAAATGAACAAGAGGTGGGTGAATTTTTTAGTAACTCTGAGGTTAATTTTGAAAATTTTGATGGTTGTGAAAATAAAAAATTTGTATTCAATTCTACACAGTTTGAGTCAAGCGAATTTGAGGAGTCTAAAAATTATGAGTCTATGCCTAAAATTGATCATGTCGCATTTAATGAGTCGGTTGAAAAAGTCTATAAGCCTAAAGCTCCATGCCCTGAAAGACTTATTCTTAAAAACCACCTAGTGGTTTTTTGGACCAACTCATTAAAGTAAACATGATCCAAAAGTTGTCAATGACCCAAGAAATAATTGAAAATAGACTCTTGATTGAAAAAGATTCAATTAATTTTTTCTTAAATCACCTTGACCAAAATTGGAATGAATCCGAATATTTAGATAAGGACAATGAGCTGTTGAGATCCACTACAAATAAGTCAACTAAAATAGAACATGTATTTGAATCAATTCTTCCATCCTTTGAACATGTTAGTGAAAATTTTCTTGAGATAAATTTTAAGCATAACTGTGATGAATATTTTGACTATTTTTATGACGCTCCCAAAATAGGGATCAGGATCCTTTGCATTTCAAATTGAAATGGAGAGTCTCCATTTAAAGGTTCAGATTTAAAATTGTTAAATCTAAGACCCAGAAGCTACCACCTCATTTAAAAGTCACTAACCTAACTCTAACCACCTCATTTAAAAGCCACTAACCTAACTCTAATCACCTCATTTAAAAATCACTAACCTAACTCTAACCATTAATTTAATATAACACTAATATATTATTATTATTATTATTATAAGCACTTTGTTATGTCCCTCATTATTTTTTTAATAATTATTTTATTAGTATTATTATTATTATTATTATTTTGTATTATGTTTTTTTCTTCTTTTTTTGGTGTGAAAGTTATGTACCTATTTTGTCTCAATATTTATTGAATACAAAACAGAATACAAAATAATAATACTAATAATAAAATAATTATTTTATTATTATTATTTACCTATTTTTTCTAAATACCCTCAATTCCCTTGCACCTCTTTTATCACTCACTGTGTACTTCTGGGAGTGTCAGCTTTGACTTATGGCTTTGTGTTTGTTTCTTGGATGAGCTCTCTCTCTCTCTCTCTCTCTCTCTCTCTCTCTCTCTCTCTCTCTCTCTCTCTCTCTTCTATATATATATATATATATATATTAAATCTCATATATAATATGTATGCAGTTAATTATTATTAAATATACAAATAGTATGTATGCAGTTAAGTAAGTAGTATTTATAAGTGATGATATTATAAAGTTAGGATAAAAATTTGGGAATATAGCTTTATTTTATATCAAATAAGAATAATAAAATAAAATTATTATTATTTTATTGTTAGTATTATTATTATTATTTTGTATTATGTTTTATATTCAATAAATATTTAGACAAAATAGGTACATATATAACTTTCGCACCAAAAAGTGAAGAAAAAAATTGAATACAAAATAATAATAATAATAAAATAATTATTAAAAAGACAATGAGGAACATAAAAAAGTTCTTATAATAATAATAATAATATATTAGTGTTATATTAAATTAATGCCTAGAGTTAGGTTAGTGTTTTTTAAATGAGGTGACTAGAGTTAGGTTAGTGGGTTTTAAATGAGGTGGTTAGAGTTAGATTATTGGTTTTTAAATAAGGTGGCAGCTTTCTGGGCCTTAGATCCAATAATTTTAAATCTAAACATTTAAATAGAGACTCTCCATTTCAAATTAAAATGAAGAGGATCCTTGTCCAATGTACACATATATATAAGAACTTGTGTTCTTGATTTATTTACCCGTAATTGAATCTATTTTAAACATCTAACTGACAATATAAAATCTACTTGAAGATTTGTTTTTCAAATTGCACAAGCTAAACTGTTCTTCGTAATGTTAACGCAATTAATACTTGCGTTCCAAGTATCCTCGTGATAATTACTTCTGCCCTAAATAAACCTATATGGACTAACCCTATATAATCTTATTAGAGCAAATCTAATACATGTTTGAGAAATTAAACAGTTTAATTCAGAGATTCAAGAGAGAGACATTAGGGGTTATAATGGAGCTAGGTTTTTCTGGTGAGGAGATGTTCGATGGACTTGCATGTCCACCATTGGAAGGTTTTGCTTTTAATTTTGTGAGTGACGATGATGCCGCTATGAATCTCGATGCCGATATCTTTTTGGTGATCAAGTTGAAGATGTCAGTGATGATGTTCTTACTCGTTTGAAGCAACAACCACCAAGAAAAGGCAAAGACAAGGAATTGAAGAGATTTATTCAAGTTTTGAAGCCAACCCAAGATCAATTGAATTGGATTGCCAAGTGCTTAAAATTAGAAGATGATCAACAAGCCGAAGCCAATGATGGTGATGATCCTATTGTCAACGTTAAGCCAATCAAGAATGTTCAAGAATATTATTGTGATAAGGCGCTCGATGAATCCTCCGTTCACAGGGGTGGAGGGAGTAGTCGGCTTTTGGGGCTATAGCCTGGCCCAATTTTTTTTTTTTACTAGATATACTATATAATTATGTAGTCCAAAGTAAAAAATATTGGAATAGCCTTAGTCAGCCCAGCCCAAATGTACAATTTTAACATTCTTGGCTCCGCCCCTGTCCGTTCAAGTCATGAAATTTGAGTGTACCAAGAGAAAACTCCATGACTCTTATCGACGAATCGAGGACGCCAAGAAACAGAAAAAGATTCAACTCATTGAGTTTCAAAATCCAAATCCAAAGCCAAAGCCAAAGCCAAAGCCTAATCCAATGATGATGAGTAGTATTAAGAAGAATTGCTTAATACTATTGCTTATTAAGAAGAATTGCTCATTGAGTGTTACAAGTTTAATCGGTCTATTGCCTTTCAACAATACTAGTTAGTCGGTAGTTAAAGCTGATGAATTATAAACTGCATGTATTGTCGAATTGATCAATGGAAAATCCTTCAGCTATTATACTCTATTCCAGTATTTAATTATCTCCTTCATTCTGTTATTATTGTTATTGATTTTTTATGCCAATTTAATATTAATTCAAAAATAAAATGTATTATATCAATTTTAAAGTTAAAACTATTTACTTTGAACAGTCAATATTATTCTTGATTTTATATTTTGAAAGCTGAAATGATACATTTTTTTTAAGAACAGAGGGAGTTATTTCTTGAACATTTTCATATCAAAACTTGGAGACATTCTTTTCCCATGTTATAAAACTAATTCCTTAATTTGGTACATTATTTAGGTTCACGTAATAAGATTAAAATTGTGTTAATTAATGGACAACTTAAAATTGGTTATAATAAAAACAAAAAAAATTAATACATCATATATATATATATATATATATATATATATATATTTAATATCAATTTGAAACTACTTAATTAGAATATTTACATTAATCCAAAAGTATTACCTCAGAAACAATAATTTTCTCATTTAAATTTATGAAACGATGTTATCCCTAATGCTTTAAATTAAGGATAGGCGATTTTTACGTTTAGTTCACTAAATAAGTAATATTTTTTGTGATTTATTTCACCCTTAATGTTAAAAAGTTGCAATTAAGTCTAATTCAAGTAAAACTGTCTCTCAATAACAAATCCGTTAAATTTTAATTCCATGAGAGGGACATTATAGTGTTTCAAAAATAAAAAAGTAATAAGTATATATTTTCTCTTTATCATAAAATCAACTCAGAAGTAATTAGGAATATATGTATAAATTCAAGTAACTAAATTAAATTGAAGTCGTGAAGGGTTTAAATCCCCAACAAACAGCAAATTCAAAAGAAACAACAAATTTTCAATTAAAAAAAAAAACTACAAAAAAAATCTATCTGCGACCAGCTATCAATGATCACACTTGGTCGCTGATGGACATCTACGATCGAATGTGGTTGCTGATAGTGGTCGCACATTATCTGGTCGTTTGATGGACTCCAGTGACCGATATTTCAGCGACCAGCCAATAGCGATCGGAGCCGTCGCTAAGCTGAGTCAAGTTGAGTCAAGTTTTAGAGTGATGTGGCGCCACATGTCAGACGTCCACCATTAGAGACCACACCGATTTTGTACTTGCTTTATATTGCAACACACAACAATATATATAAACATTCATATAAACATCCATCCATGCAAACAGATAAATCAACACAATATAAACATATCGACAATAAGCATAAATAAACTAACATGCAACCATGCTATATATACAAATGTCATCCTCGTCTAACATCCATGCTGGACCATGCATAGAGTCGATAAAAAAAGAATACAAATGTACAACACAATCTCTAGAATACAAATGTCTTCTATGTATTCTATGCAGTGGCGAAGTCAGAATATTTTGTCAGTGAAGTCGAAATTATTACTAAGCTACAAATGGCGGGGGTTCGGGGGCAGCGCCTCTGAGCCATTTTTTTTTAATATTTTATAATTTCGGGTTACACACACACACACACACACACACACACACACACACATATATATATATATATATATATATATATATATATACACACTATATTACAATGAAAATATAATAAGTAATAATATACGGTATATATACATTATATTGACTCATAATAGACTTTTTTAATCACAACTATTTATAAATAAGTAATTTATTATTTATTTTTAAAAATAATATAAATTAGATTATTATTTAGTTTAAAATATTATAGAAAGATATACATATATTGAGAGGATATGAGTTATATGTGGTTAAAATTTGATTGACAAAGTTATAAATTTTCAATTTGAACTCATATAATAGAAAATTTATAAAATTTTAGTGGGGTTAGTTTATATATAATACTTAAATTTTTTAAAATTTACCTTAAATTATAAAGCAATTTTTTTTTTTCAGTAAGTTGCATGTGGCTTCACCACTGATTCTATGTATTCCATGTATTTTGTTGTTTCTATGTATTCTTAAAGTGTATTATGGTGATGAATTATAAACTGCATGTATTGTTGAATTGATCAATGAAAAGTTGAGTTACACAATCAATTTGGTCTTCTAGCCTTTAATCCCCAGCAACTCTAATGTTATAATATTTTCTTAATTTAGATACCCCTGCTGAGTAGAGTTATTAGTGATGACTGCAATATTGTTATTAATTTTTGATTTGCGTTAAGGTTTGGTTTACTTACTGTTGTTATTTAATTACAAGAAAAATTGATGTATGATCATGTATATATATATATTACTGTTGGTTACTTAATGCTTGATGTATGCTTTTTTATTTTTTTGTTTTTATTTAAAATTGATGCTGTTATAGATGATTCTTTTAAGGATTTATTTCGATATATATTGTGTTGTACTATTATTGCATCTTGGTCTGATTTGATTTTTCTTTAAAGCATAAAATGATGCACGTGGTTTCTTCGTTTTAAAAAAAGGTTTTTACCGTTGTGCTCATGTTTTTTGCCCTTGTGTCGCTAGATCAGTAGTTATGAGACTTAACTTTTATTTATGGCTTAAATATATTTTATTATCCTAAATTATTACTCCCTCCGTCCCATAGTTATAGGCTGATTTTCTATTTTGGGATGTCCCAATATATAGGCTATTTATTATTTATAAAATTTAGTTGGTTCATTGTTTTACTTTTATGCCTCTTAATAAATATTCAACCATTACTTTTTTTTTTTGAAGAAACAACATTCAACATCATTATTTTTATCATCACATTTAATGTTGTTGTATTCTCAATAAAAGAATTCAACCTTTTTAAGCTTTACTAGTTTAACATATTTTGTGATTGGTTGAAAGTTTATGTAAATTAAAAACTCCATCTTTGGTAAAAGTTCTATGGTTAAGGACTTTAATGGTCAGTACACGCTAATCAATTAAGTTGAGAGTTCCAGTGTGATAAGTAAGGAGTAATTAACTTATTCATTAATTCCATATTAAGGGGTATATGTGGAAAATTTCTTTTAAAAATTGCCACTTAAACTAACTTAAATGATTTTCTTAAACTATGTGCCAAAAGAAATCAGCCTATAACTATGAGACGGAGGGGGTATATTTTTTCATTTCGATGATTAACTTTTTAATTTTGTCAATTAGATGAGTAAACTATTAATCTTTTTCACTTCTGTCTAATTTCTCTTGGCATGTCAGAAATTGCTGGCATGGCCCGTTGAGTGGGGCAATGTACAACTGATGTGTCTTTAAATTTTTTTTTATCAATTGTACATTATAAGCAAATTTTTTAGTCAGAAATGAAAGGAGGGTATTCACATTACCAGGGAGTCTTGCTCTAAAATCTCCATCTAGGTCAAATTCCATGGTATCCCTCTTTTTTATTGGACTGATGATGGTCTTAGCTACATTGCCAGTGGGGTAGGAAAGCCATTATTCCTGGATAATGTTACTGAGAGGTTAGACCCGCTCCCTTGTGCTCGCATCTGTGTTGAAATTGATGTTGAATCCTCTATGCCTAGAACTCTTCATGTTGCTATTCAACATGAGGATGAACAAGATGAACGTTTTGTTGAAGTCTTTGTCAAATACCAAAATAGGCCTCCCTCTTGCTCTGTATGTAAAACATTCGGTCACTCCTTGATCAAATGTCCGAAATCAAATTACCAATGGATTCCCAAAGTCTCTAAGCCTATTGTCTATGCTAGCTCTGAGCCCCCTTCCTCTGTTGTGGCTATGAATCTTGCTAAATTCTCTATTTCTGACCATATTCCCTCTGCTGAGGTGTGGACAGATGTTGCTCCTAAGAGGCTTCTTTCTGCATCATCGATGTTACCTCCTCTTTCCCCTGCCTATCAGTCTCCCAATTTGTTGTTGGCCTTAGGTAACCATTTTGCTACTTTGGGGGACCTCTCTCCTGAATGTAACTCCATTCCTCCTCTTCCTAATAATTCCCTGACTGACAAACTCAAGATTATTGATGAAAAAGAATGAAGAGATCTTAAGCTCAAGGATAAAGAAGATGTTGGTGGTTCTCCTTCTTCCAAGAGGTGAAACAAGGGTAAGGGGAAAAAAATCCCCAACTTAAATATTTTTAATATTTTATGTCTAAACTATGTTCCTATAATGTCAGAGGATTAAATAATTTGCCTAAGCAGGATGATGTTCATGTTTTTTTGGCTGATAACCATATTCATTTTGTTAGCATGTGGAAACTAGAGTCAAATGTCATAAATCCAAGGTTGTATCCTCTAAAATTTTTGCTAATTAGAATTGGGTTTTTTAACTACGAGTATCATTATAATGGTAAAATCTGGGTTGGTTGGGACCCTAATTTTTGGGCTGTTAACATTTTGCTTAAAACTTCTCAGCTTATTCATTGTGAATTAAACTTAATTGGCTCGAATGAATATTTTCTGGTCTCTATTTTGTATGGTTTTAATACTTCTCTTGAGAGAAAGCAGCTATAACAAGATCTTACCTCTCTTGTTAGCTCTATATCTTCCAGATGGTGTGTGTTGGGGGATTTTAATGAAATTTGTAGTCTTGACGAAACTCAAGGAGGGAATGACATCTGGTCCTCTGGTATGTCTGATTTTAAGTTATGCCTTGAGCAGACTGGGTTAGATGATATCCGAGCTATTGGCCTGCACTTTACTTGGTGGAACTCCTGAGGGAATCAAACAATCTCTCGGAAACTTGACAGAGCCATAGGAAATGCAGCTTGGTTTTCTGAATTGAGCTTATTTCTTACTTGTTTTGGTGCTCGTGGCTTCTCAGATCACAAATCCCATAATTCTTAATACAGGCATCTCTCTTCCTAAGTCTTTTAAGCCTTTCCAATTTTTCAATCATCTATTTTGCTGGATGGTTATGATGAGGCAGTCTCTCAAGCTTGGAACTGTTATGTTACGGGTTCTCGTCTCTATATCCTTGCTGAGAAACTTTGAAGAACTATGCGAGCTCTCATTATTTTGAACAAGTCTCATGGTTCAGCCTCCTCTAATGTTTAAATGGCCAGACAAGCTTTGCATTATCTTTAGCTATCTATTCAAATGATCGATGACCATACATCTATCGAAGCCCTTGACCTTCAAAGAAAATTATCAAAGGACCTTTGGGATGCAATTGTCATTGACGAACAACTTCTCCATCAGAAATCCAGAATTCAGTGGTTGTCTTTGTGGGAAAAAAATACCAAATATTTTCAAGCCAAAACAAAGAGTTAATGGAATACTAATAAAATTCTTGCTATTGAGGATTCCCAGGGAGACTTAACTCAAGATCCTTATCTGATAAAGTCTACAACAGTTAGCTTCTTCAAAAACCTCCTTGGGTCTATGCCTTCTTCCTCTTACCCGGGTTACGATGCTCTTGCAAATGTTATTTCAAAGCGTATTAGCTCTGCTATGGCGTCATCTCTTAAAGCTCATGTTTCCCAGGAGAAGATCTTATCTACTCTTAAAAGGATGAAGCAAAACAAAAGTCCGGGTCCGGATGGTTTTAATGTGAATTTTTTTCTCCATTATTTGAATATTGTTGGCACTGACTTTATTAATGTTGTCCAATCCTTTTTTGCTTTAGGTCGTATGCTCAAGGAATCTAATGCCACTGTTATAGCGTTAATCCCAAAAGTTTCCATTCCTACCTCTATGTCTGATTTTTGACCTATATCTTGTTCCAACATAATTTACAAATGCATCTCGAAAATCCTTGGGCTAAACTTAAATCTTCTTTGCCTGAGCTCATTTCAAGGTCTTAAGTTGCTTTTGTTCCTGAACTATCATCGATTAAATGGCCCGTCCAGATGTGCTATAAAAATTGATTTAAAAAAGCCTTTAATTCTGTTCGTTGGGATTTTCTCTTTGATGCGCTAGATCTCTTTGGCTTTCCCCCAAAATTTGTGTAGTGGATTCAAAGTTGCATCTCATCTACCATGTTCTCTGTAAAAATCAATGGTTCACTTTGTGGCTACTTTCAGGGCCAACAAAGGATTCGTCAAGGAGACCCCCTATCTCCTTATTTATTTGTTCTAGTCATGAGAGTTTTGGCTTTGCTCCTTGCTAATGTAACCTTATTTCCTGACTTTTCCTTTCATTGGAGGACCAAAGCCTGTAAGATTTCTCATTTTTGCTTTGCAGATGATCTGCTTCTGTTATGTCATGGAGACCTGCAATCTGTTAGCATTTTGAAAAACTGTTTGGCCTCTATTTCCAATCTCTCTAGACTTGCTATTAATCACAACAAGAGCCAATGTTTTTTAGCAAATATTTATCCTCCGATTGCAACTAACATTCTTGATGTATTAACATTGCTCAAGGTGAGTTGCTTGTCAAGTTTTTGGGTGTGCCTCTTATTACTTCTAAACTATCAGTTCATGACTGTGTGCCCCTTATCCAAAAAATTACTTTGAGAATCAGATATTGGAATAATTTCTTTCTTTCATATGCGGGTAGATTCCAGTTAATCCGATCAATTCTCTTTGCCATCCAAGTCTACTGGTCTGCCTATTTCCTGCTGCCAAAGTCTGTGATTAAACATATCAACCAGCTGCTATCTAGATTCCTTTGGAAATGTGCCTATCTTGATAAGCACGATGCTAAAGTGGCTTGGGCATGTGTTACTATGCCTTTAGCTGAATGTGGGATGGGGAAAAAAAGGTTGAAACCTGGAACAAAGCCCAGATCTTGCTACACCAATTACAGATTATAAGTTTCAATCGCTCCTCTTTTTTGGGCTGAATGGGTTCATAAAACTCTTCTTCATAAGCATACTTTCTGGACTGCTCCTATACCTTATGATGCATCATGGATCTGGCGTAAAGTTCTCAATCTCAGAAGCTTGGCTATGAATTTTATCAAGTATAAAGTGGGTAATGGACAACAAATTAACTTGGGGCAAGATACCTGGCTTGAATCTCATCCTCTTTCTTGGCACTGCACTGACCCGATTGTCTCTCATTCAGACCTGTCTTTCAATGCTAAAGTTAATGATATCATCCAGCAATGCTCTTGGAATCCTCCCGTATCCAACTACCTTAGCCTGAGGCAAATAAAGGAAATGCTTCTTCAGATCCCTTTACCATCAATTGGTCCGGATTAGATTCTCTAGGTTGGACACTCGATTGTAAAAGCTTCCACTATTTGGTACTCCATCCGTGATTCGGACAATCTTGTCCCATGGTATAAATGGATTTATCACAGTTTGTAGGTTCACATGTAAGACCCCAACTTTTATGAATAAAGATTTAATTTTCTTTATATATTATTTTTAACAGTAAAGTGCTTGTTTTGATAAATGTGGTGAGTTATGGGTGAAATATGCAAATATTTCAAAATAAGCAAGTGGTAATAAAATATTCATTGTTGTCGGGGAATATTCGTTTGGTCGTGGAATATTCTTGTTGTTGGGAAATATTCGTACGACGGCGCAGCCATTTGTGGGCCCCACAACGGAATAACTGTCGGATATAGAAAGCGACAGAATAACCTTTTTATAAATAACGGTAAAACTGTTACGGTTAAACTGTTGAAGTACCCGGTGATAAAAATACAGTAATACGCATTGTGCACAGTAGCACACGGTATTGCACAGTATTTCGAATTATTGATTCTTACGTAAGAAGGCACTTACTCAAATATTGTTACAGTAATTACTGTTCAATATTTTATATTATTGATTCAATAATTGCTACGTTGATATTTTATATGATTGATTCAATAATTGCTACCATTGATATTTTATATTATTGGTTCAATGATTGTCACTGCACAGTATTTTACATTATCAAATCAATAATTTATATTATTTGAATAATATTATTAGATAGCATTATTGACAATGTTTAAGGAAGTTCTGTCTAGGAGGGGTTATTTAATTGCGCGCCAGTAAGGAGAAATCCTTATCGGAAGGCCCCCTCTTTTCTGGGAACGACCTGGTTGTCAATATTGTAGTTCTACAATATTATTTGTGAATAATTAATTATTGATTTATATGATAAGGAAATATTTAGTTTGTGGATATAAAAGAAGGAATTAGTGCTGATGTGTTTTTATCAGTATTTTGGTGTGGAAAATCATCCGTTTGTGGATTTTGACCATTTTCGGTTGGAAATTTGGAAAAACTTCTTTCTGCAAAGTTGTAGAGAATTAAATTTTCTATGAAAAAGACATAGAATTTGTATTTTTCTGATAAAAAGGCTATTTATTATGAATTATTGAAGTTGCGAAAATAAATTTTTTTTAAATAAAATGGTGGGCCCCACTTTTGTCATTTGCTTGTTGAATGTTGATTTTTTTTCAAAATCTCACGAGGTGTGCTGAGGAGAAGCCGCCGGGCGCAAAAGTCTACTTTGGCATCCTAAGCTTTTCCTACAAATAGGGTGCTTAGGTTAGAATTAAAAATCGCACCAGAATCAGAAGTTTTCTCTCTCTATAATATCGAGCGTATTTTTGTGAGTATTTAGATACTTTGAGTGTTACTATTCAGTGTAAGTTTTCTTCGGTATTATAGCCGATATTCCAGTCAGAAGTACTATTCTTTTAAGGTAAGGGATGTTATTTTCTTTCGTAAATGATGTTATTCTTCTCAATATCATTATACCAAAATATTGGCATGAATTTTATTATGAAATTCTTATTTTTTTCCGTCGGGGTTACTATTCACGTATATGGCACTATTCACAAAAAAATTAAATTTTTTTCTATTTGTCCAAGTTGCTTGTTAAGGTTCCTATATTTGATTGGATCTAAGTTTTGAGCTTTATTCTTGAATTTTGCTCTACAATTGATTATTACGAAGTATTTTTAAATTGGATAAACTAAAATACGAATCTTAATCTTTGTCCTTTATCTCATTGGATTCGTTCTTTAAAATGTTTTTCATCATCCTCAGTCCTAAATGGTGATATAACTGAATATCTTTGGCCTGTAAAGCAAAGATGAATGATTACCTGATGAATATCTTTGGCCGTAGTGCAAAGATGGACATGTATTGAGATGAACATGACCACTGGTGATACAAATGAATATCTTTGGCCCGTAGTGCAAAGATGAATATTTGATTTGAGATGTATATTGATTGATGTTACAGGGATAAAATATTGATGATGGACTTTTAAATCATAGAAGATAGTAGACTTCATTCTCTACTTAACTCTTCTAATGAATGGTTATTTTAGCTGCGAATGTTGATCTAAAACTTGTTGTCAATAATATTTTATCTGAATTATTGAAGACTAACGATAATTTATTTTTCATTATCTTAGTCATAATATTCTTTACTGGGCTAGTTGAGCTCACCCTTTTCATCTATTGTCCTCTTCAGGAAATGAGAATGTCGCAGGAACTAGTCGGGGGACAGAGTGATGGTCCGAGTTAGAGCAATAGTAGTCCTTACTATTTTTAATAAATAGTGTGATAATAATTATAATGAGAACTTAGTTTGAATGTTAATATTTTCTACATATTTGTATTGACACTCACAGTTGTGTGGTCGTATTTTGCACGACCGTGTGATATAAAAGATTGTATTTGAATTTTGTACCATGTATTTTGCGACTTAGAATGGGTTGGGTTGACTGGACCTATTCTGGGGGCGTCACATCCCAGATTTTCTTTCTTCCTTTGGCTAGCTATGCATAAATGACTGGTAACATGGCCTTTAGAGGTATGCTCTTTGTGCAATCAGGCTCATGAATCCTACTTTCATATATTCTTTGATTGTAGCTACTCACGGGCTATGTTAAGTTTTGTCATGGCCTTTCAAGGCTAGTTTGGGATTCCTTTTGGTTGGGACCACTTGCTGCAACAAATTTAATTCACCCATATGGATCGAATGTCACCTCCAATCATTAAGCTATGTTTAGCTATTATGGTATACAAACTCTGGAACGAACGAAATCGAAGAATTCATGGTGAGCTGATGAGTGGGTTTTACATCCGTGAATCGACTACTTTTAGATTTAAGAAGATGTCTGTTCTTATTTCTTTATATTGCTTTTATATTATTTTGTTAGTATTTTGTTTAATATAAGTTTTGCAGGAGTTTTTAGGACAAGCCAGCTTTAAAAGAGGCAAAGTGGCCATTTCTCTAGACCCGGTGCCGCAGCGCCGGCAGGCCTATATATTCTGGTGCCGCAGCGCCAGAAGCCCCTCAATTCTCTGACCACCCAGCGCTGCAGCGCCTCACTGCCCATACTAAGGTGGCACCGCATCGCCAAGTATTGACCAGAAGCCCTTGACCTAGCGCCGCAGCGCCAAAACAAAACTTAAAAGCTGGCGCCGCAGCGCCAGCTCCGGCCTTTTGGCAGAAAAGGTCATTAAATGACCTAGCTGAAAGAGGATGGAGGATCTCTAATTTTGGGCAGCCTCCTTTGCTCTCCATAGCTGATTTCTAGCTTAGCAAGGAGCTTAACTCCATTTTCTCTTCTCCTATTCTCTTTAGCTTAGCTTAGTTTGTACATATAGATTAGGGATAGATGGGAATTCCTTGGAGCTCAAGAGCGACATAGCGACACGGATCGAAAGGCGAATCGGAGGGAGTTCTTGGAGATTGAAGAAAGTTTTGACAGAGTTTATTCTTTTCTAGTTTATTCTTTGATTTTGTTTTTATAGATGTTGTTATTGTTGCTACTTATGTCTAGTTTATTAGCTATGAACTAAATATTGGCTCTAAGATTATAATGGATCCCTTTGTTATTTGAATTGATTATCTTTATCTCTTTGGTTGGCACCATATGATTTGGTTCAATATATTCATGCTTAATATTTAATTGCTAAGGAATTAGTAATTATTTGGTAATCTATGAGAAATTGGGAGATGGACTATAGATTGAGACCACAATATGTTGGCATGTGTTTATGATTTGTCTGTGTTAGCGGACTACATGATTTGCCTATAGGATATGAATATACATGTATGCCACGTGTGACCTTATGAGAACATTTGTTTTAATTCCTTGTTAGGGTTAATTCGCATAGGAATGTTTTGGATTATCGCCTAGTTTGGATGTTCCTTTCTGTCTATTCCCGTTCGGGTGGATTAGAGAGGATACGCTCATGCATACCTCGGAAGAGGCGTATGAGTAATTGTGAGTTCTAGGTCGACACTCCTTCGTGACCATTTAGACCAAAGACAGACGGGTAGGATATTTGATGAAACATAGCACACCAAGTGTTCGACAGAACACTAGTGTGGGGTGAAGTTATGATCTTAGCTTGAAGCGCTTTTGATATCTATCATTATCTATTTACTTGCTTTGATAATTAGATTTAATTAGATTAATTACACAACCCTTCCTTTATTCTGTTTAGACCTGACTTAAGCGATATAAAGTAGATGCTTGGTATATTTTAGGAAGTAGTTCCTCGTGGGTTCGACACTTTCTTATCACTGTATTACTTGTAGATCGCGTATACTTGCGCGTGTTTAGTGATCGGTTATCCGAACAACAAGTTTTTAGCACCGTTGCCGGGGAACTACTTATTCTAATATTGTCCAATATTGATTTCAATCAATTTCGTCTTGCTTTGAACTTGTATATTAGTATATTTGTATTTAATTTGTTTTTGTTTTTAAGTACTCTCAGATATGGATGAGCATAAGTATGAATGGTCTTTTGAGAGGATGACACAACCGAGTTCGGAAGGAACACTTGAGTATTTGCAAGAACAAATCGCAAATCTCTCAAGATTCGCTAATGATTTTGAGTGTCAATCTTCTCAGAATGCCTACTGTCAGGATCAAGCTGACAACGAACCGACTTACTATCATCCAGACTGTCAGGGGTATCCACACTCTTGGGACTACAGTCAAAAGCAGTACTGTGATCAAACTCTTTCTTACCAGACAGGATTTAAATATCAATCTCCGTCGCCGAATGAGGATGCTTCTAATTGGGAGGAGGTTCTTTCCATGACCTTAAAACAAGAAGAACAGAGAAGGCTAGAGGATCTCCTGACCAAATTCATAAAGCAGAATGAGGTTTGGACTCATTGAGGAACCTCGAGAAACAGATGGGGCAAATTGTCAATGCTGTCTTGAATCCGCCGCAGAGCAATCTACCACCCGTTACTGATCACAACGAGGAGGCAGGGGAGCAATGCATAGATACGCAAAGAAAAGACAATGAGTCTCACGAAGTTGTTGAGGAAGAGGTCGAAGTGCTCATAGACCAACCGGAGAATTCTGAGGTAGCAATAGAGACGATCTCGAGAGAGTGTACGGATAAGAATGAAGAAGATGCTAGAATCACGCTCGGAACTGTTGAAATCCCAAGGGGCTCTCTAGAGCACGAAGAACGCTTCCACTTTGATAAAAAGAGCGAATTAGTGGATGGTTCGAGTTCGGAGCGATTCTTCGTGCCAATGGATGAAGTGAAGTTCGAGGCTCGCCAATCGTCCATGTCCGCCAAGCAAATCAGAGAAAAGACCAAGAGGCAGCATGAAAAGGTTATCTTCGCATATGAGCCGGACTAAGAGTAACCACGTAAAGTCGGGCCGTCGACTGTAAAAAACAAGCGCTCGATGGGGAGGCTACCCCCATCTCAGTATCACTCTTCTAACCTCCTTCTTTATGTTTTGTGAATATTACTTTTTCACTAAGTTTATAGTAATTTAGTTGTGTGCTAATTGGTTTACCATTGCTGATGCAGGAAAGTAAATTTTTTTCAAAATCCCAGTGCTGGCGCCGCAGCGCCAATACCCTTCAAGATCCCTGCACCCCAAGCGTTGCAGCGCCGCTCAACAAAGAAAGCATGGCGCCGCATCGCCGCAGCCGTTCAAATTCCCTACTTAAGCCGCGCCGCAGCGCCACTCAAAGAAGAAAACCCGGCGCCGCAGCGCCGGTAGCGAAATTTTGTTTTTTTAAAGCAGACAAATCTTGGCAGTTTAGGCCATTTGGCTCCCTTTCCCTCAAAACAACATAGCAAAGCTTTCTCTCGGCAGAAAATGAAAACCAGCCAAACACCTTACTTCATCAAGGCCCCTGCAGTCAATCGATTCATTCACTGCCCCACCACAAGGATCCCCCAATTCAAGCAACTAAGGCTCAAATTTCTGCACTCTAGGTTTCTCCATCGAGGTATTTGATAACTAGTGTTGATTTTAAGTATTGTTCTTGAATTGATTGTTTGGGCTGCTATAATTTTTTGTTTGGGTTGGTAAATTTCCACTGAGGGAAATTTGGAGTTTGGGCTATTGCAAACAAAGGGCTATCAAATTAGGGTTTGAGCAGCGCACGCCAGGTGTTCGACAAAATTCCTCAGAAAGTTTTGGAAGGATTTTTGGTTCTTTTTAACGCACAATTGTTGGGTTATCAGTTAGGGCTTGTGTTGTGGTACTCTGTTGGAGTCTTAGTTGGGCAACAGTCAGATTTTGTTGGGGCTTCACTTTGGGAATCCATTATTTTCGCTGCAAATTTTTGAAAATGGCTCTTAAGCGTCAAAGAATCAACGTCGGTGGCTCCTCATCCTCCTCGACCCAAAGATGGGACAATGCCAAATTCGTCAGTGAAGAGGCTTGGATGAGATACATGCACTCTTTCGCCACAAGAGACCTTGTGCCTGAGCGAGGGTTTCAGCCGGACCAAGCTCACAACGGCGACTTACTGGCAATGATCACTGAGCGAATATGGATGAAATTCACCAATCAGCCAGAGTCGGCCGTCATCCCAGTGGTGCGTGAGTTTTATTCCAATGTGAGCTACGACTGGTCCAGCTGTGGTTCAAGTCCGAGGACGGTTAGTGGCGTACGACAGTCAGACCATCAATGCTTATTTCAGAAGGCCGAACTATGATGGCAATGACTACCGCGAGCCGGGGTTTCGCAGCAATGCCTTAGAGGCTATTGTCAAGCTGCTCTGCAAGCCCGGGACCACATGGAAAGCCTGTGACTTGTCGGGCAAAAAGACTAGCTTCCCACAGCACACACTTAATCCCTCTAGGAAGGCATGGTATAGTTTTCTGTGTGCCAACCTGCTGCCTACTTGCCACCTCAGCGACGTGACTAGAGAGCGAGCGATCCTGCTTTTCGACATTGTCACAGGATTGGACGTCGACATTGGAGTTGTTATTCAGGAGTCCATCCAGCGGGCGATCACGAGTAACATGTCTTCCGAACTTCCACATCCGTCTTTGATCAACCGGTTATGCACGTGAGCAGGGATTCATTGGGGTTCAGGTGAGATCTAATTGCCATCCATGTCAGTCATAGACTCACGGTTCGGATGGGACGACGCGCCTCCACATGACAAAGTTGAGGGTTACGGGCCATCTTCTCAGCTGCTAGATTCGGGAGCTTCTTCTCAGGGACCGTTGGCCGAGATTCTTGCATCTCTCATGTGACGCCCCCAAAATAGGTTCAATATCAACCCATTCTGAGTCGCCAAATACGTAGTACAGAATCCAAATATAATTTTTTATAACATACGATCGTGCAAAATATGACCACGCAAACTGTGAGTTTTAATACAAATCGTATATAATACGAAATATAAACACTCAAATTCAGTCCTCACTAATTACAATCATTATCACACTATTCTACAAAATAGTGAGGACTGTTACTGCTCTAACTTTGACCATCACCCCGATCCCCGACTAGTCCTTGCGACATTTTCATTTTCTAAGAGAACAATGGAAGAAAAGGGTGAGCTCAACTAGTCCAGTAAAGAATATTATGACTAAGATAATGAATAATAAATTATCGTTAGTCTTCAATAAACCAGATAAAATATTATGAAAAACAAGTTTTAGATCAACAACTGCAGCGAAAATAACAATTCATTAGAAGAGTTAAGTAGAGAATGATGTCTATTATCTTCTTTGATTTAAAAGTCCATCATCAATATTTTATCCCTGTAATATTAATCAATATGCATCTCGAATCAAATATTCATCTTTGCACTATGGGCCAAAGATATTCATTTGTATCACCAGTTGGTCATGTTCATCTCAACACCTGTCCATCTTTGCACTACGAGCCAAATATATTCATCAGGTAATCATCTTTGCACTACAGGCCAAAGATATTCATCAAATAATCATTCATCTTTGCACTACAGGCCAAAGATATTCGTTTGTATCACCATTTAAGACTGAGGATGATGAAAAATAATATAAGAAACGAATCTAGTGAGATAAAGGACAAATATTAGGTATTCGTAATTTAGTTTATCCAAGTTCAAGAATACTCCGTAATAATCAATTGAGCAAAATTCAAGAATGAAGTTTAAAACTTGATTACAATCAAAGATAATTTAAAAGAAAATAATATTTTTTATTATGAATAGTAACTCGTGAATAGTAACTCATGAATAGTACCCCGATATGAAAAGATTAAAATTTCACAAAAAAGTTCAGACCAATATTCTAGTGAAATGATATTAGATGAAGCGCAAAACTCAAGAAATTTCTAATTATTTTAGGAATTATAGAAGCAATACTTACAGTAGTAAGTTTAGAGTTAGAAATCTGAAATGAAACAATATACGACACTGCAAATGAATTTTCACCCGTCATGAGGTAGTCCGCGTAGACAGATCATTTCCATAACTTAATAAAGAATGAATACGAGAGGTTATTCACTAGGCATGCGGTAGTCTGCGTAGACAGGTTATTTCAACAGAATAATAAAGAATGGAATAGCAACCCTTACGAGTATTGAAAGAAAATAACTCTCTTCATGAATACGAAAGAAATAATACCCCTTACCTTAATAAAAATTTGGAGACTGCACTAATATAATAGTAAAATACTCTTCTTCTTTCTCTCTTATTCTCTCTATACTTTCTCTCTTTATAGCTTTAGTGAATTGGTGAGAAATAATGAAGAAATGAGCTTTTATTTATAGGCTTGGCAAAGTAAGGGTAAAATAATTTTTTCGCCATAATTTATGACATCATCGCTTACATCATCGATCCTATGACATCATTGCTTACCTCATTATTTCGATGACATCATTGCTTACCTCATCGTTCCGATGACATCATTGCTTACATCATAAGAATTTAAATTTAATTTGTTCTCTTCTACCTCATTTTACTTTTATACCATGAATTTACTATAATAATGTTACCATTCAAATTATAAAAATTATACTATTATATAATCACATCATACTATAATATATTTGAATGAATTATTTTATTGGAAAAGATAAAATACCAACTTTCAACAAATGTCACATGCTAAAAATTCCTCCATTTAAATCCACATTGAATAAATATTTCCTTATCATATATATCAATAATTAATTATTCACAAATAATATTACAGAACTACAATATTAACAACCAGGTCGTTCCCAAGAAAGAGGGGGCTTTCCGATAAGGATTTCTCCTCATTGGCGCGCAATTATATAACCTAACCCCTTTTCCCGACAGAACTTTCTAGACATTGTCAATAATGCTATCAAATAATATTATTCAAATAATATGAATTATTGATTTGATAATTTGAAATACTGTGCAATGACAATTATTGAATCACTAATATAAAATATCAATATAGCAATTATTGGATCAATAATATAAAATATTGAACAGTAATTACTGTAACAATTATTGAATGAGTGACTTCTTACGTAAGAATCAATAATTAGAATTACTGTGCAATACCGTGTGCCACTGTGCAACACTGCGTATTACTGTATTTTAACCACCGGGTATTTCAACAGTTTTAACGGTAAAAGTTTTACCGTTATTTTTGTAAAAAGGTTATTTCTGTCGCTTTCTATATCCGACATTCATTCCGTTGTGGGGTCCACCAATGACTGCGCCATCGTACGAATATTCTCAGACAAAAAGAATATTCCTCGACCAAACGAATATTTCTCGACGCAACGAATAATTTATAACCACTTGCTTATTTTATAAAATTTGCACATACTACCCATAACTTATCACATTTTTCAAATCAACACCTTACTATTTCAAAATAATATATAAAAAAAATTAAATCTTTATTCATAAAATTTGGGATCTTACATCTCACCCTCCTGCATCAGAGCCAAGCTGATACTACTCAGAGACAGGCAAGGCACTCAGCAGCTCTCGCACAGAGATATGATATTATGATGCAGTATCAGGCTGGGCTCGCCAACACTATGGAGGGCATCTACACATTGTATGGAGGCGAGTTTCTTGGCACACACTATCAGTTCCCGGAGCCTCCGGTCTTCCCACCCTTCCCACCCCAATCTCCAACTGCTGAGGATCCATGAAGAGGGCGCAGACTGACACCTCCTTGCCATATACACAGCCAATGAGGAAATTGGCCATCTCAAGTTTGGGGGTGTTTTAGATTTATCAGCTTTCCCTTATCAGCTTTTGTTTATCATGCTAGGATGCCATTAACACTATTTTTACTGTTTTGTTAGTAATTTTTGGGCTGCTAAGTTGATATAACTTGCAGTCATGGATATTGTTATCAGTTTTTGAAGTTTTTGGATGCATGGATTATTTTGGAATGTTTATTGCGTATTTCTATCCATGTTACAGCTGTATTAGTATGAATGGATGTTTATCTATCTTTTTGTGCCATGATAGTATCCATGTTAGGGTTAGAACCTTATTTTTAACTGTTTATATGATTGTATATTTAGTAAAAAAAATTATTGTGGCCAATGATATGCGTGTTATGGCTTTGTCAAAATGGTCAAGCAAGTATGAATGAATCTTAGATTATTTTTTAGTTAATACTGCTGTTGATCCTGTCTACCCTTTCGAGCACGTGCCGACTGTGACAATTAGTTTGTTTCATTTAGACTTAATTGGTTTTTTTTTACGAAAAATATTTGGTTTAGCTCTTGCAAACTTAAGTGAGTCGAAGTAGTAAGATTTAGATCCTTATGCAAGTTCGGACACATTCATGATCTAATAGCATATAAAAAAAATAATATAAAAATAAGTCAATGAATAAATCGATAGCCTAAATGTGATTAGACATTGCACTAGTCATGCTTAAGGTTGCGTTGTTTACTTTATAATGGAAAAGAAAATTCTAGTTTGGCTACGTGGCTAATTTTACTTGAGTTATTAGATTCTTAGGGGTGTTCTACGCCTAGTGCCCTAAAGCCTTCTGGCTTGGGAGTCATTGATCGAAAACTCGCTACATGGGTAATTCAGCCTAAGGTAGCCGAATTTTGCACAAGTCAAGTTTAGCCGTTATCATGCTTATATCGGATGGTCTATTCTTACATTTGTGTCTTGTTCTGAAGTCTTGATGGAACTTGAGTGTATTGAGTGATCATTTTTCTTTGTGCAATTGTCTATGTTTTTGATTTATAACTGGTTAGAATAGTTGGTATTCACACACACAGACTTGGATCAGTAGCAGTTTAAACTAGAGATTTGATCGAGCCATATTTATTGCTTTGCTTCTATTTTGAAATTGTTATTCTTATCCTTGAGGCCGCAATGCAGGTACATAGTAGTTAGTTTGATTCGGAGTATATTTACATTTGATAGTATGGTTATAATATTTTTTGCTTGAGGACAAACAAAGGCTTAAGTTTGGGGGTATTTGATGAGTGGGTTTTACACCCGCGAATCGACTACTTTTAGACTAAAGAAGATGCATGTTCTTATTTCTTTATATTGCTTTTATATTATTTTGTTAGTATTTTATTTAATATAAGTTTTGCAGGAGTTTTTAGGACAAGTCCAGCTTTAAAAGAGGCAAAGTGGCCATTTCTCTAGACCCGGCGCCGCAGCGCCGGCAAGCCTATATATTCTGGCGCCGCAACGCCAGAAGCCCCTCAATTCTCTGACCACTCAACGTCGCAGCGCCTCACTGCCCATACTAAGGTTGCGCCACAACGCCAAGTATTGACCAGAAACTCTTGACCTAGCGCCGCAGCGCCAGAACAAAACTTAAAAGCTGGCGTCGTAGTGCCAACTCCGGCCTTTTGGCAGAAAAGGTCATTAAATGACCTAGCTGAAAGAGGATGGAGGATCTCTAATTTTGGGCAGCCTCCTTTTCTCTCCATAGCTGATTTCTAGCTTAGCAAGGAGCTTAACTCCATTTCCTCTTCTCCTCTTTTCTTTAGCTTAGCTTAATTTGTACATATAGACTAGGGATAGATGGGGATTCCTTGGAGCTCAAGAGCGACATAGCGACACGGATCAAAAGCTGAATCGGAGGGAGTTCTTGGAGATTGAAGAAAGCTTTGACAGAGTTTATTCTTCTCTAGTTTTTTCTTTGATTTTGTATTTATAGATGTTGTTATTGTTGCTACTTATGTCGAGTTTACTAGCTATGAACTAAATATTGGCTCTAAGATTATAATGGATCCCTTTGTTATTTGAATTGATTATCTTTATGTCTTTTGTGACGAACGAGAATTTTGTAAAGATATTTGAATATTTATTGAAATAAATAAATATTTTTAATGATTTAATTATTGAGTTAAATAATTAATTCATGAATTTGTGGTAGATTAATTTAATTATATGTGTGACATTAATTAAATTAATGTGTAGTAATTTAATAATTCAAAGAATATATTTAATTGAGTTTATTTGATTAAATGAATTAATTAAATAAGTATATGTTACTTTAATTAATTAAAGAATTAATGAATTGACATAATTAATAAATAAAAATATTAATTATGTGACAATATGATTTAATGTAAAATTTATTATATTTTATTTAATTAATTTAAATAAAATGGGACGAAATTATTAATCGAACCGTGATTCTGAGGATAGAATCCTTTTAAGGGGGGACAGATGTGACGAACGAGAATTTTGTAAAGATATTTGAATATTTATTGAAATAAATAAATACTTTGAATGATTTAATTATTGAGTTAAATAATTAATTCATGAATTTATGGTAGATTAATTTAATTATATGTGTGACATTAATTAAATTAATGTGTAGTAATTTAATAAGTCAAAGAATATATTTAATTGAGTTTATTTGATTAAATGAATTAATTAAATAAGAATATATTACTTTAATTAATTTAATAATTAATTAAATAATTAATGAATTGACATAATTAATAAATAAAAATATTAATTATGTGACAATATGATTTAATGTAAAATTTATTATATTTTATTTAATTGATTTAAATAAAATTAATTGATTAATTAAAGTGTTACAATTAACTATATACTAAACTAATTAATTAAAATAAATGAAAAAGGAATTAAGGGTGTAGCCAAACAAGAAATTAAGGGGAGTTAGTCCGTTTGTTATACAACGGATATATTATATATACGTATATTATTCTGTTAAACGAAATTATTTTCATTTTGTTCAAAGTCATAGAAAGAAAAAAAAACCTATAAATTTTCAGAGAGAAGAAGAAGAAGAGAGAAAGAGATTTGAGGAATCCTAAGTGTTGTATTAAATTTATCTTCATACTAACAAAGGGTAATCTTTTTTCAAAGTTTTTAAAATTAAGTTTTCAAAGTTTTTCATATACGTATTCTAAAGTCTGTGAAAATTGGGTTTTCCAATTGGGTTATGTTATGACTTTATCTATATGGGTATGTGATTATAACATGTTTTCTAACGTATAAACATGTTTTAAAGTAATCAATTTTATATAATTTGGCCTTAATTGGTTTTTCCGAAAAGTTATAGAGTTTTCTACGATATTATAAAATTTCTCTGTCAGTACTTGTTTTTAGAAAATTAAAGTGTGAAGTTATTATATATGTGACCGTATATGTTAGTATTATGTGTTGGATCATGTATCCATGATTTACACTGATCACACCAAGTAATTTTATTAATAATTGGGTTTATGAAATTACAGAGTATTGAATATGGGTGAATAACCCATATGGGTCAAATTCATGATTGATTCATATATTTGTATTAAAATTGACGTATGAATATGATTGTATATGTTTAAACAAAGAGAATGGAATTAAAATGAACGGATTCGGTGTAGTAACGAATCCGTAATGATAGATTATATATTTTTCATAAAAACTTTACAAGTTTTGAAGAACAATGAGAATTAATGTCTTGAATTGTATAATTACATGACTTGGACTGTTAAGATTATGGTATAAGTGATATATAATATTTCTGTGAAGTTTATACTTCATGGATAACATTATTAATCAGTGTATTGGTGTGAAATTGGAGAAAGTGGCCGAATTTCTGTGTTCTTCGCGAACCATGAAATTCTGGAAAAACGCAGCTGCGCGGCCGCGCCGAGTGCAAGGCTAAACGGCGCGCGGCCGCGCCTGTCCGAAAATTTTGAAAAAAAAAAATACTAAGTGTTGAAAATTTGTGAAATGTGTTTTTAATCTAATGAACATGAAAACATGTTGTAAATATGATAGGATATTGATATGAGTTTAATAAATTATGTTACGTGATTAATTAATGAATTAATTATGTGACTTAAATTATTATTTATAAACTTTAAATAATGTGATATAAATATGAAGACATTATTTTAAGTCTAATAAACATGAAGACATGTTATGTATGTAATAAGTTGTTAATACAAGTTAATAACTTAAGTTATGTGATTAATTAACAAGTTAATTAATCAACGTGAACTATTATTTGAAAAACCTAATAATGAGTTCAAAGAACACTAATTGTAAATCAATAATCATATCGAACCTGTGATTAATTGATATTGTGAATGTATTGATAGGTAAGAGTAATTAAAAAAGTGAGTAATAATTGTAGCTTGCGCACGAGGCAAGTTTTCTATCCCTAACTTATTATTATTGTTGGGCAAGTTTCCTATTCCTAAACTTATTATTGAGCAAATTCTTATTCTTGATTATTCAAGTTCAGAATTTCAAATGAGATGCCATGATTCTTTTAAAAGTATCATTGAAGTATATAATACTTATTCGATTGTATACCTTGAGAAGTTAATATTCAATTTGAATATCATTTATTGAGTTATCCAAACCAACTTTATTTGGTGCCGATTCTGATGTCAAACTGAGATGAACAACCCTAATATAGAGGATTAATGAAGATGCTTAAAGCGTTAAGATAGTGTGCACAGTATCAGTACGAAGGGCTGATCTCGCTAAGTACGAGAAGTAGAGTCTATAGTCTTATGACTGTTAAAGGTTGGAAAGGTTAATATACTTGACAACCTAAGACTCGGTTCAAGGTCTTAATGACCCTCAGAAATAATTTGACTCTCGATTAATATTCTTGATTCAAAAGTTGAGAAGTAATTTGACTCTTGATTAATATTCTTGATTCAAATGTTGAGCTTTCTGTTATTCAGAATTCTTTCACTCGCATGTTATTATTCTGTCATATTTTTATACTTGCGGGCATTCGTGCTCACTCTTGCATAATAACATTGCAGCTAATAATGAACGAAGTAATGTACCTTCTAGTAGCAAGGGCAAAGGAAAAGCTAACAAGTGTTGAAGACTTGTGTTGATGTTAAGAATGTTAAAGTTCAAGATTTATGTGTGATGACTTTAGACTTATTTATTTACGTTTCCGCAACAGAGATTTAAGGTTAAGTATAACCTGGGATTTATGATGTATTATTATATCAGATGATGTAAGATGATGATTTATTTATCTAATAAATGAATTTATTTATTTATGGGTAGATAGTTGTATGATATTGGAACAGTGAACACTAAATCCTATGAAAATTAAGATACCAGATTTAGGGGTGTCATATCTTTGGTTGGCACCATATGGTTTGGTTCAATATATTCATGCTTAATGTTTAATTGCTAAGGAATTAGTGATTGTTTGGTAATCTATGAGAAATTGGGAGATGGACTGTAGATTGAGACCACAATGTGCTGGCATGTGTTTTTGATTTGTCTGTGTCAGCGGACTGCATGATTTGCCTATAGGATAGGAATATACCTGTATGCCACGTGTGACCTTATGAGAACCTTTGTTTTAATTCCTTGTTAGGGTTAATTCGCATAGGAATGTGTTGGATTATCGCCTTGTTTGGATGTTCCTTTCTGTCTATTCCCGTTCGGGTGGATTAGAGAGGATACGCTCATACATACCTCGGAAGAGGCGTATGAGTACTTGTGAGTTCTCGGTCGACACTCCTTCGTGACCATTTAGACCAAAGAAAGACGGGTAGGATATTTGATGAAACATAGCACACCAAGTGTTCGACAGAATGCTAGTGTGGGGTGAAGATATGATCTTAGCTTGAAGCGCCTTTGATATCTATCATTATCCATTTACTTGCTTTGATAATTAGATTTAATTAGATTAATTACACAACCCTTCCATTTACTTTGTTCAGACCTGACTTAAGCGATATAAAGTAGATGCTTGGTATATTATAGGAAGTAGTTCCTCGTGGGTTCGACACTTTTTTGTCACTGTATTACTTGTTAGACCACGTATACTTGCTCGTGTTTAGTGATCGGTTATCCGAACAACATGAGGCTCATATAGCTGCTAATATCCTTGCTTAAGACTGTATTAAAATTATAAAATTATAAAATGTAAATTGTATTCTGTTCAAAAAATTGTCTCATTTGTTGACAAACATCCATATCTTCGGATTTGGTTGTTATAGTCTTTTGCCTATAACAATGACATCGTTGGTTTTGTCTTTGATGTGGTTGTTATAGCTTCCTCACGAGGTATGCCCCTTGTCTTTTTATCTTTGTTCCTTTTTATTATACTCACAATTTAACACACAAAAAAAAAAGAACAAAAAAAAGAAAGAAGAAGTTGAGATTTAGATCTACCAATGTCATCAAATTTGAAGCTGAGATTCAGATATAAAGTTGAGATGGAAGCTGCAGATTTGATTTTAGTGGTGGTGAAGATTTGGCCGGATTGAAATGAAGGTGAGGGTGAGATCATGGTGTTGATGTACTTTAATCGGTAATTGAAAGTTTTTGCTTTTAATTTGATATTAGTCTTTTATTATAAATTAATTTAATCTTTTATTATATAATAATGATAACTAATTTCTAAAATTAAAAGAATAATAAATGGTTTGTTTGTTATTTTCTTGATATTTCATATAGTATTTTTTTAAAAAAATTACTAATGCTTTGTCTATATTTTTTTATTTTACATAGTTTAATATTTTTATATTTTGATTTTTTTGTTTTAATAATATATATGGTTAAACTTTTATTTTAGTTTTGTATTTTAATAATATATATGAATAACAGAAAAGACAAATTTGCTCTTAAAAAATGATGTCAAACAGTATAAAATCAACTAAGTTGTCGACAAATGGGATATTTCGGCGAAATTTTGTCAAGTTTTGTTGGAAAATGAAAGAGGGAGGGAGCAGTGGCGAAGCCACGGGGAAAAAAATTGTTTTACAATGTAAGGTAAAATTTAAAAAATTTAAGTATTATATATAAATTGATCCCTAAAATTTTATAAATTTTATATTATACGGGGTTAAATTAAAATTTTATAATTTTGTCAATCAAATTTTAACCACACATGACTTATATCCTCTCAATATATGTATATCTCTCTATAATATTTTAAACTAAATAACAATCTAATTTATATTATTTTTAAAAATAAATAATGAATTACTTACTTATGAACAGTTATGATTAAAAAAGTCTATTATGAGTCAATATAGTGTATATATACCATATATTATTACTTATTATATTTTTATTGTAATATAGTATATATATATATATATATATATGTGTGTGTGTGTGTGTGTGTGTGTGTGTGACCCGAAAGTATAAAGTATTAAAAAAAATTAGCTTGGGGGCGCTGCCCTCGAACCCTCGCCAAATTATTTATAGCTTAATAATAATTTCGACCCCACTGACAAAAGTTTCTGGCTTTGCCACTAGGAGGGAGGGAGGGAGGAAGGGAGGGAGGGAGGAGACAATTTATGAAATTAGGTAGTTTATGGATTAAATTATGAGTCCAATTATTTTAGGGGCTAAATTATGAGGTTGATGAAACTTGATATAACATAAATGTATTTAATCCCAATATTAAATTGTCCCTCTCATTTAAGTCATTTTATTATTCCTGAACTAATAATTTCAAGTCTAAATTTTAAAATAAATAAAAATTTTGAGATTAATAATTTAATTTCAAATGTTATTCTTATAAATAAATATGAACTAAAGGTTCAAAAGTGGACACTTAAATCAATCCTCCATCCATGGAGTATTTCCTTCCTACCGATGTATGTACTCGTACCCGTCTCATTTTTTACGGGATTAACACTTTACAAAAAAAATGACTTGTTTAATTTTATTCACATTAATAAATACATGAAAATGGATTACTGTTAAAATATACATAATCAAATTAATATAAAAAATTAATAATTTTGTCATAACTAAACAATATAATATTCATCAAAATATGTTTAGTTTCCTCAGTACTAGCAACAATACTT
This sequence comes from Panax stipuleanatus, assembly GCA_020205555.1. Lineage (NCBI taxonomy): Eukaryota > Viridiplantae > Streptophyta > Magnoliopsida > Apiales > Araliaceae > Panax > Panax stipuleanatus. The sequence goes on along the minus strand of CM035119.1, from coordinate 122,195,576 downwards.
AAGTTTATTCATTTTCTGGGAAAAAAAACTAATAACTTAAAAAGATAAAACTAATAAGTTTGCATATGCCGAGCACCTATAGCGACGGACCATAACGTCGCTATAGTCTTCGCCATAGGTTATGCACCGTCGCCATAACGTATGAACTGTCGCCATAGCCCAGAAGCCGTCGTCATAGCCCGTCTATAGCCTATAGTGACGGCTTTAGCGTTGCTATGATCTGTCGCTATAGGTGGTGTGTATATATATATATTAGGCTAAATGACATTGCTTTTGTCTCTCCAAGTTATCACGCAGTGTCGAAATCATTTCTAAAGTTCATTTTTTGTCAATTAGATGATATAAGTGGTTAATTTGTGTCAATTTTGTTTCTTGGACAAATTTCTTACCAAAAAATTGAGGCATTTGCAGTTTTAGTAAGGGCAAAAAAGTCAAAAACTAATTCTAATTTTAAAAAATAACTAAAATTACAAAAAATTAATTATTATTTTAAAATCAAAATCAAAATTTATAAATGATTAAAAATGAGAAAATTTTCATAAAAATATATATTAAAAAAATATATTGAAAAAATAAGCCGTGCATTATACTAAAAAATTAAATGTTCAATGTCCTTGAATCAATTAAATTTTCGATGTACAATGAAATTTAAAAAGATGGCCCACCCATTGCATGTGTATGCAAGGCCACCGAGTTTCAATGGTGACGATTTGAAATGGATTTGGTAGGAAAACTGATAACTTCTCACCGTAGACCTTTCTTTTATAATAACAATATATTAGGGTACGATTAATAGTCTATCAAATTCCCATTTATAATTGGGATATCAAAATTTTATTCCTCCTGCTACTCACCTCCAACTACTAATAAATATCGAACCCATGGGAAATTCAGTGGAAAAATAACTAGAATGATCACAAACTCCAGTCATGTGAATACATAAATTAATATAGTTTGATTATATATTATCAGTTTGATTTTATAAAAATATTTAAATACTGCTCTGCTCGTGTTAGAGCATCTTCAACAGTAGTAACAAAAAAATATTTAAATTGAAGTTTGTTAACATACGTGACAATTTGAAGAGCAATATTTGCTACTTTAATATTTTGTGTCTTATCTCTCTTCACTTCAATTAATGCAGTATTTGATTTAAATAATAATAATTGATAACATTTGAAATAAAAAGGAATAATATTAAATTTTAACATGAGTTGTATATCAAACTCATCAAACAAAATAAATGTTTTTAACCTTTTTCATATGATTTTGATTCTCCAAAAAAAAAAATGTTTTGAAGAGGCAAGGTCAACTTACCAGTTCTGAAGAAAGAGAACGAGGTTGCAGATTTGATGACTAAGAGCAATCTCCAAGAGTAGTAACAAAAAAAACTTTTCAAATTGAAAGTTTGTTGACCTACATGGCAATTTGAAGAACATTATTTACTACTTTTATATTTTGTTTCTCATTAGTCTCTTCAATTCAATGAGCTGTATATCAAACACATCAAGCTTAATAAATGTTTTTAGCTTTTAATTATAGATTTGAAAGGTGAGAAGGAGGTTCAGACTTGAAGAGTGAGAAGGAGGTTGCAGATTTGATGACTAAGGGGGTGTTTGATAAAAACTGAATGAATTTGAATCTGAATAAAAAAAGTTGTTTGATAATTAACATGTCTGAAACATTTGAATGACATAATTTTATTATTTTATCCATCTGAAAAAATTCAAGTTGTTGTAAATTTATTTAATATTACTTAATATAATAGTTAATACTACCTCCGTCCCACAATAAGTGCTTTTTTAGGCTTAACAATTTTTTTCAAAATAAGTGATGTGTTAGAACTCCAATACAATTTTATAATATTTTTCCATATGTGCCCTTATGCATCCAATGGTATTTATTGCGTATTTATTGAGAAGTTGAAAGGTTGAAGAAAGAAAAAGAGAGACCAAAAGGCAATAAAAAAAGTGTCAAACAAAACAAAAAAAGTATATTAAGAGTATTTTTGCCATTTTAGCTTGTGTATTGATTTGTGTGATTTAAGCTAAAAAAGCACTTATTATGGGACAGCGGTAGTATTTTTTTTTAAATTTTAAATTTTTTACTTTATTCAGCTGTTCATTCGGCCAAAAAAATCTGACTTGGCCATTCAGCTCAATCATCTGACCGATTCAGTCATTCGACGATTTTTTTTTCCAAAACAAACGCACTTAATGGTTGACCGATTCAGCCATTCAGATGTATTCAGTCTTAAACAAACATCCCCTAAGGTTGAAGAGACTATTAGAGAGGATTTTTCTGATGTTGATCACCTATTTGAGTATCTCAATATGGTTAAAGAGGATGTTGGAGATGCTCTAAGATTGGAGATGCTCTTAATATTTTGATGTTAAATATGGCGGATTGGTATTTAAGCTCCATCGATCATGTACCCTAATAATAATAATGTCAATTCTCGTGGTCATGATTTTAGGTCTGCAGCCAATCAACACTCCTATAGAGCACAAGGGAATCAATATGTGGTTACTCCGAGGTCATTTATAGTGGTGCAATGAGAGGAATAACAACACAATTTTTATGATAGTTTTGGAAGACAGAGTCAGCAATAAAGGCTAATAAAAGTTTAAATTAAGGTGCAAATTAAACAAGAGGAGTGTTAGATTTGTGTGACAAAATAATCACTCTGCATTGTCATGCTTCTACTCGATATGGTGATTTTCTTATCAATCGATCTTCAGTTCATATATATTATTCCGCTTCTCTGTGAATCAAAAGAAGGGAACTAAAAATGAATCCGCTATAGCGACTTTTTTTTTCATTGCTATATTATAGAAATCCGTCGTTATAGTCAGCTATATCTAAGGCGACGGTTCGAACCGTCGTTATATCTCAGAAAACCGTCGCTATAGCCCAGTTCGTCTTTGGTTGGTTTGTTGGTTCGTTGGAGAAAATTTTCCTATATATGTATAGGGTGTCAATCCGTAACAACCGATTGCTAGGATTACTATTCCAGCAATCATGATCTACACCATGATCAATGAAATGGACGACATGACACCTGCCGCTACATGTATCGGTAGTTCTTATTTTGCTTTGCCAATTACTTCTTTGCCCCCAATTACTTCTTTGCCCCTTTCATATGTTACTCAAGTTTTTATTGTTAGCTCCAATATAATAATATTATTAATAATATAATATTGGTATATATATTAATATTAAATATTAAATATTAATATTGAATATTAAATTTCAATACTAATATTGTATACGTTAGTATTGAAATTTAATATTTAATCTTAAATGTTAAATTTAATATTTAATCTTAAATATTAAATTTAATATTTAATATTTAATTTAAATACTTAGTATAAATATTTAATATTAGTATTAAAATTTAAAATTGAATATTAATATATATACCAATATTATATTATTACTAATATTATTGTATTGTAGCCCACAATAAAAATTTGAGTAACATATGAAAGGGGCAAAGAAGTAATGGTCAAAGCAAGATAAGAACTGCCGCTACATGTTGTAGCGGCAGGTGTGATTTTTTTTTTAATCCATGCCGTTCATTTCATTGATCAAGGGTATAAATCATGGTTGATGAAATAGTAACCCTAGCAACTAGTTGCTAGCAGATCGACACCCATATATATATATATATAAAAACTTGTACGTAATTTGGTATATTGTTAAAGAAAATGATTTATCTACAAATTTTATGATAACGTTAATTTGTTAAAAAAAATGAACTTATAGTGGAATAAAAAAAAATTGGACAAATATTACTCTTTTTATAAATGTAATGAATATTTTAAACGGAGGCTATATAAAAATTGTTACAAATAAAAAACAAATTATTCGATTTTAATAAAACTTGAATTTAAGAACTTTAACGGATAGCTTTAACGGACGGAAGGGAAAAAAACAGAAAAAAACAAAAACAAAAACTGGAAGCAGCTGGAAATGTAAGTAGGTAGGAGAAATAATTGGAAAGAGAAAATACTTAAGTAGCTGGGTGAAAAAAATGTCAGTAGGGAGGTGGAATTGGACAGCCAAAATATTAAAGCAGCTGGTACCAAAAAAATAATGCAAAACCGCATTAGATGCTGAAGCAGACCTGAGATGACGAAGAATTGTGGGGGTGATACAGTTGTAATCGTGTATATTGTTGAAAGGGAAATAATTTATACAGTCCATTTTAAGAGCTCACCTCTTTATTTTATATACTATGCTCACCACTTTAGCGACGGATCAGAGAACGATCGAACTGTCGTCTTAGCTTTTAGCGACGGACCGAACCCTCGCCCGATCAACCGCTAAAGGAAATATGCAAGGTATGAAGGATCAAGGGGTATGCCCTTGATCCTTTCCGATGATTTATATATCTATAAAGTTGAATTGTTGAGTAAGTTGGAAATTTAAGTAATAAGAAATAATAAATTAGTGTAGGTGTTTTTTAATTCTCTTATATATTATGTATGTGTATGCGTGGATATGTATTATTAACAAGAATTTATAGTAATATGTAGCAAGATTCCTATTTGAACTATAAACTAAATTTATTAGTGAGTTCAAAAATCTTTCATGAGACTCTTGTACTACCTAATATCAGAATATAGATGTTTGTGAGTTTTGACTTATAAGTGATATATATATATATATATATATATATATATATATATATATATATATATATATATATATATAGGGAGAAATACTCCATCTGTTTCTTTTTGTTTGTTTTTTTAGAGATTAAAATTTATTCCTTTTAATTGTCATTTTTAGATCTTAAAAAAACATTAATGACTTAATTTCTCATATTGTCGCTACATTAAATATTAATTTATTCTTCTTTCATATATTTCAATGAATTTTAGAAGGTAATTTTGAGATTTTAAAGTCGTTTTGGTCAATATAATTTATTACATGTCTTAATATTTGTGTTTTCTCAAAAATATCGACTAAAGAGTACATAATTATTGGCATTTGAAATTTTATTTGGCAACTAGATTCACTAGTAAATCCAAGATCCCTTAACTTCAAACTTGGATAACTGTATGTTGCATCATTTGTCTTGTAAATGCAACTTGTACATTGAAAAAATATCAATCACCTAAATTATTATGGATCCGATTATTATGAAATTAACTTCATGATAAATCGCTCAATTGACTAATACACTGCTGACATGCAAAAAGATATTATCTCCCGTCCTGCGTATCGACACTGTATTGATCAATTGACCAAAGTTAACTTCATACCGACGGCTCCCAATTATGATTGGCATTTGTTCTTCCACGTTTTATTTGAGTGGCTGAGAGCGAAGGCCCAACTATTTATCACGATGCATTTATGACTATGTGATGTTTTGTTGAGCTTTGTGTTTATAAGAGCAAGTATTCGCATCTAACTTCACACCACAAACAGAAAAAAATGGAAAGGGAGATTCACATAGTAATGCTCCCCTTCTTAGCTTTTGGCCATATGATCCCCTTTTTTCAGCTCTCTTTAGCCTTAGCCAAACAAGGACTTCGCATTTCATTTGTATCGACCCCAAAAAACATTGCAAGATTACCTAAAGTCCCTGCGGAATTAGCCCATCTCATAAATTTGGTAAAAATCCCATTGCCCAAAATTGTCACCGGCAATTACATTTTACCCAATGATGTTGAGGCCACCATCGATCTTCCGATGGAAAATGCGCAGTACTTAAAGATGGCATATGATCTTCTTGCACAACCATTTAAGCAATTTGTTTCCGATCATTCGCCGGATTGGATTATAGCTGATGGAATCCCTGACTGGGCAGTTAATGTAGCTCAAGAATGTGACGTCCCGTTAATTTATTTCTCTGTTTTTTCTGCTTCTGTTTGTGCCTTTTTTGGCCCACCGGAATTCCTAGCCGGAGATGGTCAGAAAAGAGTAAGGCCATCGCCTGAAAGTCTGACGATACCGCCAGAGTGGGTCAGTTTCCGATCGTCCGTGGCTTACCGAATGTACGAAGCAATGGGGGCCCATCCTGGATTCTACGGAGAAAATGCATCGAAAAATAGTGACGCTCAGCGTGTCGCAAATGTTATACAGGGTTGTTATGCTATGGCAATCCGGAGTTGCCCTGAAGTTGAAGGGGAGTACTTGAATTTATTAGGAAATATCATGGGAAAGCGGGTGATTCCGGTGGGTTTACTTCCGCCGGCGCCAACAGGAGAGAGAGAAAATGTGGCGCCGCCGTGGAATTTGACCTTTCATTGGCTGGACAAACAAAAAGCAAGGTCAGTTGTGTTTGTGGGATTTGGCAGCGAGTGTAAACTTAGTAAAGACCAAGTTTACGAGATAGCTTACGGGTTGGAAATGTCGGAACTTCCCTTCATATGGGTACTTCAGAAACCTGATTGGGCTTCCCATGATGTTACTACTGCAACTCCCCCGGGTTTTACTCAACGTACAGCCGAAAAAGGGGTGGTTCATGTCGGCTGGGCGCCCCAGAGGGAAATTTTGGCCCACCCGTCAATCGGTGGATCTTTGTTTCATTCCGGGTGGGGATCCGTGATTGAAACACTTCAACATGGGCATTGCCTTGTGGCATTGCCCTTTATTATTGACCAAGGGCTAAATGCAAGGATGCTTGTAGACAAGGAGTTGGCTGTTGAAGTGGAGAGAAGCGAAGACGGATCGTTCAGTCGGGATGACATAGCTAAGTCGTTGAGACAAGCTATGGTTTCAAATGAAGGTGAAAAACTGAGAAACAACGCGAAAGAGGTTGCGCTTGTTTTCGGGGATCAGAAGTTGCATCAGGAGCATTATATTGGTGAGTTTGCTCAGTTTCTGAAGAATGGTATCGTTGGTAGGGATAGGAGCGGATCCGGTTAGTATGAAGTTCATTTTTTAATAAATTGGTCAATTGGCCGATAGAGTACTGATACGCAGGGAGAGAACATTTTTCCGTTTGCGTGTCAGTATTTTATTGGTCAATTGACCAACTAACCAAAAAATAAACTTCATGCTAACCACTCCCGATGGGAACACCGGAAAAAATTCTGAGAAATAGCGCAGATGCTACTCTTTTTTTTTTTGCACAATCGCAAGGAAAAATATTTCATATGGTGAAAAAACATCAAATTCAACATGTGTAATATTCTCCTTTACGATTGTATAGCAAAAAAATTGTACCATGTACTATTATTTTTCTCGCTGCCTTTAGTTTTAATATTTGCTGAATAATTCAGTTCTCTTTTATTAGTTTGCCCTGTGTTCGGTGGAGTTTTTAATTTTGATGTTTTTATTTAGTCTGCCTTAAATAAAACAATTTGATTTAGCATTAAGAAAATTGATTTATTAGGAAAGATATCTCTACATTTTAGCTCAAAATGAATTAGAAAGATACTCGCAATACAGTGGATACGAATGATTGGAACAAGAATGCAAAAGAAGATACAAAATTTATCTACAAAGTTGCAGCAAGTAATTTGTTTCCCAAATTCTAACTACTAAACATGTACGCTCTGGGAGTTTATGTTAGAATTTGAGCCAAATTTGAAAGTGTGTTTAATTAATTATTTGTAATGAATCTAAATATTAATATGTTCTACTTTATGAGTAGATCAAAATTAAGTATTTAGAAGCTCAAATTCATGGGATAATGAATGAAAAATCAATTCCAAAGATCACCATTGCAAATGATAATAAACATTTGTGGGAAGCTAAGTCTCACATCGACTAAGAACTAAACAATGAGCGAATATATATATACATACATTGCTCTTGGGTTTGGGCCCCAAGGGGCACCCCACTTTTATGGAGGGAGAGAAGACCTAGTCGATGTTTGGTTTGAATCGTGCGTCGTTGTCGACCAAACAGCCGGGGTCTGGGTCATATGTCTTTTTGGGCAAAATTTATATAAATTTTGTTTTGCTTAGTTCCAATATGGAAAAACGGTGTCGTTTTGGGTTTTGGTCTAGCGCCACATCGCGCAGCGCTGATGGGCCCAAAACTGCGTCATTTTTGCCCGAACAGATGTCATGTTCATAAGCGTCCAAACCTTTACAAGGGGTTGTGTTCCATCTGATGGGTCATTAATGTGACGTTCCCAAAATAGGTCCACACAACCCATTCTACAAAATACACACTACAAAATTCAAATACAAACTTCATATTCTAACTATTTAACTGTCGTACACAATACGACCACACATAAACTGTGAGTTTTAATAAATTTTGTTTTGCTTAGTTCCAATATGGAAAAACGGTGTCGTTTTGGGTTTTGGTCTAGCGCCACATCGCGCAGCGCTGATGGGCCCAAAACTGCGTCATTTTTGCCCGAACAGATGTCATGTTCATAAGCGTCCAAACCTTTACAAGGGGTTGTGTTCCATCTGATGGGTCATTAATGTGACGTTCCCAAAATAGGTCATCTGTCGTACACAATACGACCACACATAAACTGTGAGTTTTAATACAAATAACATTACTCATACTCCTTATCAATGATACGTTACGTAAAGGTACAATCAATAATTATTTTAGAAATTAAAATATTTGGAAAATGCTCAAGGAAACCTTCGTACATGGGAGACCATGCTTCTAAGTTATAATAGATATCATAGGACTTGAGAATTAACCTTGGTTGACCCAATAGACCCCTAAGAAGAACAAGAAGATTACTATCATTAGACCTGGCAAAAGAGGCCGGGTCGTTTTGGCCCAGCCCGTTTTTGGCCCGGCTCATGGCCCGTGAGTTATTTTTTTTTAAATAAACAATGTTACTTATGAGGGTTGAGCACAAGACCTCCAAGTTATTAAATAAGAGTTCAAACTAATTGAGCTACAACAATTGTTCGTTTTAAATGCAATTTTCAAAATATTTCACTTTACTCTCCATCAATGTCCCAGATTGGCATACACTGTATGTAATATATAATTTAATTACATCCACAAGATTCAATTGTCTGTATGGTAACACTCTTGATATCCAGCTGATCAATCATATATATATAATACTCCCTCCTCTCGAAATTAGATTTCATTATGGTTTTGAATAATTTTTTTTATTTTTTTGGAAATAAACTAGTCATATATATATTCACTTTGCCAAATAACTCCACCAGAAACAAATAATCTTACATACTTACCATTTCCATAGTATTCTCCTTGGCTAATATTAGTTGCTTTTGCTCCACTAGTTAGAGGGTACAATTATTTCTTGGGAAAATATGTGTTGATTGAAATTCCCTACCGACCAACAAATTACCAAAGTTTATAATATAAACTAATTAAATGAGCCCTACATCAATCCACAATTAGTTTGTGTTGGCTATGGCGACATCCATCTGTACTTGATGAAATGATCACGATTTAAATTGACAAATTGTGTAGCATAACTTTGCAAAAAAAAGAAGAAAGAAAAAGATAAAGCCCGCGGGCTGGCCGGCCAGACCCAACCCGGGCCACGGGCCTCAAATTTGGCCCGGCCCGTTTGCCATGTCTAACTATCATGTTCATTCCAATGGTGGGTATTCTCTTGCCATATAATTATCTCCATTGTCTCAAACTGAGGATTATATTCCAACCATACTACAAGATTATATAGGTAGTGCTCATAGATATAATCAACAAGTGGATGTACACAATCATTTCTTATGATAACACGAAGTCGTATGTGGTTAGACATCTGGTATGATAGTGGCAACACACCCTTCCAAAGTCAGGTTCTCATAACTCTATTGTTGCTCACCAAAATTAATTATTAAATGACGTATAAAATATGGACACACACATATTAAGTTCTCAATACAATTATTCTCATACTGTTTTATGGAAAACTTCAACATTTATAGATCATCGTTCTATTCTCCAGTTATTCCCTGCTCGACCCAGCTACACTCTTAGTACCTGAAAGGAATTGTGAAGCAAAAGGTGAGCACGAATAGCCCGGTAAAGAATATCATAACTTAAAATAATTAAATTATCAATAGCCTTCATGAGTAATAAATCAGATATTTAGAACATATGGTAGATGATAAAAGTTTTCAACCATAGTTGCAGCGGAACAAGCAATTCATTAGAAGAGTCAAGTAAAATAATGTCTACTATCTCTCCCAAATTAAAAGTCCATCATCGATATTTTATTCATGTAACACCAATCAACAGTTATTCGTTATACTCAAGACAAAGAGAACTTTCACCATCTGTCTTTAACTGAAACACCAAAGATTATGGTTATACCAAATCACAGTTCCTATTCATAATCATGCTAATAAATTCATCTTTGCACTTAGGCCAAAGATATTCATTTGTAACATCAATGGTCATGATCATACTAGTCTACAACCTTTAGTCATAATCATGTCAGTTAATTCACCTTTGCACTACGGGCCAAAGATATTCAACAGTAACATCAATGGTCATGATCATGCCAAACACATGTCCATCTTTGCACTACGGGCCAAAGATATTCAACAGTAGCATCAATGATCATAATCATGCCAAACACTTGTCCATCTTTACACTACGGGCCAAAGATATTCAAGTTTCATATTTCAAAGATAATGATTAAAATTTAATAAGAAGATTTAGGTAAATAATAATTCAAGTGAAATGATATTAGATGAAACGCAAATCTCAAAGGAATATTGGATTATTTTAGGAATTATAGAAGCAATACTTATAACCGTGTTGATCAATTCACCTTTGCACTTAAGCTAAAGATATTCAATTGTAAAATCAATAGTCTTGATCATACCAATCGACAATTCAACTTTGCACCCTTGGCCAAAGAGAACTCATGGTCATGATCATACAATAATCTATCTATCTTTGCACTCAAGTCAAAGAGAACTTTTATCACCATGATTATAAAAATATTATATATGATGAATAAAAATAATAAGAACAATATGATCAAGGATAAGTATTAGAGATTTGCAATTTAATTTATCCAGGTTCAAGAATGTTCAAATTGTCAACATGATAACCAATTGTTGAGTAAAATTCAAGAATAATATTTAAGATTCACATTTCAAGATAATCTGGACAAGAAAAGAAAATTTAAATTCCGTCGTGAATAGTACTCTGGCATGAATAGTATCCCGGATGGATAGTACCCCTGACATGAACAGATTTAAAATTTAATAAGAAAGTTCATACTAATATTCCATCGAAATAATATTTCATACGAGTATGAAAGAATATACGAAACTGTAAATGGATTTTCACCAACGTCATGCAGTAATCCGCGTAGACAGATCATTTCCACAATTTAATAAAAATGAATACAAAAAGTTATTCACCATGCATGCGGTAGTCCGAGTAGACATGTTATTCCCACAGCTCAATAAAGAATGAATACAAAGGGTTATTCACTATATATGCGGTAGTCCACGTATATAGGTTATTCTCACAGATTAATAAGGAATAGAATGACAACCCTTACGAGTATGAAGTAAAGTAATATCTTGTATGGAAGCAATTAATATTACATACGAGTATTGAAAGAAAATAACACCCTTACGAATACGAAAGAAATAATACCCCTTACCTTAGTAGAAGTTTAGGATACTATAATAGTGTAGTAGCAGAATACTCTCATTCTTTCTCTCTTATTCTCTCTCTATAGTTTCTCTCACTATAGCTTGTGATTATAACTTTGCACTTCAAAAATGGTAGGAAATAATGAATGGATGGAGGAGTATTTATAGGCTAGGAAAAAGTGGCAAATTACAAGGTTAATTATACTTTAGTACCTTCATATTTACCTCAATTTTTAATTTAGTCCCTCAAGTATTATCAATCTTGCATAACATCCCCTAATAGTACTTGCATGTGAACCAATAGTTCCTTGCATGTGAACCAATAGTAATTAATTGCTCATTTATTCGATTAATTGCCCGCTTGGTCAATTTAATATCCAAACATCAACTATTATCGAAATAAATTTCGATTTTCACTAACATTAATGTTCCCAACACAATGGAAATATTTTTATCAATAATTCATCATTAATATTATAACTCACAATATTGACAACCAGATCGTTCCCAGGAAAGAGGGGGCTTTTCGATAAAGATTTCTCCTTACTGACGAGCAATTAAATAACCTAACCCTCTTTCCTTGACATAAATTTCTAGACATTGTCAGTAATACTAATAATAATATGAGTAACTGTGTCGTGTTAATTATTATTTAATAATATAAAGTATTGTGCAGATGATACTGTGACAATAATTGAATCAATAATATGAGATACTATGCAGCAACTACTGTGGCAATTATTGAATGAAATACTGAGTGACTTCTTACGTACGAATCAATAATCAGAGATATTGTGCAATACCGTGTGCTACTGTGCAACAACGGGTATTACTTTACTTTTATCACTGGGTATTTCAACAGTTTAATGGTAAACGTTTGCCATTATTTTTATAAAAAGGTTATATTTGTCGCTTTCTATATCCGACAGTTATTCCGTTGTGGGGTACACCAATGATTACGTCGTCGTACGAATATTTCCTGACAAAAAGAATAGTCCCCGACACAACGAATATTTTATGACAACTTGCTGACTTTGTAAAATTTGCACATATAACCCATAACTATAATATTTTATCAATTTAACCATTTACTAAATAGAAATATAAAAAATTGAATACTTTCATTTCATAAAATTCTGGGTCTTACAACTAAACCCTCTTATAATAGCCTAGGGGGCAACCATTTGCTTCATTCCATTCATCGAAGCATCAAACAATCTAGTCTCGTAGTCTTCATTATTTCATAAGTTATTAATAGTTCATTTTGAGAGAGAAGTTCAGAGCATTTATTTAGTTCTTTGTGTGTTATTTGTAGTGCTGTTATAACACACGTTATCATTGTATCCTGAGAGACAAGTGTCGCTAACTCTAAACAACCAATAAGAAGGAAATAATTATCTTAAGTACATAGTATATAGTACTAGTGTTGTACATATTCATTTCTTGCAATTTTGGTCCACATCAGATAAGTTTTATATATACAGCCCTTGTACATTCAGTCTTCCTAACAATCTAAAGACAATTAATATTATTACATATATATATATATATATATATATATATATATTTGCAATAAATATGGCTACCGATTCTATAACTATAGTCGGTTCTTCTTCTACACCAGTAATACCAAATGTTCCTGTGAATCATGGTAAAAATCATAAAAATTCAGTAGAACAGAGTTTAAAAGATGGCAACAAAAGATGTTGTTTTATCTCACTACGCTTAATTTGGCAAGATTTCTTCATGAAGACCCCCCATGTGCTTGGTGAGAATGAAACAGACAAGTAAGTTATTGCCGCAATAGATGCATGATAATATGCTGACTTTTTGTGTCGAAATTATATCCTTAATGGATTGGACAACACATTATACAATGCGTATATTTCTCTCAAAACAACAAGAGAACTATGAGATTCTTTGGATAAAAAGTATAAAACAGAAGATGCTGGCACGAATAAGTTTGTAGTTGACAGATTTTTGGACTATAAGATAGGTGGATTCCAAGGCTGTTATCAACCAAGTCCAATGACTACAAGTAATCCTGCATGAAATACATACAGAATGTATGTTATTGAGTGAATCCTTTCAAGTAGCAACTATAATTGAAAAGTTGCCACCAATATGGAAAGATTTCAAGAATTATCTCAAGTATAAGCGCAAAGAGATGAAACTTGAAAACTTGATCGTGAGTTTAAGGATTGAAGACGATAATCGTGCTTCTGAAAAGAAAGCAAGAAAGACCTTTGTGGAATTTAAAGCTAACATGGTGAACAAGGTCAAAAGTCTAAAAAGAGGAAGCACTCTAGCAATGGGCCTCAACAAAAAGCGAATATAAATTTCCAAGGAAAGTGTTATGTTTGTGACAAGCTCGGACATAGGAAAAATGATTGTCGTAAACACAAAGACCAGAACAAGAAGTCTGCACAAGCTAATGTAACAGAAGTGGATGATCTTCTTGAAGACGCTTCTGAATTGAATCTGTCAGCGGTAGTTTCTGAAGTAAACATGGTTGGAAATCTCAAGGAATGGTGGGTAGATACTGGAGCAATCCGTCATGTGTGTTTTGACATGAAGATGTTCTCCACAAATCAAGAAATTGAGAATGGAGAATAATTATACATGGGAAATTCTTCAACATTCAAGATTATTGGGTAAGAAAATGTGGTTCTAAAAATGACATTTGGCAAGGAACTCACTGTAAGACCCCAACTTTTTATGAATAAAATTGAATTTTCTCTATATATTATTTTGAATAGTAAGGGGTAGATTTGATTAATGTGGTAAGTTATGGGTAAAATGTGCAAATATTTTAAAATAAGCAAGTGGTTATAAAATATTCATTATTGTCGGGGAATATTCGTTTGGTCGTGGAATATTCTTGTTGTCGGGGAATATTCGTTTGGTCGCGGAATATTCTTGTTGTTGGAGAATATTCGTAATACGGCGCAGCCATTTGTGGGCCCCATAACGAAAATTATCGGATAAAAAAATGACACGAATGAGTTTTCTAAAAATAACAGCGTAGTTGTTACCGTTAACACTGTTGAAATACCCGGTGGTTAAAATAAAGTAATACACGTTGCACAGTAGCACACGGTATTGCACAGTATTTTATATTATTGTTGTTTCAATAATTGTCACTGCACAATATTTTACATTATCAAATCAATAATTCATATTATTTGAGTAATATTATTAGACAGCATTATTGGCAATGTCTAGAAAGTTCTGTCTAGGAAATGGGTTAATTAATCTAATAACGCCCCAGTAAGGAGAAATTCTTATCAGAAAGCCCCCTCTTTCTTGGGAACGACCTGGTTGTTATTATTGTGATTCTGTAATATTATTTGTGAATAATTAATTATTGATAAAAATGATAAGGAAATATTTATTTAATGGAGGAATTTTTAAAGAGACAATTATTGAGAGTTGATATTTTATCTTTTTCGATAAAATAATTCATTCAAATATATTATTATAAAATTACATTATAAGTGTATGACGTAATAATATAATAATGGTGATATTTTTACAATAAATGCACGATATATGAATAAAATGAGGAGGAAGAGAGCAAATTGGGTCCTGGAGTATTTTTGTTACAAAAAACATGTTAAATATGTTGGTGGATCCCGTTTTTGACTGAAATTTGATTATAGCTTGCAAGTTCGTCCAGTATGTAAATTTGGGTCATTTTTCGTTCGAAATTTGAAAAAACTTTTTTCTGCAAAGTTGTAGAGAATTAAATTTCCTATGGTATGGACATAAGATTCGTATTTTTCTGATAAAAGGCTATTTATTATGAATTATTGAAATTCCAGAATAATTGATTTTTGGGGTTATAAATATTTTTTTTAATAAAAACATTTTTTTGATGGTGGGCCCCACTTGTGTGGGCTGATGAAATGGTCAAGGAGGTGTGCGAATTTTTTTTATAAATATATTATTTTATTAAATTTTCTGCTTTGGCGTTCTAAGCATTTTCTTATAAATAGGGTGCTTAGGTTATAATTGAAAATCACGCCAGAATCAGAAGTTTTCTCTCTCTATAATATCGAGCGTATTTTTGTGAGTATTTCGATACTTGAGTGTTGCTATACAATACAAGTTTTCTTCAGCATTATAGTCGATATTCCAGTCAGAAGTACTGTTCTTTTGAGGTAAGAGATGTTATTTTATTTAAAAATGATGTTATTTCTTTTAATATCATGACATCGAAATAATGGTATGAATTTTATTGTGAAATTTTTACCTTTTTATGCCGAGGTTACTATTCACGTATACGACACTATTCACGTATACGGCACTATTCATGAATACGATACTATTCACCGAGAAATTTAATTTTCTTTTCTTTGTCCAAGTTGTCTGTTATTGTTCTTATCTTTGATTGGATCCAAGTTTTGATCTTCATTTTGAATTTTGCTCCTACAATTGATTATTATGAGTATTCTTGAACTTGGATAAACTAAATTACGAATCCTTAATTTTTGTCCTTTATCTCACTGTATTCGTTCTTTAAAATATTTTTTATCATCTTCAGTCTTAAATGATGATACAAAATAATATCTTTGGCCTGTAGTGCAAAGATGGATGCTTATTTGATAAATATCTTTGGCCTGTAGTGCAAAGAAGAATGATTACCTGATGAATATCTTTGGGCTGTAGTGCAAAGATGGACAGGTGTTGAGATGAACATGACCAACTGGTGATACAAATGAATATCTTTGGCATGTAGTGCAAAGATGAATATTTGATTCAAGATATATATTGATTGATGTTACAGAGATAAAATATTGATTATGGACTTTTAAATCATAGAAGATAGTAGACATTATTTTCTACTTAACTCTTCTGATGCATTGTTAATTTCGCTGCAGTTGTTGATCTAAAATTTGTTGTCCATAATATTTTATCTGATTTGTTGAAGACTAACGATAAATTATTCTGCATTATCTTAGTCATATATTCTTTACTGGGCTAGTTGAGCTCACCCTTTTCATCTATTGTCCTCTTCAGGAAATGACAATGTTGCAAGGACTAGTCGGGGAACAGAGTGGTGGGAAGAGTTAGAGCAGTAGTAGTCCTCACTATTTTTGTATAATAGTGTGAAAATAATTGTAACTATTGAGGACTGAATTTGAGTGTTTATATTTCGTATTATATACGATTTGTATTGACACTCACAGCTTGTATGGTCGTCCTGCTCACGACCTTTTGATATAAAAGTTTGTATTTGGATTTTGTACCATGTGTTTGGCGAATCAGAATGGGTTGGTTGAATTGGACCTATTCTGGGGGCGTCACACTCCCTCAACAATGTGCTCCATGTGCACAATATTCGGAAGAATTTAGTGTTTAGATCTCTTCTTAGTTAAAAGGGATTTAAAATGGTCTTTGTATCGGATAAATTTGTCCTAACCAAGAATGGGATGTATGTGAGGATGGGATATATGGGCGATGTACTCTTTAAAATGAATGTAATGACAATTGTACTTTCTAATATTAATAAAAATACATCTTCTGCTTATATGATTGAGTCATTTAATTTATGGCATGGTAGATTAGGACTTGATAATTATAATATTATACGTAGATTAATTAATATGGAATTTTTTCCAAAGTGTCACATTAACTCCAATCTTAAATGTGAAGTTTGCATTTAGGCTGAACCTTCAAAAATCTTATTTTAAATCAATTGAAAGAAGTATGAAACATCTTGAATTAGTACATACTGATATTTGTGATTTGAAGTATATACAAACAAAAGAGGGTAAGAAATATTTTCTTACTTTTATAGATGATTGTACAATATATTGTTATGTTTACTTATTGAGAAGTAAATATGAGGCTTTGGAAATGTTTATACAATACAAAAATGATGTTAAGAATCAACTTGATAAAAAGATCAAGATAATTAGAAGTGATAGAGGTGGGGAATATGAAGTTTCTTTTGTTGAAATTTTTTCACAACATGATATAATACACTAAATAACTGCACCTTATTCGCAACAACAAAATGGTATTGCTAAAAGAAAGAATAGAACTTTAATAAAAATGATGAATGCATTATTGTTATGTTCTGGGGCTACCTCAGAATTTGTGGGGTAAACCATTCTTTCAGCAAATTATATTCTCAACTGAATACCTCAAAAGAAGTTTAATGCATCACCCTAAAAATTATGGAAAGGATGAAAATCGTTTTATAAACACTTAAAAGTGTGGGGGTGCTTAGCAAAAAGTAATGGTTCTTTCACCCAAAAAGGTAAAAATAGGATCAAAAATAATAGATTGTACATTTATTGGTTATGCTAATAATAGTAGTGTATATAGATTTTTGGTTAATAAATCAAAAAAAGAAGAAATATATAAAAAATATCATTATTGAGTCAAAAGATGCTGAATCATTTGATTAGGCAACACTACACCACGTGTAAAGTTGGATTCATTTGATTTTGAATCATATGAAAAATGCGAGTCTTGTTTATTAGGCAAGATGACTAAAGTCCCTTTCACTGGTCATAGTGAACGGGTTAGCGATGTATTGAGACTTATACATAGTGATGTATGTGGACCCATGAGTTCGTTAGCAAGAGGTAGGTTCTATTACTTCATTACATTACTGACGACTTTAGTAGATATGGATATGTGTATCTTATGAGACATCAAATCCGAATCCTTTGAAAAGTTCAAGGAATTCAAGAATGAAGTTCAAAATCAATTTGGCAAAAGCATAAAAGCCCTTCGATTCGATAGAGGAGGTGAATACTTAAGCCAAGACTTTGATGACCTTCTAAAGGAGTGTGGTATTATATTACAGCTCACTCCACCTGGAACACCACAATGGAATGGTGTTTCTGAGAGGAGGAATCGCACCTTGTTGGACATGGTACGATTCAATGATGAGTCATGCAGATCTTCCAATAAGCTTCTGGGGTCACGCCCTAGAGACAACTGCATTCACACTCAACCGTGTTCCTACAAAGACGGTTCAGAAGACACCATATGAGATGTGGACTGGGAAACGTCCTAGTATGTCGTTCATGAAGATCTGGGGTTGCGAGGCGTTTGTAAAACGTCTGGCTTCTGCACAAGCTCGGACCCAAATATGACAAATGTAATTTTGTGGGATACCCTAAGTAAACAAAATGGTATTATTTCTACAAACCTTCTTAGAACAAAGTGATTGTTGCTCGAACTGGTATTTTTCTAGAAAGAGAATTTGTCTCTAAAGGAAACAGTGGGAGCAAAGTAGAACTCGAAGAAATTCGAGAACCACAAAATATCATTGAACTTGAGTTGGAACATGAGCAGGAACCACAAGATATTGTGGAAAGTGAACCTGCTCAAATTACACGAGGCATTCGTAGATCTGGTATGACACGCCAAGAGCCCGAGAGATATTATGGATTTCTTGTGACTCAAAACGGCGATGTGATGCTCATAGATCAGGATGAGCCTGCTTCCTACCAAGAAGCTATGAATGGACCAGATTCTGAGAGATGGCTTGAAGCCATAAAATCTGAGATGGACTCCATGTATACTAACCAAGTATGGACTTTGGTTGATCCACCCGAAGGGGTAAAACCAATCGGTTGCAAGTGGGTTTCCAAGAAGAAAACCGACATGGATGGTAATGTACAAACCTATAAAGCCGACTGGTAGTAAAAGGTTTCAAACAAGTTCAAGGTGTTGACTATGATGAAACCTTCTCTCCAGTGGCAATGGTTAAATCCATCAGGATCTTACTTGCTATTGCAGCCTTTTATGATTACGAAATCTGGCAGATGGATGTTAAAACTGCTTTCCTTAACGGAAATCTCCTTGAGGATGTGTATATAACACAACCTAAGGGTTTTGTCACTCCAAAGGATGCTGAAAATGTATGTAAGCTGCAGCGATCCATTTATGGATTGAAGCAAGCCTCTCGGAGTTGAAATCTTTGATTTGATGAAGCAGTCAAAGAGTTTGGCTTTATAAAAAATGAAGATGAACCTTGTGTATATAAGAAGGTTAGTAGGAGTCACATTGTATTCCTGGTATTATATGTTGATGACATATTAATTACTGGGAATGACATTCCTTCCTTACAGGCTGTAAAAACATGGTTAGGAAAATGTTTCTCCATGAAAGATTTGGGCGATGCAACCTACATTTTAGGTATCAAGATCTATCGAGATAGATCGAGAAAAATGCTCGGCCTAAGTCAAAGTACATATATTGATAAAGTGCTGAAACGGTTCAGCATGCAAGAGGCAAAAAGAGGACACTTACCCATGTCTCATGGTGTAAAGATCTCTAAGGCCTAATGTCCTAAATCACAAGATGATGAGGAGCGTATGAGAAAGATCCCTTATGCTTTGGCAATTGGATCTATCATGTATGCAATGATATGTACTCGTCCGGATGTCTCGTATGCTTTGAGCATGACGATCAATATCAGTCGAATCCAGGTGAAGGTCACTAGACAGCAGTCAAGAATATCCTCAAGTACCTGAAAAGGATTAAGGATTCATTCTTGGTATATGGAGGTGAAGACGAACTTGCAGTAAAGTGTTACACAGATGCTAGTTTCCAGACTGACAAAGATGACTATAAGTCTCAGCCAGGTTTTTTGTTTTGCCTTAATGGCGGTCCTGTTAGATGGAAAAGTTCGAAGCAAGAGATAGTAAGCCGATTCTACGACAGTGGCTGAGTATATTGCTGCTTTTAGTGCGGCCAAGGAGGCTGTATGGATTAAAAAGTTCGTCACTGAACTTGGTGTTGTTCCAACCATTGTTGATCCAGTTGAGCTATACTGTGATAATGATGGAGCCATTGCATAGGCTAAGGAACCCAGATCTCACCAACGATCCAAGCATATACTTAGGCGGTACCATCACATTCCGTGAAATCATTGATAGAGGAGATGTACATATATGCAGAGTGCCAACAGATGATAATGTTGCAGATCTACTGACCAAGGCTTTGTCGCAGCAGAAGAACGAAAGTCACACTAGTTCCATGGGTATTAGATACATTAGTGATTGGCTCTAGTGCAAGTGGGAGAATGTTAGAGTTTATGCCCTATAGGCCAATTCTTTGATGTAATTGCTTAACATTTTTGATATTATATTTGATTGAATAAATGAATAATTTTATTATGATTTTATTTACTGCGTTATATAAATGTTAGCATAATAAAAGTCCATAGAATAGTGATACAAATTATATAGCTTCAAGTATGTGACTTGAACATGAGATCATATAATTATAATTAGTATCATTGCTCTTAAATGTCCCTAGTTGAGTATCATTGTTAATGGGACAACAATGATACATTGAGACTAGTATGTGGATTGATTGATTGATGGCCAAATCTCATTGGTAATAAATATATGAGATATTAAGTCAATGCATAGGTACATATTAGAGAACAATGTACTGGACAGACCCACCATGAGAACTCTACGTGGAGCATTATGCAAAGTGTCATAAGCAATTCTTATAGTGACAATGATGTAATGATCCTCCGACCTGAAATCACTATATTACTACACGGAAATTTATGTACTTTGATACCATCAAAGGTCACCTTTAATAGGGTGGACAATAAAGGTGATTATTGGGTACATCATGAATCGTGTGAGGAATATGAGTGATCTAGATGGAATTTAACCCTCCTATATATTAGGGGTGATATCCATAGGCCTCTTGATTGAGTAAGACTATGAAATGCATGCCCATGCTCAAATAGTGATTTGTTTCATATAGTTTACTCATTGATCAAGAAAACTCAGATTAAATTTTGAAGAGTATGACACATTCCATGCCTCGAGTTTAATCTAGGATGTCAAGGTTAAAAGTATAAATTACATTGAAACATTGGTCACGAAAAGGTTGCATCAAATCACCGATCTTATTATTACTTGGGTAGCAGTGATGCATTACTAGATGCCGCTCACTGTTTATAATTTTATAATATGATTTTAAAATTATTGTCCACATAATAATAACCTATAGGGTCACACACTTAGAACGTAATTAAAAGGGAATTAATTTAAATTGTAAGGATTTAAATATGTCAATATGATTAATAGTATTTAAATTACGAATTAAAATTAATAGGATAATTTGTATATATGTATATTAATTAAGTAAGACTTAATTAAGATATAATATATATAAATTCGAATTTTACTTTTCTAATTGGATTAGGTTTTGGTTAAATCTTTTTGACTGCTATATATATAGATGATATATCAGCCGTTAAAGAATAAGAATCAAAAACCAAAACCCTAGCCTCTTTTAGAGAGAGACTAGAGAGAAAAGCTTCAGAAAATCCAGATCTTGACGGCTAGTACCGCAGCTCTTTTTGCTACAGATTGTGTGACGATTCGCGGGGCGTTTGTGTGGATACCGTAGAGGCGCAGTTCCGTTGGATTACGTTGAAGATTCGAAGCTGTTCCAGAATTTTCATCGTCTCCATTCAAGCTTGGATAATCGGTAAAACAAATCTAAACCTCTGAATTAATATGTTTTCGCATGGGTCTTGTTTTAGGGTTTCAGAAATTGTTTTGAAAATTTTAAATTCCGCTGCTTTTATGTGCCGAAATCCCTACGTAACTCGTGAATAGTAACCCATAAATAGTAACTCGTGAATAGTACTCAAATGAATAGTAGCCCTGACATAAAAAGGTAAAACTTTCATAATAAAGTTCAGACCAATATTCTGGTGAAATGATATTAGATGAAGCGCAAAACTCAAGTAATTTTTGATCATTTCAGGAATTATAGAAGTAATACTTACCGTAGTAATTAAGTTTAAATTTAGGAATATGAAATAAAATATTATTACTTTCATAATATGGAATATGAAAAATAATAATATTCTTTATGAATATTGAAAGGAAATAACATCATTTACCGAGAAAAATAATATCC
This sequence comes from Panax stipuleanatus, assembly GCA_020205555.1. NCBI lineage: Eukaryota > Viridiplantae > Streptophyta > Magnoliopsida > Apiales > Araliaceae > Panax > Panax stipuleanatus. The sequence goes on along the minus strand of CM035119.1, from coordinate 122,173,113 downwards.
TTTACGGATACGAAAGAATAATACATCTTACGAGTATAAAATCACATCCTTTACCAAAATATCCTTTATCAAAATATCATTTACGAAATAATATCATTTACAAAAAATAACCTCCTTTACAATCCCTTACGAAAAAAATAACATCCCTTACCAAAATAACGTCTCTTACCTCAGTATAATACTAAATCTATCTGGATTATCGGATATTATGCTGACGAAAACTTACACTGTTATCAACACTCAATATCTAAACACGCACAAGAAATACGCCCAATATTATAGAGAGAAAATTTTCTGATTCTGGTGTAATTTTCATTTCTAAACTAAGCACCCTATTTATAGGAAAATGCTTAGAACACCAAAGTTGACAAAATCATTTACAGAGCACTCCAATTTTGAAGCCTCCTCCCCCCACCTTGAATTTTTTTTTCTTTAGCAATCTTCACACATAAAAGGACAAGAGTGGGGCCCACCATTCTAGAAAATCTCCACCAAAAACATTTTAAATTTAAACAATATTCAGAAACTTCAATAATTCATAATAAATAGCACTTTTATCAGAAAAATATGAACCTTATGTCCATTCCATATAAAATTTAATTCTCTACGACTTTATAGAAGAAAGTTTTTCCAAATTTCAAACGCAAAATGACCCAAATTTACATACGAATGATTTTTTCACACCACCATTCTGACAAAATACATACTAATAAAAACCTCCGTATACCAACTTTGAAAAATCAAACTTCAGCATATAATAGACAAGAATGACAAATGGGGCCCACCAATTTTGGAAAATAAATTCAAAACATGTTTTTGTTATTTTATTGTAACAAAACAATTCCGATCCCAATCTGCTCTCTTCCACCTCATTTTATTCATATACCTTGAATTTATTGTAAAAAAAATATCACCATTATTATATTATTATATTATCACATTATACACTGATAATATAATATTATAATAATATATTTAAATGAATTATTTTATCAAAGAAGATAAAATATCAACTCTCAATAATTATCTCTTTTGCTAAAAATTCCTCCATTTATATCAAAATTGAATAAATATTTCCTTATCATTTTTATCAATAATTAATTATTATTCACAAATAATATTATAGAATCACAATAATGGCAACCATGTCGTTCCTAGAAAAGAGGGGGCTTTCCAATTAAGAATTTATCTTCATTGGTGCGCAATTATATAACCTAACTACTTTACTCGACAGAACTTTCTAGACATTGTCAATAATGCTATCTAATAATATCATTCAATAATGTGTGTGACAATTATTGATTTAATAATGTGAAGTATTGTGCAATGGTTACTGTGACAATTATTGAATCAATAATATAAAATAATATGCAATTATCAATGTAACAAGTATTGAATCAATAATATAAAATACTGAACAGTAATTACTGTAACAATTATTGAATGAGTGACTTCTTACGTAATAATCAATAATTAGAAATTACTGTGCAATACCGTGTGCTATTTGTGCAACAACGCGTATTATTGCATTTTTAACCACCGGGTATTTTAACAGTAAAAGTTTTGCCGTTATTTTTATAAAAATATTACTTCTGTCGCTTTCTATATCTGACCGTTATTCCGTTGTGAGGTCCACCAATGATTGCGCCGTTGTACGAATATTCTCTGACAAAAAAAATATTACCCGACCAAACGAATATTTTATGCCAACTTGCTTACTTTGTAAAATTTGTACATATCACCCTTAACTTTAATCTTTTATCAATTTAACCATTTACTGAATAGAATAATAATTATAAGAAAATTGAATACTTTTATTTCATAAAATTCAGGGTCTTACAGATTTTTTGACTGAAAAGAATTGAGAAGTACTTTACGAAGGCTTGGAGATTTAATTGGAGAACACGAAGAGACAAAGATTGAAACTATAGAGACTGAAAATTCTCGATATAGTTTTTCTTCTTCTCCTTAATTCATTATCTGTACTTGGAATGTTATTTATTTTCAATCTGCTGGTTTTTATTATGATGATGAACTAATTCTCCTACTAGGGATGCAATGGAACCTTTTATGATGCAATAATTTAATTACTCTTATTTTCACTTATTGATTACTTTGGAGTTGTTTATTATATTATGTACTCAATTTAATGATTGTGTGGCCAATAATTAATCTGATATCCTAGATGGAATTGAAAGAGAAAATTTAAGATTAGATCAGAATATAATAACTAATGAATTTGTTGATTCTTTGAAGAGTAACATAGCAGTGTATGAGATGAAAATACTTGTATGCCATGCATAACTTGATTAGGAGTTTGAGCTTAATGAATCTATTTCAAGTGTCTTGCATGAAAATAGTAAAATAACTAAAATATATCTTTTTATTATTCATTAAAAGATGTTAATAAATTTATAGGCAATCCTAGTTAACAACTCTTTGAATTAAATAAAATGAAAATAGGACAAGGCAGTTATTGTAAAGTAATTGGAGAAATTGTATTCCTATACTTCAATTATTTGGTAATCAAATCTTGTTAATTAAGTTAATTTAGTTTTAATTTAAAATAATTTCAAAATCAATATTGGTGATCATTTAATTAAATTGAATTGGTAATAAATTAATAATTAGGATAGTTATTAACATTCGTTCTCTATGGGTTCGACTACTTTTCTTACTTCTATATTATTTGATTGACCGTGTATACTTGTGCGTAACTGTCATTATATAAATTGGACAACATCTCTCTCTCTCTCTCTCTCTCTCAGAGTCTGCATAACATTTGTATAAGGCTAACATTCAATTTCATTCATGTGGGGGATTGTTAAAATTTGAGTCAAATTTGAAGTGGATTTTAATCAATCATTTGAAATGAATCCACATCTCAATGTGTTCTACTCCATGAGTATATCAAAATTAAGTATTTGGAAGCTCAAATTCATGGGATAATGAATGAGAAATTGTTGTTTGTTTTATATAATAACAATTCGTGCAAGTGCACACGGTCAATCAAGTAATATAAAGATAAGCAGGATGTCGAACCCACAGAGAACAAGTGCTAATAATTATCCTAATAATAATGTAATATCAATCTACTTTTATTTAAAAGGCCACCACAATTGAGTGTGAAATTAATTGATTAAAATTAAAAATAAATTAAACTAACAAGAATTGATCACCAATTGATTAAAGCATAGTAAAGCAATAGAGTATCGAATATTTAATATGAGTTTGTTGTGTACACACAAGGCAAGTATTAAATATTTGAGATGTTTTATTACATTGGATGTTTGTAAGAAATTGAACAACACCGTTTTGTTGTGCACACACAAGGATTGTATTTTTCTCTTCACTTATATACAATGTTGGGTCTAACTCAACTTTGATTATTCTAGTTCGGATGTGCACACACTTGACCATTATAATCTAAGAGGCAAAGTAAAGGAGTTACATGAAGATGTAATCGACAAGAGTTGTCTACCTTTTGAATAAATATGTAGTTTGTTGTGCATACACAAGGCTATAAATTTATTTCAATTGGATCCTATCTCACTTGCAGATTTTACAAAGTCGCCAATTCAAAATCTGTCGGACTATATATAAAAAAGGGTTATATAGTTTGAAGAAATAGTGGGAGACACCATTTTAATTAAGACCTATATAAATCTGGTGATTAATAAAAGAATGCATGCTAATGTTGTTAAAATTAATTTACTTGCAGAATTTTTACAAATGGTTAATTCACTATCACTGCGAAGCATACTTGATGCAAATAAATTAACCAGACCAAATTACTCGGACTGGTTAAGGAACTTGAGAATTGTTCTCACAACTAAAGGCTGACTTATGTCCTTAACTCGCATGTACCTGCAACTGTTGCAGAGAATGCCTCCTAGGAAGAGCAAGCTACTTTTAGAAAGTGACGGGATGATGCACAGGTGGTTCAGTGCATCATGTTAGCATCCATGAGGATAATTTAAAGCTTACTTTACTAGCTTTTAGCATGATTTTTGGACAATACCCAACTTAGACGTTAACCAACCTAATGGACAACTTTTAAAGGCCATTTAAGGGCAATAGTAAGGACTCTTTCCTGCCTAGCATCAACAGTTGCAACATTGGACCATGACAGTCCCTTGTTAAGCACAGTTTTAGCTATAACTTCCTAAACAGTTCACATGTAGGTAAAAAAACCTTTAGGCATTCAAGCAAATCTTTAAAATACCATTATAACATAACATTTCATACATCACATGCTTGCAACAGTTAGCTCAGATTTTGACAGTTAAAACAGTCCCTTTTCTATGCATATTAAGCATGAGTTCACACTATTTTACCAAAAAATTAGTCCCAAACATTGAAATATATGCATTATCACATCATGAACCTATTATATACTATATGTTCATGGTTTAAAACACATGGATGCAAGGCTTTCATGCTTTTGACCACAACATCCCATTTCTAGGCTTTTTAGGCATAATTTAATACTAAACCACCATAACAGCCTTCAAGCTTTCAAATACATGTGTTATCACAACATGTACTTGCTATATATAATCTATTCTCATGGTAGTGAGCATGATTGCATAACTAGTAATCCCTTAGCACAAAACAGTCCCCATTTAGGAATCATAGGCATGAATTTTTCATGGAAAAGGTATATGAAATTCCTAGTTCCTTAAGTTTAATATCCTATTTCACTTTGTCCTTTCAAAAGTCATTATTTCATGTTTTTGATCCTTAGAGGCACAAAACTTATAGTTTTTGTTAGTTAACTGCTTGTTAAACACCAATACAAATATGCAAATTCTCATGTAGGCAAAATTTTTAACCAAATATTTATTTAAACATCGGTTTTCTAAATAGAACTATGATACTTGGCCGTCCATTAATCATTACATCCTTACTTGAGATTTTGTAAGAAATAAAGCATAGATATCAAGTCTAATCATAGCCCATCTCACAATTAATATATATGCATCAACGTAGATATGTATTGTAGCTAAAACACATGAACATGTTTTTGATCTTGACTGCACACTTAGCACAGCCCTAAGCATAAACAGCCCTCTCCCTAACATTTTGACGAACACTTGGTGAGTAGTGAATGTTATAACCCAAATTTTTGGAAAATGCTAAAATAAGAATTTAACAAAGAAAATTCTTATTAGATAATATGTTGAATGATATTGTATCACATAAGTGAATATGTGATGTTGTGTATACTGAATATATTTGTATTATATATTTATTATATGTAAGTAAATTGTAGGGACAATTATTAAAGGAAATGAGATGGGTAAAATACAAACTAATTTATTATATTAAGTTATTTTAATATAATATATTGATGGCATTAAATATACTTAATGTATAACCACCAGTTTTATTGAAGAAATCATATATTACATTATTGAGTGTAATGTATGCATGCTTTTTTTAATATAGTGAATATATTATTATATTTATTTCATTTAAATTGTTGAAAATAATTAGTTTAAGTATACAGAAATATTGTATACTTTAAATAAAGAATATTAAAATAAATTCTAGCATTGAATTATTTTCATAATGAGATAATATTAATTTAATTATAATATCTTATTCATTGAATAAATTTCCAATTATATGGACAATATGAAAGGCATATGTTTTTGCTCATATGACGTAAATGTATATTATATTGGTATTTAATGAGTATTATGGGTGATACTTATTGTAGCAATCTGAAATTTTGGAGATATTAAAATAAAGATTTAATAAATAATTTTTGTTTAATATAGTAATTTATTATATTACATTATATGTATGACTATGTATGAAGTAATATTTGTGCTTACGTGATATGGTAAATATATTAAGTTATATTTACTAATAGGTAAATAAATTGATATAAACAATTTATAATGTGAGAGAATAAATTTATTATTTATTATTTATAAGTAATATGTGCATATGTGTGGTATGATGTTTAGCAGTAAGATAATAAATAATATATATATATATATATATTACGAGAGAAAATAAAATTGTTGAAAATAATTTGCGCGATGGAGCAAATAAGGTGGTTTACGTATATAATATTTATATATACTTTAGCCAAGAGCATTAAAATAAATTCTTAAATAAAATTATTTTAATAAAGCAAGGATATTATAGTTAGTATAATATCTTAAGGAAATGAATAATTTCATTTGCATGAGAAGTTATATGTAGCATATTTATTTATATTTTGTGTTTATAAAATAAATACGTAAAAAAACATATTATGTTATGTTTTTATGTGGAATATATAATTTCTATATTAATGATTTTACATATATATTATATATCTCCAAGAGGGTGTAAATATTTTATAAGTGGGGTAAGTAGGAACTTAATAAATAAAATTAAGTTATTAAATATTGGGTAATTAAATTACTTAATGAAGGCATAAAGATAGTAATTGGTTTAATTATTAAATCAAGAAAAATTGTTTTTTTATCCTTACTAATAAAGCACTGTTGCAAGTTTAGTGCCCAAGCTTAGGGGTGGGTAGGGGTGGGTAGGGGTGGGCAAAAAAACCGATTTTTTTGATTTTTTGGTTTTTCGAACAGGTTCGAACCGGCCGGTTCGGTACAAAAAAAACCGATTCGGTACCGGTACAAAAAAATCGATATATACCGATTTTTCGGTACCGAGCTTTTATGGTTCGGTAAAAATCAAACCGAACCAGTATATACCGGTTTTCTAATTATTTATTTATTTTTATTATTAATAAATAATAAATAATAATAATACTAAAAATAATAATAATATTAATAAAATAATAATAATAATAATAATAATAATATTAATAAAAAATATTAAAAATAATAATTAAAAATAATAATAATAATAATAAAATATTAATTATATTATTTTTTCGGTAAAAACCGGTACTAAACCGGTTCGGTATACCGGTCCAACCAGTACCGGTATCGGTACAAAAATTTAGTAACTTTCAGTACCAGTTCGGTTCGGTACCAGTCCGGTTCGGTAAAAACTGGTTCGGTCTGGTAAAACGCCGGTTTACACTGTGGTCTTGTAGTGTGTCATACCAGCTGTCCATAGAATCCAGAACGGACTCGTTCCGAGTTCGGACGATCAAGTAATTATGACATGCCAAAGTGGGTGCGTCGAATCTGTCCAAAATCAGGAAATTAAGTGCAGACTTGTCCCTTGCGCGAATTTTCTAGACTGATGTGTTTGGAATTTAGAAAAGGCCAGTAAAAAAGAGTTTTAGCCCCGGAAGTTAGCTTTACGTGGGCGTAAGAATCGTTCAAAAATATTTTAAAACGAAGAAGTTATGACTGTTTTAGCGGTAGAAGGTAAAGTTGGAAAAAAATTTGAAAACTGTTATGAATGGGCATTTTCGAGGCCTGTTTTAGGCTGCTTAGAGAACCCGAAATAGGTGGTTTATATTTTTTGATAATAGTCTACTATGGTGTTTATATCATATCAAAAATTGATTGTACTTCAAACTACGAGCAAAAAGTTAAAAAATCGCAAAAACGCTATTTCGTTAAGCGAGTTGCAGGTAGTAGCGCACAGCGCTGTGCTGTGTAGCGGCTGCAGCAGTCCAAGCTAGTTTGGCTTTGTTTTTGGTGTGTCTAAATTATTCCGAAATGCTCAGTTAGTATTTTGTAAAATTAATATGGTATCCCAAGTATAACATGTTCAAAAATGAGCGAAATCCAACAAGCGAGTTAGACGTTAAAAAGGTCGCGAAGTGGGCGTCAAGCCATGGGGGTTGCTGCCTAGCAGCAGCGGGCAGCAGAAAAACGGCAGTAGCAGCAACCACAATTGGGCTATGACTAGTTGTGGCCTGTTTTGGTTCTGCGATGCGTTTGCTTGGATTTTAACGATTTGGAATTATAACGAAGCACCGAAATAAATGTATAAATATAGTTTAATAACTATATAATGTTAACTCGTTTAATATACAAAAGAAGCGATAAAAGTTGCATGTAAACACAAGTTTACATATATATGTGAAATCTATTCGGGTGATGGAATGCAAAAAGGTTATTAGTTAAAACGGAATACACTAAATCATGTAAAGCTTTATTGCACCTAAAAATGTTAAAAGGAAGGGTTTTCGGAGTTTGAAATAAAGATTTTGAACACGGAATTATATAATGACGTATGTATGAATTTAAAATACATGCGAAGCTAAGTTACTAACTGAAGTAAAGCATTCGTGTACATGTCGATAGTGTGGTTTAGCTCATGAACTATCGCAAAGGCATAAAAATTATGTAAATTAAAGAAATGATGAAATGAGCTATGTTTACGCAATAAAAACCATTCATAAATCAGAAAGTCCCAAGTTTACAAATAAAAATGAAAGATATTTCTGAAATAAATATAAATGGTTTAAGTTTCAAGATGTAAAATATTTACATCTTAAATTGTGTGGGACCTTTATTATTTATATTTAGGATTAAAATGAATAAAGTTTCTAAAGGAACCAAGATAGGTTTTGAATTAAGTATAAACAATATTAGTTTTTATTAACTAATATTTATCGATAATGAATATACATGCATGTTTTGCGACATATTTAATTATATAATATATGTGTGCATGTAAATAAAATTGTGTAGGATTTGTGGAGAGAACTTAAGTTAAATTATAGCGGTAATCTCCAATCGAAAGCAAGTTTCTCAGTTTATTTATGTGGACTTATAATTGCTATAAATAACTGTTAGCATCAATTATGTTTATAAGTATGTGATGCTTATGAACTGCATTATTTGCTTTGTGAATGATGAAGGTCAAATTATGACTAATTGTTGAATTGAGTCGGGGACCTCAATATATATACATATATATATATGTGTGTGTGTGTGTGTGTGTGTGTGTGAAATGAATGACAGGTGTTGAGCATGTGCAGTATTCTATGGTACATATATTGCTACTAGCCTTGCATAAGTTTGATGATGCATTTGTAATATGCTTGAATACCAAGAATATAAATGCATAAACTGAATGTGAAACCTATGTGCTACATGATGCATGATAGGCTGTAAAACTTATTGGGTCCATCGTGCTCAATCTTGCTTAATTTGTAGGTTAAAGATATGATGCAATCTCTCGTGATTAGGAGCGCATGAAAAGAAGACTAATTGTTTAATTGAGATGGTATTGAACCATTTATGGTATTTTACATGTGTAAACCACAAAGATGTAAATCATTGAGATATTCAATAGATAAAGATTATCTGTTCAAAAAGGGGAATGTATTATGGTGATTATATTATATGTAAAGATTCCTATAAGTGAATCATCGATAGAAAAGATAGGGTTAAATGCTTTTGAAGTCTCTCTACTTTATGTCAACTTATAAATGGATCACTTAACTCTTTTTTTTCTTACAGTCAACTCACTATACTCTTGTTTACTTACAAACCTGTTAAAAAAACTGTTAACTTTAAACGGTTTGCCACGTAAGTAGTTGACTTGTGAAAAAAAAGAGCTTATGTGGCAAGAATTATCCCACGTGGCCTTGCTGTAGATTTGGAAAAATTTATGGCAGAAAATAAAGAATTATTTTAAAGTAAAATATAAATTAAAAAAGTTAGCCAAAAATAAATGAAAAATATATTTAATTATTTTTGTAATTAATATCAAATTGATTTTTATTTAATTCTTTACAAATATAATAATATAAATTTGAAAGGTTTGCCAAAAAAATAAGAAAATAAATAAAAAATATATTTAATTATTTTTGTAAATAATATCAAATTAATTTTGTTTAATTATTTATAAATATAATAATATAAATTAGAAAAATTAGCCAAAAAATAAGAAAATAAATGAAATATATATTTAATTATTTTTTTAATTAATTAAATATATTTTCTCCCTCTTTCTGCACCAGCCTCAACCCACTATTCTTCCCCATTCTCTCTCTTTCATACCTTCACATGTTAAACCCTCTCTCTATACACACACACTTCCGAGATTTCTTGGTGCAAATTAAGGAATTTAGTCTTATAAATTGATCACAGGGAAAAGAACTTTTAACATGAATTCTTCAAAGCTAACATTTAGATATGAAATTAATAGGGTTTCTATCCTCTTCCTCCTCTCTCTCTCTCTCTCTGCCCTATGCTCTCAGATCTCATCTCTGACTGGTCTCAACCATGATTTCCGAATCTCATCTCCGACGGCCTCAGCCCGTTCTCCGCATCGGAAGCTTGCAAGCAAACTTACGGTTTCATGCCTTGCAACACCTCTATATTCGGCAACCTATTTTTAATTATTGTTTTTGGTTATCTCATGTTCCTTTTTACAAATTGGGACTCAATTAATTTCTATGAAATGGGTTAAATGAATAGCATTCTGAAACATCATTAACAGAGGAGTGCATTGTGGATTGTCTAAAGTGAAGGTAATTGTTCAATTGTAGGGTATTGGGATAGTTGGCATTCAGTTGTTTTCTCAGTTTGGGGGAATAATCAAGGGTTCATGCAAGGTTGTTTTTGCTTGTGTTGTGGGTATGATTAATGGGTGCTTGAGCACCGGATTCTGGGCATACAAACAGAGGAGAGCAAAGGGGTTAGAAACAGCGCATGTAAGGTGTTTGAGAAAAGGGCTGAGAAAAGAAGATGAACATTGAGAACATTTAGCTAATTTAAATGTTAAAATTTAATTGAAAAAATTATTTTTACTACACATAATTCATTAATTTACCAAATAAGAATGCATGTATATAATGTCAAAATAAATTTATAAATATGTATGCATATAAATTCAATAAGAATTGATTTTTAATTTTAATATATTTTATTTTTATAATTTTTTAAATAATTATACTTGTTACTAATTATCTAAAAACTCATTTTCTAAAAATCATAAAATAAGTAAATTACTATTTTTATTTTTTCCATTTTTTACTAACTTTTTTGATTTTATTTTATTTTTAGAAAAAATTCTTTCATTTCCACTCAAAATTGGTCAGATCATACATGTCAGCTTTCTCTCTCTTTCCATGTCAGTTTTCTATCTCTTATCAGCTTCTTACGTGGCAAACCATTTAAAGTTAATAGATTTTTTAACGGTTTGTAAGTAAACAAGAGTATAGTGAGTTGACTGTAAGAAAAAAAAGGTTCAGTGACCCATTTGTAAGTTGATCTAAAGTAGAGTGACTTCAAAAGTAATTAACCCAGAAAAGATATTAAGTATTGAGAGTTGAAGCTCTTAATACATTTATTCAATTAATAAATCATATAGTAAATATGATTTCAATATAAATAAGAATCGTAAAGGTTAAGATTCAGGGAATACAAGAAAGAAGGAAAAAAAATATTCCGCAATTTTAAATATATTAACATTAAGTAATGTTTTAAAGCTAGAACAAGATAGTATTAATGTACAAGATCGGTAAGAGAAATAGTCTCGATTTTGGGGTCGTTATAGTGAAGATACTTACACGTAGTACATACATTTCAGTCCTTTTGTTCCAGCCTTACGGTATTAAAATATCAACAAGAATAACAACCACAGTCATGATGTTATCCTTATAACAATTAATCTATTAAGCAATCAATGTAATAGTCCACAATGCCATAATTCTATGTAACAGCCCTTTTAAGTCACCCAACCACAAATCAGTTTATGCTAATATCTAAATGGAATGGAAAAGGAATGGAATAGGTTCGAATTAGTATACCTTGTTGGCTTCTTAGAGAATGATGTTGGGATGCTTAGTCTTCTTTTCTTCCCAGTCGAGCTTTCTCTATCTCTCTCTATGATATTGTTTTTGAAGCTCAGATATGTGGTATAGCCAACTGAACTCAGGTGTAAGGTTTGGCCTTATATGGCTGATCTGAACCTCTCTCTTTCATCAGCCTACTTGGCCCCTAACTGCATCCCATCATAACCTCCAGTGGCGGAGCCAGAGATTTTAAGTCGGGGGATCCGGCGAACGGGCGTCGGCGCGGCGACCTTGCAGCGGCGACCAGCGGCAAGCAGTGGCAGCTCTCTTCTCTCCTTTACTCTCCTCCTCTGTTTCTATCAGACCCTCCAATATACAGACATTCTCTGTTATTTACTTCGTTTCACAAATAAAAAAATATTGAAAAGATCAAACACGTCCATTACTCTTTTTAAAAAGAGTATAAAAATAATTATTTTTGTAGTGATGAGTATAAATTATCATCATATTTTAATATAGTGTGGTTAATGTTAACCTAACAACTTATTCACTTGAGATAGATATAGAACAAAAATACATATTTAATATTGATAAATTTTATAAATAAAGTTCTTTTTGTGAAACGAAGTAATTATTATTTTTAAATAACAGAAATACTCCTTTCGTTTCAAAAAAAATAAATCCTATTACTTAGTTATATTCATGTATATAATGCCATTATTAATGAATGAACACCTTATTATTTTAAAAAGTATACATATATAAATGAAAAATAGTTAGTGTTTGCAAAATTTATAAATGGGACTCTTTTTTTTCTCTTGAAAATAGATAGATTATATAATAAAGTTTGTTAGACGACCTGCCTCCAAAAGTGTCAAAAAGATGAAAAAAATCTAGGTAAATTAGTACTTCTTCCTTTTTAAATTGGAGACCATTTTAAAATTGCAAACGGATAAAAATTTATTAATATGTTAGTATTTATATTATGTGTAGGCTACTTAATTATAAAGTTCTATATTTTTTTTCATTTCTTTTTCTTTTTCTTCTTCTCCTTACTTCTTCTTTCTAGCGCACACAGAGCTCCCCGGATCTCCCGCCATTGCCGGATTTCAGGTTGAACCTACCCACATACTTACTACATACTAATTTTTCTGACGGCCAGGGGGTCTGTGGACCCCCCTCCCTCCGCCCCTGATAACCTCTATCCAACCCTTACCTGACTTCTACCTGCTCTCTCCCTTGCCTTTACCCGGCTCCTAACTAGCCCCTATACAACCATCTAAATGAATCAGCCTTCCTGCAGTCTACTTGCCCCCTAAACAAGAGCCTTATCTCAGCCACCCTATGAGAACTTAGCCCCTAGCAGCTACATCTTATAACTACTAACTAAGTTATCATCTAACTAATAAACAAACCATTTACTGTTAAAAACCAATAAGGAACTGACTAATGCTTAACTAACTGGATTTTCCACAGCCATCTTAATTCTATTTTAAAAACACTAAAACAGTCCCCCTTGTTATCTCCATGAGGATGCCGGATTGGGCAAGGAAAAAGGACAGACATAGCTTTGTTTTGGGCTTAATATACTCAGCTTATACTCTAATAAAATAAAGAGTCCTTTACATAAATATACAACATTTATAAAGAAATTACACTATTAGTGCATCCACAAAATAATTACAAAAAAAGTGCAAAAAATTCAAACATTCAATTTCACATTAAATAAGGAAACCTAAAATCAAGGAGAACTAATAATTCAAATTCAAATCTTTTAGATCTAACAACAATTTCAAATCCATAATTCAAAATTCAAATCAAAATAAAAAAAATAAAAAATAAAAAATTATAAAGGAGTTACTATTCATCATCCTTCTCCCCCGCCTCCCGCCGCCGCCGTCGCCGCTATATCGTCGCCGCCGCCGCCGCCGCCGCCGCCGCTATATCGTCGGAGTTGCTATTCTGATTTTTTTTGACAATTTGGTTATCCACAAAAATTAAAATGATTACCTTTATACGAAATTTGGCTACCAACTGTATCACATTCAAAATAAAATTGGTAATCAAATAAAACTGAATTGGTTACCTTATCGGAAGGTTTGGCAACCAACTGCATCACATTCAAAATAAATTGGTAACCTAATAAAACTGAATTGGTTACCTTCATACCAAGGTAACCAAACTTTCATACCAAGATAACCAAACCTTCATATTAAGGTAACCTTCATATTAAGGTTCAGTTACCTTGGTATGAAGGTTTGGTTATCTTGGTATGAATGTTTGGTTACCTTGGTATGAAGGTTTGGTTATCTTTGTATAAATGTTTGGTTACCTTGGTATGAAGGTTTGGTTATCTCCCAATCTTCTTTTATTTCCCTCTCCGCCAAAAAATGTAACCGATAAGGCCGCGGCTGCAAAAGATGCTGCCGAGTTAGGTGGAGGAGGGACGCTGGCCGGAGATGGTGATGATGGAGTGGTGTTTGAGCCTGGGGTGGGAGGAGTGGCACCGGACGAAGGTGTCGGAGTTGTGGCAGAAGGTGATGGGGAGGGTGACGATGGAGGGGTGGCGACGGGCGAAGGGGAGGCTGCCGATGGAGGAGTGGCGACTGGCAAAGGTGTAGGTTCCGGAGGAGGAGTGGCGACGGACGAAGGGGCGGCTGCCGGTGGAGGAGTGGCGGGGGGCGAAGGTGTAGGTGCCGGAGGAGGAGTAGATGCGGCAGCCGTGACATTGATGGCCAACTTCTAACCTGCGGAACAGTGAGGAGGGGGAGGGCGGTGGTGGAAGAGGAGGAAGAAGGCGGGTTGAAAGAGGAGGAAGAAGGCTGCGACTACGGAAGAGAAGGAAGAATTCTGCGACGGCGGAAGAGGAGGAAGAAGGCGACGACGGAAGAGGAAGAAGAAGGCGACGACATTTTAGGGCGCCAATTTGATGGGTCAGAGACGCCATTTTCTTTTTCCTTTTGAGAAAGAGAGAATTTGTTTCTGGTTACTCCATTGATTCGTTAGATAAGAATATGGAGGTTGATGAGAGAGAGAGAAGGAAAGCGGGACCCACTACTAAAAAGGAATGGCCAATCTAATTTTTTTTTAACTGAAATGGGCCTTGGAATTAGGGATAAGAATACACTCTTTTTGTAATTAAATATTGCATATGCACTAATTTTGTAAATATTTTATTTATGCACTTTTTGTATAATATTTTATTAAAATGTACTATAATATGTAATTGTTCCTTTTCTTTTTCCTTTTAAGAAAGAGAGAGAATTTGTTTCTGGTTACTCTATTGATTCGTTAGATAAGAATATGGAGGTTGATGAGAGAGAGAGAAGGAAAGCAGGACCCACTACTAAAAAGGAATGGCCAATCTATTTTTTTTTTAACTGCAATGGGCCTTGGAATTAGGGATAAGAATGCACTCTTTTTGTAATTAAATATTGCATATGCACTAATTTTGTAAATATTTTATTTATGCACTTTTTTATAATATTTTATTAAAATGTACTATAATATGTAATTGTTCCTAAAATAAATAAGGTTTTCAAACATACATGGAAAATTAAGTTGGCCCAATTTATATAACTTGGACTCTTATTACATCTCTTTAGGTAAGGCAAGGGTCCATAACATTAGAATTAAGGGTCCTTTACATTACTATACAACAATTAGAAAATAATTACAACATCAGTACATCAATAAAATAATTACAAAAATAACGCAATCCTCAATCTCACAATTAATACGTACCTAAAATTAAGGAGCAATAACATCCTACACGTCAGTTACCGACTTTAATATATCGGCAACCAACTATTATCCTAAATTCAAACTAACGAGAAAACAGAAAACAAGGGAACGAATTTTGCAGATCGGAGAAGACGAAATATGCCGAACATTCAAGATCGGAGAATAGAATAGAATTTTTTTGACGAATTTTTTTTTTTACGATTTGGTTACAAACTCAAATCGATTTCATATTTCTCGAGGAACCAAGTATTGTTTTCCTAACCTCCATTGGAAAAGTTTGGGGTCATTCCACTCTGAGTCGTATTTTCTCATTAACAGTAGTCTCCTCTTTTGGATATCATCGTGGTCTAACGTCGAGATTTCTGCAGCAGTCTCAATGGCCTCGATGACAACCGAAAAACAGCAGAACAAGTTGTGTATGTGGAGCTCTACGCAGTCCTTGTTTTGATGTAGGCTAATCGCTTTGCCCCACCAATCTTTAATTTTTTTTGAAGATTTGGTTACCCACAAAAATTAAAATAGTTACCTTTGTATGAAGGTTTGGCTATCAACTGCATCACATTCAAAATAAATTAGTAACCTAATAAAACTGAATTGGTTACCTTGGTCTCAAGGTTTGGCAACCAACTGCATGAAGGTTTGGCTACCAACTGCATCACATTCAAAATAAATTGGTAACCTAATAAAACTGAATTGGTTACCTTGGTATGAAGGTTTGGCTACCAACTACATGAAGGTTTGGCTACCAACTGCGTCACATTCAAAATAAATTGGTAACCTAATAAAACTGAATTGGTTACCTTAGTACGAAGATTTGGTTACCAACTGCACTATGAAAAAACTGCAGGTGTGGAGGTGGATTGGTTACTATGGTATGAAAGTTTGGTTACCAACTGCATTATGAAAAAACTGTAGGTGTGGAGATGGTTTGGTTACCTTGGCATGAAGGTTTGGTTACCTTGGTATGAAGGTTTGGTTACCAACTGCACTATGAAAAAGCTGCAGGTGTGGAGGTGAATTGGTTACCTTGGTATGAAGATTTTGTTATCTTGGTATGAAGATTTTGTTACCTTGGTATGAAGGTTTGGTTACCTTAGTATTAATGTTTGGTTACCAACTGTACTATAAAGGTACCCTAATAAAACTGAATTGGTTACCTTGGTATGAAGGTATGAAGGTTTGGCTACCAACTGCATCACATTCAAAATAAATTGGTAACATAATAAAACTGAATTGGTTACCTTTGTAAGAAAGTTTGGTTATCAACTGCACTATGAAAAAACTGCAGGTGTGAAGGTGGATTGGTTACCTTGGTATGAAAGTTTGGTTACCTTGGTATGAAGGTTTGGTTACCATCCAACAAAATGCTACACCCTGTCTTTGCCCATGAACTTCTGATCTCTTACACGTAATGTTGCCTCTTCTTCAATTCACTCTGAAGGATCCACCCTTTCAACTCCTGACAAGTGGGAATCATATGCTCAAATTTAGAACCAAGGGTGGAATTTATCATTCTCTGAAGGCTAGGAACAGTGGCAGCACTTAAATCAATGCATGTCTCGTAAAAGAATCTGCCAATGCGTTTTTTAGCATGCAATAATGATTGATCTTCATTTCCACCAGCCGCTAATTGGAACTCCATCCTTCTATTGGGAAGAACCATACTGAAGGAGATGCATATTTTGGCATGCGCGTGGCTGAGCCGTGGCGACGGTCAATTCGTCAAGGATAGTGAAAAGAGTGATGGAGGAATTTGGAATTGGAGAGAAGGGTTTGGATGAGAGCCATTATGATTTTGGGACAAATGATTCTTGCTAATCCATGGATGATTGTTGCTGAGCGAGATGATAGATAAAGTCATCGAGCGAGAGAAGAAAAAAAACCATGGATAATGAAGATGATATTTAAAATTTAAAATACCCACCTAAATTAAAGGAATCCTAATTGCATTAATTTTGTAAATAAATATGAAAAAATGTATTACTTTTGCAATTCTTTTATCTATGTACTGTTGTTGTAATTATTTCTAAAAATGTACTAGAATATGTAATTGTTCCTAGAATTAATGGAGTACATTTGCAAGCACACAAAGTAAATTTTAATGTGGCCCAAGAATTAAATATGGACTCTCATCACATATTAATATACATGAATTTTATCTACCACATTTGTTTAGGCTAGCAAAAATAATTGGCACATACGTCATTAAAAATGTTGGTTCCATGTAATTTAAATAATTCATGATAGTACCCACCATTTTCCTTATTTGTCACTAAATAATACTTTTGAATTAAATTAATTATATTATAATATAATTATTTCATTGAACACATAGGGAGCTTCATGTCAAGAATACTTCTCAATTAATTCATGTTGGCTTTCCTTTTCATTCTTAATCTAATTATAGATTTAGAATAATGTATATTCTTTTTTACCAATGGAATAATAAGAAGAATTCATACACTGAATTTTCATTAAACTAAAATAAAATATCACATAGGATTTTTCCATGACAATACAACCTTTCATAAAAATTAGTTGATTCAACATATTACTTTCTTTTCATTATGAATAAATCGTTACCTTATTTATAATGTCTAGTAACATTCTTAGTTAGAGGCTTTTATCATAAAAGTCTCCCTTCTCATTTATCATATACCCTATAGACTCTTTATAGCACATAGATTAAATAAAAAAAATCTCCTCTTTTTACACATTTTCTTTAATAAACTAAGTTTTAATATATAACCCTTATTTAATCATTTAATATTTCGTTTAAAAGAAATATTGCTAATTTTCGGGATATCACACATATGATCCCTTTTTTTCAGCTCTCTTTAGCCTAAGCCAAAAAAAGCCCTCGCATTTCGTTTATATCAACTCCAAAAAACATCACAAGACTCCCTAAAGTCTCTTCAGATTTAGCGCATCTCATAAATTTGGTAAAACTCCCATTGCCCAATGTTGCTACTAGTAATTTCATTTTACCAAATGATGCAGAGGCCACCGTGGATCTTTCGCCGGAAAATGTGTAGTACTTAAAGATCGCATATGATCTTTGTTGGAACTTGTGGCACATAACTGAGAAATTCCTGAAACAAGCCAGTGCCGAGCGGAGCGGAGTGAAGAAAGCAAAGCAAACGGAGCGGATATAATGGGTATTTAGGCATTATAGGTATTTAGGCTATAATGTAAATTAGGGTTGGGATAGAAGTAACATCTATTGTAAAACCTTATGTATTCAGATAATAAATAAAACAACTCTCTACGCTTCCTGTGGACGTACTCAAATTAGAGAACCACGTAAATTTCTGTGTTGATTATTTACTGTCGTGTGCATGTGTATCGTGTGCGTATTTGTGATCCGATCCTAACAATCTTCTTGCACAACCATTTAAGCAACCATTCGATGACATATATGCATTAATTTTAGAAGACATAAACAACCAAGATAAGTAATTATTAAATCATCTATATCGATTACTAAAGGGATTTGTTATTGCCCCCGAGATACCTCAGTTCCACTCGAGTTCACCCACTATTGATTAGGAATCAAATTAACTACAATTGAGGAGAGTCATAAAAAGGTTAACCATTCGAGTCAACTTACAATTATTTTTAATAAATTATGAGCCAACTCATAAGAGGATCTCTTGTCGGCCTGATTAATCAAAAGGAAGTTGCATTGAGTAAATTCTCAACCTTCTAGTTTGTCTGATGTATGACACTTTGTAACAGCTGTGTGATCATTCCTCAGAAACTGAGCAAACTCAGCAATATAATGCTCCTGATCCCCGAAAACAAGCGCAACCTCTTTCGCATTATTTCTCAATTCTTCTCCTTGGTTTGAAACCATAGCTTGTCTCAGCGACTTGGCTATGTCATCCCGACTAAACGATCCATCTTCGCGTCTCTCCACTTCAACAGCCAACCCCTTGTCTACAAGCATCCTTGCGTTTAGTCCTTGGTCAAAAACAAAGGGTAACGCCACAAGGCAATGCCCATGTTGAAGTGTTTCAATCACGGATCCCCACCCGGAATGAAACAAAGATCCACCGATTGACGGGTGGGCCAAAATTTCCCTCTGGGGCGCCCAGCCTACATGAACCACCCCTTTTTCGGCTGTACGTAGAGTAAAACCCGGAGGAGTTGCAGTAGTAACCTCATGGGAAGCCCAATCGGGTTTCTGAAGTACCCATATGAAGGGAAGTTCCGACATTTCCAACCCGTGAGCTATCTCGTAAACTTGGTCTTTACTAAGTTTACACTCGCTGCCAAATCCCACAAACACAACTGACCTTGCTTTTTGTTTGTCCAGCCAATGAAAGTTCAAATTCCATGGCGGCGCCACATTTTCGCTCTCTCCTGGTGGCGCCGGCGGAAGTAAACCCACCGGAATCACCCGCTTTCCCATGATATTTCCTAATAAATTCAAGTACTCCCCTTCAACTTCAGGGCAACTCCGGATTGCCATAGCATAACAACCCTGTATAACATTTGCAACACGCTGAGCGTCACTAATTTCCGATGCATTTTCTCCGTAGAGTCCAGTATGTAACCCGATTGCTTCGTACATTCGGAAAGCTACGGATGAACGGAAACTGACCCACTCTGGCGGTATCGTCAGACTTTTAGGCGATGGCCTTACCCTTTTCTGAGCATCTCCGGTTAGGAATTCCGGCGGGCCTACGAAGGCCAAAGTGGCAGCATTAAACGCAGAGAAAAAAATTAACGGGACGCCGCATTCTTGAGCTACATCAACTGCCCAGTGAGGGATTAAATCAACTATAATCCAATCCGGCGACTGACCGGAAACAAATTGCTTAAATGGTTGTGCAAGAAGATCATATGCAATCTTTAAGTACTGCACATTTTCCGGCGAAAGGTCAACGGTGGCCTCTGCATCAGTTGGTAAAATGTAATTACTAGTAGCAACATTGGGCAATGGAAGTTTTACCAAATTTATGAGATGTGCTAATTCTGCAGGGACTTTAGGGAGTCTTGTGAAGTTTTTTGGGGTTGATACAAATGAAATGCGAATGCCTTGTTTGGCCAAGGCCAAAGAGAGGTGAAAAAAGGGGATCATATGGCCAAAAGCTAACCAGGGGAGCATAACTATGCGAATTTCTCTCTCCATTTTCTCTATCCAGAATTTAGATCCAATCCAGGTAATCGCTCTTAAAAAGATAGGCTCAATGAAAGAGGACAAAATACCTAGTGATAAGTTTGGCCTTATTCTCGACCACCCAAATAAAATACACCCTTTCAAGATAAAGGTTTTGATTTTTTTACGCAGATTGAAAAAGAATATAAAATGACAAAAAAAATCATATTTAAATTCTTATTTAATTGCACAGTTTTTTGTACATATCTAGTGATGCTCCATAAATATGTATAGTGTTGGGTCTCCAACTTTTAAGTTTATTTTGATGATAATAATAATTAGTAAATAGGTTAAGTAAATATTAGAATCATCTTCATATGATTTATATTATAATTGATTTTAATTATTTTATTTACTTTGATCAAAAATATTTTCAAATCTTATTGAATTAATATTTTCTTGAATTTAATAATTTAATATCAAGTGTTAAACATGGAATGTTTTACTTATCTGAATGCTTGCATAAGAGCTTGGAAACATGAAATGTTTGAATTAATTGAGCATGTGTTATCCGAAAATCGTGAGGGAAGATTAAATTGAGCATTTGCTAGTTTATGAAAGTTTGTGTTTTTTTTGAAGGACTAATCCGTGTGATTACTTTTCAATCCAATATAGCCTTTGATTTAAAAAGTAAGCGTGTTTTCTTTAAAGGTCAATCCATGTGAATACTTTTTAATTAATTCTAGTCTTTGATTTTGAAATCAAGAAATCCTAGACTTTGATATAAAAAGTAGGTGTGCTTTCTTTGAAGGTTAATCCATGTGACTACTTTTTAATTAATCCTAGCCTTTGATTTTGAATCCTAGACTTTGATATAAAAAGTAGGTGTGCTTTCTTTGAAGGTCAATCTATGTCACTACTTTTTAATTCATCATAGCCTTTGATTTTGAACTAAAGAAATCCTAACCTTTGATTTTTCAAAAGAGCTTTCAAATGACACAAGTATACAAGTTACATAAAATTTTATAATTGAGCATAAATTAATATCTGCTAACACAAAGCATATCACACAAATATAAAAGTCTTTGAACTTTTATATAATTATTTGATCTTTAAATGTTATCTGCTTATTTGAGAAGCATCAAATATAAAAGTTGTTAAAACTTTTATATATCTGCACTGAATATTATCTGCTTATCTTAGAAACATATTTTTGTCAAATATTTTGTAAAAAGAAAAAAGGGTAGAGTTATTTTATTTTATGTACCTGTGAAAAAGACAAATAATTCTTTGACCAAGACCAGAGTCTTATAGAGAGATCAACTGAGAGTTAGGTCTCTAGTGTAATTGTTAGGTAAGGAAGAGATTGTCGTTTCAAGACCAAATCATAAAGTAGAACTTGTTATTTTCCAAAGGCACAATATAGATCTAGAAAGGGAGTTGAATAGTTCTTTAAAAATTCTTTCATAATTACTTAATTGAGAATTACCAAATAATTAATTAATCAAGATTATCTATACGCAGCGGAATATTAGTTTTGAAAACTCCAATTAAAGATTTACTCAAGTATCTTAGTTATTAATACAAGTTATATGAATTATCAAACACACATCAGATATGGCAGTTATAGAGTGCGTAATGTAAATGACATAATGTAAAAGACACATGAGGTTTTAAGTGGTTCGGAGACTGAACAACTCCTACTCTACTTTTCTACTCAACGAGTAGGATTTCCACTAAAGGATTTGGCCACTAAGACCATGACACACTGCCCTCATCAAGCCCAACAAACTTGGCTATTTTAGTCTCAACAGACAAGGACACAAAGACCTCTTCAAGCCCATCAGACTTGGATATTTAGTCCCTAGGACAAGGATCCTCTGACCCTGCTTCGGTCACACAGATCGGGATCCACTGACCCCAATTCGGTTCTCAAAACCAGGATCCATCAACCCTTCTTCCTGTTGTAGAGGTATGGTTGAGGTGTTGCTAAGATGACTTGAATGCTCTTCAACTTATGGTACTTAGCAGCATTGCTGGTCATCTTCTTGATGCTTGCTTAACTCTTTTGTTAAAGCTTGATTCATTCTGATTGTCAACAGCTCTTCATGATCAAAGTTGATGTACTGGTAGGCTATTCACTTAAGCTCTTCATCTTTTGTGCTTAGCAGCTTTGAACAATCCCAGAATCGTAGACTTGCATTGTATTCCACGTCTTTGACTTGTCAATTCTGAGTGTTCTTTATGAGTCGTATAGTGGAGCTTTGATATTAGCCTTTTGATCGTCCACTATTACGTTATCAACATCAACTGCATGACTTCTTCATATCTAAATCTTCAGTTCTGTCATGTCCTCCACTTTCTTGACTCTACGGCTCTGGCTCATTTTCTATGAAGCTTTCTAGCTCTTTTGGTCTTTGGCTCTACGACTCTGACCATGACCTATACTCATCAGCCTCATGTAATCTGATGAGGTGTTGCCAAGGCTATCTCGTTAGTCTCCTTCTATTTTTGGCTTGGCAGCTTTAAACATTTCTCTGCTCGTAGAGTTGTCCTTACTCTACGTTCTCTCTTGTTCCACTCGATGTTCATCTCAAATGATGATTCTTCTTATGTATTGATGTTCAGAGCTCATCATCATCATCTTCTTTTGAATGATGTTGCCTTTTATACTTCTCTAAAATCTTTCTGTTTAGAAGTATCTGTTGGAGCATTTAATGCATAGATACTATGATATCTCTAATGTTGACTTTCTGAGGCTCTGTGTCAGTGTACTTTCTGACTTAGGACTTGTCACATCAGTCAGTATCCTTTATGGCTTTTTAGACAGCTTACTTTTGGCCAACTAGCCGATAAATTAATATACATTTGTTTACTTCCAAGAATATATCTTATGAAGTCTTGAGATCATCTTCTTGCAACGTTCCAATTGTCAATCTTATTGTCAAACCTGATATGAACTCTACGATCTATTGTTGCAAGATTCATAGGATTGAGCCTTACGATTGATCTAATTTTTTTTGTTCTTTTACTCTTTTCACTGTTGATAGTATAGTGAGGGATGTCGTAGTCTTATGTTCTGCAAGCTCACTACTACTAAAGTCTGATCTTCTTTTCTGCTTTCTAATTGCTTTATACTACCTTGATTTGCTTAACAGATTCTTCTCCGTTTTCTTGATACTTTAGTTGTTTTGCGAAGTCGATAGCATCTTTCTGAGTGAGCTGTTCTCCTTTGTTCTCAAGTACTGACTTCTTCTTATATGAAGTTCTGATTGCTTAATAATATGTTCTATGATATGTGATCATGTAGAATATCCTTGCAATTGACCTTTAGATTTCTTCTGGAGATCTCTTCTTGTGAGAGACAAACTCATATATCATCAAAGTATACTCTCTTGCCATATACTTCTCCTTGAGTAATCTTTACTTTATATTCATGGCCCAAACTGAGCTTATTTGATGAGTTGTAATCTGTACTGCAATGAGTATGTTGAATTACATATGATGCATTATAATTTGTGAAAGTCAATTTATGACTAAGTTGATTGAGTTATGACACTCAGTCTTTATATGATTTGTGAAAGGTGGCATGTATGAAATGTATAGTAAAAAGATTACGATGTATGAACTGAGCATAGAATTATGTGTTATGTGATGCATGAAAACTATTTAATTTGTTGAGCTGTCGAGCTCAATTTTGCAAAAATAAACTTTTTACAAGTTAAATGTGCAATGCAATATTATTTGCTATAGGGATGATAAGGATTGGAAGACATGCGAAGGAATACATTTTCTTGAATTAGAAGTTTTATAGAACTATGCTGATAATTTTGATATATGTAACTGGCGTTTATGTACAGTTTGATATGTTCAATGAATAAGGAGTGTTTGATTTGAAATAAGAATGTATTGTGGTGAATGCTTTGTAATGAAAAGATGTATAATGATAATACTATATAATAAAGAATTCATATTGAGGATTGAGTTGTACATACTCATTTCTACTTTGATAAGATGGATCATAAAATAAATGCGATTATGAAAATATAAAGGAATTGTAAATGTTGCGATTCAGGGAATAAAAGAAAGAAAATAGAAAAAAATATTAATTATTCGCATTTTTAGATGTTATTTTATAATTTGTATGATGTAAAGTTGATTTAAAATAGTATCCAACACACAAGGAAGAGATTAAGTAAGTCTTAATTTTGGATTAAGTTGATCTCGATTTTGGGGTCGTTACAGGTATCTCCTTTAATTCGTGTAGTCAGCACTTCATTTTGCTTAACTGTTATGAGGCTGACTTTAATTTTGATCTTGAACTTACTGAACGATCTTAGAGTAATCTTCAGATATTTATTTCATTCAGTGTTTGCTTGGAGTATTCCTATAATCACCCTTTACTGAGCAATCTTTACTTTGCAATCCATTAATTCACTTAGCGGATAGATTAATGTTGCCAAATGATGTTTAACAACTTCTTTGACTTCTTGAGCATATCTGTGTTAGTACTTTGGCTTTGAGATCATTTGTTCATTTCACGAACTTGAAAGTCCAATAATAATCTAGAAGGGGGGGTTGAATAGATTATTACCGTTTAAAAATTATCTTTGGCCTTTTTGAATTTTAGTAAATTAATTTTATCAAATTAATAGATAGTTTAAAATTCAACCACACAATGCACATATATTTATCTGGTTCACAACATACAGCCCGGGTATGTTGCTACGTCCAGTCTCAAGCTCCTCTCCAAGACTTGAGATCCTATTACTCCCTGTAATAAATACTCCTTCAATAGGCGGAGAAGCCTGTACAAAGTTTTAAAGATAAACTTACAACTATCCTCAACTAACTATCTTGGACAACGAACTCCCAGCTCCTTCCTCAAGCGTAGTTGAATCTTCTTTTGAGCTTAGTACTATTTTATACTTTGGTCTTGAAACAACAATCTCTTCCTCACCTCACAAGTACACTAGAGACCCAACTCCCAGCTGACCTCTCTAAGACTCTAGTCTTGGTCAAAGAATTCTTGTCTTTCACACAAATATAAAATAAACTAACTCACCTCTTTTTCTTTTTACAAAAGTTTGTTTGAATATTTGCTTCTTAACAATAAGCAGATATAATTGTAGCACAGATACTTCTCAGATAAGCAGATATAGAATTTCAAGTGTTTGATAAAAGTTCAAAGACTTTTATGTGATGTGCTTCTATGAAAGCAGATATAATATTTAAGCACTTGTAATAAAGACTTTCTTTTTCTTTAAAGAATATTTTTCAATGGATTAAGAAAAAGATTTTTTTTTCTTTATAAAGAGTGTGTTTCTTTATTGCTGAATAAATATAACTTTGAATTAAACAACCACACACACTTATATAATGCAGCAATAATTTATGAACAATGACAGTTTATCAAGTATGACAATATGATTCACTTTAGATAATACTTGAACAAACTCGTTCTACCCACTTATATATATTATATTATACTTGATCTACGTTGCGAATAATTTGGCCACTTGGGATTTTAAAGACCGTCCAGACTATTTCAAGTGAAATTTACGAATTGCATATCGCGTATATCGATATCCAAGTACTGACTAAAATTTTCGATTCACAACTTGATAATCGGATATAGAATATTAAAGAATATTTATATCGATTATTTATATCAGTAAAGGGCCACTTGGGATTTTAAAGACCGTTCAGAGTATTTCAAAAAAATATCATTCGAATTTGCATATCGCATTTCGGTGTCCAAGTACTGACTCTTTACTAGATATGATAGATCATATATAAGATATATATATATATATAAATGTTTATCGCAGGTTATATCTGATTATCTAAATCTATATACTGATTATACCAGTAAAGGGCCACTTGGGATTTTAAAGACCGTTCAAAGTATTTCAAAGAAATATCATCCGAATTTGCATATCGCGTTTCGGTGTCCAAGTACTGACTCTTTACTAATATGGATATATAGATATATGAATATGTATGACAATTTATCACAGATATCTATATGAATGAGCAAGTATGAGATGATATGAACAATTATAATTTTGACAACTTATCTCAAATGCTTGAACCAAATTTTTCTCTTTCAAACGAAATTATAACTTTGATTGAGCGAAGTGAGTAAAAGCTTGTTTGTATAATCTATAGGCAAAGAGAGTAAGCTTTTCGGTTTGTAAAATTGGTAAATTGAAATGAATAGAAAAACTTTCTATTTATAGAAATTTTGAGGTTCGGGCAAAACCGTAAATTTGAAAATTATTTTTGAAATGGACGGTCCGGATTGTGTAAATCAAAAATGAGAGGCTTGGATTGATTTTGTGTTTGGCCGGATATGCAAATATGAAATGGCCCAAGATTGTGAGTCACAACATGCTTGTAATTTTTCAGCAATGGCACAAATATCAATGCCCATCTTTCAAGTGTTAAGGCATAAGCTTTAATAATTCATTTACATGCCAGTAAACAAACATTGCATATTTTCGGCACAAACACTCACATTAATTTGGCACTTGTATGCACACACCTCCATGTACACACACATTCGGCACACACACTAATATATGCACTCATCCTATAATTTCGGCACACACACACAAAACACTTGCACACACATACGGTTATATATATTATATACTTTTACATATATAATATATTTTAGTATATATATATATATTTTAGAAATAATTTTTGCCCTTAAAAAGAATTTGAAAATTATTTTGTAAAGAAATAGGAATCTCCTTGCCTTAGGAAATGTTACTATATGAACTCATTTTATTAACACTTGATATTAAATTATCAAGGTCATAAAATAAATTCAAATAAAGTAAGAAAATAAATATTTTTGGTCAAAATATAAAAGGTAATTAATAAAACATTTTTAACACTAAATCTTATGGAGAGGATTCTACCCTTTTTGACCTTTAATCCTAATTTGTTATCATCAAAATTAAATACTCAGTTTTGGAGACCTATCAGAACTGATTCTCTGTATGTGAAATGGAGTGAACTTTGCGATCTTCTGATGCTATGCGAACATGGTTATCTCTGCGAAGTATTCTCATACTATGAACTGGTAGAATGACTTTACGATCGAAATCATATCATCTATACATCATATATATTCCCATAAGATCAACCTAACATTATTTAATCTTTCTAATCTAAGTCCTTGTACATCAATTCTTTTGAAGGACTTTATAAAACTTACCTATACAAATATACACATTAAGCATATGTAGATTTACTCTGCGATCAATACTTCTTCCTTGCAGAGTAGTCTTTACAATGATCCTATCTATTACAAAGATCAACCTAACAAGTTTGATCATACTATTCTAATTAAGTCCTTGCACATAGATATATAAGTTAAGGACTATACAAAACTTATTCATACAAATATACTTTATAAACTTCAATATTAAGTCACATACATGATTCATCATCAAATCATATATGACGCAGAACGGAAGTTGATAATGAGAATTTACCAACGTAAACACTCAGATAGTCACTGGAATCCACCAGAAATTACAAATAAATTTGTAAGAAAAGAAGTTTTATCAAAATTGTATATATCTTTGTATACCCACACGTCGGGTATATATAGCTTACCAACTTTAGGGTTGAGTCACCCTAGAATCTTCTTGAAAAGAGAAATAAATCTACCTAGAAGTAAGGGAAATTTCTAACAAACTTTCTGACAGATTCCTAGATTTACGGAATGACAGCTGTAATTAAAATAACAAATACAAATGATTATTTCAACACCCGAAGCCAAGTCACAGGAATTTTCGAACGCCGAAGCCATGACGCCATTTCCGAACCCGAAGCCATATGCCGAAGTCATCTCTTCGGGAAAAACTTCAATTACGACCATCTCTTCGGGTCAGCTTTCTTTTCACGTCTTTTATCCAATTCTTCTTCGAACTCTAGGGCGAGTTGTCCTACATCAATATGATAGTAGTGTGCATACAAGCCAATCATGTATGATGATAAAGCACGTACTTTGTAAACAATCTTATTTATTTATTAATAAAATATTCATTTATTAAAGGCATTTAATTATCTACATGTTGCTGTTTTTATAATATGTAAATATCCCATAGTTTTAAGCAATGCTTTTAGAATCATGATGATGATCATGCTAATGAGATCTAAATTCTTAGAAAGTTTTAAAACTAAAATAGTTCCCAATCGTGGAATTACTAAAAAGGGGATTAGTAAATCCGGATAGATTGGTACATATGTTGCTTGCTCATTGGATGAGGATGATTGATCTCATGATCATTTGTGTGGAGACACTAAAGCAAGTATGTAGGTGCTTATTGGAGAATAAGTTCACTGAACGTGATTCGCTATGGAATACCTTATGGAGAGTTACTCGCCTGTCAATAAGAATTCCTAATGTGATAGTAGTACAAGTAATCCTTGGACTTGAGATCATCATAGTATCTTGTATGTAACAAATTATACTTTGACTTATTCCTTAAGATCTTTTAAGGCATATATAGGGTATGCTTGGGTATAATGAGTTACATATGGAGATAATGAATGATCAATAAAGAATCTACCACCTCTAGTAAAAGAGGAGATATGTCCTATGTGATTCGTTAAATGACAACCCAAGAATCCTTGGCCAAGGTGAAATGAAATTAGAAAGGAGTTTGTAATTTGTATTATTTGGAGTTGTGCATTTTCTAATCGAAATACATATAATTAAATAAAATAAGACTTGACAGTAAATCCATGTCTTATATTTAATTGGGACATTGTATGGTAGAAGGATTGAATTGTATGGTAACTATTTACTCACAGGTTCTTTTATGATTAATGTTGAAATCTATATTATCTGGAAAGTCGTTGATCGCTAGGGAGGCTTATCCCTATTGTAGAATCAATATTATTTATTTAAATAGATTATTAGTTTAATTTATTTATTTAAATAAGATTAAAATTATTTTAATTGATTTATTCACAACCGGTTTAATATGGAGAACCTAAAGGGTCACACCATAAAAGGAAGAATAATTATTTAAGAAGGTAATGGCATAATCGTAATAATGCATTAAGTGTAATTAATTTAATCTATGGTGATAGAATAAATTAAATAGCTTAATGTTTATTATTTAATATTTTGGAAATATTAAATATAAATTAATAAGAGGAGTCTTATTAATATTATTACAATTATTATTATTTTAATTTCTAAAGGAGTTTAGTAATTAATTTAATATTTAGTACTCTCATTTATTCCTAATAAGATTAGGAGACAAATTAATTAAATGAATTTAATTAATTATTCCCATGTGGTGGGAAGCCTAAATTAATTAAAGGAGTTTAATTAATTAAAAGAAATCCCATGTCTAATAGGATTAGAAGGGTTGACTAATATCTATATAAGAGGAGTCTTATAATAGAGATTAGATGATGCAATTCTAATTGTTGGAGAGTACTCCTTTTCGATAGAGGATAGAAAACTAAGCCAACCACCCTCCTTCTTGATAATTCATCTTCCTTGGTGGATCACCTCTAGAGGCCAAACACTTGGGTGGCTAACGTTGATCAAAGGAAGGAATCTAACCCGAAAATTCAAGGAGATCACGAAGAACAAGGAGTTGAACTAGTACCTGTGGAAGCTTCGTTCTACAAGGGTATGATTCCATAACTTCTTATTTATCGTTTTAAATTAATAATTTGCATAAAGGATGATCTGGGTAATGGTTTTGTAGAAATTTTTAAACTCTGATATACCATGCTTCCGTTAATTTTTGTAATTTGATTGCGTCACGATTTCGTACAAACCTAACAGTGGTATCAGAGCCAAACCTTTATGCAATTATTAATTGTTTTGATTTCATATACATATGGGTATGTATTTAGAATAATTATTGGGCATAATTAATTGTATAAAATTATTATATATGAAATAAAGAAGAAAAAAAAATTAACGATTTTTTTTTCTCTTCATTCCATCCGTGAAACGAAAACTGATTTCACAAGGGTGAGTCACGTTTTTCTCTACATGGGTTTGCTCTTCGCTGTGGGAATTAAGCCAAAAACAAAAAAAGAATTAATTATTTTTTCTCCCATTCATTCGCCCGTACTTGCATCCGTGCTATTCAAAATTTTGTTGTTGAATTTTCGTGTTCCGTGCATGATTGTTTAAAAGGTACTATTTGATTTCAAAGTGGGATTTGAAAGTCTTTTTAAAAGTGAATGCAGGAAGTGATTTCAAAAGGTATATTATATATCTATTACGTTATATATTATATATTATATATAAGATATATTATATATTATATATATATATAATATTATTAATAATTTTATAATTAAAATAAAGAGTTTATTTTAATCTTGAAATTGGATTTCATGCAATTTAAAATTGCCCATTAAATGATACTCATATATATATGGAATGTTTTAATTCATGAGATGAATATTTATTTATTGATATATATGGTGATATGTATGATAATAAATAGGGATTGATTATGGACTATTTGACCAATATGATTGAATTTTATTTTAGTTGAATGCTTGAATGAATGAGTTTTATTAAATGGGGTTTGTGTACCTCGTCTTCTCTAATTTTTTTTTTCTTGATGTAAAATTCTATCTCCCTCCTATGTACTTCCCCTTGACTGCTGATCAAGGTTTCTATTTAAATTAAATAGTTTAATGTAATAGAAAGAGTTAGAATTATCTTGAAGAAATTGGAGACTAAGGAGCAAGGAGCGCGTGAAGACCCGTTTGTATGGAGCCCGAATTTAAATGTAATAGTTATATTTAAATTTAAATTCTTGCACTCCTAGGTTTGACCTTTTGGTTCACTTGGTGGCTCTAGTGAACCAAACTAGAATAAAAGTCCATAATCAATCCGGGTAGAATATAGTATTCTATATTGCATGCTAAATATTATATATATTATATTTTATGCAAACATGTTTCGCATGTTTAATAAAATGACGCGTATTTTATATATATATGTGCATGCGCGCTAAACAAGATGAGACAAATAATAACTAACCCCTCAAAGAAACAAGATTAAGTCCGAAGCGTTCAGTGATATTTGGAATATCGAACGTCGCCTTCTAGCATGATAAATTAATAGAGTATTAAATATTTAATATGAGCTTGTTGTGCTATCCACAAGGCGAGTATTGCGTATTTAAGATATTAATTAATCACATTTGATGCTTATCAAGAAAATTGAACAATCTAGTCTTGTTGTGCTATCCACAAGGACGAACATTTTTCTTTTTTAAATTTATGGAAGTGCTAGGCTGGACTTAACTTAAATCATTTTAGTTCGGATGTGCACACACTTGACCATTATGATTTAAGAAGCAAAATAAAAGGAATTACATGGTGATGTAATTGACAAGAATTGTCTACCTATTTATTTGTATATCGCTTGTTGTGCTATCCACAAGGTTATATACATTTGAAATGGGATCATTATTCTCACTAGCAAATCTTTAATTAGATGTTGCCGAACTATATAAGTGAGGGTAATATAGTTTGATGAAAATAGTGGGAGATACCAATTTAAAATAAAGACCTAAATTTATTTTGGTATGCAAAGTTAATAAAATGAATGTTTGCTAAAATGTTGTTTTCTTTCACATGCAGAATTTTAAAAATGTCTAAATCACTAATCTCACTACAAAGCATACTTGATGCAAACAAGCTTACCGGGCCGAGTTATGAGGACTGGCTAAGAAATCTGAGAATTGTTCTCACTGCTGAAAAGATTTCTTATGTCCTAAATTCAACTGTCCCTAAATCTGTTTCAGAAACAGCCTCTGAGGAAGAGATTGCTACTTTCAATAAGTGGCAAGATGATGCATCTGTGGCTCAATGCATCATGCTCGCATCCATGAATAACGAGCTTCAGCGTCAGCATGTAAATATGGATGCTCCTGCTATGCTGCTTCACCTCAAGGAGTTGTATGGTGAACAGAGTAGGACTGCTAGATATGAGATATCTAAGGAGCTCTTCCGATCTCGGATGACCGAGGGTACTGCCGTCGAGACTCATGTCCTGAAAGTGATCAATTTGATTGAACGCCTTGGACAGCTTGGGTTCGTCATGGATGGGGAGTTGAGTCAAGACTTGGTCTTGCAGTCACTCCCTGAGACCTTCTCGCAGTTTGTGGTTAATTTTTACATGAATAAGCTAGATGTCAGCTTGCCTGAGCTGCTTAACATGCTGAAAACTGCAGAAGGTCACTTCCCATCCAAGAAGAACCATGTCTTGATGGTGGATTCTTCCAATAAAAGGAAGAGGCCCAAGGTATCTTCTGAAAAGAAGAAATCTAAGAAGGCTAAGGGAAAGGGGAAAGAAAAGGAACAAAAGAAACCTGAACCAGCTAAAGGAATGTGCTTTCATTGCAACATGCCGGGACATTGGAAAAGGAACTGCAAGAAGTATCTAGCAGAAAAGAAGCTTGGAGAAGCTTCGACTTCCAATCAAGGTTTGTTTATGATTGAAATTAATTTTTCTGAAAGTCATAATTCTACTTGGGTATTGGATACCGGCTGTGGTTCTCACATATGTAATACTGTGCAGGGACTGGTCAGAAGTAGAAAGCTGAACAATAATGAGGTGATCCTACGAGTGGGGAATGGAGCAAAGGTTGCTGCATTAGCTGTAGGAACTTATTATTTAGCAATGCCTTCGGGCAAGTCCATTTATCTTAATAATTGTTATTATGTTCCAAATATTATTAAAAACATTATTTCAATTTCTGTATTGGATATGGAAGGATTTAACATTGTTATAAAGAACAATAGTTGTTCTATTTATAAAGACGATGTTTTATATGGTATTGGAAATTTGCGAAATGGACTTTATACACTTGACTTACAAGAAAATATATTTCAAATTGAACAAACTAAGAAAAGGAAAAGAGATGATATTAATTATACCTACATGTGGCACTGTAGACTCGGTCATATCAACGAAACAAGATTATCCAAGTTGCATAAAGATGGGCTCCTCGAGCTATTCGATTATGAATCATATCCAACTTGTGAATCTTGTCTCATGGGTAAAATGACTAAATCTCCTTTTAGTGGAAAAGGAGAAAGAGTTACAGAGTTGTTGGCATTGATTCACACAGACGTTTGTGGGCCTATGACAACAAGTGCGCGAGGTGGGTATTCTTATTTTATTACTTTCACTGATGATCACTCAAGATTTGGATATGTGTATTTGATGAAATACAAGTCAGAATCATTTGAAAAGTTCAAAGAGTTCAAAAGTGAAGTAGAGAAACAAACGGACAAGAGTATAAAGATACTTCGATCAGATCGAGGTGGAGAATACTTAAGCGGTGAGTTTCTCAATTGTCTTAAAGAAAATGGTATAATCTCACAATGGACTCCTCCAGGTACACCAAAGTTAAATGGAGTATCTGAAAGGAGAAATCGAACACTGTTAGACATGGTTCGATCCATGATGAGTTTTACCGACCTTCCAATTTCCTTCTGGGGATATGCCCTAGAAACGGCTGCATACCTACTTAACAAGGTACCTACCAAATCCGCCCCAAAGACTCCATATGAGATGTGGAAGGGGAGGAAACCAAATCTTAAGCATGTTAAGACTTGGGGTTGTCCAGCTTATGTCAAAAAGTTTGAACATGATAAGCTACAAACTAAATCCGAAAAGTGTAGATTTGTGGGATACCCTAAAGAAACTGTAGGGTATTATTTCTATCATCCAACTGATCAAAAGGTGTTTGTTGCGAAACATGCTGCCTTCTTGGAAAAGGAGTTTATCCATGAAGGGGTCAGTGGGAGTAAGATATATCTTGAAGAAGCTCAAGAACCACAAATTACCACGGATCAAAGTCAGGTACCTGACCAAGTAGAAGAACCTACTATACCACACCCTGTTCGTAAATCTGGAAGAGTACCGAAGATACCTGAGAGGTATGGATTCGTTGTAGAGGATGACGATGAGGTACGCATCATGAATGATGATGATCCATTGAATTACGAACAAGCTATGAGTAATAAAGACTCAGGGAAATGGCTTGAAGCCATGAAATCCGAAATGGACTCCATGTATGAAAACAAAGTATGGACTTTGGTTTCACCACCTGAAGGCATTAAGCCTATTGGGTGTAAATGGGTCTTTAAAAGAAAGACTGGAGCGGACGGCAAGGTGGAGACCTATAAGGCCCGACTGGTTGCAAAAGGTTTCAAACAAAGACAAGGAGTTGACTATGATGAAACCTTTTCACCAGTAGCTATGCTCAAGTCCATTCGGATTTTGCTTGCAATTGCAGCTTATAACGACTATGAGATCTGGCAGATGGACGTGAAAACGGCCTTCCTCAATGGAAAACTTGAGGAGGATGTGTATATGACACAGCCAGAGGGATTTGTTTCAAAGGTTGGAATAAATCAAGTCTGTAAGCTGCAACGATCCATTTATGGATTGAAGCAAGCTTCTCGTAGATGGAACATTCGTTTTGATGAGACAATCAAAGAGTTTGATTTTATCAAAAATGACGATGAACCATGTGTGTACAAGAAGGTTAGTGGGAGCGCAGTTTCATTCCTTGTATTATATGTTGATGATATATTACTGATAGGGAATGACATTCCTATGCTACAATCAATTAAAATCTGGTTATCTAAACACTTCTCCATGAAGGACTTGGGAGAAGCATCCTATATTTTTGGGATAAAGATCTATAGAGATAGATCTAAAAGGATGCTTGGTTTATCCCAAGGAACGTACATTGATGCAATGCTAAAGAGATTTAGCATGGAAGATTCCAAAAGAGGTCTCATGCCGATGAGCCATGGAATACATCTCTCCAAGAAACAGGCCCCAAAGACACCTGAGGAGAGAGACCGTATGAGTAAGATCCCTTATGCTTCTGCAATAGGATCTATCATATACGGTATGATATGTACTAGACCGGATGTTGCTCATGCACTTAGTGTAACGAGCAGATACCAGTCGAATCCTGGAGAAGAGCACTGGAAGGCAGTGAAGAATATCCTAAAGTACTTGAGAAGGACTAAAGATATTTTTCTTGTCTACGGTGGGTCTGAATTAAAACTCGAGGGCTTCACAGACTCAAGTTTTCAAACGGACCAAGATGACAGTAAATCTGTTTCTGGGTATGTTTTTACCTTGAACGGAGGCGCAGTGAGTTGGAAGAGTTCCAAGCAGCAAACAGTTGCTGATTCAGTGACAGAGGCAGAGTATATAGCTGCAAGTGAAGCTGCAAAGGAAGCTGTTTGGATGAAGAAGTTAATAACTGAACTTGGTGTGGTTCCTAGCATTGAAGAAGCAGTTCCCGTTTACTGTGACAACACAGGAGCAGTTGCACAGGCTAAGGAACCCAGGTCTCATCAGAAATCTAAACACGTATTGCGGCGATTTCACTTGATCAGGGAGATCATTGAAAGAGGAGACGTCACCTTGGAGCGTGTAGACTCTCAAGACAACATTGCAAATCCATTTACTAAAGCTTTAACACAACAGCAGCTTGATCGTCACTTAGAGAAGATGAGTATGAGATACCATGGCGATTGGCTTTAGTGCAAGTGGGAGATTGATAGTAGTGTGCATACAAGCCAATCATGTATGATGATAAAGCACGTACTTTGTAAACAATCTTATTTATTTATTAATAAAATATTCATTTATTAAAGGCATTTAATTATCTACATGTTGCTGTTTTTATAATATGTAAATATCCCATAGTTTTAAGCAATGCTTTTAGAATCATGATGATGATCATGCTAATGAGATCTAAATTCTTAGAAAGTTTTAAAACTAAAATAGTTCCCAATCGTGGAATTACTAAAAAGGGGATTAGTAAATCCGGATAGATTGGTACATATGTTGCTTGCTCATTGGATGAGGATGATTGATCTCATGATCATTTGTGTGGAGACACTAAAGCAAGTATGTAGGTGCTTATTGGAGAATAAGTTCACTGAACGTGATTCGCTATGGAATACCTTATGGAGAGTTACTCGCCTGTCAATAAGAATTCCTAATGTGATAGTAGTACAAGTAATCCTTGGACTTGAGATCATCATAGTATCTTGTATGTAACAAATTATACTTTGACTTATTCCTTAAGATCTTTTAAGGCATATATAGGGTATGCTTGGGTATAATGAGTTACATATGGAGATAATGAATGATCAATAAAGAATCTACCACCTCTAGTAAAAGAGGAGATATGTCCTATGTGATTCGTTAAATGACAACCCAGGAATCCTTGGCCAAGGTGAAATGAAATTAGAAAGGAGTTTCTAATTTGTATTATTTGGAGTTGTGCATTTTCTAATCGAAATACATATAATTAAATAAAATAAGACTTGACAGTAAATCCATGTCTTATATTTAATTGGGACATTGTATGGTGGAAGGATTGAATTGTATGGTAACTATTTACTCACAGGTTCTTTTATGATTAATGTTGAAATCTATATTATCTGGAAAGTCGTTGATCGCTAGGGAGGCTTATCCCTATTGTAGAATAAATATTATTTATTTAAATAGATTATTAGTTTAATTTATTTATTTAAATAAGATTAAAATTGTTTTAATTGATTTATTCACAACCGGTTTAATATGGAGAACCTAAAGGGTCACACCATAAAAGGAAGAATAATTATTTAAAAAGGTAATGGCATAATCGTAATAATGCATTAAGTGTAATTAATTTAATCTATGGTGATAGAATAAATTAAATAGCTTAATGTTTATTATTTAATATTTTGGAAATATTAAATATAAATTAATAAGAGGAGTCTTATTAATATTATTACAATTATTATTATTTTAATTTCTAAAGGAGTTTAGTAATTAATTTAATATTTAGTACTCTCATTTATTCCTAATAAGATTAGGAGACAAATTAATTAAATGAATTTAATTAATTATTCCCATGTGGTGGGAAGCCTAAATTAATTAAAGGAGTTTAATTAATTAAAAGAAATCCCATGTCTAATAGGATTAGAAGGGTTGACTAATATCTATATAAGAGGAGTCTTATAATAGAGATTAGATGATGCAATTCTAATTGTTGGAGAGTACTCCTTTTCGATAGAGGATAGAAAACTAAGCCAACCACCCTCCTTCTTGATAATTCATCTTCCTTGGTGGATCACCTCTAGAGGCCAAACACTTGGGTGGCTAACGTTGATCAAAGGAAGGAATCTAACCCGAAAATTCAAGGAGATCACGAAGAACAAGGAGTTGAACTAGTACCTGTGGAAGCTTCGTTCTACAAGGGTATGATTCCATAACTTCTTATTTATCGTTTTAAATTAATAATTTGCATAAAGGATGATCTGGGTAATGGTTTTGTAGAAATTTTTAAACTCTGATATACCTGCTTCCGTTAATTTTTGTAATTTGATTGCGTCACGATTTCGTACAAACCTAACACAATATATATATATATATATATTTGGAATCTAATCAGAGATCTAATAAAACTCCCCTTAATTAAACACTCTACTATTCTATCATTAGATTCATAACAGAACTTAACTCAAAGGAAATGTTCAACTAAGCTTGAGGAGAGAGCGGGAGCTTGCTGTCCAAGATAGTTAGTTGTGTATAATTGCAAGTTGATATTTAAAACTTTGTAAAGACTTCTTCGCCTGTTAAATGAGTATTTATTACTGTGAGTAATAAGATCTCAAGTCCTGAAGAGAACTTTAGACTAGACGTAGCAACATACTTGGGGTGTACATATTGTGAACTAGATAAATTTTTGTGCATTGTGTGATTGAATTTTTTAATCTGTAAAAATCTATTCAACCTCCTTCCTAGATTATTATTAGACTTTCACATAAAAATAGAAAAATGACAATTAATAATAAATGTATTATATGTAAATTATTATTAAAGATACTTAGCTGAAAAAAGGGGGATAATATAGCCAAAAGCTAAACAGGCCAAGCATGACTGTGAATTTCTCTCCATTTTGACTGTTGAGAATTTAGATCCAAGTACTTGATCAATGAAAGAAGACATAAATGCATGGTGATAAGCTAGGCCTTATTCCCCAACCAGTCAAATAAAACACAAATTAAACATGCATGGTAGTACACTAGCTAGTACTAGTGACAATAATTTAATACTCTGATGCCAATTATGATCTGAATATAATGATTTCTATAAAAAAATAAATGAGAAAACAGTCAAAAGACTGATAATTTTATTAAATAATATCATCCTCAATAATGAGAGGTACAATACTAAAATGAATTTCAGATCCATCTAAAATGTAGGAACTTGAAATTATACCATTTGAGCAAGCTCCGCTAAATCATAGTAATAAATACTCATTTAACAAGCGGATAATAGATGCTTTTTTAAAGAACCAAACCGCTGCAAACGTCCCATTTAGCTGATCAAATCTAAAGCCCAAAGGGCTTACAAACCAGGAAGCCAAGTAGAACTAGTTGTATCAAATTTGGAGTGTCAAGTCGAATATCTCAAGTGCCAATAGTTATGTATTCCTATCTTATATATCTCTTCACTTCTTCTAGACAACTCACATACATCCATTTATACTAAAAGTCGTTTTAAAAAAGAAAATTTGTTTCGGTTAGTTTGTTATCTACAACTTTGTAGTAGAATAAATTATTTATTTTTTATATTACTCCTAAATTCTTCCATTTTCTCCAAAAATTCTCACTCTTGTATTATAAAGGGTAGTAATAAAATTTTATCCAAATTTAAATTATTAAATGATAATATTAAATAATTTTCTTAATCAACATGCATAAAAAAGCGACTAATATTTTAAAACTGAAGGAGTACTACATGAAGGGGTCAAGAAATTATTACAATTAATATTCTGATATTGAGAATTACAGGAATTTCATGACTCGATACGCACTGGTTAAGAAATTGAATTTTGAGACATTAATTTCTTCTGTCGTGGCCGAAAATAACGGCCCCAAAAGGTAGTCATGACTTTACACGAAAGTGTCATGTTATTAATATATGATCACAATACAATTAAAAATAATGCTACTATCACATAATTTTGGGTCACATAATATTCACATACACACACATGCATACTGTGAGTTTTGCGTGACATGCAGGGTCCACAAATATGTATGTGTGTATGTGAGCTTTATGTGACCCAAATTATGTGATAGTAGCATTGCTCTACAATTAAAAGGTTATTACAGGCTGCTGGCGGTCACTATCCAAAAATGTCACATTGCTTAATATTTCGAGCATGATTTGTACAAACCCCAATATTTATTTTTAGCATTTCCAACACCATAACACATGCTGTCCTGTCTCAACTCCCAAACATTTTTCATATAAATCCTCCATTCCCATCTCACTAAAACTTTGTCTTCGTTTTGATATATATTGTTTCATAATTTTTAACTCGTCGATCAACAATTAATGGCTGGTCAAGGCCAACTCCTTCCGGCTTCGCATGCGGTTTACATCCCCATCGAAACCATGGAATCGAGACGAAGACCGACCAACCCTACCCCTCTAAAACAAGAAATCGACAACGATTTCACCCTTGTCCATATTTTTTGCTACGTTTTTGCATTATTTTGTACGGTTTATATAATCGGGTCCCACATTCACACCTATATAAACACGTGCAATCCGGAGTGGTACCTAAAATCAGTCTCCGTTACTCCCTTCGATATTAAACTTCCCTTTATGAATATTGGGTGGAAATTTGTCTTTGATGTGAAAAACCCTAGCAACGACACGAAATTGCTGTGGGAAAACAGCGTCGTTTCAGTCTCCTACGCCCACCATCTCCTTGGCGCGACGGTCATGAACTCATTTTATCAAAATGCAAAGGATCAAACAATTGTTGAAGCAACCATTCCTTCGTCAAAAATTAAACTTGACCCTTGGACGACACGTGTCATGGACGTTGAAAGGGCTAAAAATGGAGCTTTGGATTTTAATGTAAATATGGAGGGTAGGATGTGGGGTGACGATGGACATGACGTGGCATATTTGTATTCCGTCACGGCTGATTGTTTGGTAAGAGTTGAATTTCCGGTGAATGCCACGGTTGGGACATCTGCCGGTGGATTATGGCCATGCTACGTCAATACCAAGAAACAAGGCGAATTAGGAGGCTTATGAAATTTCTTAGGACTTCGTCAAAAAATAATGTCCGAAATTTGGGATTGCATATTTGTACAAGAAATTGATGGTTTTAAATTTTCATTGCTTGAATTTTTATGAACGCACTACATCTCTCACAAAAAAAACGGTCATAATTTGATTTTTCTGATCAAATTGACCAATTTTAGAACTAAAAATTAAGCATAGTTATTTATATTTACAAATTCATAAAAATTGGAGGTAATAGTAAATTCAATATAGTTTCTTATGGTTATAATTTTTGTACCTATATTTATGAGATAATAGTATAATAGTATAAATTTTGATTAGAATTAAAAATTATCAATTTGACTAAAAAAGTCAAATTAAGCCAATTTTTAAGGGACCAAAAGAGTATTTTGGATGCACTACTACTATCACAACAAGTTAATCATGTGGTATTTAAAGGGGTGGGGGTGGGGGGTGGGGGGGGGGGGGTGGGGGGGGGGGTGTTAATGTGGATCCATAAACATTAATTTCATATAGTTGTGGGTACGTATTTATTTAATGGCTCAATATTAACACTAATTAACAAGAAATTATGTGATCCCTTGATGAAATAATGTAGTGAGCTAAAGACATGCTTAATTTACCGTAACAATTTGTCAAGGTCGGAAATGGTTTATGGGGTCGCGGGACGCGAACGTAAGCCCGTATGAAAAGATTGACCCGAATTCATGTGAAGATTAATTCGACTGCAATCAAGAAACTCCCGGTTATCAAAAAAAAAACTATACAAGTCTTTTGTAACAAATGTTTGGTAGAAATTTGAATGCACAAGTACATTTTGGAAAATCTAAGGGAATATTTGGTAACGGTTAAGGCTGTAAAATGAGCAAACAGTTCGGGCTCGATTCTTACTCGCTCGACTAAAAGTTCGATTCGAACTCGATTCGAAATATAAATGAGTCAAATATGAGCAAATTTTAAAGTTCGATTAATTACTCGAACCTCCTCAAATTATAATTTTCTATTGATACTCGGATAATATTAGTTCGAAAAGTTCAAACTGTACGGCCTCGTTCGAGATCGTACTCGACTCGGTAGCTAAACGAGCCTCAATCAAACCTTATTTTATACTCGATAAATTTTGTAAACCAAATCTGAGCAACTCAATACTTGGCTCGACTCGGTTCATTTACACCCTTAGTAACGGTGTTTGTTTTTAAATTTTTCGATTTTGATTTTATATTTTGAAATAAGTAGGGAAAAAAATGATATTTTAATAATTGTTTTTGTTTTAAGAAAAAAGTGAGTAAAATTCAGTTTGGGATAAAAAAACTGAAAACATCAAAACTTGGTTATTCAATTTTGAGAACATGACAGAGCATTCTAACATTAATAAGGTCCAACAATAGAATACGGTTAATAATTTTTTGTCACCAAAACTTTTATTTCTATTTCATTTATTTACAGCATCACATGGTTAGTAGTATTGCTTGTTTTACTAGCGAGAATTAGCAAGTAAAAATAATAAAAAAATATATAAATAAATATAAGAGGTTACAGTACCAAACCAAAAGTGAACTGCTGCCATGTTTTTTCTATAGAAATTGATAAGCTTCCACATTTTTACGTATATTACTATTTATTTAGGAGACTGATATTTTTACATGTTAAAATAATATTTTTATATAATTCTCTCATATGAACGCGGGACCCATTCATTATTCATGTAAGAGATATCATA
This sequence comes from Panax stipuleanatus, assembly GCA_020205555.1. Lineage (NCBI taxonomy): Eukaryota > Viridiplantae > Streptophyta > Magnoliopsida > Apiales > Araliaceae > Panax > Panax stipuleanatus. The sequence continues at coordinate 122,130,701 of CM035119.1, read as the reverse complement.
AGATCATATGAAAATAATAAAAAATTTAGTTGGCAATGTCTTGTTATTATTATTTAATAATAATAATAATAATAAATTTAGTTGTCGGGACAAAAATGGGGTAGGTGAGAAAAAGAAGAAGAAAATCTATCAAAAAGGCAACACTTACTAGCATATATATTACATTCAACAAATTTACCCTTCTCATTTGTACTAATAAGTTTCTTAGTATAAAAAAATTATATTACATGTTTTCTATTAATGACTAATTCTTTTAAATGGGACTAATAATTTTGAGGTTGAGGGTGATGCTAAATTTGAATTGAAGAAATAGAATTAATGAATATTCGAATGAGAGAAATGAGTGAAATAGAGAGTGAAATGATTTATTCTATTTTGTTAAGAAATAAAAAACATAAATTTGACGGGAATAAGAATGATTCATTCAAATCCAATGAACAACCAAACTTTTTTTTATTATAAAAAAAATAAAAAAAAATTCATTCTCACATTAATTCCTGCAATGCAATCCAAACGAGAGTGGTTAGCATGTAGTTCATTTTTTGATAAGTTGGTCAATTGGCCAATAGAGTGTTGACACGCAAGCAGAGAAAAGTTCTCTCCCTGCGTGTCAGCACTCTATTGACCAATCGACTAGCTTATTAAAAAATAAACTTTATACTAACCGGATCCAATCCAAACACATGAAAGTATTCATAGAGACAGCACTACATATATACTACTTCCTCCGTCCCAAAATAACTGCTTAGTTTTGACTTTTTAAAGTCAAATTGACTATTTTTTAGAACTATTTTTTGTACCATTTTTGCAAAAGAATATAGGTGCAGATATTATAACAAAAAAAAGTATATACAATTTACTCCTAATACCAATTTTTATAATGTTAAAAATATATTTATACATGCTAAATTATTAATTTTAAAAATAACCAATTGACTAAAAAAAATCAAAATTGAACAGTTATTTTGGGACGGAGGGAGTAGTAAATATTGTTAGGACTGAAAGAAAGATGGCACAAAAGGTGTAAAAGCACCAAATATCCAAAACTAATCATATGAAAATAATAATCTGATTTAGAAAGATGTATTATCAAATTCATTGTCACACTTTTAATACACGGTAAATCGTAAAAGAATATTATAAATGAATATTAGGATGAAATGAGGCAACCTGGGAATGGTTATCCTCCATGGTATACAACTTCACACAAGTCAAAACTCCTGCCGAGCACCTAAAGAACTCTAATGTGACTACAAAGGAAGGAATAAGCATGTATGCTACAAGCATGTGATTACCAAAAAAAGATGGGGGAAAATATTTCCACCCGTGTTTTTGATATTTCCACGTGATTCCCTCTGACATGAGAGTAAGGTGAGTTCCACCTTGAGAAAGGATCATGTGGAATTATCAACTCTGAAAATATAATGTTGTGCACACTGAAGGGCAGGACTTCAAAGTAGAAGTAGGTAGGATTGTCCAACCTTTTTTCATGACACGTGGCATTGATGAAGAGAAGGGTCAGTTTGTCTCATCGGTATCCACCATTGTATGGTTGTTGACTGAAATTGCCTGTGCCCATCATGGGATTATAACCTCCAGGCATGGTGGATCCGGGAGGAAATCCTGTCGGTTGCTGCTGCATCTGAACTACCTGCCCCATACCCATGTTCATGCCGGCACCCATACCCATGTTCATGCCCATTCCAATACCACCCATAGGCTGATTTACTCCATAAGCAGCTCCCATGCCCATGCCCATGCCCATACCCATGCCCATGCCTGCGAAACGAGTACCACCCATGCCCATGCCTGCACCAGGAGGACCACCCATACCCATACCAGCACCACCCATGCCCATACCTGCACCAGGAGCTCCACCCATGCCTATATGCATACCAGACCCCATCATTGGGTTTGGTGCACCCCTAAGAGCACCCGCACCAGCTCGGCCAATTCCAGAACCAGAACCCATGGCTTTCCCCATGGTAATAGTCGATACAACAGGAGTTTGGCTAGGTTTTTCCATCCTCTTTTCTTTCCGATTTATGGCATCAAAATCTACACCAATATCGGCCAATGGATTTGTTTTAGCTGCATCACGGGAAATAGTAATGTTAGATATCTTCATGATAGAAATTTGACACACCAGAAGCCAAAGAAAAGACTTCAAATTTAAATCTGTTCAAACTCACATCCAGATATATTCAGATTGACTAGTCCTCGGTTCAGGGTATCGGCCCAAACTGTGGATTTGGTTTCAAACTTGTCTTTCACTGGTTGAGGAACTATAGCAAGAGAATTTGTAGAACCCGGGGGAGCTGGCACTGAAGTCATGCCAGCACTAAATCCTGCTTGTTGCATTTGAGGAGCCATTTGTGAGCCTGACTGCTGAATGAAGTTTGTAGTGTTATACTGTGCAGATGGTCCAGTAGGAGTTTGAGGAGCCATAGGCTGAACACCTGGTGCTTTGGATCCCGATTGTTGATTGAAACTCCTATAAAAATTAGCTCCAGGCTGTGAAGGTTGGCTGGGAGCAGGAAAACCCGACTGTTGTACAATGCCCATCTGAGGTGGAAAACCTGTCAGGGATGGATGTTGGTCACTTTGGTGTGGAAAACCTGCCTGCGGTGCAGGTTGTCCGGCATGAGATGGAAATCCTGTCATATATGAAGGTTGGCCAATTTGAACTGGAAAGCTTGTGTGAGATGAAGATTGACCTGGTTGACCGTGGAAACTCGTCATAGATCCAGGCTGATTGATTTGACCTTGAAAATCTGTCTGTAAAGCAGGTTGCAGTGCTTGAGCTGGAAACTCCGTAGCTGAAGGTCCAGATGGCGGGAGAATATCTGCTAAAATATCAGTGTCCCCAAACCCAAAGTTATTGACCGACTCCATGTTCTGGGTAGTCGGTTGGGGTGGTTCAGAATGATTTGTAATAGAATGAAAGGAAGATGTGGAATCAGCATTCACCAGTTGAGTTGGGAAACCATCTGTATAAGAAATAGCTCTGAAAGGGCCATCACCAAAAGGATCTTCAAACGGCTGCATGAAGCGAACAAATTTTTAATGAGATAAATACAACCATTTTACAATTAAAATAAAAAATTGTTAATTGAGAAAAAGGAAGTGGGTGGAGGAAAACAAGGGTACACTGCGACCAGAGTTACCACCATCACCCCCATAATGGAGGAATAATATCATCATAACCCTCGATAATGGAGGAATAATATCATCATCCTTCAACCATTGTCTCACTAGGATTTTCAATGATGCAGTATTATAGTAATTGGGCATCAATTAAACAAACCATAATGTAATAATATAGAATAACTTTCAATAATTGGAAGTTGTAAAAAATAAATAACATGAAACCCACCAGATTGGAGGCTGTGGATTCAGACGGGAATCCGTTTCCAAAACCAGAGTTTGTGAAGGGATCGGCTTCTAAGGTTGCTGTTGAAGTTGTAGTAGACACAATGGCCAGTGAGTTCGAAGAAAATGACTCTGAAAGAGAGCCAAGGAAGTCCATTTCAGCACCATTTGAGGAAATTGGAGCAGCTGTTCAAGTTCACACCGAAAGCAGAATAACTTTTTATATTTTGTAAGTAAACAAATCTGACAATGCAAAACTGAGAGGGGGGAGGAAAGAAAGAGAGATCAATTATGGTTAAAAGCACTCATGGTCGTGCCGTATTTTCCTTGTTAAAACCAACCAAATTCAATGGGTTTAGAGTCTTCCAGTTTCAGGTAAGGGCAACACTAGGGGCCAAAGCCTGATATTTGAGGTACAAAATCATATCTATTAATAAGTTAACACTAGGTACCACCTTTTTCAGCAAGGTAAGAGAATGTTACATCTGTTTTTTTTTAACAATAATGCCAGCTGAATGAAAGTTATAGAATTGAAATAGAAGTTCACCAAACTGTAAATCTAAATTGCATTTTTTTCAGTTTGGTAAATACAAAGGCAAAATAACTGCAATACTTCTGCAGATGATTTAATGTACTCAAGTAAGAAACTTCAGGCTAAACTTAATTCTTCATCAGGTTCTGATACTAATACGCTAGAGTGCTTGTTACAAATTGAACACAAAGACATCCCAGAAAGGTTATACTCATCTTAGTCATACATTAAAAAATACAATACAAAATGCATCAATGAGTCACAAACTCAGGTTAGCATCCAAAATAGAATGAGAAAATAATTAATTTCTAATTATGGTTCAAATTATAATATGCATTGAAGCATGCAAGTTTAATCTTTAACATAGCATAAACCTCTTTTCTGACTGAAGATTTAGTCAGTTAAATGTTATTTCGACATCCAGTATGAACAGTACAATACCTGAAAAGGAGCCACGGGGATCAAACTCATCAAAGCCATCAAATTCCTTTGTTTCTGGAGCTGGAGCTGGAACTGGAGCGGGAGCGGGAGCAAGAGCTGGAGCAGGAGCTGGAGCTGGAGCTGGAGCTGGAGCTGGAGCTGGAGTACTAGAAAAGGTGGTTTCCTGATCACTAGTATTCAGAGGAGGAGATGACAATTTTGGAGCAGAAGCTGCTGATGTTTCTCCATCCCTTGTACCAACAGGACATTGAAACTAGTTCACCACATTGCATTAAAGAAGTTGGGCAAAAGACAAAAGTAAATATTTTTACCTTTCACTGCGGGTTGGGCTACGAGCCTCATCAACAGCCACTTCATAACTAGGAGGGGCAATACTCGGTTCAGAATATTTCCGGTCAAGTGGCCTGCCTGCAACACTGAAAACAGAAGAATACAGTTGTCAATAAAATGAATTGTACTCGTCCAACATTATATAAACATGTCTGCTACGATTACCTTCCATCCTGGGAAAGATCATCAGCCTTGGCACCATTTCCTCTTCTGTGAAAGAAAAAAAAAGTTTTAAGTGAATCATGCATTCTAGATCAAAATACAGGTAGAGGCAGTACACATGCTTCAGAGTCGTATTTGAGAGTATATATTTCAGTGCTAATTAAGTGCCTAAAAATTATGTTCTATAAGTTTCAGAAATCCGTCTGGACTCTAGAGCCATTGTATTCTCAGAAATGTATTTTCTCATAAAAAGAGAGAATTGAAAACCAGAGTTTCAAATCTAACATACATACAAGCACAAGTAGAAAACAAATACATGTGTGGCATACCTAGAAGAATATTGACCATTGTCCTCATAGGAGCGGTCTCTATCTCTGTAATTGTAATCATCCACGCTTTGACTCCTTCCCTGAGAATCATCATCCCTATAGCCATCTCGGCCATAGTGCTCTTCAGATTCTCTACCATAACGATCCCCATCACGGCTATTGGAGTCCCCATACTTACCATATCTGTCATCATCTCTAGAGCCCCATTCTCTCTCTCTCCCATAACCATTGCGGTCTTCATCTCTGCTTCCATAACGGCCTTCATATCGATCATCATCATATCCTTCACCGTATCCTCCAACACTCGAATAAGAACCAGGCCTACTCATACCACCCATTGATGTGTTGTGATACCTATTCAAATGTGTATATCATATTAACAAAACGTCATCCAGATTCCAGAAATTTTCATGCAAGAAAATGAGGCAGCCTGGTTAGGTCAGGCAATCTCAGAACAGCAGTGAAGGGTGGAAGATCAACACAAATTGTTTAATAAATCTTTGACTATCAGATTCTGTGAAAAAAAAAGAAAAAAATTTATCTTCTGTTATTTTTGGTTATAGATAACCTAAAATTACTAATTCCTCGTTTTTATTAGCATTCATCCTTTAGACTGTAGATCCCATGATCATACTTCTGAGTTCTGACATTACTTTCGTTGATTAGAACCCGAGTAAAAACAGAAATTTAATTAATAGTTAAATTTTGTCACTATACTTTTTTATTTATTCATTATTTTATTTTTTGTTTGGTGTCTCATTGAGTTTTCTGATTTGAGTAAGATTGCCACTTTCTAGGAGACAAACCAGGGTAGTTTCTGTAATAGGCTAGTTTCATATTTGACCAATCACTCTATCAGTATCAGTTGTGATGTAAATGGCTAACAAATTGTTATACATGAAAATCCGGTGTGACACATTGAAGAGAGATAGCCAAGATCTTATAGACTTACAATGTCAATTTTCTTTACGATTCCATCTTTAGCATACTTAGTCGGTAAGGTAATAAATCTAGCTAATATCTATCATAGAACAAGCTTACAACTGTAGGTCCTTCTCTCGTCCCATCTTAGTACTAATCACGGTGTAAGATCTTAAAACAAAGATTCAACAACTGCTACTGATGGTAATTCTAATTTTCCTGAATTTACATGAGGCTGTAACTTCCATAACAGTTGTTACAACCATCTCCTAAAACATAAGATGAAAAATTCACAACCATCTCCCAAAACATAATATGAAAAATTCATTGATAGTATTGAACAGGATTGACAGACAAAGAACAATGCGAAAACCCTTTCTTTCTTGCATAGAAGCAAAGGTAAGTTCCCAAACAATTTCAACTATCGTGTAGTTATTCACTATTTTCACTTTAACCAAATCCATGTAGAAAAGTCTTAATGCATATAGGAAAGCTAGTTTCCCATTCATCATATTCATGTTTTAGTTCCTATTCATCATATTCATGTTTTAGTTTCGTATTCATCATATTCATGTTGTAGTCATGTAGTTTTACTTTTTTGTTTGCCTTTCTTCTCTCTAACACTATATTTGTGAGTTTTAGAAAGAAAAAAACAGAACAGAAAACTTAAATTAGGACAAAAAAAGAACATAATAGACAGCTTACAAGTTATTATCTGTGTTGTATCTGAGTTTTATAAAAGGAAAGCAAAACTTTTACCACTTTACCCTTTTATTAAATTTTTTTTGTGTTTGTAACAGAGAATAATATAGGGATTATAAAATAATCATCAAGTTATAAACTCTTCCGTCGTAAGCCGACCAATATGGATTGAAAACTATGACAAGAAAAGTGCCCAAGTTTCTGTCCATTTCTTTTCTCCTCTCCTTTAAAAACTCACAAACAAGAGAAATGGACTGAGAACTTGAATTTTCCATTCATTTCTTTTCTTTGTCAGTTTTAAAACTCACAAACACAGTGATGTGAGCAGTGCACCCCATTCAGGATTACACATACAAGCAAGATATTAGCTAAGAGAAAATTCAACAACGTTTTCTCATGATATAAACAAAAAAAGATGTAAACTCATAACATCTTATAATATCTTGAGAAGCTTTGAAAACCTTATTGAAATTTTGGGAACAAATAACCCTGAGCAGTCCGCCGTGCGGGTAGGTTCATCTCCTTGCATTGAAAAAAATTGAAATTGAGAGCACCAATGACGATAGGATTTTAAAGTCAAAGCTCAAGCCCCTATGTGATTAACAGCTACCAAGTAAAACGTAAGAGTTTCTCTACTTATCCAAACAAAAGGACAGAGAAATTTTTTAAGCTATTGCACAGATAAGTTGATGTTTTCCAAGTTGAGAACAGTTAAAATTTAAAAAAGGGTAATAAAGAGATAATTAGTATATCCTCATCTAGCAAATTGTAAAAAAAAATAAGATTGGTGCAAAGTAACAGGAACTCTAGGATAAGAAACTCACTGATAAGCAGGCACAGATAGAAACAGTATATAAAGTTAGCGTGCCAATAAAATATTTAAATTTCAACTAATTCAAAGGATGGTTTTTCTCTCAAAAATAGAATTGAAGATCAAAGATGGAACTATCTAACAAAAGTATAGCTTAGTGAGAGGAAGAAACTTTACACCTAGACTTCATACTGCAATTTATTTTTCCTTTTCTCGATAAGTAACTTCATGCAGCATATCCCATTACATCATTTATTTTTTATGAGTTAATATCCCAGTTTTAACTTATTTTGTATTTATCAATATCTTATTATTAGCAGATGACTGGCATGACTGAAGAGGAATAACAGGAGAACTAGTCGGCATAAGGCGTAGCGGACATAGATGATGGTGCTTCGTAGGCTCTTGAATATTTGACGCTATTTTTGGTATAGAACTATGACCGTGAAATTAATCATTAAAAACTTTTTCTGAACAGACTCACTTGTCCCTGTTAGCAGCAGCCTTCTGCCGAGCTTCTTGTATTCTTTCTTTATCATTTACTAGTACCACAAGACTCTGAGATTTCTTCCTGACATTGCTTCCCTGATCCCTCCCACTAGAATCAATATATTGAAAATCGGACAATGCCTGACAAGAGAAGGCATGTTAATAACTGCCACAAGAATCGCAACAAACTTCAAGACAATGAATACGCAAAAAAGGATATCATGAAAAATGAGCTTTAAGGAACAGAAAGTTACTGATATCTGGTATGCATGTTCCCTGATCTCATCTATGACACGCTCTGACCCGTGGGCAACCAAGTATTCCAAAACAGTCAAAGCCTGGATCAGAACAGCAGAAATTTGATAGCTAAATCAATATACAAAAGAAAGAAGGAAAGAAAGACCATAAACATTTCAGTATAGCATACAAGGCATGGTTAAACATGAAGCAAGGGATAGATAAACCTCTCATATTTTTGGAAGGGGGTAAATTTACAACTACGTGCCCAAGCATAATAATAATCCGTTGGGAGAGGGAGGGAGAGAGAGAGAGAGAGAGAGAGAGAGGACTTGCCGGGAAAAAGCAAACAGCTGAAAATATCCCAGCGAAGGGAATAAAGGAAAAAAATGCATACCTTGCAGACATGTCGCCAATTTTTCCCATTATCATTTATGCGCTTCCAGATTACTGACATGATCATCTGGTACTCGTGACTGCACACAAGATAAAAATTAATATTTTTGCAAAATATAAGAATCATAAGATTTCATTTCAAGAATCTAACACTTATTTTAAAGAAGAACAAAAAGCTTACTAATTTCTTGTAGCCTGTGCAATATCAGCAAGAATCGATCCATGAGGACCCCAAGCCTCATTGCTAGTAGCATCAAGAATCTGAATGTAAATTTAGAAAAGGGTTGAGGTAGAATAAGATATAGTAGAGGTTCAAAGATAATTTGCTATGGCAATTTGCAACTATCATTTGACAGATGAAAAGCTAAGTACATGTTTCTAGTGCGGTCTAAAGAAGTTATTCTTATATTGAACAAGCAATCCCATCAAGTATAACACATGAAAATTTAAATAATCATCTAATAATCTGCAAAATGGATTGAAAAGCTTACTGATAGCATTGATTAAAGCATTTTGTGACTGCCCTTTAACCAAAAAAAAATTGAAAAGCTAAAAGACATACACCAATCATTCTGGTTATCTCTAAAGAACTTCCTACGTTAAAGAACGTGTTGGTGCCGCCCACCTCCACCAATCCTCCCCATTAGTAGTGTTGCCTGCCCCTCTTTTCTTCAACCAACTGTAGTGATGCCCGTCCCTTTTTCTTTTGCCCAACTTGCCGCCCACCTCCTCCAATCATCTCCTATAATTGTTGCCCGCTTATTCTCATTTCTCCTCTCCTCCTGCTATAAATAGGCAGCCATGCAACAAGGAAAATCACACCAACAGAAAGCAGCAAACACAAATTCGGAGAAGCTCTCATCCGAGAGTAGAGAGAAGTGTAGAGAGAAAAAGAAGCTTTTCTAAAGCTTTAGTAAAATTAGAGAGAGAGAAAGATAGTTCAAATAAAAGGGTGTTTTATTTGGGTTCCATCACATAGTTATTGTGGTGAAGTAATTTGAGTTTGTACTCAAATTAAGATATCTTGGTATTCTCTCAGTTTATTATAGTGGATTTTTCGGATATCGTCCCGTGGTTTTTTCTTAGTTTTAGAGGGTTTTCCACGTAAAATCTTGGTGTCTTGTGCTTGGTTATTTCTACTCATTATTTCCTGCAGTGGTTATTATTTTTGGTGGAACTGCGAATTTAATCTGTTTGGCATATTCTGATATTTTATCCATTTAATTTATCAAAGACAACGGTATTTGGGAGGTGATTTTTCCCAACAACTGGTATCAGAGCTAAGGTTATTTGCTCGGATGTTTTTGATAAATTTTATGGAGGAATCAGTCGGAGCCATGATTAAATTGACCTCTTCAAATTTTTCGATCTGGAAGCCCAGAATGGAGGATATCCTTTATTGCAAGGATTTGTATGATCCGTTGGAGCTCAAGAGAAAGAAGCCCGCGGAGAAATCTGAGACTGATTAGAATAAAATGAATAGGAAGACTATTGGTCACATCCGGCAGTGGATTGATCAAAGTGTGTTCCACCATGTTTCGCATGAGACGGATGCTCACACTTTATGGACAACACTAGAGTCTATGTACGAGAAGAAGAATGCACAAAATAAAACTTGTCATTTGGAAAATTGTGAACTTGAAGTACAAAGACGGGAGCAGTGTGTCGAAGCATATGAGTGAGTTCCAAGGCTTGAGAACCAGCTGTCCACCATGAAGTTAAATCTTGAAGATGAAATTCAGGCTCTTTTGCTTCTCAGTTCGTTGCCAAACAGTTGGAAAACTTTGGTGGTGTCTCTAAGCAATTCAGCTCCAGAGAGAAAGATGACTATGCAGATGGTCAAGGACAGTCTCCATAATGAGGAGACAAGGCAAAAAGAGCAAGGCGTAAATTTTGAGACACATGCTCTTGTTGCAGAAAACAGGGGCAGAAGCAATTTTAGAGGATTTCACAAAGAAGATAAAAGTCGCAGCAAAAGCAAAAATCACAAGAGCAAGTCAAAGACCAAACAAGTTGAAACGTATAGATGCTTCCATTGTAATAAGGAAGGTCATTACAAGAGAAATTGCAAAATCTGGTTAGACAAGCAGAAAAATGGTAAGCAAGGAAAGGTTGAGGAGAAGAACACTGCAGTCACAGTCACTGAAGATGTTGTGATTCTTTCATTTGGGGAAGAAGAATGCTTGCATGTTGATGATCAGAAAGTTGATTGGGTGGTTGATACTGGTGCCTCGTATCATGCTACACCCAAGAGAGAATTTTTCACAACTTACAAAGTTGGAGACTTTGGGTACGTGAGAATGGAAAATACTGATCAGTCCAAAATTACTGGAATTGGCGATGTTTGCATTCAGACAGGAGTTGGTTGCACTGTTACCTTGAGGGATGTTAGACACGTTCCTAATTTACGTCTCAACTTCATTTCTGGCATGGCCTTAGACAAAGAAGGCTATGAGAATCACTTTGGCAGTGGAAAGTGAAAGTTTACCAAGGGCACTATGGTGATTGCAAGAGGTGCTGCTTGTTGTTCGTTGTACAAGACTCATGTAAAGGTGTGTTCTAGCGAGTTGAATGCAGTTGAGGATGACTCTTCACCAAACTTATGGCATAAGAGGCTTGGCCACATGAGTGAGAAAGGGTTGCAGTTATTAGCAAAAAGGTCACTCATTCCTTTTGCTAAAGGTACCGTTTTAAACCCTTGAGATTATTGTTTGTTTGGGAAACAATATAGAGTTTCTTTTAGTAGTTCCACTAAAAGAAAATCAGAGGTACTAGAAAGGGTATATTCTGATGTATGTGGACCAATGAGGTTGAGTCTTTGGGTGGAAATAAGCATTTTGTTACCTTTATTGATGATGCTTCGCGGAAGGTGTGGGTATTTTTGTTGAGAACAAAAGACCAGGTATTCCAGCATTTTTAGAGTTTTCATGCTATGATTGAAAGGGAGACCGGAAAATCATTTAAGTGTCTTCGTAGCGACAACGGAGGGGAATACACTTCAAAAGAGTTTGCTGAATATTGCAGTAAGCATGACATTCGACATGAGCAGACTGTTCCTGGTACCCCACAGCATAATGGTGTGGCTGAGTAGGACTGAGCAAAAAACGGATATAACCGAATAACCGAACCGAACCGAAATAATTTAACCGAAATCTCTTCATAATTCGGGTATTATTTACAATTCGGTTATATCTGAATTTTTTTCGGTATACGGGTTCTGGTTCGGGTTTGAGTTTTGTGTTATTCGGATACCCGAATAACCGAATATTATGTTAAAAAAATTAAGGCTTTAACACTAACCGTATTCACTCTCGAGTCTCCATCTCTTATCTCAGACTCTCAGTTGATTCTCATTACTGTCGTCTCAGACTCTCGGTTGATTCTCATCTCTCATCGATCTCTCATCTCTAATCTCTCAGATTTCGATCTCTAATCTTTCAATCTCTCATCTCGATCTGCATGCCCTAAGCCCCAAATCGCAAGTCGCAACTCCAAACCGCATCAGTCTCTCTGCTCTAAGCCCCAAATCGCAAGTCACGTTTGGGCATGACTTATTGATCCGGGTTTGTATATGACAAAAAAGACTGATGTTTTTTGGATTACCCAGTGTAGAAGTGTGCCGACAGGCTTCAAGCTTTTTACAGGTGAAATTGGTCATACTTTGATTATTTTAATTTCACTTCGTATCTGATGGATCTCAGTTTCTCTTTGAATTTATATTTAAGGATCGCCATTTTTAACCCATGAAACCGCCATTTTTAACCTTCAGAGGCAGAGCTATTCACGCTTGGGTTTGTTTGAGAATCAAAAATATATGTCTTAATTGCTTGGTTTTCTACAATTGGGTTTTTGTGGGTTTGTTTCTAATGCTTCACTGCTTCAAAGTTATTCACGCTTGGGTTTGTTTGTTTGATTCAGAAATGTCTTAATTTCGATTATTACCCGAACCGAATAGTAAATTCGGTAATTCAATAATTCGGTTATTGGGTAATTTGGTTACACGTTCGGATACCAAAATTCTATAAATTTCGATTTTCGGTTATAACCGAATAGCCTATTCGGTTCGGTTATAACCGAATGATCAGTCCTATGGCTGAGAGAATAAACCGCACTATTATTGAAAAAGTGCGATGCATGTTGAGAATGGCTAAACTGCCCAAATCATTCTGGAGTGAAGCTGTTCGTACTGCTTGTTACCTGATTAATAGATCTCCATCAGCACCGTTGAATTTTCAGATTCCAGAAAAGATATGGAGTGGTAAGGATTTGTCCTATTCTTATTTGAGGGTATTTGGGTACAAGGCTTTTGCACAAATCCCCAAGGAACAAAGATCGAAGCTTGATGACAAATCTACTCCATGCGTGTTTGTTTACTATGGAGATGCAGAGTTTGGATACCGGTTATGGGATCCAGTACAGAAGAAATTATTCAGGAGCAGAGATGTGTTGTTTCATGAGCACCAGAATTATGAGCATTTTGATAACGCTACACAGCCCAGAGATAATAGAGTTTCAGACCTCAGCGAAGTTCCATCTCCAGTATAGAATGCCACAGTTGGAGATGGAGGTCAGAATGAAGATATGACTGATACAGATTTGCACGATGGTGATGGGTCAGATGCAGAGAGTGTTGATCAGGAGGAGCAACCTGACATTGAAGAACCTCTGCTAAGAAGATCCACGAGAAAACGTGTGCCATCAGTCAGATATCCTTCATCTGAATATCTTTTAGTTGTTGATGAGGGGGAGCCAGAGGATTTTCAGGAAGTCAAGACTCATAAGGAGAAGAGCAATTGGCTGAGAGCTATGCAGGATGAGATGGATTCTTTGCACAAGAATCACACTTATGAGTTGACTACACTTCTGAAGGGCAGGAAAGCATTGAAGAACAAATGGGTGTTCAAGCTTAAGAAGGATGGTGAAAAGCTAGTGAAGTACAAGGCTCGGTTAGTCGTCAAGGGTTTTGCTCAAAAGCAAAGTATTGACTTCGATGAGATTTTTTCTCTAGTTGTGAAGATGACTTCTATTCGAGTAGTGTTGGGATTAATTGCTAGTATGGATCTTGAGCTCGAGCAGTTAGATGTAAAGACTGCTTTTCTTCATGGAGATTTGAAGGAAGAAATTTACATGGAGCAGCCAGAGAGATTTGAAGTTAAAAGGAAAGAACACTTGGTTTGCAAGTTGAAAAAAAGTTTGTACGGCCTGAAACAAGCCCCAAGACAGTGGTACATGAAATTTGATTCATTTATGGTGGATCAAGGCTACAGCAGAACAATTGCAGATCACTGTGTGTAAGTCAAGAAGTTCCCGGATGGTAACTTCGTTATTCTGTTGCTATATATAGATGATATGTTGATAGTTGGGCAGGATGCTGATATGATTTGCAGACTCAAGGGTGAATTGTTCAAGTCCTTTGATACAAAGGACTTAGGCTCAGCTAAACAGATTTTGGGCATGAAGATTGTTCGTGACAGGAAAGCCAAGAGACTGTGGTTGTCACAAGAAAAGTATGTGGAACGGGTGTTTGCAAGGTTTAACATGGGTGATGCTAAGCTAGTTAGTACACCACTGGCCAATCATATTAAGCTGACAAAGCGTATGTGTCCTACTAAAGAAGGGAGAGATGATATGGCAGCAGTTCCCTACTTGTCTGCTGTAGGGAGTCTTATTTATGCAATTGTGTGTACACGGTCAGATATTGCTCATGCAATTGGTGTTGTAAGCAGGTATTTGTCAAATCCTGGTAGAGAACATTGGGAAGCAGTTAAGTGGATTCTCAGATACTTGAAAGTTACTTCCAGTTTGTGTTTGGGTTTTGGTGGTTCGAGTCCAGTCTTGGAGGGTTTTACAAATGCAGACATGGCAGGTTCTGAAATAAAGAAGTCTACTTCGGGGTATTTGTTTACTTTTGCAGGGGGGCCGTGTCATGGTAGTCCAAGTTGCAAAAGTGTGTTGCTTTGTCTACAACTGAGTCAGAATACATCGCTGCTACAGAAACAAACAAGGAGATATTATGGTTGAAACGGTTTCTCCAAGAGTTAAGTTTGACACAAGATGAGTATGTGGTTTATTGTGATAGTCAGAGTGCAATTGACTTGACCAAGAATGCCACGTATCATAATTGGACCAAGCATATTGATGTTCATTATCACTGGCTTCGAGAAGTGATGGAAAAGGAATTGATGAAAGTGAAGAAAGTTCACACCGACGAGAACCCCTCAGACATGTTAACAAAAGTTGTCACTCGCGACAAGCTGGAATTTTGTAAGGAATTCGTCGGCATGGATTCTAAGTGACGGAGTCATAATGGGTTCGGAGGGGGAGATTGTTGGTGCCGCCCACCTCCACCAATCCTCCCCATTAGTAGTGTTGCATGCCCCTCTTTTCTTCAACCAACTGTAGTGATGCCCGCCCCTTTTTCTTTTGCCCAACTTGCCGCCCACCTCCTCCAATCATCTCCTATAATTGTTGCCCGCTTATTCTCATTTCTCCTCTCCTCCTGCTATAAATAGGCAGCCATGCAACAAGGAAAATCACACCAACAGAAAGCAGCAAACACAAATTCGGAGAAGCTCTCATCCGAGAGTAGAGAGAAGTGTAGAGAGAAAAAGAAGCTTTTCTAAAGCTTTAGTAAAATTAGAGAGAGAAAGATAGTTCAAATAAAATGGTGTTTTATTTGGGTTCCATCACATAGTTATTGTGGTGAAGTAATTTGAGTTTATACTCAAATTAAGATATCTTTGTATTCTCTCAGTTTATTATAGTGGATTTTTCGGAGATCGTCCCGTGGTTTTTACCTCATAGTTTTAGAGGGTTTTTCACGTAAAATTTTGGTGTCTTGTGTTTGGTTATTTCTACTCATTATTTCCTGCAGTGGTTATTATTTTTGGTGGAACTACGAATTTAATCTATTTGGGATATACTGATATTTTATCCAAGACAACGGTATTTGGGAGGTGATTTTTCCCAACAGAACGAAGGTCATAAAACAACACATGCAAACTTGAGCAGTCACCTGATAACATCTAGATGAATTACAAAGTATTCAACAAAACCAAATATTACTACAGCTCGAATCTTGAGTTAGGCATTAATATACATGAGATCTACAACTAGGCTTCAGTGGCTTTTCCCATGAACCATTGTTGCAATCTCAGCCATAAACTGGAGCACTCCACAAATAAATTTGATGTAGGACATATTTAGGATGAAGAATTAATGAAAAATAAACTAGAATTTAAACTCCATGTTTAAACCACTAGGATCTCTCAAATGTATCAACTCCACGTATCAACACCAAGATGAATAAAATACCTCTACGGTATAAATAAAATAATTAATTTCAATATCAATAGTTTATAGTCTAAATGACTTGTGGGGATTACATCACTATTTAAAGAGACTCAGAACTCTAATATTACTTGGGAAATAATAAAAATACTAAACGAATAAAATACCCTTATTGATAATTCCTAATCACTAATTAATATCCTAAATCCCCACTAATAAATAAAATACATAAATCACATCAACTACTTTTATATTAAACATAATAAAAATTCCAAATAATAAATATAAAAAAACTCTTCTTTGTTCTTGACTTGGAGTCTCCATCAAAATTTCTTTAGCCACAAGTTATATCTGCTAAAAAAGTTATTCTGACAAAGCCCTTTATGCTTTGTTCTCAAGAGCCAGGATGAATAGACTTTGAGCTGGAGAAAGTTAACCAGACCAAAATAAAACTTAGATTAAGATGCAGAATATAAGGAGGAAATAAGTATTAAATTTTCTAAAATTACTAAAGATAGTTTGGATATTCAAATAACCTATGCTGGAAATAGTATCAAAACCCACAACTTTACACACAAAATCTATGTAATCAAGGACACAACAACGGTAGCATGAGATCAATATCTGTAGTTAAACAGGGTAAGAAAAGTATATCAGGTTCCCTTCGTATCATGTGCCCTTAGCTTAAGAACAAAAATGAGAAAAGAGAAGAAAAGAAAAATTAAGCTGTAGTAATATTTGTACACTAAAATCTTATTTATCCAACTAGGGTTTCAGAAGTACCAGAGTTTTCAAATACTCTTATTGACATAGTGAACTGTGTATTGGTATTTTTAAGCCGCTCCCAAACGTGGTTTTCTTACGTACTGATACTCTGAATCTAACATACCGATACTCTAAATCTAGCTTACTGAAATATTTTTTTTGTTATTTTATCTATAATTGCAGTAATATTCTAATACGCAATTGATGCTCAAACACACATTAGTATTGAATTATTTATAGAACAAGTCAACAAGCAACTTGTTGATTCAACTTTAAAGCTTCTATTAAACTTAGTTTTATTATATTTAGATTCTAAGAGATTTTCTAACTATCACACCCTAGCATACCACATGTTATACAGGTTACACTAAGAAGTACATCTCTAGTTAACTTCCCCAATTTGAAGGTGCCATTATGAATGTTCACAAGTTGACAGAAGGCTGATGGACATCAAATATGAAATTAATAGTAAAACGAAAAAGTTGGGGAGGGGGAGGACTTACCTTCTGTTCTACGGAAGGAACTTTAAGAACTTTCTTGTTCACCCCTCTCTTACTGCAAGGAAAAAAATGGTATTATAAACATTAACCCTTTTTTTATATACATTTTTCTAATGATTTCAAACAAAGGAAGAATAGAAAATTAATCTTGCTTACGTAATTTCTAATAATTTACTAGTATATGAGAAAGCAACCAGACTTACAGGTCACGGACAGTTTGACCCAAGGCCTTCTTCATTTTAACTTCAGCTTAGGAGACCAAATCTTCTGCAACTGAATCACAATTCAAATTGTTTTTATGTAAGACCAGAACTAAATATAATTGATAGTAATTATGCTACTAAAAATGAGTTCTTTCCCGTCAATACTATTAAAAATCAATGTTTTGCCAATCAGACCATAATGAAATACTTCAACTTTTTAAGTTTAACCAAGAACATGTACTTTCAGTCCATGATTTAACACGTCAAAGCAAAATGCATTTAACTGCACACAAAAGAAAACAAAAAAAACACTAATAAACCAGTTTCAGCAAAGCACATTATAACTAGGAATCCAAAATAGTGGGTGCAATACAATATACAAACTTATTACAGAGCAAATACCTTCCCTTTTAGTAGCAATGAAACAATGAGAAATGAACACATGATTTACATATGATATTGGAAAAATAGGACATGCACCGAAAAATCCTCGATAAAAAAAAAATTAAAGGGACATACGTAAGAATCCATACACGTCATGTTATTAAAAAATGTATGTCAACGCTCTATACAGGGCATAATCCACAGCCAACATTAGTTTTAGCCAACAGTCTTCCATAAAGTTGGGTATACCATGTTTATAACTATTGTCCACCAAATTGCTTGGCGGATGCTAGTGCAAAACTCAGTCCACTCAACTGTAATCGCCTAACAGTTTGGCACCCAACAGTTTCCAGCAGACTGTTGGGTGTGGATCCTTTTCCTCTAAATATGTATATACATATATATATATATATGTATGTGTGTGTGTATATATATATTTATAAGGGATGGACTCACAACTAGCTCAAATAAGATAATGACATAGGAAATGTTATTGTACACAACCTAGAACCCCAAAAAATAAACTTTTTGGATAGAACTGTTGCATATCCAATACAATTAAAACACATTTATACCTGCATAGTCACATACACTTTTGTATTTATGAAAATGCAAAAAGGAAACAAGTGTAGCACAATTATGGATGTAAAATGGAAAAGTGATCATTAAGACTGATTGCAAAATGATAATCAAATTCCAATAATAGCATGTAAATTTTGGATCTCTCCAGCATATTACAATCCAAATGAATAATATCTAGTATATGATCAATCTAATTATGATTCAAATTAATCATAAACCCGAGTTAGAAAAACACCAAGGTGAATCCGTAATAAAGATAGAAGTTTAGATTGAATACAGATCTGAAATAATGAAATTGAATTACATTAAGCGAAACCCAGATCTAAAACAGAGAAAAAGGGATCAAACCTTGTGGAATTGTACCCAGATATCAGGAAATCGAAGTCCAAATCTAGTAGTTGGGTGTTCGAGTTGAGAGGAGAAAGAGAGAAGATCGGAAAATGGGAAAGAGCTCCTAAGAATTGAATTGAAAGCTCTGTAATGGGGAGTTTGTGTTGAAATAATGAAGGCCTTTTGATTTTGATTTAATTTTCTCTTTTCTTCTCTCTCAAGAATTTTGGAGAGAGAGTAATTAGGAGGAAGACAGCGCACCTTGCACGGAGGAAATGGAAATGTTGACACTTCTCTTCTTTTTTCCTCCTCTTTTGCCTCCTCTTTTGCTTTCTATTTTTTTTCAATTTTTTTATAATTAATTTTCAATTAATAAATTTAGTATTGAGTTAGTGACCCATAATGACAAAAAAGTCTTCTCCTATGTGCGTTTGCTTTTCTATTCCTTTTTTTATTAGCATGATTTTCCCATGCATTATTATTATTATTATTAAAATTTTTTTTATTATTATTATTATTATTATTATATATGGAAATTGTTAAATCCACAACAAAAAATATTATTTCCACAACAAAAGTGTCGCTATAGCCTATAGATCCTATAGCAACGGTTTTTACTGTCGATATACATCTACAGCGACACTTTTATTGTGTAAATAACAAAAAGTGTTGTGGATTTAACAATTATATATATATATATATATATATCCAACAAAATACAAATAATTTTAAATTTTCCGCTCACTCAATAAATAATCTGGGCCGTCCAAAGTTTGGGATAAATCTAACCGTCGATGTAGTACCGGAGGCACGGGACAC
Organism: Panax stipuleanatus; assembly: GCA_020205555.1. NCBI lineage: Eukaryota > Viridiplantae > Streptophyta > Magnoliopsida > Apiales > Araliaceae > Panax > Panax stipuleanatus. The sequence goes on along the minus strand of CM035119.1, from coordinate 122,111,106 downwards.
AGCTAGTGTATATGTATTAGGAGACACTTAACACTCGCCCTATATGGGAGAAAAATGTGCACCAAGAAAATCATTAAATGCACATGATATCTAAAAATCGTGTATATGAAATATGTGATAAAATTGATTAAAAAGTATTCAATACTTAAGAATAATCTGAAAAGAGTTGAACATAACAAAGGTTTTGTAAAAATTAAATACCGACTAAAATAACGCATTTGGTAATTGATCTGGTTAAAATATTTAAAGGGTTCATTTTCTCACATTAACGTTATGGATTGTTTAGAATAAAATTCATTTTATTAATATATCTCATACAAATTTTGGAATTCAGTTATCATAAAGTTAATTTTATAGTAAATTAATTAATACAGTACTGACACACAGAAAGAGATTACCTCCCTCCCGCCTACGTGTAACTTCGTGTTAATCACTCTCCAAATTTTGTATGTAAAAATAGTCAAACATATTTGTTGACACCTGTTTTGGTTGTGCCTACTCTATTGTACATCATCCACTTGGTGGTTTTGTTCGTTGGTCGGGTCTTAAGACAAAGAAAAGAGGTTTTGTCCTAAATCCACCTTTGATGCCAAAGTAACTATTCACACTATTACTTGATGAGACCTCAAGATCTTAAGTGGCGAATTCCTTGTTTGGTTGGAGTTTATGTGAGGTTTAAAGGAAATTATAAGCGCGTCAATAATTTGTTATGATCTTTGAGTGGATCTGTTGTGCGTTAAAATGATCAAACTTATATAATTAGGATTGGCCGAGACTTATGAGAGATTAGGACGACCGACATTTACTGATGGTCTAGCCCCCTCGCCCACCCCCTCCCCCTCCCTCCCTCAGTCCCTCCCTCCCTCCCTCCCTCCCCTCCCCTCCCCTCCCCCTTCCCTTTTTTCTTTTTCTTTTTATTCCCAAAACACTAAACTCTATACCCAAAACTCAAAACCCTAAACCCTAAATTCTAACACTTAATCCCTAAACCCTAAATTTTATTTTTTATTTTTTGCATGTATCCAAATTACAAATATATACCGTTTGTGCAACTCTATTTTTTACATGTATTCAAATTAATAATTTGAGTTAAAATAAATATTATTAATTTTTTGGGAGTTGAAAAAAAAGAGGAAGGGGGCCGGTCGCCCTAGAATTTTTTGAGACTTATTTTAAGCTCAGTTTCGACCTTGGTTGTTAAAAAACTTAGTGAGAGAAATAACAAAGTGAATGATATATGAAATGATATTAGAGTAAAGTGGGAGAAGAAAAAAAAGGAATTAAAGTTGAACTCCTACTTGAAGAGAGAAAAAATTGAGAAGTAATTACCAACAAATTAAAAGAGAGAGATTCAAAAATACTAGAAAATTACTCTTCTAATGTAAATTCGCTAACGACCAGCGACTCAGGAGAGCCGCATTATTATTATTATTATTATTATTATTATTATTATTATTAATTGAGATTAAGATGAGGATATTATGCTTACTAACTTCTTGGTGTAGGTTATGTATATAGCTAGTTATGTCCACCAATATGATTTGAACGGGTATATGCAATCCTTCATTACCTTGCAATTTTATTTTAAGGATAAACATCGTTGTTCCCATAAGCACAAGAAAGAATGTAGAAGGGGGTGAATAGATTTTTTTCAAAATTTATTTTTAATAATTGATTACCAAAACAGATAACTGATTTTGATACATACAGTAGAATGATATTTTTAAAAATGTCCTTTCAAAGATATAAAAGAAATCTCAGTTTTAAATTTAGTAGAAATGTGAAAACATTCACTGACAGAAAAACGTAGAGTAGTAGGGAAATAGAGTGCATAAATATAAAGAACACATAGATTTTTAAGATATTCAGAGTACAAAAGTCTCATAATCCTCTCTTGCTCCAACAGTAGGGATATTCCGCTAAGGAGGGGTAGTCACTAAGATTACAGTTCACAAAGAACTGTTTTACAATTGATTAACTAAGAATCCCTCAAGTCACACAAATTTGAATTACAGTGATCACTAAGATCATAATTACAAATGAATAAGGTTGGTTTGAGGTGCTGCTAAGTGGCAATGCGCTTCTTGATCGAATAACTTAACAGTACGTGAACTTTCGTAGAATCGTAGAGTAGGAAGCTTTTTGAACTTTTAGATTAGGCAACAATTTAGCTTGATTTGATTCTTCTGATGTTTGAAGTTTGTTACCCTTTTATAGAGCTTCCTTGGGATCTTCCCATTGTGATTTTTATCGTTGCTTTAATCTTCTCTAGGAAACCTGTTGAATTCGTATTGTTGATTCTGCATTGTTGTTTGTTGGACCATCTCAGGTCGTTATCCGTAGTATTAAGCATTGTGTAATTGCATACACATGTCTTTGTCCTTGCTGGTATAGTTGTTACAAATAGATCTAAGTTTCCTTGACCTTATCGAAAACCTTTGGAAGGATCAACCTTTATATAATCAAACTTGGGACTAGGACCTTGTCATAATATGACACTAATTGTCAGAATTCTGGTGATTTACGATTTTATCTAATCGTAGAGTTACTTTCTCATATAGTAGAGTAACTTCACTACAATCTTGTTTGTATGCTTTTGAGTTCCATGCTTTATGATGATAAGTACTCCACGAACTTGAAGTTCCTTAAGACTTGTTCTATGATCATCTTATATGTCCTACGAACTTGATAGCTACTTCTTCTCTACGATCAATCTTATTTTTTATTTCAAACATTACAACTTATAGTTCTACGAAATAGATCATCCTAACAAATTTGATTCATAACCAAGTCTTTTTACATATTAATTTCTCACAAGTACTTTACAAAGCTACTGATTTATAAATATACATTATTTTTCAATTTATCATCAAATCAAATAGAATGCACATAAATTTAAGTACTAACAAATATGATATTTAATCTATTTTTTATTTTCAAAATTAAAAGTTGGATATTTTTCTAAAACTCTAAAGTCTGGAAGGTATTTTTGTAACGATTGTAATCTTATGTCGTGATTCTGGGGACAAAATTCTTATAAGAAGGGAAGAATGTAACGATTGTAAATTTTGTAAAAAGAATTATAAATATTTTGATGGAAATTATTTTTGGAATAATTATTTGGTGTTATTATGCTAATCAAATATATGTAGGTTACTTATATATATATATATATATATATATATATATATATATATATATATATATATATATTTCGGTGTGTATTTTAGTACGCTAATGTGTTAGGAATAATTAAATAATTAAAATAGTCTAAATGAAATTTTAATTATTTTGATAAAGTCCTAGTGTAAGGAATTAAATATTCTGAATATGTGGTGATTAAAATGTCCAATTTAATTTCATAATAAACCCAATTTAAATTCAATTATATATGCCTTGACCAATAAGAATTAAGCAAGGCATTTTTGGGCTAATCAGAGAGGAGGAGAATGCAACTTTCAGACAAATAAAACTCCTAAGGAATCAAAATTGCTTAAACCTTATATCTCCCTCTAACACTCAGTAAACCCAAATTAAAATCACGTAAAGTCTTATTCATTAGTTTATTTTTCATTCTTCATTCGCTCATTTTGCTAAGAAAGGAGAAACACAGAGTGAGAGAGAGTAAAAGGGGTTCATTTTAATGTTGTTGTTTTTGATTGGTTATAATCGAATAATTTTATGTTGTCAGTACCTTGAAACATCTGATGATGGCATACAAATGGAACTAAAACAAACGAATTTGAATTTATGGACCTTTGGACTGATTTTAGTTATTTTGGTCTGTTTTAAAGCTTGATTATAGTGATATGGGTGTGTTTAAAGAATTAGTTTGAAAGATGTACGTTATACACCTCTAAGATACGAAAACAACCCAACTTGAATGAACCAAAACGGAGCTAAAATAAATTCGTGGTGGAAGATTTTGTAAAACATGTCAAAACATGAAAATCTAGCATGAACACTGAATTTGAGTCATTAAAATGGTTTGTTAGAGTTTTTGAAATGTTGTAATTGTTCTGTGGATGTATAGTTCAAGGTTGAACGGGTTTATAGAGTCAAAAACTAACTAATTTGGACCATAGATGAAGAAGTTATGGAATTTGGATGATAATATAGTTCAAAATTGCAAACTGGGAAAACTGATTTTGCAGTCAAGCGCCGCCGCGCTCTGATTGGGCACCGCCGCGCTGGTGTCAAGTGTAAATGGGGCGCGGCCGCAACGGTAGCAGATCAGACCCAGTAAAGAAGGTTTAAATGTATGGTCCAGTAGATGTTAATCTAATCTATTTTAATAAACATGAAGATCATAACATAACGTTCTATCAAGCTTTAAGCACGTGTCTAGATATTAAGTGTTGATTAAAAAGAAGAATTATACGAAGCGTAATAAAGGGTTAATATAAGTGATTACTGACATTGTTTCATAGCTAATCAATCTATTATCGTGACATAAATGTGTAGGGTATTTAAAGGACATGTATTGTAACTTTGTAGCGAACGCGCAAGGCAAATTTTCTAACTTTTCCTTATACTTTAATATTGAGCAAAGTTCCGTAGCTCGTACCATTCCTTAGTACTTGTATGAATTTCTTATGTACATGCAAGTTTTCAAACTCCTTTTCGAAAGCAGTACTTTGATAATTAGTACTTGTTCAATTGCGAATCATTATGGCTTCATTTCTAATCAGAGTTATTGTAACGACCCCAAAATCAAAACAATCCACTCTCGACTTTGGCCGTTAACAAAATATTCACATTCTAACTTTACATCATTAAATGATGTTATAAATAATAAAAATGCAGAATAATTGAAATTTTTCTGTCTTTCTTTCTTTGTTCTCTGAAACGCAAACATTTATGATTACATATTTCAGAATCATATTTATATTATGATTCATTTGATCAAAGTAGACTTGAGTATGTACAACTCAATTCTCAATAAGAATTCTTTCTTATTTAATATCATTGTTATACAGCTTTTCATTACAAAATAACCACCACACTATAATCAGAACAAATATCATTTGTTGAATATTAAAAAGATTTACATAGCTGTTAATTACACACATATTAAAAAAAACCATACTTATGGTTCAGTAAACCTCCTAGATAAAGAAGAACTATTTCTTTGCATGTCGTCAAATCTTCATTATTCAGATAGCAAGTAATATCGCATTGTGTCGTTAACATGCAAAAGGTTTATTTTACAAGATTGAGCTCGACACCACAGCAAATCTAACAGTTTTCATATTTTACATAACAGATAATATTATGCTCAGTTTATACATCATAATCATTCTAATATATCATACATGTTGCATCTCACATATCAAATATAAAGATTGTGTTCCTTAACTCAATCAACATAGCCATAGATTGACTTTCGCAATTCATATACACATCATATGTAATTAAACATACTCATTGCAGTACAATTTACAAGCAATCAATATTAAGTTCATATAGCACATAGGAACTAGAAAACTTGCATTGTTCGTTGATTACCAACAATAAATTAACAACTTATAGCTATCTGCACTTCACATATTCTTACACAACGTATTATCACACATATATATCAGTCATAAGTCCATGCACTTAGTTTATATTTAGCTTAATGTATTAGCTTAGCTTGTCTTGCTTCTATCTTGCTTATTAGTTTCATTTGTAAACTTATTACCCAATATTCTCTTGACATGGTCATTCTATGTCCGATCATGCTAAACATCACATGAATTTTGCATTTTAATCTAAGATACTCATATGATTATGCTATAAGTCCAGATAATTTAACAAATCTATCCTGGCAATACTGCAGCACGGTGCGGCCGCCCTGCCTTTTAGCCTAGAAGTGGCGCAGCCTTGCCACTCTGGTTGAGGCCCAAAATTAAGCTTTTCCTTGCTTTGGTCATTTCCCTATCATGTTAAGAGTTTTCTAACAATATTACCACATGCCATGAGGGCCTTAAAACAGGTTGGGACCCTTTCTAGCTACATTCAAGTTCATTTTCAAAATAACTTTGTTTCTCTTTTAGTTTCTTATTTAAAACTTATTCAAATCCATGCTACACAAAGTCAAGTCCATCATGGCTAGGTTGAATATCATGTAAGACACACAGTAGAACCTAAAGGACTTTGATACACCTGCTTCAAGACTCAAATTACAAAGAAACCATCTTGGGCTGACTGCAAACCAGCGCGGCCGCGACACTTCAGAACCTACTCTGAGCTGTTCTGCTTTCTGCAGAAATTGAAAACAATGTTTCAACCAACGTTCTAATTTATTATACCAAAAGTCTATATGATTTGAGTCATGCTCCTGCTCCTAATTCAAGTTTATAGGATAACATTACATCATTTTGAATCTTTCAAATTCTCAAATTTTAGAAAATACCAATAATTAGACATTTTCTCAAATAAACTGTAGACATAGTTTCTGTATTCAGAATTCATGGGAGTTTTTAAATATACTACAACCCAGATTTCTTTACAGAAATCCCATACCATCAAACAATTAATTCCTAATCCTAATAACTATAATTTTATTGCTCCTGATTCTTACTATTTAAATGAACAAAGGTATAGAATAGACAATACCTCTTGATCCTTAGATTGATTTCACTATTTGCTCATTATATTCCTCTTCTTCTTCGCATCTCAATTTAATTAATTATCACAGCCCTTTAATGAATGTATAGAATTCCTAAGCTTTGGTTTGCTATGGGGTATGAGAGCAAAGGGTGAGTGGAACGGATTGAGAGTGAAAAGACTGACAATGGTCCTTGATTAGATTATTTCTCTCATTCATTATTCAATTATAGGCTTAATCTTGCTAAGGTTAGCTTAATAGAAGCCACCTCCTGCTTCTCATTGACTCTTCATATGCACCTTTAACTCAGCACATGTAACGTATAACATGTATAACTTTAATTAAATTCCAGCACTATGGCATATATATACACACTACAACACAAGCTTACTTCATATACTTACATAATCTCCCTCCGTTCCAAGATAAAAGTCCTGATTGACTTTTTGCGCATATTAAGAAAGAGGATAAAATGACAAAATTGTCTATATTTAAATTCACATTTAATTGCATAGTTTTTTGCACATTACTAGTGATGTTCCATAAATATGCATAGAGAATAGAAATATAACAATTAATAATAAGGGTATTATAGGCAAATTATTGTAAAAAATAAATCATTTAAGGTAAGTAGACATTTAACTAGGGACTACCTGAAATAGTAATAAAGACTTTTATCCTGGGACGAAGGGAGTACAAAATACTTACATTCACATAATTACATTACATGTAATTTTAGTAACACTACAAGAAAATGGGCTAAGTCTGACGGACTTAACCTCGACGGACTATAATCCCTCAAAATTATGCATAATTATTTAATGTCTTTCCTTCTATAAATTGTCTCAACACAATTTATTTAATCTATACATTTAAACACAACTTAAATATTAATTTAATTTATTAATCTTGACACCAATATTTATTTATAGATATATTGGTTTTTTCTCATCTCATAGTCAATTTATATTTGTTTGGCATAATATAATATATTAGGTCATTACATAAACGTATTATATTTTTATGTAATATATTAACTCTCTCATGCTATTAAAACAAAGATATTTACGTTAATTCACTATTTTAATTAAGTGAATTAATCACATCATTTATAAAATTTAACTCATAGTAATTCCATTGTCATCCAAGGCTTGTCATTCAAATTATAATAAAATTTTAACTTAATCTCAATTAATCATTATTAATTAATTAATTGATTTTCTTCACTTTTATATTTCATTTCGTAACTAATTTCGTTCACTTTCTTTAATAGTTTAATTAACTATTAAATCTCATGTTCCCAATATATGAATATATATTTCTCTTTTATATATAAATTTAATTTTTTCACACCAAATCACATATTTCAAAATATATCACACATTTATGTTTACTCGAACTCGACACATCTCATAATAAGAATTTTATTTATTAAATTCTTATTTTAATAATTTTCGAAAATCCGGGTTGTCACAATTATTGAATTGTAACTTGTTCATGTATGATTATTCAAGATGATGTTGTCGTCAAATCCTTGATTGATTATTGAACCCAATTGATTCAGCTAGTCCTTAATTGATGAACGTTCTAAAAAGTTAGAATTATTTCTGAAGTCATTCCAAACTGAATTGTCTTTGATGCGAATTTCTATGATGAAGCTGAGATGAACAACCCTGTATCAGGGGTATATGTTATCGGAAACTATAATTTTGAGCTACGCAATAACGATAATTTGTTTGTGCATAATACATAGTACGAAGGACTGATCACCTAGAGTACGAGGATGGATAGTCCATAGTCTTTTGATTGTTAAAGGTTACAGTAGAAATACATGTAAATCTAGGACATAGTTTATGGTCTTGTGACACTCAGTATATACCCTTGAACCCAATATCCATGATTTGATTTAAAATTCAATTATTCCATTGAATTCACAAGTTTTTGATCAACAGTTGATTGTTTCCAAAAAAGAATATATTGTTCAGCTGAAGCTTATTCATTTGCTCATTCATATACTGTTTATTATATATTGTTCTATTTGTGGGCAATTTTATTGCTCGCTATTGCATAAAGCATTTTAGCTAAGGTCACGAAACCTGAGGAGCCATTTTCCAACAAAGGCAAGAGCAAGATGCATAAATAGATGTCGTCTAAATTATCTTTTATTTGAGATGCATTATGTAAAGGATTTATTTATATTTTCTGTTATTATGATGTAATATTAAAGATAAGTTGACATGGGATATGTTTATGTATGAAACCTTTAATAAGAATTATTGGGTTTGAAGCTTGTTATCATATATTATGGGTAGAGTAGACGTTGTATGTGTCGGATCGTGAGCACCGAATCTAAGGGTTGAGGTACCTGGATTCGAGGGTGCCACAATTTTAATCGGTTCAATCTCGGGCGTATTTTTTGTGGATGATAAAAGATGCATTAGATAGAATACGATAGTATTTTGATGACAAAAGAATCTTACGAAAAGTTGCTTACAAAATGATGTGGCTAGTTATGGTTACTTACTATCAGTAGGCCCACCCATATGTAACGGATCGTTCACCAATTACACTTTGACAAATCATTTTGTAAACTAATTTTTATAATTTTTTTTATCACAATAGCAACACTCGATAGAATATATGCCCATAATTAACACTAGTTATGAATCACTACCATATATATATTATAAAAGATTTTGTTTGATTTTTTTAAAAAATGGGATTATTTCAATAAAATGTAGTCTTCTTCCGCAGTCTGGTCAAACCACACACAGAAGACATTTAAATGTCTCCATATTTTTGAACTTGTTTTTTATGGAATGTGTGCTGCACAAGAAATCCTTAACAAATTACTAGAGGCCCACTTTTTATTGCTCCATTTTCTTTTGGGTCCTTTACAATAATATACAACAATTAGAAAGTAATTACAACATTAGTGCATCCACAAAATAATTACAAAAATAACGCAATAAATTAGTATCCCTCAATTTCACATTAATACGGAACTAAAATTAAGGAGCAATAACTGCCGTACACGTCAGTTACCGAATTTGTGATATCGGCAACCAACTAATATCCTAAATTCAAAATAACGAGCAAACAAGGAAACGAATTCGTAGATCGAAGAAGATGAACTCAAGCGAAATTCAATATCGGAGAAGACGAAATCAATAGACGACTTCAGAGTTTCCAAAAACGATTCCGAAGTTTCCATAGCAGCAGAACACTCAAGATCAAGAGGAGATTTGAAATTCGCGTTCACGGATTACGTCATTACATATGTAAGTAAAATAATTTGTTTATGATTTCGGTTTACGATCAGTAACCAGAAACAAAACTACTATAATGATTATTGGTTGTTTATTGATTGGTTACATATTTGTATACTGAGGTATGTGACTTTCAAGTTTATATGCATATATTTACCCGTAGTTACTATATAATCATATATTGGTTACCTTCATGAAATTGTTTGGTCTTAAATTGGTCACAAAGTCAGTACACTGAGTATTTTGATTGTAAAATGCATGGGAAAATGTGTTTTATGTTCTGGTTACTAAGTATATATATTGGTTACTGTCTAATATTAATTTGGTTACTATATAATGTTGTTTTGGTTGCTGTATACTATTAATGTGTTTTCTACTGATGTTTTTATATTAATGGTTACTTATTAGATATATTGGTTACCTTCATACCATTTTTAGGTCTTTAATTGGTCACAAAGTCATTATACTAAGTGTTTTGATTGTAAGCTACATGGAAAAATGTGTTTAATATTGATGGTTACTAAGTAGATACATCTTGGTTACTGTCTAATTTGGATTTGATTGCTGTATAATGTGTTTTATGTTTTGGTTACCAAGTATATAATGTTGATTTGGAAAAATGTGTTTTATGTTCTGGTTACTAAGTAGATATATATTGGTTACTATTTAATATGGATTTGGTTATTGTATAATGTTGATTTGGTTGCTGTATAATATTAATGTGCTTTCTACTGATGTGTTTTATATTGATGGTTACTTATTAGCTACATTGGTTACCTTTATACAACTGTTAGTCTTTAATTGGTAACAAAGTCATTATACTGAGTGATTTGATTGTAAAATGCATTGAAAAATGTGTTTTATGTTCTGATTACTAAATACATATAGCTTGGTTACTGTCTAATCTTGATTTGGTTACTGTACAATGTTGATTCATTTGTCAGACAATGGAGATGATTCCAGTTGTACTTTATTTCAACGGGACGTGGACTGACTGTAACCAATACAACAAATTTGAAGTTACCGGCCTACTAGTTCCATTAACTAGTTCGTTCAGAGAAATGCAAAACTTGGTATACAGTGCAATAAGGCTAGAAACAAACATCACAACATTCTCAATCAAATTTCAAATTAGAAGCGACATTCCACCGATTAGTATATCAGATGAAGCAACCTTTAGATTCTTTATGGAAGTTAGTAGAAAATCTGATGAACAAGGCAAGTTCCCACTGATTATAGATAATGTATACAGTAGGGGACGCACAACAATCTTGCAGAACTTGATAAATGTAGAAGAAAATAGAATTCACGATGTAACGCCAATCAAATCAATACAATGGAATTCAGAACTTGTACCACTAGCAACACAAGATTGCCAAATTGGAACACAGTATGCTCATCAGCTTGTCATAGAAGTTATTGAACAACAACAAGACAGACAACATGACCAATCATAAACAAAAAAACGATCTGACGATGTCATAACAGATCCGAATGAACATGAAGTAAAATTACATCAAACTTACAAAGACAAAAAAATCCTATCACAAGCAATAAGGCTGCATTCAATCAGGAAAAACAGACAACACAAAGTTGAACGAACAAGTTGTAGAGACTTTGTGATAGTGTGCATAGATAATGAAAATTGCAGATGGAAGTTGAGAGCATCAAGGTTTCGGAAAACCAGTATGTTCAAGGTGAGAGAATTCAATGACATCCACACATGTTCAATCAACGTACTGCTGGGAGACCACAAACAGGCAAATAGTGAGTTGGTTAGTGAATGCATAATGCACAGATTAACAAATCTGAAGAAAATATACACACCAACAGATATTATGGAGGACATGATGACATAGTATAATGTGTCTATCTCTTACCAAAAAGCATGGAGATCAAAGGAGAAAGCATTGGAAAAGGTGAGAGGAAATCCACACGACTACTCACTGATCCCATCATGGTTGCACATGTTGAAGAAAACAAATCCAGGTAACAGTTGAAAACAGTTTTCTTTATTTTTTATAATTAGTTGGTTACCCAAATTAAATGATTTGGTTACCTTCGTATGCAGGTTTAGTTACCAACTGTACTATACAATAAAATTTTGTTAAAATAATTTTTTGTATATGACCATTATCTACACAAAAGGTTACAGTTTAATATCATTTTGGACACCATCTGCACCGTATTGAAAACATTAAGATGATATTTAGTTGGATACCATTAACCATATAAATGGTTACCCTCTACTACAAGTTTGGATACTGTCTGCTACTTGTAATTATATTTATAATGCTGAAATTTCATATCAGGTTCCATCTCAGCCCTGGAGTTAGAAACAAATGGTCGTTTCAAGTATCTATTCTTTGTCATTGGAACATCCATTCAAGCATGGAATCATTGCTTCTCAATCATTGTAATTGATGGCACATTCATACAATCAACCTACGGGGGGACACTCCTGATAGCAAGCACATGATGCAAACAGAAACTGTAAGACCCCAACTTTTATGAATAAAGATTTAATTTTCTTTATATATTATTTCGAAATAGTAAGGTGTTGATTTGATAAATATGAAAAGTTATGGGTGAAATGTGCAAATATTTTAAAATGAGCAAGTGGTTATAAAATATTCATTGTTGTCGAAGAATATTCGTTTGGTCGTGGAATATTCTTGTTGTCAGGGAATATTCGTACGACGGCGCAGCTATTTATGGGCCCCACAACGGAATAACTGTCGGATATAGAAAGCGACAGAAATAACCTTTTTATAAAATAACGGCGTAGTTGTTACCGTTAGTACTGTTGAAATACCCGGTGGTTAAAATACAGTAATACGCGGTGTTGCACTATAGCACACGGTATTGCACAGTATTTTGAATTATTGATTCTTACATGAGAAGGCACTTACTCAATTATTGTTACAGTAATTACTGTTCAATATTTTATATTATTGATTCAATAATTGCATAATATTTTATTGATTCAATAATTGCTACGTTGATATTTTATATCAATAATTGCTACGTTATATGATTGATTCAATAATTGCTACAGTGGATATTTTATATTATTGATTCAATAATTGTCACTGCACAGTATTTCACATTATCAACTCAATAATTCATATTATTTGAATAATATTATTAGATAGCATTATTAACAATGTCTAAGGAAGTTCTGTCTATGAGGGGTTATTTAATTACGCGCCAGTAAGGAGAAGTCCTTATCGGAAGGCCCCCTCTTTCCTGGGAACGACCTAGTTGTCAATATTATAGTTCTGTAATATTATTTGTGAATAATTAATTATTGATTTATATTTTATGGATATAAGAGAATGAATTAGTGCTGATGTGTTTTTATCAGTATTTTGGTGTGAAAAATCATCCGTTTATAAGAGAAGGAATTAGTGCTGAGAATGTTAACAACGAAGTGAATGAGACCGTGGAGACACCTTTAATCACTAACCAGGAGAACGTGCAACAAGAAGGCAATGTTCATCCTGAAAACAACGCTGGTCAGACGATAAACGATGAGATGTTTAGAAATTTTTTGCAGTTCATGCAAAACCAGACGAGGGAAACTTGTGTGCAAAATACAGGTGGAGATAATAACAACACGCGAATTGTTACCGCCAAGCAGTTCAAAGAATTGGGACCACCAGAGTTTTTGGGGAAGCCGGATCCGATCAAGGCGGAGACGTGGATTAAACAAATTACCAAGATATTTGATGTCTTGGGATGCACGGAGGAACAGAAGGTTCCATTCGCCACGTTTATGTTCCGTGGAGAGGCAGATTACTGGTGGGAATCCGTGAAGCGTACCCAGCTTGCCGCACTCAAGATATCTTGGGAAGCGTTCCAGAAAATGTTCAATGACAAGTACTTTCCTGAAAGTATTCGTCATATGAAGGAAGTAGAGTTTATCAGACTCGAGCAAAACAACATGACGGTATCCCAGTACGAGGCTAAGTTCGCGGAGTTGTCCAGGTTTGCACCTCATTTGGAGGAGAATGAGGAACGTATGACGCGGATGTTTCTAAGAGGTTTGAAACCCGAAATACGTCAATACCTCATTTCTCATAAATTTTCTTTATATTCGGATGTAGTAAATAGGGCCCAGTTGTTAGAACGAGATAATGACAACAACCAAGGTCGTACCGGTGGCAGCAGACATCGGAGCAATGACAACCAGCGAGGAGGAAAGTATGACAGAAGCGGTAACCACTCCGGTGGTAATCGTGGCCATGATAGTAGGAAAAGCGAATCGGGAGGAGATTTTAAGAAGAGAAGGCACAACAATGAGAACGTGAAGACATCAACATCAGCACCAGCATCAACTGTTTCTAGGGGAAGAGAACGACCACCGGTCGTATGCTATAAATGCGAGAAAGAGGGACACATCAGCCCAAACTGTCCACAACAATTCAAAGCATGCTATAACTGTGGAAAAGAAGGACATATAGCTCGAGATTGTCCTGTTGCGAAACCAAATCCAGGGGGGGTGGTGATTCCAAAGGCGGTTTCGGACAAGTCAAAGTCGGTGATTCCTGGAAGAGCGTTTGTCGTGACAGCCCAAAATGCGAGGAACCCACACGAGGTGATTACGGGTAAGCTAATCATAAACTCTTGCGAAGTTTACACCTTGTTAGATACCGGTGCTACCCATTCCTTTATTTCGCCTGCTTGTGCTCAACGTTTGAACTTGACTTCTGATAAATTAGACTTTGACTTATCTGTTGAAACTCCGTTGGGAGAAACCTTTGTTACATCCACAGTTTACAAATTTTGCTTGATTCAAATTGGTACCCTTACCTTACCTGTTGATCTTATATCTTTGAAAATACTTGCATTTGACGTGATTTTAGGAATTGACTGGTTAACCACTTACCATGCCAAAATTGATTGTTTTCGTAAGGTGGTTAGTTTTCATATTCCTAATCAACCTGTTGTGCGAATCCAAACCACCAAACCACTAAAATCAGTCAATATCATTTCAAATCACAAAGCTATTCGTTTTTTTAAAAACGGATGTCAAGCTTTCTTAGCTCATGTCACTGATCTAAACCAGAATACGTTAGATTTGAATAATATTTCCGTTGTCAATGAATTTCCTGACGTATTTCCAGAAGAACTTCCCGGTCTACCCCCAGAACGTGAAGTTGAATTCTTTATTGACCTTGAACCCGATACAAAACCCATTTCTAAAACCCCATATCGAATGGCTCCTATTGAACTTCAGGAGTTAAAGGTCCAACTACAGGAGTTGTTAGACATCGGTTTTATTCGTCCTAGTACGTCTCCTTGGGGTGCTCCTGTTTTATTCGTAAAGAAGAAAGATGGGAGTATGCGACTTTGTATTGACTATCGAGAGTTAAACCATGTCACCATTAAGAATAGGTATCCGCTACCTCGTATTGATGACCTGTTCGACCAGTTGCAAGGAGCACAATTCTTTTCAAAGATCGATCTTCGTTCTGGATATCATCAGCTGAAGATTAAAACTGAGGATATTCCGAAAACTGCTTTTAGAACTCGATACGGGCATTATGAGTTCTTAGTCATGTCTTTTGGATTGACTAATGCTCCTGCTGCTTTCATGGATATGATGAACCGTGTATTTAAGGAATATTTGGATCAGTTTGTTGTTGTCTTTATTGATGACATCCTCATCTATTCTAAAAGCCGTGAAGATCATGAACACCATTTGAAGTTGGTACTTCAAAAGCTTCGTGAGAACAAGCTATATGCCAAGCTGAAGAAATGCGAGTTCTGGCTTGAGGAAGTAGCATTCCTTGGGCACATGGTATCGAAACGTGGAGTATCTGTTGACCCGACGAAGATTAAAGCAATACAAAGCTGGGAGCAACCTAAGTCGGTGACCGAGGTACGAAGCTTTCTGGGCTTAGCTGGTTATTATCGAAGGTTCGTAGAGGGATTTTCTCGAATCGCTACTCCAATAACTCAGTTGACTCGGAAGGATACATAATTCATTTGGAGCGAGGAATGCGAGAAGAGCTTCCAAGAGCTCAAGAGGAGACTTATTTCGGCACCTGTTCTGACAATACCATCTGGTTCGGATGGATTTGTTATCTACAGCGATGCTTCGGACAAAGGGTTAGGATGTGTTCTCATGCAACATGGGAAAGTCATAGCCTATGCCTCGCGACAACTCAAAGAATATGAGAGGAATTATCATGATCTAGAGTTGGCAGCAGTCGTTTTCGGGTTGAAGATCTGGAGACATTACCTATACGGAGAGAAAGTGGAGATCTATACGGATCATAAGAGCCTCAAATATTTCTTCACTCAAAAGGAACTCAACATGCGGCAACGATGTTGGCTTGAGCTATTGAAAGATTACGATCATACCATCCAATACCATCCTGGAAAAGCGAACGTGGTAGCTGACGCGTTGAGTAGAAGATCATATACGGGAACGAGTGCGATGATGTCAAGTATACGCGTGGAACCAGCTTTGATTGATAAAATTAAAGCTACTCAAGCTACAGACCCGGAGCTGATGAAGATGAAGAAGAAGGTGCCATTCCCAAAGCAAGAATCGATGAAGTGGGAACACTTCGAGTCAACTCCAGACTTTGTGTTCCTAATGATTTTGACTTAAAGCATAGAATCATGATGGAAGCACATAACACACCGTTTGCAATCCATCCTGGGAGTACCAAAATGTATCGTGATCTTCGACATACATTTTGGTGGAGCAATATGAAAAGAGAGATCACGGAGTTTATTTCGAGATGTTTAACTTGTCAACGTGTAAAGGCGGAGCATCAAATGCCGAAGGGTCCATTACAACCACTGGAGATTCCAAAATGGAAGTGGGAACACATTACGATGGATTTCGTTACGGGTCTTCCCAAGGTTTCTCAAGGCATAGATGCGAATTGGGTTATTGTTGTAAGACCCCAACTTTTATGAATAAAGATTTAATTTTCTTTATATATTATTTCGAAATAGTAAGGTGTTGATTTGATAAATATGAATGTTATGGGTGAAATGTGCAAATATTTTAAAATGAGCAAGTGGTTATAAAATATTCTGGTTGTCGGGGAATATTCTTTTGGTCGTGGAATATTCTTGTTGTCGGGGAATATTCGTACGACGGCGCAGCTATTTGTGGGCCCCACAACGGAATAACTGTCTGATATAGAAAGCGACAGAAATAATTTTTTTACAAAATAACGGAGTAGTTGTTACCGTTAGTACTGTTAAAATACCCGGTGGTTAAAATACAGTGATACGCGGTGTTGCACAGTAGCACACGGTATTGCACAGTATTTTGAATTATTGAGTCTTACGTGAGAAGGCACTTACTCAATTATTGTTACAGTAATTACTGTTCAATATTTTATATTATTGACTCAATAATTGCTACGTTGATATTTTATATTATTGACTCAATAATTATTACATTGATATTTTATTGACTCAATAATTACTACGTTGCTATTTTATATGATTGATTCAATAATGGCTACAGTTGATAGTTTGTATTATTGATTCAATAATTGTCACTGCACAGTATTTCACATTATCAACTCAATAATTCATATTATTTGAATAATATTACTAGATAGCATTATTGACAATGTCTAAGGAAGTTCTGTCTAGGAGGGGTTATTTAATTGTGCGCCAGTAAGGAGAAGTCCTTATCGGAAGACCCCCTCTTTCCTGGGAATGACCTGGTTGTCAATATTATAGTTCTGTAATATTATTTGTGAATAATTAATTATTGATTTATATGAGAAAAAAATATTTATTTTATGGATATAAAAGAAGGAATTAGCGCTGATGAGTTTTTATCAATATTTTGGGTGTGGATAATCATCTGTTTATGGATTTCGGATAATTTATGTTTGGAATTTGGAAAAACTTCCTTCTACAAAGTTGTAGAGAATTAAATTTCCTATAAAAGGACATAGAATTTGTATTTTTCTGACAAAGGGGCTATTTATTATGAATTATTGAAGTTTCGGAAAATAAATATTTTTTAATGGGTGGGCCCCACTTTTGTTGAAAATTCTGAAATTTTGAAAGCCGCCAGGCGGCTATTTATTTTTTTTATAAAAAATATATTTTATTATTTTAGTCTCCTTTGGCATCCTAAGCTTTTCCTATAAATAGGGTGCTTAGGTTAGAATTGAAAATCACACCAGAATCAGAAGTTTTCTCTCTCTATAATATCGAGCGTATTTTTGTGAGTATTTCAATACTTTGAGTATTAGTATTCAGTGCAAGTTTTCTTCGGTATTATATCCGATATTCCAGTCAGAGGTACTATTCTTTTGAGGTAAGGGATGTTATTTTCTTTCATAAATGATGTGATTCTTTTCAATATCATTATACCAAAATATTGGCATGGATTTTATTATGAAATTCTTATTTTTTCCGTCGGAGTTACTATTCACGTATACGGCACTGTTCACGGAAAAATTAAATTTTCTTCTATTTGTCCAAATTGTTTGTTATAGTTACTATCTTTGATTGGATCTAAGTTTTGAGCTTCATTCTTGAATTTTGCTCCACAAAATATTATTATGGAATATTCTTGAACTTTGATAAACTAAAATACGAATCCTTAATCTTATCTTTTATCTCACTGGATTCGTTCTTTGAAATATTTTTCATCATCCTCAGTCCTAAAAGGTGATGTAACTGAATATCTTTGGCTTGTAAAGCAAAGATGAATGATTACCTGATGAATATCTTTGGCCTGTAGTGCAAAGATGACAGGTGTTGAGATGAACATGATCACTGATGATACAAATGAATATCTTTGGCCGTAGTGCGAAGATGAATATTTAATTTGAGATATATATTGATTGATGTTACAGGGATAAAATATTGATGATGGACTTTTAAATCATAGAAGATAGTAGATTTCATTCTCTACTTAACTCTTCTAATGAATTGTTATTTCTGCTGCGAATATTGATCTAAAATTTGTTGTCCATTATATTTTATCTGATTTATTGAGGACTAACGATAATTTATTTTTTATTATCTTAGTCATAATATTCTTTACTGAGCTAGTTGAGCTCACCCTTTTCATCTGTTGTCCTCTTCAGGAAATGAGAATGTTGCGGGAACTAGTCGGGGGACAGAGTGATGGTCCGAGTTAGAGCAGTAGTAGTCCTCGCTATTTTTGTAAAATAGTGGGATAATAATTGTAATAAATAAAGAATGAATTTGAATGTTGATATTTCGTATTATATACGATTTGTATTGACACCACAGTTGTGTGGTCATATTTTGCACGACCGTGTGATATAAAGTTTGTATTTGAATTATGTACCATGTATTTGACGACTCAGAATGGGTTGGGTTGACTGGACCTATTCTGGGGGCGTCACAGTTGGTATCAGAGCTTAGGGATATGATCTCTGGCGGAGATCGGGGAATAGAACTAGGAGGGGAGAGACGAGTAAATCCTTCGCTAGTGTGTCCTACCTAAGCTTATGTGGTATTTAATTGGTCAGTCGGAGCATAGGGTTAATATGTGATATGTTGATTTGTTTAATTAACCCTTATTTTATGGCAGTATTTGAGAATGGCAGCTGAGAATGTTAACAACAAAGTGAATGAAACCGTGGAGACACCATTAATCACTAACCAGGAGAACGTGCAACAAGAAGACAATGTTCATCCTGAAAATAACGCTGGTCAGACCATAAACGATGAGATGTTTAGAAGTTTTTTGCAGTTTATGCAAAACCAGACGAGGGAGACTCGTGTGCAACATATAGGCGGAGATAATAACAACACGCGAGTTGTCACTGCCAAGCAGTTCAAAGAATTAGGACCACCAGAGTTTCTGGGAAAGCCAGATCCGATCAAGGCAGAGACGTGGATTAAACAAATTACTAAGATATTTGATGTCTTGGGATGCACGGAGGAACAGAAGGTTCCATTCGCCACGTTTATGTTTCGTGGAGAGGCAGATTACTGGTGGGAATCCGTGAAGCGTACCCAGCTTGCCGCACTCAAGATGTCTTGGGAAGCATTCCAGAAACTGTTCAATGACAAGTACTTTCCTGAAAGTATTCGTCATATGAAGGAAGTAGAATTTATTAGACTCGAACAAAATAACATGACGGTATCCCAGTACGAGGCTAAGTTCGCAGAGCTGTTCAGGTTTGCACCTCATTTAGTGGAGAATGAGGAACGTATGACGCGGATGTTTCTAAGAGGTTTGAAACCCGAAATACGTCAATACCTCATTTCTCATAAATTTTCTTTATATTCGGATGTAGTAAACAGGGCCCAGTTATTAGAACGAGATAATAATTATGTTCAACTGAGGGACCACAACCAAGGTCGTACCGGTGGCAGCAGTCATCGGAGCAATGACAACCAGCGAGGAGGAAAGTATGACAGAAGCGGTAACCACTCCGGTGGTAATCATGGCCATGATAGTAGAAAAAGCGAATCGGGAGGAGATTTCAAGAAGAGAAGGTACAATAATGAGAACGTGAAGACGTCGACATCAGCACCAGCATCAACTATTTCGAGGGGAGGAGAACGACCACCGGTCGTATGCTATGAGTGCGGGAAAGAGGGACACATCAGCCCAAACTGCCCACAACAATTCAAAGCATGTTATAACTGTGGAAAAGAAGAACATATAGCTTGAGATTGTCCTATAGCGAAACCAAGTTCAGTGGGGGTGGTGATTCCAAAGGCGGTTGCAGACAAGTCAAAGTCGGAGCGTTTGTCGTAACAGCCCAAAACGCGAGGAATCCACATGAGGTGATTATGGGTAAGCTGATCATAAACTCTTGCAAAGTTTACACCTTGTTAGATACCGGTACTACCCATTCCTTTATTTCACCTGCTTGTGCTAAACGTTTGAACTTGACTTCTGATAAATTGGACTTTGACTTATTTGTTGAAACTCCGTTAGGAGAAACCTTCGTTACATCTACAGTTTACAAATCTTGTTTGATTCAGATTGGTACCCTTACCTTACTTGTCGATCTGATATCTTTGAAAATACTTGCATTTGACGTGATTTTAGGAATTAATTGGTTAACCACTTACCATGCCAAAATTGATTGTTTTCGTAAGGTTGTTAGTTTCCATATTCCTAATCAACCTGTTGTACGAATCCAAACCACCAAACCACTAAAATCAGTCAATATCATTTCAAGTTATAAAGCTATTAGTTTATTGAAAAACGGATGTCAAGCTTTCTTAGCTCATGTCACCAATCTAAACCAGAATACATCAGATTTGAATAATATTTCCGTTGTTAATAAGTTTCCTGATGTATTTCTCGAAGAACTTCCCGGTCTACCCCCAGAACGTGAAGTTGAATTCTTTATTGACCTTGAACCTGGTACAAAACCCATTTCTAAAACCCCATATCGAATGGCTACTAATGAACTTCAGGAGTTAAAGGTCCAATTACAAGAGTTGTTAGACATCGGTTTTATTCGTCCTAGTACGTCTCCTTGGGGTGCTCCTGTTTTATTCGTAAAGAAGAAAGACGGGAGTATGCGACTTTGTATTGACTATCGGGAGTTGAACCATGTCACCATCAAGAATAGATATCCGCTACCTCGTATTGATGACCTGTTCGACCAGTTGCAAGGAGCGCAATTCTTTTCAAAGATCGATCTTCGTTCTAGATATCATCAGCTGAAGATTAAAACTGAGGATATTCCGAAGACTGCTTTCAGAACTCGGTACGGGCATTATGAGTTCTTAGTCATGTCTTTTGGATTGACTAATGCTCCTGCTGCTTTCATGGATATGATGAACCGTGTATTTAAGGAATATTTGGATCAGTTCGTTGTTGTCTTTATTGATGACATCCTCATCTATTCTAAAAGCCGTGAAGATCATGAACACCATTTGAAATTGGTACTTCAAAAGCTTCGTGAGAACAAGCTATATGCCAAGCTGAAGAAATGCGAGTTCTGGCTTGAGGAAGTAGCATTTCTTGGGCACGTGGTATCGAAACGTGGAGTATCGGTTGACCCGACGAAGATTAAAGCAATACAAAGCTGGGAGCAACCTAAGTCGGTGACCGAAGTACGAAGCTTTCTGGGCTTAGCTGGTTATTATCGGAGGTTCGTAGAGGAATTTTCTCGAATCTCTACTCCATTAACTCAGTTGACTCGAAAAGATATAAAATTCGTTTGGAGCGAGGAATGCGAGAAGAGCTTCCAAGAGCTCAAGATGAGACTTATTTCGGCACCTGTTCTGACAATACCATCTGGTTTGGATGGATTTGTTATCTACAGCGATGCTCCGAGTAAAGGGTTAGGATGTGTTCTCATGCAACATGGGAAAGTCATAGCCTATGCCTCGCGGCAACTCAAAGAATATGAGAGGAATTATCCTACTCATGATCTAGAGTTGGCAGCAGTAGTTTTTGCGTTGAAGATCTGGAGACATTACCTGTACGGGGAGAAAGTAGAGATTTATACGGATCATAAGAGCCTTAAATATTTCTTCACTCAGAAGGAACTCAACATGAGGCAACGACGTTGGCTTGAGTTGTTGAAAGATTACGATCATACTATCCAATACCATCCTGGAAAAGCGAACGTGGTAGCTGACGCGTTGAGTAGAAAATCATATGTGGGAACGAGTGCGATGATGTCAAGTATACGCGTAGAACCAGCTTTGATTGGTAAAGTTAAAGCTGCTCAAGCTACGGATCCGGAGCTGATGAAGATGAAGAAGAAGGTGAAAGAAGGTGCAATTTCAGAAGCAAGAATCGATGAAGAGGGAATACTTCGAGTCAACTCCAGACTTTGTGTTCCTAACGATTCCGACTTGAAGTATAGAATCATGATGGAGGCACACAACACACCGTTTGCAATCCATCCTGGGAGTACCAAAATGTATCGTGATCTTCGACATACATTTTGGTGGAGCAATATGAAAAGAGAGATCGCGGAGTTTATTTCGAGATGTTTAATTTGTCAACGTGTAAAGGCGGAGCATCAAGTACCGAAGGGTCCATTGCAACCACTGGAGATTCCAAAATGGAAGTGGGAACACATTACGATGGATTTCGTTACGGGTCTTCCCAAGGTTTCTCAAGGCATAGATGTGATTTGGGTTATTGTTGATAGATTAACCAAGTCTGCTCATTTCTTGCCGATACGAGAAACTTATTCCCTTGAACGTCTTGCTCATATGTACGTAAATGAGATTGTGAGATTGCATGGCATGCCAGTATCCATAGTTTTAGATCGTGACCCCAGATTTACTTCACGATTTTGGATCAATTTGCAGAAAGCTATGGGCACAGATTTACGATTCAGTTCGGCTTATCATCCTCAAACAGACGGAAAATCGGAAAGGACTATTCAAACTCTTGAAGATCTATTGAGATTCTGTGTTCTAGACTTCAAAGGGAGTTGGGATAAGTACTTACCATTGGTGGAATTCTCCTACAAACAACAGTTATCAGGCAAGTATAGGCGTGGCTCCATTCGAAGCGTTGTATGGACGAAAGTGTCGCTCTCAAATATGCTGGAATGAGGTGGGTGAAGCAACATTATTGGGACCGGAGTACAGAAAAGATCCAAATAATCCGACAACGTATACAAACAGCACAAGATCGACAAAAGAGTTATGCAGATCTTCATCGAAAGGACGTGGAATTTAATGTTGGGGACCATGTGTTATTACGTGTTGCTCCGTGGAAAGGAGTTACAAGGTTTGGGAAGAGAGGAAAGCTCAATCCAAGATTCATTGGTCCATTTGAGATTTTTGACCGAGTAAGAAATGTGGCTTATAGACTCGCTTTACCTCCAAGCATGTCTCGTGTTCATAACGTTTTTCACATATCCGTGCTTCGTAAATATGTGAAAGATCCAAATCGCATTATTGAGTTAGAACCAGACGAGATAGCCGAAGATTTAACGTACGAGGAAGTACCTGTCAAGATCTTGGATAGGAAGGAGCATGTCCTACGTTCGAAAATTATACCTCAAGTTAAAGTTTTGTGGAGAAACCATGTTATTGAGGAAATGACCTGGGAGTTGGAATCGGAAATGAAAGCGAGGTATCCTCACCTTTTCGACATACCAGGTACGTACGTCAATTTCGAGGACGAAATTTCATAAGGAGGGGAGGTTGTAAGACCCCAACTTTTATGAATAAAGATTTAATTTTCTTTATATATTATTTCGAAATAGTAAGGTGTTGATTTGATAAATATGAAAGTTATGGGTGAAATGTGCAAATATTTTAAAATGAGCAAGTGGTTATAAAATATTCTGGTTGTCGGGGAATATTCATTTGGTCGTGGAATATTTTTGTTGTCGGGGAATATTCGTACGACGGCGCAGCTATTTGTGGCCCCACAACGGAATAACTGTCTGATATAGAAAGCGACAGAAATAATTTTTTTACAAAATAACGGAGTAGTTATTACCGTTAGTACTGTTGAAATACCCGGTGATTAAAATACAGTGATACGCGGTGTTGCACAGTAGCACACGGTATTGCACAGTATTTCGAATTATTGAGTCTTACGTGAGAAGACACTTACTCAATTATTGTTACAGTAATTACTGTTCAATATTTTATATTATTGACTCAATAATTGCTACGTTGATATTTTATATTATTGACTCAATAATTATTACATTGATATTTTATTGACTCAATAATTACTACGTTGCTATTTTATATGATTGATTCAATAATGACTACAGTTGATAGTTTGTATTATTGATTCAATAATTGTCATTGCACAGTATTTCACATTATCAACTCAATAATTCATATTATTTGAATAATATTATTAGATAGCATTATTGACAATGTCTAAGGAAGTTCTGTTTAGGAGGGGTTATTTAATTGTGCGCCAGTAAGAAGAAGTCCTTATCAGAAGGCCCCCTATTTCCTGGGAACGACCTGGTTGTCAATATTGTAGTTCTGTAATATTATTTATGAATAATTAATTATTGATTTATATGAGGAAAAAATATTTATTTTGTGGATATAAAAGAAGGAATTAGCGCTGATGAGTTTTTATCAATATTTTGGGTGTGGATAATCATCTGTTTATGGATTTCGGATAATTTATGTTTGGAATTTAGAAAAACTTCCTTCTACAAAGTTGTAGAGAATTAAATTTCCTATAGAAGGACATAGAATTTGTATTTTTCTGACAAAGGGGCTATTTATTATGAATTATTGAAGTTTTGAAAAATAAATATTTTTTAATGGGTAGGCCCTACTTTTGTTGAAAATTCTGAAATTTTGAAAGCCGCCAGGGGGCGGAATTTTTTTTTTTTTTTTTAAAAAATATTTTATTATTTTAGTCTCCTTTAGCATCCTAAGCTTTTCTTATAAATAGGGTGCTTAGGTTAGAATTGAAAATCACACCAGAATCAGAAGTTTTCTCTCTCTATAATATCGAGCGTATTTTTATGAGTATTTCAATACTTTGAGTATTAGTATTCAGTGCAAGTTTTCTTCGGTATTATATCCGATATTCCAGTCAGAGGTACTATTCTTTTGAGGTAAGGGATGTTATTTTCTTTCATAAATGATGTGATTCTTTTCAATATCATTATACCAAAATATTGGCATGGATTTTATTATGAAATTCTTATTTTTTCCGTCGGGATTACTATTCACGTATACGACACTATTCACGGAAAAATTAAATTTTCTTCTATTTGTCCAAATTATTTGTTATAGTTACTATCTTTGATTGGATCTAAGTTTTGAGCTTCATTCTTGAATTTTGCTCCACAAAGTATTATTATGGAATATTCTTGAACTTTAATAAACTAAAATACGAATCCTTAATCTTATCTTTTATCTCACTGGATTCGTTCTTTGAAATGTTTTTCATCATCCTCAGTCCTAAAAGGTGATGTAACTGAATATCTTTAGCCTGTAGAGCAAAGATGAATGATTACCTGATGAATATCTTTGGCCTGTAGTGCAAAGATGACAGATGTTGAGATGAACATGATCACTGATGATACAAATGAATATCTTTGGCCGTAGTGCGAAGATGAATATTTAATTTGAGATATATATTGATTAATGTTACAGGGATAAAATATTGATGATGGACTTTTAAATCATAGAAGATAGTAGACTTCATTCTCTACTTAACTCTTCTAATGAATTGTTATTTTCGCTGCGAATATTGATCTAAAATTGATTGTCCATTATATTTTATCTGATTTATTGAAGGCTAACGATAATTTATTTTTCATTATCTTAGTCATAATATTCTTTACTGGGCTAGTTGAGCTCACCCTTTTCATCTATTGTCCTCTTCAGGAAATGAGAATGTTGTGGGAACTAGTCGGGTGACACTGTGATGGTCCGAGTTAGAGCAGTAGTAGTCCTCACTATTTCTGATAAATAGTGTGATAATAATTGTAATGAGGACTTAGTTTGAATATTAATATTTTTTACATATTTGTATTGACACTCACAGTTGTGTGGTCGTATTTTGCACGACCGTGTGATATAAAAGTTTGTATTTGAATTCTGTATCATTTATTTGGCGACTCAGAATGGGTTGGGTTGACTGGACCTATTCTGGGGGCGTCACAGAAACATTGTTCCGATTGCTTTTGTAGTGGTTGACAGTGAAAATGAATTATCCTGTAGATGGTTTATCGTAAATTTGAGAAATGCTTGTGGAGTTAGGGAAGGCCAATGCATTGTTTCAGATAGACATGAAGCCATTGTACAGGGACTGAATTTTGTGTTCTCCGATGTCATGCATGGTTCATGTACATACCATGTATTAAAAAATATAAAAAACAAATTCAGAAAGGAGGAGAAGAACTCAAAAAGGCATACAACGGGGTTTGTAGAGCTTACATTATTGAAAAATTCAACAAACACGTGAGTGAACTTGATGCAATTGATGCACGAATAAGGACATATTTGGAGAAGTGCACAAGGCTCCATGGGGCTGTAAGCAGGTACTCGACAATGACTTCAAACACAGTAGAATCTATCAACAATGCAATCAAGGGGATCAGGGAACTTTCAGTTACAACAATGATTGAATGCATCCGTTGTATGATTCAAAGATGGTATTTCACAAACAAACAAGCAGACATATCAACATTCACTACCCTTTCCACAACAGCTGAGAGAAGATTGCAATCTAATATCACTAAATCAAAGAAACTTAAGGTAACTACTACAACTTTTAAATTATTACATCATAAGTTGCATTTGCATTTTATGGAAACCTCATTACTCATTATTGGTTACTTGTATATGATGAGAAGGTTACCAACATTACATATAACTGCCATTCTTTCGATTTAAACAAACTAAATATTTATACATACTAACGACGCACTTAAATTGTGTTGTAGGTTGAGACATCAAACCTAGTCATTTTCACTGTTTACGATGTCACCAAATAATATATTATGGACATTGAACAAAGGACATGCACATGCCGTAAATTTCAGTACCATGAGATGCCTTGTCCACACGCTGCTATTGTTATCAGCAAGAGGAATTTAAGCTGTTATGAATTTTGCTCAACAAAATACTCAAAAATAACTTTGGTAGACACATATTCAACTTTCATCCTATCGTTAAATGACAAAGAGAATTGGGATGTGCCAAAAGAAGTAAGAAACATATGTGTAAAATCACCAAACACAAGAAGACCAGCGGGAAGATCAAAGATAGGGAGGTACAAGCACGGATCTAAAAATAAAATTTAAAACAAATGCAGTAAGTGCCAAGAAAAGGGACACAACAGAAAAACATGCAATAATCCACCAATTTTACGGCCAAAAAAGGTCTGATATAGTACATAAGCAAAAGGAGTGTAAATACAGGAATATATTGTTGTTTACTATGAGTAACCATTAACGAGATATTTGGTAACCTTTTTGATGATGTAAAGTAACCAAAATTGTGTTACACAATATTGAATAATATTTTGATTTCTGATTCTAGCATGATTTATCAATATAAAGCAAACATATACATTGACCAATTGGTAACTGTTCTAAAACATTTTTATGTAAATTTGGTTACTCATAAAAAATAAAATAGTTACCTCTATATGCATATTTAGCTACCAACTAGACCATTTCCAAATAATTTTTATAAGTATGTAATTTATAAGTATCCATCAGCTAGATAAATGAGCACTCTCACATGTACATTTAGCACTTGATAATTGTTCTGATATAAGTTTATAATTATTTGGTTACTAACAAAAACAAAAATGGTTACCCTTATATGTAGGTTTGGAGACCAACTGCACCTTTAAAACTATTTTTTTTGAAATATGTAATTTATAAGTGACCATCATCTATATAAATGGGCACTCTTAATTGGAGTTTCTGATTCCATTCTGATAACAGAGTATAAATAAAACATATACATTTAACACTTGATAACAGGTCTGATATAATGTTATAACTATCTGGTTACTAACAAAAACTAAAATGGTTACCCTTATATGCAGGTTTGGCTACCAACTGCACCTTTCAACTAAAATAGCTGATGGATACTGTTCTGAAATATTTTTATGTAAATTTGGTTACTCACAAAAAATAAAATGGTTACCTCTAAATGCAGATTTAGCTACCAACTGGACCATTTCCAAATAATTTATAAGTATCCATCAGCTAGATAAATGGGCACTCTCACATGTACATTTAACACTTGATAATTGTTCTGATATAAGCTTATAAGTATCTGGTTATTAACAAAAACTAAAATGGTTACCCTTCTATGCAGGTTTGGATACCAACTGCACCTTTCAAACAATGTATCAGACACAACTTATAAGTAACAAAAATGAACCAACAAACAATGTCAAATCACTGGTAATATAATCAAATATGTAATCCCATTTACAGAAGCTGCAAGAAACATTAAAAATTCACTAACCATAACAAATGGTTATGGATATCCAACAAAAACCAATGTACAAAAAATAGTTTACAAGGAAAAGACAATGACAACTAAACTAATAATAATATGGGACAAATCTTCCTGGATATTCTGTATCAGACTTGTATCCTTCTAATTGCTTGGTCCTGGCATGTATGTAGAGGTTTAAGCATAATTTCTTTCAGTAATGCATAATGGGGAATGGAATAGGCATTTCAGCAAACTGTTGGTGAATAATGTGCTCAGCAAAACAAATCGTGAACATCCCACAATCACTGCACAAACAAACAAAATAAAACTAAAATCAAAACTAAAATCATACTAGATGTAATAATTAAAGAAATGTAAACAATGTAAACCTTACCCCTCAGTTTGTTCAGGTACCCCCTCTACAAATTCAAGTTCAATTATATCTTGTTCCTTCTTATTACGATACGGTTCACTCTTGAAATCAATATCAGACATATCCAGAAACCACTCTTGGACAGTATTATGGGTAGGATGAAGATATAAGACTCACAGACATCTATAATTTTTGTCCACATTTGTGACCTGCTTGGCTGCAGAGAATTGTAAATTTTTAAAAGTCTTCGATGCACATCAAAGGTCAACAAAAACCAGTGCTCCGAAGATGACATGTGAATGGGGAACAACACATAATCAACATTGACCCATGATGTGTTTACATCCAGGAACAATCCATGGATGTATTCAGCAACATCACCCTCCCCGGACAGTATACTTTTATCTGCATTTTTATTACAGTAGTCATCATAAAGAGCAGTCATCTTCACATGAAACCAACAGTCTGTGGTTGTTGCCCTTATGTTAACATTGTCGGAGTGTCTGGCCAATTTTCGGAAGTAGTATAATGAAATATTGATGTGCTGAACCAAAAAAAAACCAAAATCCATAAGATATTAACAGTTGTTGAAAAAATACAACTCTGTGCTAAAGGTAACCAGCACTGTTAAAACTAGTTACTAAACCAGTTAAATAAGGTAACCATAACTATCACAACAGAATTTGAAAAAAAAGGAACTCACATCGTCATCTAGCCACTGTCCAGGAGTCTTCAATTTGTAGAACGACATTTTGGATGATATTGGGACAGACCCAAATCTAAATGCAGGTTCAATCTTATTGTTGTTTCCCGGGAATTTTTCAATTCTTCAATATAAAAGCATATTAGTATACACACTAACATTAAAAACTACCATATTAGTATACACACTACCTAAATCAGAATTGAACAGTCATTAATAACCAATTTAATCAACCTCTATATTGTAAACAGTTACTTGGTAACCAACAAATAATAATATAGTAACCAAAACTCCACTGTGAGGTCACATTAACAGTAACCAAAACATAATAAAATAGTAACCAAAACATAATATAATAGTAACCATAACATAATATAATAATAACCAAACAGAAACCTCATGTCAACCCCCATTTAAGCAACTTGTATGTACTAAACAAATACCTAGTAACCAAACATAATATAATAGTAACCAAAACTTTACTTTGAGGGCACATTAATAGAAACCAAAACATAATATAATAGTAACCATAACATAATATAATAGTAACCAAAATATTATATAATAGTAACCAGAACATAATACAATAGTAAACCAAACAGAAACATTATGTAATCAAACCCAATTTAAGCAACCTATGTATACTAAACAATTATCTAGCAACTAAAAAATACTATAATAGTAACCAAAATCCCATTTTGAGTGCACATTAATAGTAACTAAAATATAATATTATAGTAACAAGAACATAATATAGCAGTAACCAGAACCTAATATAATAGTAACCAGAACATTATTTAATAGTAACCATTTGTTTCTACACGAAAACAAATTTATTTGTTTTATAAAAAACTACATCATTGTTAAACTACAAATAACATACATTCTCCTGTTGTTTAGGCCAATATTAAACCATTGATCAAATAATGCATCTTCGTATTTTGATGGCATGGCCATGTATACTTTGGGGAATGCAGAAAGACCTGTACGTATTGGAGTAGCACCCACGGCGGTAGAAGATGAACCAGCAGATCCAAACTTTGTTGTATATGTAGTCCTCAAAACGGCACTCTTTGCAGGTTCACGAACCGGTCTACCACTGGGTTTATGGGCGTTTCTCTTCATCTCAACACACTGAGCTATGTCCTGAGTGGTTAATACCATTTGATCAAGTGCCAACATGCTTTCTGTCTCGAATTTATCCCCTTTTATCAATTGACAGAAAAGGTAATAGATACAATTAGATTTTCAACCCAAACACATGTAGGTAACTAATATATGCAATAACAAATCCAAACTGTAATATAATGCAGTAACCAACCCAACATATGCAGGTAACTAGTATATGCAATAACCAATCCAAACAACAATATAGTAACCAATGTATGAAGTAACATAAATAATATAATTCAGTAACAAAAATGTTGTAATGTAGTAACATAAACTATAATGCAGTAATATCTATACTATAATCAGTAACCAATATATGCAGGTAACTATTATCACCAGAAACCAATACAAACTGACTGAACAGTAGCAGACTGACTATAATGAAATAACCAACTCAACATATGCAGGTAACTAAATATTTTAAAAAACACTGACCTCATCAGGGGTAAAAACAAACAGCTCTTTCCCATATGATATAATAGTAACCAACACATAATATAATAGTAACCAAACCATAATATAATAGTAACCAAAACATATTATAACAGTAACCAAACATAAACAGCATGTAATCAAAACCAACATATGCAGTAACAAATCCAACATATGCAGGTAACTAATATTTTAAAATAACACTAACCTCAGCAACAACATAAACAACAAGCTCTTTCCCAGTTGATTGGCTTAATATATCAAAAAATGGCATGTCATTGTTCTTGCCAATATGTGAAAAATAAAAAATAACTAATTAATCATTAAAACAAAACACATATAACACATAAAAAAATAAACAAATATATCTAACCTTGACATTATCTTCATCATCCTTATTTTTTATTTCAAACCAGTTCGACACATCCGAACCATGACCTACATCATGGGACTCTTCCAACGTAACATCATGATCAACCTCTTTAACAGTCTCAGTTTCATCATCATCATTCTCATTGACTTTCTACCCATCGTTATCATCATCCTTCTCATTCACTTTCGAACCATCGTCATCATCGTCCTTCTCCTTGCCTTTCGAACCATCGTCATCCTCATTATCATCATCAGCATCATCATCATCATCAACATCATCACCATCAACATCATCATCATCGGAATTATCATCATTATCTTCATCTTTATTGTCATCATCGTCGTCATCGCCTTTGTTCCCAACTTCGCTAATATTAGATTGGCCACGTAGCTCATTTCTAATAATTAACCTCGTGTCCCTGCATATCTCAACTTATAAAATACGCATTTCATCCCTAATATCAGCCCCCAAATGTTCAATGTCTTTCTTAAGTTCAGACACCTTCTTTTCCAACGGCCTAAACCGTGCATTAATTACATCTTTAACATCAGAAATAGAAAACCCAACATTTTCAACCTTCAAATTTTTTTCCACCTTCCTATTAACACCGTTCCCATTGAAAAAGCGAACGCCGCCCAAATCCAAACTATCTTTCTCCTCAGCCATAGGAATCAAGCTTTGTATCCTCAACTGAAAAATATTAAGAACAGTTTAATATAGCATTTAACAAAACATTGAACAAATAAAATAAAAAAATAATACACAAAGAATCATAAAATATAATCAGTAACCAACTGTATATATAAAGGTAACCAACTATATTGTTATTAGTAACCTGCATAAAATATAATCAGTAACCAACTATATATATAAAGGTAACCAACTACATTGTTATTAGTAACCTGCATACCTGTCCAGACCCAAATACTAGATCATTCAGCTTGTCATTTTTGGGGGCCTTCACTAGTTCCTTCCATCTAAATAATCGAACATCCGACGGATGCTCGTCATTACAGAAACCCCGAACTTTAAGTGTCGGAATGGTTTCAAATAAGAAAACTTGGAAGACATACGGCAGTCCATTCAACTTGTAAGATTTAGTATAATGTTCCTTATAAAAATTATATATCCAACCCCCATTTGTTCCCATCTTCAAATGTCCCTTCAAAGCATTTGACAAATAGTACTTTGTTTGCTCAAATGCCACTTTCTCCCACGGATAACTATTAACATCGCCAAAACATAAAAAGTTAATCAATGCCCCATCCACATAGTTATCCGAAACAGTCGATAGTATAAAATTTCATGCCAACAGAATAATCGACATCTTCACAGTCTCATCGTCATCGTCAAAAACTGCCCCTGGTATATCCTTCCTATGCTACTACGTGTCCCAGCCTCATTCCCGAAAAACCTTTCCACCAACAGATTTTCCATACCCTTGTATGCAGATATATCCTCCTCGCCTTGCCATCTCAAACCAGAAATCAAACAGAATTCTGGCAAACCAAATCTAATCCTTTTCTCTCCGAACAGAAACCACATTTCGCCATCGTCCCTTTGGTGAACCTCCCTCACCAGAGCATGGTGTATAATCTGTGAATACATTTTGTGTTCACCAAAATCAAGAAAATTCCCAAAACATAACATCTTAAACTTTTCCAACTGAGTTTGGTTCAGTTTCTTCATAATAAGACTAGGGACTTCCATGTCACACCAATATATTATTTTTCCTGTAAAATTTCTATTGCGTTCCTGATAATAAAGATCCCATATCTGCAAATAACCAAAATCAGAATTAAACAGTCATTAGTAACCAATCTAATCAATCTTTATATTCTAAACAGTTACCTAGTAACCACCAAATAATATCATAGTAACCAAAATTCCATATTGAGGTCACATTCATAGTAGCCAAATCATAATATAATAGTAACCAAAACATAACAAAGCAGTAACCAAAACATAATATGATAGTACCCAGAACATAATATAATAGTAACCAAACAGAAACAACATGTAATCAAACCCAATTTAAGCAACCTATGTATATTAATAGTGACCAACATATAATATAATAGTGACCAGAACATAATATAGCAGTAACCAGAACATAAAATAATAGTAACCAGAACATAAAATAATAGTAACCAGAACAGAATTTAATAGTAACCAAACCCAATTTAAGCAACCTATGTATACTAAACAATTACATAGTAACCAAAACAAAATATAAAAGTAACCAAAATTCCACATTGAGGGCACATTAATAGTATCCAAATCATAATATAATAGTAAGCAGAACATAATATAGCAGTAACCAAACCATAAAATAATGGTAACCAGAACATAATTTAATAGTAACCAAAACAGAAACATAATGTAATTAAACCCAATTTAAGTAACCTATGTATATTAATAGTAACCAACACATAATGTAATAGTGACAATAGCATAATATAGCAGTAACCAGAACATAAAATATTAGTAACCAAAATAGAATTTAATAGTAACCAAAACAGAAACATCACGCAATCAAACCCAATTTAAGCAACCCATGTATACTAAATAATTACATAGTAACCAAAACATAATATAAAAGTAACCAAAATCCCACATTGAGGGCACATTAATAGTAACCAAAACATAATATAACAGTAACCAGAACATAATATAGCAGTAACCAAACCATAAAATAATGGTAACCAGAACATAATATATCAATAACCAAAACAACTAATAATTCCAAAATTCTTAAAAACATTTAAATTAGCACACCTTTAGAAGTTTTTCTCTGGGAATAATATTTCGGCTATGAACATCATCTTCACCTTCATTCCTTAGTTTAATTGCCGAAACTTCAAAATTAGACTCCAACTCCTGTCCTTCCGTAGACTTGATATCACCATGTATCACCAACTTATTACCCTTCATATGCGATTTGTCACCTCCATTCTTCCCCTTCCTTGGGGACTTGGCCACAAAAGCCTTCACCACAGCAAACTTCTTCAAATTCTTAACAGAATCATCCTCCGTGATTCTTTTCCTCTTGTCATCTTTCTTCCTTGTATCAACCATCCTATACAAAACATAAATAAGAAACAAACCGAAATAATCAAAATTCCATTCTGTTAATACACTACTTTAATACATTATACATTAAACTAGTGAGTCAAATACTCACCTGTAACGAGTATATGAGAATTCGAACACTCCTTCCCTGCAGACCACCGACGGCGACACCGAGTGAGGACGACGATGAAGAAGAAATCAACAAGAACTATAGAAGCAGAAAGCAAAGATAGAAGAAAAGAACAATGGTTCCCAACTTGCAGAATAAGGGTTTCCAACTAGAGAGTCCTATAGTAAAACAAACACGTAAATGATAGGGGCGATTATCGTGCAATTCAAAAAAATCGATCCGAACGAAAAATACGGGAACAATTTTTTAATTGGAACACTGATTTGCCATGTCAGCACTCCATTATTAATCACCTAAATTAAAGAAATAATAATTACATTAATTTTGTAAATAAATATGAAAAAATGTATTAATTTTATAATTATTTTATGGATGCACTGTTGTTGTAATTATTTCTAAAAATGTACTAGAATATGTAATTGTTTCTTTTCTTTTTTGCATGGGCTTAGATGAGTTTAGCAGCCCAAGGTCTCCTTAATTTGTAGTTTCGGGCCTTTCGGCCATCATCAACATAATTCGAGAACCGGGCAAACCGGTTGGCTTTAACAATATATTAATCTAGGATTCTCCAAATCGAGACAATCGGTTAGCTTTGGTTTATAGATGTAATAAACAAAGTGTTGTTACTATTAAATGCATCTTTTCCTTTATGAGTTTTAATCAATTGTGGGTTTAATTTAGACCCATTAATTGATTGAATTGAATTACAATTATAAGTGCATTTGATAGTCTATAATAAGGAGATTTAGAGAGAACAATATATTATTCAAGTAGGAATTATATATTGTATTTTAATTATATCCAAAGTGGGTATATATGAAAAGGTGCATTGTTTTTTGCAAAACTATTTTCTTTAAATCTCACATTGATAAAGGGTTAAACTATTTAATGTTTTATAAGCATAAGGAGAATAGTTTAATTTAATTGTGGTACTCAAGGTTAAGCTTGGATCTAGTTACAATGGCGTGGTGCAAAGCATCACCCGTTCGCGTCCCGAGACCCGGGTGCGGGTGCAGGTTCGCGTGCAAAATTGCATTGACGGTTTAGGCGCAAAGTGGAGTTAATAAAAATAAAATGGGTATAGCTTATTTTCGAGTTCATGATCCTAAAAGGACTAAGCTAGGGGATAAAGCTATTAGAAGTATATTTATTGAATATCCTGAAAATAGTAAAGCATACAAACTTCTTGATTTAGAGTCTAATGTTATAAAGGAATGTTGAATTTTTTAAAAATAAATTCTCAACAGATGTTGAGAATATGGATATGCCTAAACTTGATGAGCCTAAAGATCCTATAAGGTCTAATGTTAAGGTTAGAAAACCTAGTGTTCCAATTTAACTAAGTAGACCTAGAAGGAGTACTATAGCTAGAAAAGATAAAGATTTAGATGATGATTTCATTTATTCTCAATCTTTATTATTTTTGGTGGAAGGGGAACAAAATAATGAGGTGATAAATGAAATACCCTATAAGATGAGGACATGCTTAGCATGGATGGAGATAGAAATCATGGAGCGGATCCGGTGCGAGTTCCAGTTGGACCCGTGACAAGGGCTCGAGTAAAACGTTTCAAGGAAGTGCTTAATGGACTTATTCAAGAAGCTTGGAGTGATAAAAGAACGAGTTCAAAGGTATTAGAGTGGGAGCCCAAGTTTGTGAATGTGGTGCAAGTAATTTCTCCAAGACAAGACTCAAAAATGTGCAAAGGATCGAGTTTTGGGCAACTAGCGTTGCTGCGCCGGAGTTGTGAAGAACTTGGCGCTGCCGCTTTAAGTGTCCAGGGTTTGCCCCAAGTTCGGGAGTACTGGCGTTGACGCGCCGATCGTAGGCTAAAATATGGCGTTGTCGCGCTAGGGGGGAGTGTAAAATCTGGAGTAATGGCGCTATCGCGTCGGACGAAGGCTAAATCCCAACGTAATCGCGCCATGTCGCGGGTATAATTTTCAAAGACGCATTTTGAGCAAATTTTACACGTTATTCAACAAATTTCTTTTATTTGTTTCCATACATTTAGGGATTTATCAATATCTTTCATATTTTTAGTGTATTTAGGATTCTAATAGATGGGATTTTGATTCTAAATCAAATTGTGGATTTCTTATTGGATTCTAGGTTTGTTTATTAGTATAAATAATTCATATGAATGTAATTTATACAACATTCAATAATTTTCATATTTTATCATAATTGTGAGACTATTCTCTATTTTTAGTTATTTGAAGAATTCCTAAGTTATTTTCTTTTTTTTCCTTTGAGATTCAATTTGGCTCATCATACAAAAATTCATAGTTGTGTGTGACGTCTTCTATCACATAAATTGTCAATTGTATCGAGGTTTCTGTTTCATTATATATAAACACGAGGTTTAGATGTCGTTGGTGTTCCATTCAACGTTGATTTCATTTCTTGATCGATTGTACCAAGGTTCTCGTCTCAATATAGACGTTTGGTTGAGGTGTCAAGAAAGTTCCACTATATCAATTGTGCTAGAAACGATCTGGGCGATGACCACCTCACGCAAGCGTGTCGTGGAGTCTATCATTTGGTATCAAGTCTAAGTTTTCAAGCGAGCTATCTATCTTTTAAGTTTCTGTTTAAATTATTAAGTAAAAAAAAAGTATAGAAAATTTTTAGAATTTAATTTTTGATTGATTGTTATCTTTGGGATTCTTACCTTCTAAATTTTGTTTCGTGATAAGTTATTTTTGAATTAATTAGTAAAATTGAGAATTTTGCTAGATGAATTTGAAAAGAATCTATTAGAGAGAATATTTAGAGGTAAAAGGCTTAGTAGTGAGACTAATTGAGGGTAAAAGCCAATTTTGAGTGCATACACGAGTGAAACATTGATTCGAATGAAACACGTAAGGGAGTGGTGAGTAAACTATTTTCTACTAACCCTTGTGTTTGCAGGAAGTATGTCTAGTTCTAAAGATAAAGGAACTTTTGAAGATCAATCTTCAATGACATTTGAAATGAAATTTATGTTGGAAGCCATGAACAAGGAATGGAACAGAAGATGAGAGATGATGAATGAACGCCTTGATCAGATAAGAGAGACCCGAGGAGAATCATCTCAAATTCCTCATGGAGCACATAAAAAGGGGAGGACACAACAACGGGGGTCTAAAATAGAGGAAAATTATTTCGAAGGTGGATTCAGTGAAGAGGAAGAGCGTGAATCCGATTTTCTACATTGAATGCAAAAAGGTAGCTAGAGAAAAAGGAGGTCGGAATAAAGAAGATGATAACGTGAGTAGCATCAAAATGAAATTCCAGATTTCCAAGGGAGGAGCGATCCAGAAGCATACATAGAATGGGAAAAGAAGATAGTATGGGTATTTGATTGTCATAACTACTCAGATCTCAAGAAAGTTAGATTAGCTGTTACCAAATTTTCAGATTATGCCGTTACTTGATGGGATCAGTTAACTACTAGCAGAAGGAGATGTGGGGAACGTCCAATTAAAACTTGGGCGGAGATGAAGGTATTGATGAAAAAGAGATTTGTGCCAAGTCACTACCATCGGGAATTGTTTAGGAGTTTGTAGAATATGAAACAAAGAAGTAGAGTGTGGAGGACTACTTAAAGGAGATGAAGCTGTTAATGGCTTAAGCTAACATAAATGAGGATATTGAGGCAACCATGGCTCAATTTTCAGCAGGGTTAAATTGGGATGTAGCTGATTTAGTGGAACGACAATATTATGTGGAATTAGGGGATATGGTACATATGTCTATCAAAATTGAGAAGCAACTTAAGAGGAGAGGTGGATAACATTTTAATTCTACCACGGGTTCTCCATGGAAATCTAATGTTGTAAGGCGCGAGGAGAAGCCAGCTGTGATCAAACCCAAAGTGGAGTTCAAGCCAGGAACGGCTAACAACGGATGGCAAGGTAAAACTGATCAACCTTTTTCTAGTCGAAATCAAGATATCGTGTGCTTTAAATGTCAAGGAAGAGGACATATTTCTAGTTAATGTCAAAATCAGAGAACTATGTTTTTGCATGACAATGGAGAGGTGGAAACCGAGGGGGAAGAAAGTGATACTGACTCTATACCACCTTTAGAGGAGGTTGATGATAGGGAGGTTGCTATTCATGTTGATGTATTGGTTACGAGAAGAATGCTTAGTGCGTAAGTGAAAGTGAAAAGGTCGGAGCAATAAGAGAATTTATTCCACACAAGATGCCTTGTTCAAGAAAAAATTTGTTGTGTAGTAATTAATGGTGGGAGCTAGTTGCACCAACGTGGTAAGTACGACCATGGTAGAGAAGTTAGGACTGTTAACAACCAAACATCCTCAACCGTGTAGATTGTTATGGCTTAACGATAGTGGAGATGTGAGGGTTGAAAAACAGGTTCTGGTTTCGTTCACCATTGGAAAATATGTGGATGAGATTTTGTGTGATGTGGTTATAATGCAGGTAAGTCATTTCCTACTCGGGAGACCGTGGCAATTTGATAAGCGTGTGAAACACGATGGCTTCACCATTGAATACTCTTTTGTACACAATAAATGGAAAGTTACCTTGTGCCCTATGTTACCACAACAGGTTCATGAGGATCAAATTCATTTGCAAAATGATAATGTTAAAAAAAAGAGAATAAAGAAAAAGAAAAATAATATAGAAAAAGAAAGAAGAGAGAAAAATAAACATTTATGCAAAAAAAAGTGATTTGAGGAGAGATTTGGATTCTAAACAGCCGATGATTATACTTCGGTATAAGGAGGCGCTTTTGAATACTAACGCTAATGTTTCTTTGCCTATGTTTCATCTATTTTGCATGATTATAAGGATGTATTCCCGAGGAGCTCCCACAAGGACTAGCACCTACGCGGGAAATCGAACATCAAATTGACTTTGTACCCGGTGCTTCCATTCCAAACCTTCCGACTTATCGGAGTAATCCCGAGGAGACAAAGGAGTTACAAAGTCAAGTTAACGATCTAATTGAGAAAGGGTTCGTAAGGGAAATCATGAGTCCATGTGCATTTCTAGTGATCTTAATGCCAAAGAAGGATGAGAAATGGCATATATGCATTTATTGTCAAGCAGTAAATAATATTACGGTTAAAAATCGACATCCCATTCCTCGTTTAGATGACATATTAGATGAATTGCATGGGTCATATGTATTTTCAAAAATTGATCTAAAAAGTGGATATCATCAATAAGAATGCAAGAAGGTGATGAATGGAAAACAACGTTTGAAACTAAATATCGTCTTTATGAGTGGTTAGTGTTAGCTTTTGGTTTAACTAATGCACCTAATACTTTTATGCGTCTAATGAATCATGTTTTGCGTCCATTCATTGGTAAATTTGTTGTTGTTTACTTTGATGATATTCTCATATATAGTAAAAACTTGGGTGAACATGCAATGCATTTAAAATATGTTTTAGATGTACTTAGGAAGGAAAAGTTATTTGCTAATATCGAAAACTTCACGTTCTGTTCGGATAGAGTTATTTTTCTTAGTTTTGTTGTGAGTTCACAGGGAGTCCAAGTTAATGAAGAGAAAATACGTGCAATCTGAGATTGGCCGAATCCGATAAATGTGAGTCAAGTAAGAAGCTTTCATACACTTGCAAGTTTTTACTGACACTTTATTCGAAATTTTAGTGAAATTACAGCACCATTAACCGAGGTTATAAAAAAAGTGTGGGTTTTAAGTGGGGTGATGAATAGGAAAAGACATTTAATTTGATTAAAGATAAACTGACTAATGGGCCTTTACTTATTCTACCTAACTTTGCTAAAACTTTTAAAATTGAGTGTGATACTTCAGGGTTAGGAATTAGAGCTGTTTTGATGCAAGGGGGAAAACCAGTGGCTTATTTTAGTGAAAAATTGAGTGGGGCAACTTTAAACTATCCTACTTACTATAAGGAGAGGTATGCATTGGTTAGAGCATTGGAGACGGGGCAAAATTACCTGTGGCCCAATGAGTTGTGATCCACACTGATCATGGATCACTCAAATATTTCAAGGGTCAGCACAAGTTGAACAAGAGACATGCGCGATGGATGAAATTTATCGAGACATTCCCATATGTTATTCGATACAAGCAGGGTAAGGAAAATTTCGTTACAGATGCTCTTTTATGAAGGTACGTGTTGTTAATACTATTGATACGAAATTACTTGGCTTTGAACGAATCATAGAATTGTATGCTAATGACTTTGATTTCGGTAAAGAGTTTAAAACTTGTGAAAAGAATGTTGTAGGTAAATACTTTAAACTCGATGGGTTTTTATTTCGTGATAATAAGTTGTGTATACCTGCGAGTTCTTTACGCGAGTTATTGGTTAGGGAATCACTTGTTGGTGGTTTGAAAGGACACTTTGGTGTTGATAAAACTTTTGGCTATTTTTAAAGAATATTTTTATTGGCCTCATATGAAACGAGATGTCGAGCGAATTTGTGATAGATGTATTACTTGTAGACAAGTTAAATCTCGTGTTCAACCCCATGGACTTTATACACCATTGTTTATATCTGATGAAACTTTGATTGAGTTGTCAATGAATTTTAAGTTAGGTTTACCTAGGTCTAAGGATGGTAATGATTCTGTTTTTGTGATTGTGGATTGATTTTCTAAGATGACACATTTTATTCCATGTCACAAGACTGATGATGCATCCCATATAGCTAATTTGTTCTTTAGGGAAATTGTAAGATTGTAGGGTATGCCTAGAACAATTGTTTCTGATCGAGATGATAAGTTCTTAATCTATTTTTTGAAGACTTTGTGATGTAATTTGGGAAATAAAATATTATTTTCTACTACTTGTCATCCATAAACTGATGGTCAAACTTAAGTAATGAATAAAACTTTGTCTGCATTGTTAAGGGCTATCATTAAAAAGAATATCAGTCACTGAGAAGATTGTTTACCACATGTTGAGTTTGCTTATAATCGTTCAGTTCATTCTGTTACTAAATTTTCGCCATTTGAATTTTTATGGTTTTAATTCTTTAACTCCATTGGATTTATCGCCATTAACTGTTTCTAAATTAACTAATAT
Organism: Panax stipuleanatus; assembly: GCA_020205555.1. Lineage (NCBI taxonomy): Eukaryota > Viridiplantae > Streptophyta > Magnoliopsida > Apiales > Araliaceae > Panax > Panax stipuleanatus. Next base: position 122,069,085 of record CM035119.1, on the reverse strand, counting down.
GGATGGAAAGAAAAAAAATCTAAATTTGTTAAGCAATACATGAGAAGGTGAGACTCAACATTGAAAGGAGAACAGAACAATATGCTAAGCAGGCCAACAAGGTTCGATGACAAATTATCTTTGAACCGTAATATTGGGTTTGGTTACATATACGAAAAGAAAGGCTCCCAGCTCAAAGACGGTCAAAATTTCTTTCGAGGAGGGATCATCCATTTCAAGTTCTCGAGCGCATTAATGACAATGCCTTCAAATTGGATTTACACATTTTTCAGCAGATTTCTTTTATTTGTTTCCATATATTTAGGGATTTATCAATATCTTTCATATTTATAGTGTATTTAGGATTCTAATAGATGGGATTTTGATTCTAAATAAAATTGTGGATTCCTTATTGGATTCTAGGTTTTCATATTAGTATAAATAACTCATATAAATGTAATTCATACAACATTCAATAATATTCAGATTTTATCATAATTGTGAGACTATTCTTTACTTTTGGTTCTTAGAAGAATTTCTAAGTTATTTTCTTATTTTTTCTTTGAGATTCAATTTGACCTATCATACAACAATTCATAGTTGTGGGTGGCGTCTTCTACCGCATCAATCGTCAATTGTACCGAGGTTCTTGTTTCATTATAAACATGGGGTTTAGGTGTCGTTGATGTTCCATTCAACGCTGATTACATTGCTTGATCCATTGTACCAAGGTTCTCGTCTCAATATAGACGTTGGGTTGAGGTATCGAGAGAATTCCACTCAATCAATTATGCTAGAAACGATCCGGGCGACGACCACCTCACGCAAGCGTGTCGTGGAGTCTATCACTATATATATAGTCTTGCGACTGATCCTAAATCATTTAAAGAAGCTATGGCTTCTTGGGATGCTGCCTTTTGGAAGTAACCTATAAATGCTGAAATGGATTCAATCATGGGAAATAATACTTGGGTATTGACAGATTTACTTAGAGGTTCTAAACCCATAGGGTGCAAATGGGTTTATAAAACAAAGTATAACACTAATGGTACTTTTTCTGCCTTTAAAGTAAGATTAGTAGCAAAAGATTTTAGGCAAGTAGAGGGTATTGACTACTTTGATACTTATGCACCGGTAGCACGATTACTTCCATTCGACTTATTTTTGCCTTAGCTTCATTGTTTGATCTTTACATTCATCAAATGGATGTTAAGACAACATTTTTAAATGTCAATTTGAATGATGAAGTATATATGAAACAACCCGATTGTTGCTCTTAGAAATGAGGCTAAAGTATGCAAATTAGTTAATTTCTTTTATGGTCTAAAACAAGCACCAAATAGTGGCACGAGAGATTTGGTGTTGCTATTTTAAACTTTGGGTTTAAATATAATAGTGCAGATATGTGCATATACTACAAAACCATTTCTGGCTATATGGTGATAGTCTGCTTATACGTAGATGATATGTTGATCATCTGTACAAATATAGTTAGAGTAAATGAGACTAAAAAGTATCTATCATCTATCTTTAAGATGAAAGACTTAGGTGAAGTGGATACTCTTTCAGGCATCAAAATTAAAAATATAGTGGAGGTTTTGTATTAACTAAGTTTAGTCACCTCGAGCTTAAGGAGGTGAATATTCCTTTTGAGAATTGAGTTAAACTTAAAGAAAATAATGGCAGAGCTATTGCACAGCTAGAATACGCAACCATGCACTGTACTAGGCCAGATATTTCTTTTGCAGTTTCTAAACTTAGTAGATATACGAGCAGTCCTAATATTGATTATTAGAAAGCTATTGGTAGGATACTCGGATATCTTAAAAGAAGCAGTGGATTAGGATTGTTCTATAATAAATTTTCTAGTGTTTTGGAGGAATACTCTGATGCAAGTTAGATTAATAGTGTGGGATATAATAAATTCATAAGTAGGTGGATTTTCACTCTTGCCAGTGGTGTTATTTCTTGGGTAAAGAAGAAACAGACTTGTATTTCTCACCCTACTATGGAGTTAGAGTTTATAGCTTTGGCTCAGTAGGAAAAGAGACTATATTGTGATAATGAAGCTACGCTTACAAAAGCGTATAGTGGTACTTATAATGGTAAGTCTAGACATATTAGTCTAAGACATGAATTTGTGAGACAATTGATACATGATGGTATCATAACTATTATCTATGTGAAGTCAAGTAAGAACTTGATCAATCCACTTACTAAGCCTTTGACGAGAGACTTAATAAGTTTGACTACACGAGATATAAGACTTAAACCATTCTGAGCCAAGGGTGATGGGAACCCAACCTATATCTAGGTTACCCATAGTTTATAGGTTCCATGAGAAAAATAAGTCACAGTTGTTGGTTGTGTTACTATCAACTTGGTCTTATATTAGGTAGTATATAATAGTAACGTCTGTTGCACGACCGAGGATTAGCTATGCTCTTAACAAAGTGTTGCACTTATAGCAACAAAAGTGTTAGAAAAACACTTTGTCTATATGAACTAGAAGTGGAGCCGTTTCTTATAGAGAGTTATGGTTTACTCTGTAACGCTCCCAAATCCGGGTACTTTGAACCTCGGACCTGGTGCGTTTCGATACATCATCTTCGTACATATTCTATAACTACTGCGAAATTTATAAACATAAATTATTTATACTATAAGCTCTTACAACATAATCCAAGGTCTAACAACCTTAACTTACATACGTACCTTTAAAATCATCAAAAGGTTTACATAAATAATTTACATCAGATAACTTAATAGTTAAAGGTGCACAATAATCTATTCTTGTACTTGTCCTTGCCTCTATCTTTTTTTGAACATTCGTCTTAAATGAAAATATTATTATGATATAGCAAGAGTGAGAAACTACTTTGCTCAGCAAGTTTAAATACAAAAAGGATATATTATGATTGAAAAGGAATAAGCTTTCAAGTTTTTAATAATGTATAATAATTGTGAAAGAACATGAATCAAATTTCGATAATTGAATGACTGAATCAATAATGTTGTGTGGTCAACAATAACCATGAACAAATTTAACTGAACCTTACGGTAATCAAGGTGATCAGCCTTTCATACCTGATGAACATATGCAACATGCACTAAGTGCGAATCAATAATCATAGATGTGGAATAATTCTCAATAATTAATCCACTAGCATGCTTGAAACATAATAACTCGAGTTTGAGTTAGGAAAACTTGCCTTGTCTGTCGATTACTGCTTCACAATCTATTATAATCTCATTATTGAAAAGACCTATCATATATAAGATTGATATCCCAATTAGCATAATACTATTACTTTAATAATTTAACTAACATTTAACCACGCAATCAAACATTAGATAATTCCTTAGAAATATTATCGTCCTTTGATAACATTTCTATCATTTAGTCATCAACTTAAAACTTCCGTCTAATATTATTAATCACTTCTTAATATTATTAATCACTTAATAATATTTTATTCATTTCTTAATATTATTAACCATTTAACAATATCTAATATTATTAATCATTTAATAATATTCAATCGTACTTTAATATTATTAATTATTTAATAATATGTTAATTATTTACAAATATTATTAATCATTTAATAATATCTTAATCAAATATTATTAATCATTTAATAATATTTTAATCATTCAAAAATATTATTAATTATTTAATAATATTAAACTCATTATCTAATATTATTAATTAATTAATAATATTATTAATTTAAAATTAATCTAATATTATTAATCATTTAATAATATTTTAATTTAACATTAATCTAATATTAGTAATCATTTAATAATATTTTAATTTAACTTTAATATAATATTATTAATCATTTAATAATACTTTAATTTAACATTTATCTAATATTATTAATCATTTAATAATATTTTAATTTAAATATTATTAATTAAATAATATTATTTTAATATAATATTATTAGCCTTTTAATAATATTTTAATCATTTATTAAACTCATAAATAATTACTTTTATTTGTTTATCTTTTACTAATTCATTTATTTAATAAACCTAAAATGCCATAAATATAACATCACATTACTTATTTTATTCATTTATTTATAACTCAATCATTTACATGAAAAATGCCAAAACAACTCCAAAAAATTTTCTTTTCTAAGAAATATCATAATATGATTTCCTAATGAACATATATTTTTTCTGGAATTTTTCAATTCCGTTTACTATTTTTAAATTGGTCAAAACGTCGGATCTTGCAACATTTTTCATAAACTGTCCTTTAGTCCAAAAATTACAAATTTTTCAGGTAATACCCCTGTTATGTACATCTAGCCCCTGTAAACATTTTAGAAATTTATGAGTTAAACTCACTGATTTATTCGAGTTTACTTTTAAAAACACCATTTCTTGTAAAATTCATAACTCTCACTTCACACATCCAAAAATGCTCATCTTTAGACTGAACCTTGCTAACTTACCATACTAACATTCTAAATTTTCTCAGAATTTGTAAAGCAACAAAAGTAGACGAAAACGCCCTTGGACCAAAATGGCCAGTGACTATTTTCATGCTCCAGATTTTGTCTTTTGCCGGCAAGACTGTTTCGACCAAAACAGCCACCACGGCTTGAAAAATCAACATTTTTGAGTGATACCACTTGGGTTTAAAAGCAAACTTACATATCTAACACCCCTCTTTTACGGATTGCAAAAAGGACGTGTAGATTTCAAATGTTAGTTGATCAAAGTGGCCAGCTAGGGTTTTGTAGAATATAAAAACTGTTTTGGTTTTCTTCCTTTTGATTAAACTTTTTAACACCAAAAATGGTTAGATCTATACATGAAACACTCTAAATCATGTAGATCTAAGGTTTTTGAGTTCAAGATCATAGCTTGATATCAAAAACAAACACAATAAAAGTTAAACAAAGCTTAGAATTTTTATACCTTGATGTTCTTATCTTCTTCTCCTTTTTTCTCTTCTTTCTCTTCCATTGCAATCGTTTTCTCTGTCTTCCTCTCTCTTGGTTCGGGTATGGGAGTGTAGAATAAAGAGAACAAGTTCTTTTTTTTCTTTTCACTCTCTTGTTTTCTCTCTCTCTCCACATCTCTCTTTTTTCTTTTCTATCTCTTGAATATCTATCCATCTTCTCTCTCATTTAGCTTGTAAGTCTATCCAAAATAGTAAGACTTAATAAAGGAAGACACCTAGCATGGAGTGGGTGAAAAACAAATCTTGCAAATCTTAGAAAATGAATTCACCACATGTTTATTTTGCTACTTAAAGCTTTTAGAATGGTCCAAGCAAATTGGGCCATAGTTTGGGCTATCCAATTTAATTGTTTAGGCTTCCAAATAATTTGTTTTGGGCTATGTAAAATAGCATAGTCTAACTCATGAATTTTATCCTACCCTAATTATTTAATTAGGGTTTCTATTCCACTTATTTTAGAATTTGAAATACTTACATACATAGATTTAATTATATAACTTAATTAGGTTAATATAAATAATCAATTGAGATATATAAAATAAATAAATCTCTTCAGTTAATTTACTAGTATATATTTTTAATACTAGCAATCTCAAATAATTATAACCATTAGGTTAATTAATTCTTATACATAATATATAAAGATTAGGTTACATTAACTTTCTTTTATTTGTTTATTATATAAAAAACAAATAAAAACAATCACATAAGATTCATATTCATTTATTTCACATATCCACTCCATATATGTCTCAAAATAATTTAATATGTTGAGACATGTCACATAATTCTCTTAATTAGTATAAGTTTACTAGCACTTAGATCAATTACTATGATAAATCTTCAATAACTATAACCCTTAGGTTATTTAATTCTCATTCCTAATATAATATTAGGTTATATAGTTTTCTTCTTATTTCTCTTTATATAATAAATAAATAAATATATATACATATTTATAATATATATATATATATATATATATATATATATATATTTACTTAATCTCATACATGTCCCACATAAGTCATAATATATTTATCCTTATTGATAAATAATTATTAAATTCCTTTATTAGTCTAGACATTTGCTTCAATGTCTAATTAACAATATCTTTATATAACTTACTACACTCAATAAACCTTTATCATATAACTTGTCATAAATATAAATTTGACTTGCCATAATCATAATCCCTTATTGGACTTTTTATTAAATTTCTAACACTCGCCAACTAGGTTAGGCTTATTTTAATTATCTCCACAATACCTAGCTTGCCTCTTCCCAAATTAATATCTTTGGGTTCTTTTACATTACCATTCAGGCTCAACTTCCATAAGCTTGTTTAATTTAGCTTTCTATTATTCTTGTATGATCAATTTAATTAACCTTTCTGAATATATGCATATATATGATTATATATATACTCATTCTCTTTATCCTTATCATTTCTCTTTATTATACGCATTATGATTTAACACTTAATCTTTCATCTTATAAGTTCTTCTATATAATCTAGTAAGCCGAATACCTAATCTAGTAACCTTGATTATTCAAACAACTTGTTGTTTCCAACACAACAAGCTAACATAACTAATACAGCAAACTGTATACCACTCAGCAAACCGAATACCAATTCAGCAAATCGAATACACTAATTCAGCAAACTGTTTTCCCTTTTTAAATTTTTTCCAATATATCATTTCATAATCTTTTTCATTAATTCACGTAAGGTTAAAGGTAACATAATACCTTATTCTTAACATACTTCCAAATATAATTCCATTCTAGGTTTTGAATTTTGTAACCCTTATTTTCTCTACACTCTTTCAATTATTAAACCGTATAGGTTTTTTCTTAAAATTTTAATAAATCTTCTATTTTCACTCTAGGTTTTAGACTTTGACTTTTAATTTAATTATTCAAGATCCTCTAAATTTTTGGGTTGTCACATACTCGCTTAGAGGTTCAAAAAATAGGATATTGCACATAACTTTAATAGCACAAAGCGATGATAATGATCACCGTAAAGGGGGTTTTGTGTGTGTATGACAGCGTCGGTCATATCATTTGGAATAGAGGTTCAAACTACGGACATCATCTATTTCGATATGACTTTGAGTTGTTTATACTAAAAGAAGGTTCAATGTTCATCACACCTTCTATTATGCATACAAGCCTTGGAGTTGATAGATAGAGAATTGTTTGAAGAAAAGTAGTTTTTCAAACAAATGGGGGATTGTTAAATGCATCTTTTCTTTTATGAATTTTAATCAATTTTGGGTTTAATTACCCATTAATTGATTGAATTTTAAAAAAATTATACGTGCATTTAATAGTCTATAATAAGGACATTTAGAGATAACAATATATGATTCAAGCATGAATTATATATAGTATTTTAATTTTATCCAAAGTGGGGTATATGAAAAGGTGGATTGTAGTTTGCAAAAGTACTATTTCCTTTAAATCTCACATTGGTAAAGAGTATGTTAAATTATTTAATGCTTTATAAGCATAAGGAGAATAGTTTAATTTACTTGTGGTACTAAATGGAATACTTGAATCTGGTCACAATGGCGTCGCATTGGCACTTTAGGCGCACTTTGCACTTAGCACGTACGTATCGTCGCTAGGAGATTCGCCCGAGCCATGAGCCTATCTTTTTAGATAGAGCTCGAACCAAGTGAACCAGATTAAACTGCAAGCAAAGTTAGTTCATCAATTACAGTAATAATATGCACATGAACTGTTTTGTATTGATTAAAGTTATGATTACAAAATTATTTCTGTAAATGATACTTTAATTAAGAAAATTCAGTTTTATTGGTGGGAAAGCGAACCATTACATCTCCCTATACTTAGTTATATAATTCAACCTTTACAAAGATGCAAGAATAGAGATTTATCAATGAGTTGCTATCACTGTGAATATATAGGCTTGACATATAACCTGTATTAGCCTTTAGCAAACATTTTTGGTAAGGGATAATAAGCACCTTAAGTACATAGACTACCCGTGTCAATCCCTTGTTCCAATTGTTTTGTGTCTCTTTTATTCTTTCAATTACTTTATCATCCATTGAGGCAGAATACATGGAGTTTAGTCATGCAGGTAAGGAAATAATATGAATTCTTAAATTATGTATTGAACTTAGTTTAAAGCAGATCAGACACTAAGGGTAAATTATGTATTGAGCTTGGTTTAAAGTGCTATTCACTCGACAAAGATCATGCATTTCATTCACGATCAAAACATATTGATATCTAGTATCACTTTATTAGAGAGAAGGCTGATGAGAAACTGATATTATTATAAGATAAGGTTGACACAGTATTGAACAACGCAAATTTCTTAATTAAAACAGTTAATTTGGCGAAGTTTTAGTAGTGTACATTTGAGGTTGACATCAAGAAGTATTCACCAAGTGAGAGAATGTTAGTATATATATTGGCTCATATTTCAGTGAGTCCAAACAATTTGCATTATATGTATTTAGACTCGGTGATTTATTAGCATATATCCAAGTATTGGGTTTATCTAATGTTTAGAAAATCATGTATTTGAACTCGTATTATAACAAATAAGGATTTTTAGTTACTATATAAATCAATATTTGTTGTGTAGATTATTGTATAGTGTGTGAGACATATTAATAAATACGTTAGACATGTAAGACTAGCCATAATTAGTGAACTGTAGTATATTGTGTGTTCCTTCTTCTATGATTTTCCATATAATTTCTATGTGATTGTGCGTTAGATTAAATTTAAATATTCTAGCACCTTTTGAATACACATTAATTAACGATATTCATATTCACGGCCCTAGAGTGATAAATATTCTAGCACGTTTTGAATACACATTAATTAATGATATTCATATTCTCGGCCCTAGAGTGATACCAATAAATATTTTAATAAAATTATCTCATATTTCTTTCATAAACAATAATTTTTGGTTCTAATACAATATTTGCTTAGAAACACAAAGTTTTTGTTGACCAGTACCAACAAAATTGTTGGACGAGTGAATATTGACCATAGGCTTTAAGATTTACGTGGTTTTGACATCCTACAAGTTGGTGTTCTCATAAGTTCACCCAGGTGTATTTAACTTTTTGACCACACATTGTCTCCGATCATATTCATTAGAGTAGATTAAGATCTTTTCATTATACTTATTCTTAAAAAAAATTCGACATATTTAACAATAAAAGTATTATATATAATTATACAATAAAATTCGTCATAAATAATTAACTACACAATATAATTAATCACAAATATAATAATAATTAACGACACAATATAATTCAGCCTTGGATAACACCAAATTGGTGAACAAAGCCAACTTTATTTTATATATATATATATATATATATATATATATATATATATATATATATATATATATATATATATATATATCGGTCCGGATCTTAAACTTACACTTTATTCAACATACATTGCTTACTCCCCTTTAGCGACGAACTAGGCGACGGTTCGGCCCGTTATTATATATACAACTGTCGCTATAGTTTTTAGCGACGGACTACATATAGCGACGGTTGTATATATAGCGACAGACTAAACCGTAGCCCGGTCCGTTGCTAAAAAGGAAATAAACAAGGTATGTTGGATAAAGAGTAAGCTTAAATCGGCACCGATATATATAAACATGGAACATGTATGGAAAACTTGATATATGATAATTGTAAGAAATCGTCTACATACATGCAAAATCCCAACAAATAACATGTTAAGAGCAGTTGAAGGAGAAAGATATCGTCAATAACTTAATTATTTATTTACCTTCTTCATGATCCAAATAATTGAAAACGTTCCAAGTTTTCTCTCTCTCTCTCTGATCTCTTTTTGAAGCTATTAACAATACAATCCAAACTTTGTTGTTTTTACATTGATTTGAAAAAACAATATTAGTCCCACATGGAGGCAATGATTAAATAGTAGTATATACATTAGGACTTAATCAGCCAAATTAAAATACTAATATAATTAAACACTTGAGGAGAAGTTGCAACCTACATTACCGAACATGAATTTGGAAGCATTTAATTTAATATGAATGACGTCATAAATGATATAAAATTATGGGATTGTTAAAATACACAACACTTTTTTGTTATTTTCACGATAAAAGTGGCACTGTAGACGTATAACGACGGTAAAAACCGTTGTTATAGGATCTATAACGACACCTTTATTGTGGAAATAATATTTTCTGTTGTGAATTTAATAATTTCCTAAAATTATTGTAAAGAATCAAAAAACAAGTGGAAGATTTTTTAGATACTGATTTCCGGTCATCCTTCGATTTCTCCCGACCCTATAATCTGCTCCGACCAGATTACTTGCTTTGGGACACTCACTTTAAGGTATCTGTTGACATTATTTAGCAGTCCATAAGGCGCAGAGGATTGGAAGTTGACTGGAGCGGCATGGTGTGACACAAATTCTCTGTCCCCAGGTTCTCCTGCATTTTATAGTTGGCTCTCCACAATGGGTTCAAGACTAAGGGGTGCTTGATAAAAATTGAATAAATCTGAATCTGAATGAGTTGAATTTGAATTTAAATGAAAAAAGTTGTTTGATAATTAACATGTCTGAAACATCTGAATGATATAATTTTATTATTTTACCCCTCTGAAAAAATTCAAATTTGTTGTAAATTTATTTAATATTACTTAATATAATAGTTAGTATATTTTTTTTAATTTTCAATTTTTTTTTAATTTTGTTATTTTATTCAGCTGCTCATTCAGCCATTCAGCCAAAAAAATCTGACTTAGTCATTCAGCTCAATCATCTGACCGATTCAGCCATTCAGACGATTTTTTTACAAAACAAACGCATTTAATGGCTGACCGATTCAGCCATTCAAATGCAGTGGCAAAGCCACATAGAATTTGTGGGGTCAATTGAGCCCACTTAAAAAAAAAATTATTTTATAATATAAGGTAAATTTTAAAAATTTTAAGTATTATATATAAATTGACCCTACTAAAATTTTATAAATTTTCTATTATACGGGATCAAATTGAAAATTTATAACTTTGTCAATCAAATTTTAACCACATATACTCATATCCTCTCAATATATGTATATCTCTCTATAATATTTTAAACTAAATAATAATCTAATTTATATTATTTTTAAAAATAAATAATGAATTACTTACTTATAAACAGTGTGATTAAAAAAGTCTATTATGAGTCAATATAGTGTATACATACCATATATTATTACTTATTATATTTTCATTGTAATATAGTGTGTGTATATATATATATATATGATCCGAAAGTATAAAGTATTAAAAAAAATTGGCAGGGGGGCGATGCCCCCGAACCCCAGCCAAATTATTTGTAGTTTAGTAATAATTCCGACCCCACTAATAAAAGTTTTTCTGTTCAGATGTATTCAGTTCTAAAAAAACACCCCAAAGATTTTATCTTGAGTTATGGTATTGATGTGCATGTTAGCTGCCGATTCTGCCATTTGAATGCAAATTCTTCTCATCTCTTTTTTCATTGCAACTATGCTTTCCGTGTTCTATTCTATGTTATACGATTATGTGGTTGGAAGGGATTCCAACGTGATTGGGCTACTATCATTGCTTTTGTTAAAAACCCACAGCATTCTAAAACCAAACGCCTCATACTCTCCCTGTGTTTATCAGCTGCTGTCTATTATATATGGCGCGAAAGAAACGCAAGATTGCACGGAGCTAGAACCTGCAAAACCTTCTCACTGTCTGGGTCGTGAAATTACTGATCATAGTGTAAAGTGTGAACTCCACAGTTCTAATTTGTTTAGGAAGACTGCTGTTAGACAGAATTATAGTCATTTGGTCATGAATGTATTGGTATAGCTTTCCCATCTTTGGGTCTGTCCTTTGATGGTATTGAGACACCTAATTTGGGTCTTGCCCTTCTCTTTTGTATATTTCTCTCCTTTTAATACACTTTAAATTTAACAAAAAAAAAAGTTTAGTACCATGAACTGATGCTACTGGGTTTTGAGCTCCTGGAAAAGATCCATTGCAACTTCTGAACTAGACAATGTATACCACATCCTTCCATAAAAAAACTCTATTTACGTAAATTAGCAATCTATGTACATAAAAAAACATAGGAATTTAAAAGGAGAATTTTACATTTCAGTCATTCAATTAAATTAATACAAACCTTTTAATATTAAACATAAAGCTAACCTTTTAAGATTCTCACTGTTATAAGATGGAGAGATTAACTTATATAGTAGTACCTCCGTTCCTAAAAGATTGTCGTTTAAGGTTTTGACACATGGATTAAGAAAGTCATTTAATACTAGTAAAATTTGTTTGAAATTCCATCACTACCCCTTTATGAGAAATTGAAAACTATTAATACAAGGTAGAGAATTTATTGGACAATGAGAGAAGATAGGAGTAATATAGGAAAGTAAATAATTTATTCTTCTAGGAAGTTGTAAACGACAAACATTTTGGAACAAATTTTTTCTTCTAAAACGATAATCTTTTAAGAACGGAGGGAGTATATAGTACAAAAAGATTCCTTATTCTATAATAAAAATTGAACAAGTTTAAATTCGTGGCAGATTATCGAAACTAGCTTGTATGTGTCTTCTACATTTTTCATTTCTGATTTCTTCTACCGTCTATTATCATTTTTAAAAAAGATCATTTGAGCAATATGTTTACTTAAATATAGTATAATATTCACAGACAAAGCTGAACATAGATAAAGGGGACCAAACTCCATGAACATATTTAGTGCAACAATTTAGATTCTATGTCCACAAACTCTACATAAATTTAAACTTGTTCAATTTATTGCTTATTTATAATCACATGTATATTGGTATGATCCACAGGCAGAACAAATTATATAAGTCATACTAATATACATATGAATGTATATAAACAATATGTAAACGATTTTATATGATAATAGCATTATTCTTCTTTTCTCCACCTTCCTCCGTTAAAGTCGCCATTTCTTTCTCTTTCTCTTTTTCTTTTTCTCTCTCTTCTGTTATGCACTAACACCAAAAAAATGAAATATAATTTGATTAGTTTTTTTTTCTCTAAATACCTTCTCTCTCTTTCACCATCAACGTCACCTCAAAAAACAAAAATCAGTATTTTTCACTTGACAAACTTAACCCTTAATCCTACAATAAAAATCAAAATTAAAAAAAAAGAAGGTAAACATTCTATCAATTTCGAGCTATTTTAATTTTATTTTTTTGGTGCGGAGCTACATAACCATTTGAGCTATTACCCAAATTCTCAATTTCATTTAACATTAAAGAACAAAATTAGTATACATTCCACATAAATTTAAGCTGAACATATATAAAGGGGACCAAATATTGCTTACCAATAAAAATATATAAATTAAACATCTAATTGTAAGCCCCCCTTCCTATTTTAATTTCTCTCCTTGTTTTATACTATTTGTACACAATTTTTGTGTATAGTTTGTGTCCCTAACATTACTCAATTTAGATTTAGTACTGCATATAAGTTATACTTCCAAATAAGAGGCTTGGGCTTGCAGATCAAAGAAATGGATCAACTGCAATGTAGCTAAGCAACAGAAAATTTGAAATTAACACAGTTCTTTATTAGCAACAATTTTTGGAGCACAAAGTAAAAGAAGCTCATAAGATACATGTGACTAGAATAAAATAATCGAAGATCTCTCAAATTCTTTACAGTAAAGTAAATAAATTACACGAAACAACTCCTTTGGGAAAACAAGAATCAGATTGTAACAAACCATACAAACTCCTGCTATCACAACCATGACCAAATAAATAAACCTTTGAACCCAATTTTGTTTGAAGATAGTATAATCCTAATATGTAAGAGGGCCACGAGGCAAGTAAAAACAAACTGGTCCGAATCAAAAAGGTTGAAGCTATGAAATGCACTGCCGGGGACCTTATTAAAATGATAATCTGGTTTGGATGATTTATTTCTGAATCTTCTCTTTATGGAGCCTTCATTTATTTTTAAACTAACAACTGCAAGTAAACATAAGAAAAAGTTAATAATTAGATCATAGATGTACATTTTATTTGAATCTTATTGTTCATAAGTAAACATGGAAAAAAAATATTGCTAGTTACAATGTGTAATGAACAAAATACTTACATGATTGCTGGTGGCAAGTGACTAAGCAATGAGACCTTAGTATTGAGTTGGTGGTGGTGGAGAAGCATAGATGTAAACCGGAGGTGGAGGTGATTTCACTGGTGGGGGAGGTGATGAATAGTAGTATGGGGGAGGGGGGGATTTCACCGGTGGGGGAGGTGAGGAGTAGTGGTATGGGGGAGGAGGGGATTTCACTGGTGGCGGTGGTGATGAGTAGTGGTATGGAGGAGGAGGGGATTCCACTGGTGGGGGAGGTGAGGAGTAGTGGTATGGGGGAGGAGGTGATTTTACAGGTGGTGGTGGTGATGAGTAGTGGTATGGGGGAGGTGGGGATTTCAACGGTGGTGGTGGTGAGGAGTAATGGTATGGGGGAGGTGGTGATTTCACTGGTGGTGGAGGTGAGGAGTAGTGATATGGGGGAGGTGGAGATTTCACAGGTGGTGGAGGTGAGGAGTAGTGGTATGGGGGAGGTGGGGATTTCACTGGTGGTGGTGGTGAGGAGTAATGGTATGGGGGAGGTGGTGATTTCACTGGTGGTGGAGGTGAGGAGTAGTGGTATGGGGGAGGTGGAGACTTCACGGGTGGTGGAGGTGACGAGTAGTGATATGGGGGAGGTGATGATTTCACGGGTGGAGGTGGTGACGAGTAGTGGTATGGCGGTGGAGGAGATTTCACTGGTGGTGGTGGTGATGAGTAGTAATATGGGGGAGGTGGTGATTTTGCTGGTGGTGGAGGTGATGAGTAGTGATAGGGCGGAGGAGGAGATTTCACAGGTGGTGGAGGTGAGGAGTAGTGGTATGGAGGAGGAGGAGATTTCACAGGTGGTGGAGGTGAGGAGTAGTGGTATGGGGGTGGAGGGGATTTTACTGGTGGTGGTGGTGAAGAGTAATGGTATTGGGGAGGAGGAGATTTCACTGGTGGTGGTGGTGATGAGTAGTGGTATGGTGGAGGAGGAGATTTCACAGGTGGTGGAGGTGATGAGTAGTGGTATGGGGGAGGTGGTGATTTCACAGGTGGGGGAGGTGAAGAATAATGGTATGGGGGAGGTGGCGATTTTATAGGTGGAGGTGGTGAAGAATAATGGTATGGTGGTGGAGGGGATTTTATTGGCGGGGGAGGTGATGAGTAATGGTATGGAGGTGGTGGAGATTTCATTGGTGGTGGAGGTGATGAGTAGTAGTACGGGGGAGGAGGGGATTTCTCTGGTGGTGGAGGTGATGAGTAGTGGTATGGGGGAGGTGGTGATTTGACAGGTGGAGGAGGTGAAGAATAATGATATGGCGGTGGAGGGGATTTTACGGGTGGTGGAGGTGATGAGTAGTGGTACGGGGGAGGAGGGGATTTCACTGGTGGTGGAGGTGATGAATAATAATATGGGGGAGGAGGAGATTTCACTGGTGGAGGAGGTGAAGAATAATGATACGGTGGTGGAGGGGATTTTACAGGTGGGGGAGGTGATGTGTAGTGGTAAGGAGGAGGAGGGGATGTCACTGGTGGTGGAGGTGACGAGTAATAGTATGGAGGAGGAGGGGATTTCACCGGTGGTGGAGGTGATGAGTAGTGATATGGGGGAGGAGGTGATTTTACCGGTGGTGGAGGTGATGAATAGTAGTATGGGGGAGGAGGTGATTTTATGGGTGGGGGAGGTGATGAATAGTAGTACGGTGGGGGAGGAGATGAAGATGGTGGTGGGGGAGACTTGTAGTAGTAATGAGGTGGAGGGGATGACGAAGGTGGTGGTGGAGACTTGTAGTAGTAAGGAGTTGGGGCCGGAGACTTGGGAGGTGGTGGTGGAGACTTGTAGTAGTAAGGAGTTGGGGCCGGAGACTTGAGAGGTGGTGGTGGAGACTTGTAGTAATAAGTTGGTGGCGGATACTTCACTGGTGGTGGTGGAGACTTGTACACATAAGTCGGTGGTGGCGGTGACTTATATACATAAGTTGGTGGGGGAGGGGAAGTGTAGTAATAAGGAGATGGGGTTGGCTTGGGCTTCTCACACTGCTCGTAAGGAGTCTTGGGAGCATAAGCAAATGGCTTGGCAGATAACACAACTTCATATTTATTCTTAGACTTGACTTCGAGTTTAGCACCCTTGATACCCCAATGAAGGTTTGTTGGGATGTTGCATTTTGAACCTTCTGGTGCCTTGTAGAGCGCAGATTTGCATGCCTTTGCTCCATACTTTCCATACTCAAATCCTTCAACTGTGATGCTGTATTTACCATTGATCTTGGTTGTACCATATGCAACTACACTTTTGTCACCTGCCTTGCATGTCACCTTCACAACAGCACCTGTTTCCACATGCTAAATTATAAGCACCAAATCTTCAACTTGTTTGACTAATTAATTATTCATATTTCTGTGGCTCTTACTTACCTACTACAATTATTATATAATTTTGTCTGTCTTTGTCTTTGTCATATGACCCATTCAAACACATGAACTATTATTCTTTTTATTATTAAACTACTTACTTACCTATACAAGTGATTAAATATATTTTCAATTACCTACTACAAGTGATTAAAGCTTTAAATAAGGTGTGCACATAATTTTATGTCATTTTACTTTTTTTTAATTAATATATATATATATATATATACACACACGATGTACACGCATATAACTGTCTACCAAGCTTTGGGGTTTCTTTTATGATAAAACTAATTAATTACCTGAAAAACCAAATGTGTATGTACTGATTATTGTGCAATATAGTATGGATGCATATTACTCCTATTAAATAGTTTTCATATTGGCTCAAAGAAAGAGGTATCAAATTAAGTATAGAAACCACATAATTAAATGAACATAATTAAAATGAGAATATAGTACGTACCTTTGAGGTGTTTCTTTGCATGGGACTTGATTGGATGTGTCCAGTCATAGCATTGGTAACAGTAAACCTTTCCAACAACCTTGACTATAAATGGATGGTGAGGATGAGGGGGAGTATAGGGGACAGGTGGTGGTGGAGATGTGTAGTAATAGGGAGCAGGAGGGGACTTCACCGGAGGCGGTGGAGATGTGTAGTAGTAGGGTGGTGGAGGAGAATATGCCGGTGGCGGCGGGGACTTGTAGTAGTAAGGTGGCGGTGGGGATTTAACCGGAGGTGGTGGAGATTTGTAGTAGTAGGGTGGTGGAGGAGAATGTGTAGGTGGTGGAGGGGACTTGTAGTAGTAAGGTGGTGGTGGTGGGGACTTTACTGGTGGTGGTGGAGATTTGTAGTAGTAGGGTGGTGGAGGAGAATGTGTAGGTGGTGGAGGAGACTTGTAGTAGTAAGGTGGCGGTGGGGACTTTACTGGTGGTGGTGGAGACTTGTAGTAGTAAGGAGGAGGAGATGGTGAAGGTGGTGGAGGAGATTTGTAATAGTATGGTGGTGGTGGGGAAGGAGAGGGTGGTGGTGGAGATTTGTAGACATAAGGTGGTGGTGGAGAGGGTGATGGTGGTGGTGGAGATTTGTAGACATATGGTGGTGGTGGAGATGGAGAGGGTGGTGGTGGAGATTTGTACTCATATGGTGGTGGTGGAGACGGTGATGGTGGTGGTGGAGATTTGTACTCATAAGGTGGTGGTGGAGATGGAGAGGGTGGTGGTGGAGATTTGTATACATATGGAGGCGGCGGAGACGGTGATGGTGGTGGTGGAGACTTGTAAACATATGGAGGTGGTGGAGAAGGTGATGGCGGTGGAGGTGACTTATAAACATATGGTGGTGGTGGAGACGGGGAAGGAGGAGGTGGAGACTTGTACTCATATGGTGGTGGAGGTGATGGCGAAGGCGGTGGTGGTGACTTGTATTCATAAGGTGGTGGTGGTGAAGAATATATGTAAGGATCAGCCGAGACTCCCATGTTGCTTGCAACAACCAAAATGGACAATGCCACCAACATTTGTGGCAAAAGACCACCCCTAGAGGGGCGGCCACCGCCGTGACCTCTCATTGCTCGCCGGAGAATTCCCCAATTCCGGCTACTGGATCACGCCTTAATATTTACCTAGCTTTAGAATAAGAATTGAGAAAGAGAGAGAGAGAGATTGAGAGACAGTAGTTTAGGAAACCTCTTAATTAGCGGTTTAGTTAGAAAGGTAATGATATAAAATGGTTCATGTACAAAGTTTTTATACTAAAATGCAGTGAGGAATAGTCGTTAGAACAAAGCTGTCAATTAGTGACCAATTCAATTTTTATTTATTTTTATTATTAGAGTAAACCAAGTAACGCTGTAACGGGCTCTCCACAGCTGGAAATTCTGATTATTATAAGGCCTTGTTTGGATCACTTCATATTTATTTAGCAGTTTTCTTCTGCTAGCAAGCCACCTGCTACACATGCATATTCTATGGCATTTGATGCTATGCACTACTTCCAATCTCGTTGCAGTTTTTAATTTGTTTTATGTTGTAGCTTATCAATCTATGAACAGTTGCTACATGCGGAAATTCGAACCATTTTCTATTTAATTTCCCTTTAGTTTTTGTTTTCCTTCTAATTACTGGATATTTCGTAATTTTGTACATGAATTATCGATCTTTTTTCTTCTTTTTTTTGGACAAGAAAAAGAAAACTAAATTATAGATCTATGGTATGTTCGGTTACCAACGTTTATATAACATTTACAGTAGTAGCGTTTAGACGTTTGATCACTGTACTAAAAAAAATGCGTTTCGTTTGAGCTCAAAATTTTGTATTTGTGAGTTAAATAAAATACATTTAAAACAAGCTGTTTGTAGACTATGAAATTAATTCTCGGAGTGTTTTTGAAACTCCAAATACATCAAACACTTCATAAACGAGTAAGTTAATTAAAATCTTGTAATTTGACATTGCAAATTTAATTTTCTTACTTGACTCAAACGGAAATAATGAGATGGTTAATTGAATCAAATAGATTTCTAATGGGTCGATCCGAAAGGACAAACTTGGATCAATATTGACAACTCTAAAGGCTTAGCTATGCTTGAACGAGAGCAGATTCTCTGTCCCTAAATTCTCTGTCTCCTTGTGTCCCACCACTTAAATGTTGACATTTGTCTTTTTTTTTTTAATTTTAGAGTTAATTGGTGTTAAGTAAGAGAATATGTGTCAACATTTAAATGATGGGACACAAGGGGACATGAAATTTGGGGACAGAAGATCTGCTCTCTGCTTGAACGGTTGAACCTACACCAAATAACAAGAAACATTCATGGAGCAATTCAATTAATCATTTGATTGAGATAGTCTTGGTCAAACACATAACATATAATTCCCATTTGATACAACTATTAATTTTATTTAATGAGATGTAAATTAAAGATAGATAATAGGAGTAGTTTGTTTTTCTTTTTCTATGAGAATTGCATGTGATATTTCTCAATAATGGAAGTGCATGTGGGTGGGTACAATCAAATTGGTTTAATTTTTGCAGTTTTTTTGGAGTGTGTGTGTGTGTGCGAAGGTATTTGATGAGCAACACACAAATGAAAAGAGATTCGAGAAAAACAAGTCTCATAATACCAATTTAAAGAAATTTACCCCTCAATTAAACTATCAAGCAATTCGCTGAAAAATAAATAAATAAATAAAAACTATTAACTAATTATTGAAGAAATTGACAAAAGAATTGAGTAATTAATACACTTAATTAAGACGGTGGTAATTAACTCGGAGTTGTATAAAGCGTTTCTTTTTCCTTACTTAATTCTTAGTACTATACTACTATTAATTAATCAGAAGTCAATTCTAATGATAAGCACCGCTTAACCAAAACATAACACCAAGTCACAAATTAATTCGTTGCATATGATGGCATCCTAATTTTAATTAATGTGCATTAGCTGTATATTGACAATTACATTATAGAAATAAAATAGTAGACGGTGTAATTCAAAAACTTCACTTAAATACTACTTCCACTTTGAATTATAAGATCAATAAAACTTTTTAAAAGTCAATTTTAATGTGCATTAGCTGTATATTAACTTTTTCCTAGAATATACTAGAAGCTCCATTCTGAATTATAAGATCAATAAACTTTTCAAAAGTCAATTTCAGATATTTTTAAGCTCAAAAGTTACATGATGAATTATGTAGTTTATGCCAATATAATTATAAATATCATAAATTACACCTAAAAATATACTACTAATTACAAGAGTTAATATTTTCAAAACTTAAACGAATCACGCTTATTTTAAATTTATAAATATTTCAAATTAATTGTTAAAAAATTAGTATTAGTTTTATAATTTAAAATAAGCTTTTGTCGTTAGTAGGGTCCGAGGCGCCCCTATGAATCCGTAAATCCGAGGGAATATTTTTATTGAAACATAAAAGAGACGTAAATGTAAAACAAACCGGATCCTAGTCCCCAAAAGTTTAGTAGTTGATTTATGCAAAAGCCATCAGACCGGACCTCTGCAGCCACTTCTTCAAAAGGGAGGAAAGAACAAAAATAAAGAAGGGGGCGGCTATATGTGTCAACTTATTTTTTAATTACAGGCTGTTGAGAAATATATATACAAGAAGCCAAGCAACTTCCTTGACCTAACATATATTTTACCGTTAGTATATTTTACCGTTAACACGTTATTCCATGAACCAAACCCCACCTTAGTATATTTTACCGTTAAGACGTTATCCCACCCCCACCCCCACCCCCACGCCCACCCCCAGGACAGATTTAAGATATGTTTTCAGTAAGGACGGATTTTTTTAAGTTGAAAATTAAAGTGATTGGTTGAAATTTAGCGAATTAGAGAGTTTGAATACATTATACATCGTGTATTTAGTTTTTTTTAAAGTAATAGTAGTTTAAGTTTTTTATTGCCACTCTAAGTTTAATTTTTTTATAAATTTGTCCCCTTAGGTTTATTAAATTTTATTTTTGTTCCTATCTGTATACCTAAAAATAAAAATAAAAATAAAAATAAAAATAAAGGTTCAACACAGACATTGTGTATTCTGGTCTCCACATAGATCTGCCACTGCCCACCCCACCCCAACCCCACCCAAAAAAAAGTACCCTAGAATGTTAAACCTGTTAGTAAAAATGAACGGAAACTATATATATATATATATATATATATATATATATATATATTAACTTTTCTCAAACTCCTGAATTTAATTTGTCAAAGCTAGTACTTAGTACTATGTTCTTAAGACAATTATGTCATTCGTACGGTGCTCAAAGTTGATAGCACTTGTCTCCCAAGATACAATGACAATCGTATACTATAGTAGCTGTTGGGCCATAATTACTTGGGTTTATCGGGTCAAGCTTATTTGGGCCTTTGGAGTGTTGGGCTATTATTTAAATGATGGTTTAATTGGGCTTGGGTGGAGAATTGTTGGTGTGGACAGGTGTCAGGTTGAGAGTCCATTACCTTAATTGATAAGAATTTGGTTTAATCATATATTAGTGGAGAAGTTAGTGGGAAACATTGATTTGACGGGGATTGCATGCAATTAGCTGATGTCATGGACGGTGCTTGCATGCAAAGGCAGTGAGACTAATATAAAGTACGGAGCACTACACAATGGAAGGTAATATGAAATATACATTTTACTCTACCAGACACTAGAGCACACAACCTCCATTATTAACCTTTTTTTGGCTTGTACTTATTCTCACACTGGAGCAATCCCCGGCGGCCCAAAGTCGACGAGATCTTGGTGCTGACTCGTTTTCTGTGCAGGATTGGATGCGCTTTTGGTGATTGAGGCACGTGAGAGGATCTTGGAGTTAACATTGGCGCTAGAAGGAGGGTTTTTCTAGTGATTCTAGTTTTCAATCACAATTATTTAGCGTCCTACATCGGAAGTTATGGTGAAAAGTAGGACGGTTACAGCTGAAGGGCAACCCACGGCTGCAAGTTTTTCTCAACAGAGGGTTTCTGTAAAAGATAGGTTGGGTCCTTCAAAGAGTATTCATGACAGACTTGGGTCACAGGATGCTCCGGAGAGATCGCATGCAAGAGATCATGGTGATGCTAAAAGGAAGTTATTTTCTACTACCAGTAAAGGACCTGTTAAAGATCGAAAAAAGGGTAGAAGGCACACCGCCTAGAACCCAACACTGAGAAGGAATATGCAGACAAGGCAGTCTACTCTGGCTAAGATGGCATAGGAGACTGATATGGCTTTGAAGGTACTTCTGCAGCAAAGGGAGGAGATTTCCAAACAGATGGTTTTTGTGGTTGAAATGGAAGGTGGAGCATCCAGTTATACTCAGCCCGTAGAGCGGGGTAGGTCTTTGGGTAAACGAACAAGGGTGATGAAGATTCCTAGGCGTTCGAAAAATAGGCTTCGGAACCATTCTCCTATCTAGAGTAGAGAGAGACGTCGTTCTCCCGAAAGTCCAAAGAGGGCATCCCGCCCTGTGGATTCTCGGGATGACGGTAACGACAGGAGACGAAGCAGATCAAGAGGACGCTCTCCCGAAGCTTCAAGGAAGGTACCTCATCTTGAATATTATCAGTTCAGTGAAAAGGATAGAAGCCGAAGCAGATCAAGAGGTCGTTCTCCTGGGAATCCGAAAGAGGCACACCACCTTGTGGATTCTTGCTTCAGCCGAAGCAGATCAAGTAGTCGTTCTCCTGGGAATCCAAAGAAGGGCACACTGCCCTGTGGATTCTCGCTTCAGCCGAAGTGAAAGACGAAGTTCTTCGGGAGAATCCAGTTCAGATGGAAAAGGCCGAACCAAACAGAAGAAGAAATGCTCCCCAAAGAAGGAAGTTTCGCCGAAGACCGAAGGAGTTGAATTCTTGGCCGAAGAGATGAAGGAGCTTCAGAAGCAACTGGCAGAAGTTCGGCAAGGGAAAGAGAGTTCGGGAAAGAAGGCATCTCCCTTCTCTTCGGAAATCCTTCGAGAGAAGGCAGATCCTAATAAAAAGCTGCCTCATATGAAAAGTTATGATGGCTCAGGGGATCCGTATGACCACAACCAGGCGTTCGAATAGGTTGATGGATTATTACGACTTTTCAGATACAGCTAAGTGCCAGACCTTTGTGACGACGTTGAGGAAAGACGCAAGGCCAGTGGATGGGAACTTTGGCTCCAGACTCGATTTCGTCATGGGCTGATTTGTGTGACAAGTTCCATGCTCGGTTCGGGAGTAATAAGAGAAGAAGGAAAACCCACAGGGTCATTGGCACAGGTTAGACAGTATCTGAATGAGACTCTGGGCCAGTATATGAAAAGGTTCAGAGAAGCGGTGGGGCAGGTGTCAGACCTTAATGATCTTCAGGCTGTGGGGTTATTCCAGAACGGCTTAGATTTGGTAAAGTCTGAGAAGCTGGTAAAGAAGCTGATGTTTAATCATTCGAAGAGCTTGGCCGAAGCATTTGAAAAGGCAGAAGGATTCATCGTGGTAAAAGAAGCAATGAACAGCTTGAAGCAGGGTTCTTCGGAATAGGCTAAGGATAAAGACAAGGAGAAGTCCGATGGCAATCAGAAAAAGAGTGGTGGCAACAATGATCGATTTGATGGTAATCAGAAGAGGTATAACAGCAATTGGGTACCAAGAGGAGGCCGTCCACCTGTTCCGGATACGAAGGTGAATAAGGTATATACTCAACTTAATACAGATTGGGCTACTATTCTAGAACAGATAAAGAACCAGCCCTATTTCGAGCAGACTCGGGATAATCTTAATCCAGGGATAGGGAATCCTCATAGATATTGTGATTACCATCAGGCGGTTGGGCATGATACGAATTCTTGCTGGGATTTGAGAGAGTTCATTGAAAGGAAAGTCCAAAGTGGAGCTTTAGTTCAGTATGTGGCAGGACGAGAGCCCCAGAGGGAGCAGCCGAGGAATAGGGTGTCTGCTCAGGTAGCCCAACCAGAGCAACCAGTTTAGAATCAACCAGCGAGGCATGTGGTGGATGTGATTACTGGAGGTAACGTCAGCAAAGTTGTCGGGAAGAAGCGACGAGGATATCTAGATTCAGTGATGGCGGTGGCGGATAAACTCCCGAAGACTGAAAAGGCGTACCCAAGTTCGGTGATCTTTTTCACTGGATGATGATTTCCCTTCAGAACCGATCGAACCACACGAGAGAGCTCTGGTGATTACTGCACAAGTGGGTTCGGTGGACATGAAGAGGATGATGATAGATAATGGGTCTTCGGTAGATATTTTGTATGTACATGCTTACCAGAGGATGCACTTGGATGGAAAAAAGATGGAAGTTGGGCATGAGGCTCCTTTATATGGGTTTAGCAACGATCCGGTCAAAGTGGCGTGAACTATCGAGCTGCCAGTCATCTTCGGGACAGCTCCACGGCAGGTAGAAATTATGTGTAAATGTTATGTTGTGTCTGTGGATTCAGCATATAATGCCATTTTGGGGAGGCCTACTTTGACAGCTCTTCAGGCTGTCACATCAATTCTCCATTTTAAAATTAAATTTTCCGACTCCACATGGAGTTGGGGAGGTTGCTGGAGATTTGGACCTGGCGAGGAGATGTTACCGAAATACTTTGATTACTTCGGGTGTTGGAGTCAGCAAGCAGAAACAAACTATGGCTATTGAGATTGACCCGTTTACAGAAAGCGGTACAGAGCCATTGGTTATGCCAGCGGAAGAGGACTGAAGAGATGGAATTGATTCCAGGAAAGAGCGACAAGGCTGTGAAGATAGGTTCGGGACTGCCGGAACCTTTCCGGACAAACCTGATGGAGTTACTTCGGTGCTATGCTGATGTCTTTGCTTGGGTCCCCAGTGACATGCCTGGGGTGAGTCGTGAAGTTGCCGAGCATAGCCTACACGTGGATCCAGCGAAGAAGCCAGTTCGGTAGAAGAGGAGGATTTTCGCCCCAGAAAGATAAAAGATAATTGATGAGGAGATTGCAAAGTTGTTGGCAGCAGATTTTATATTTAAGATCGATTATCCAGAGTAGGATGGCGAATGTAGTTCTGGTGAAGAAGCATAATGGAAAGTGGAGAGTTTCCATAGATTACACTGATCTGAACAAGACGTTCCCGAAGGACTTTTATCCTTTGCCTCACATCGATCAACTTATTGATGCGACTTTCGGGGTATGCCTTACTTAGCTTTATGGATGCTTTTTCGAGTTATCATCAGATTTCTATGTGTAAGAAGATATCCCGAAGACAACTTTTATCACTCATCGGTCAGTGTATGCTTATAAGAAGATGACGTTTGGCTTGTTGAACGCGGGAGCTACTTATCAGAGGATGATGAATCACGTCTTCACGAAGCAGTTGGGGAAGAACATGGAGGTCTAAGTTGATGATATGATTGTCAAGAGTATGTCGATTCAAGGTCATCTGGACGATCTGGAGGAGTGTTTTCAGACGGTCCGTCATTACAACTTGAAGCTGAATCCGACCAAGTGCACCTTCGGGCTTGGAGCAGGGAAGTTCTTAGGTTATTTAGTCAGCAAAAGAGGAATAGAGGCAATTCCAGAGAAGATCCAAGCTATTTTAGATATGAAATCTCCACAGTCCTATAAAGATGTTCAGCGTTTGACGGGTCGGATAGCAGCTTTGAGGAGATTCATGTCTAAGTCGGCAGAAAGGTGTTTGCCGTTCTTTGACACGTTGAAAGGGCCGAAGAATAGCAAGACGTTTCAGTGGACTTCAGAATGTGAAGATGCTTTCCAGGAAATCAAGAAATATTTGTCTTCGGCGTCTTTGTTGGTGAAGCCAGTTCCTGCTGAACCTTTGTATTTGTATCTGGAGGTAAGTTCGTTGGCAGTAGAAGAAGTTTTGGTGTGGGAGATTGGGGGTAAGCAGCACCCGGTTTACTATGTGAGCCATTCCCTAAGGGGTGCAGAGACAAGGTATCCAAACCTTGAAAAGTTTGCCTTTGCCTTGATAGTGGCTAGTTGAAAGCTTAGGCAATACTTTCAAGGTCAGATAATAGTGGTATACATAGATCAGCCACTGAAGAAGGTGTTGGGAAAGCCAAAAGTTTCGGGGAGACTCGCTGCGTGAACGATGGAGCTGTCTCAGTTCTTTATAGAGTATCATCCTCGGACAGCTATTAAAGGTCAAGCCTTAGCTGATTTTGTGGTCCAATGTTCGTTCTCCGAAGATGATGAGAATCTAAATGAGGTGGAAGGGTCTGAGAAGGCGGTAGCAGTGCTTCAGTAGATGCAGAGCTCATGGACGTTGTATGCTGATGGATCTTCAACTTCGGATGTCAGTGAGGGCTGATATTATTTTGATGAGTCCAGAGGGATTCAAGGTGTAGCAGGCTATCAGATTTGGATTCAGGACAACGAATAATGAGGCTGAGTATGAAGCAGTGTTAGTAGGGTTGCGGTTAGCAAAGAGTTTGGAGGTTCAGAGGTTGATCATGTGACGCCCCCAAAATAGGTTCAATATCAACCCATTCTGAGTCACCAAATACATGGTACAGAATTCTAAATATAAATCTTTTATAACAAAAGGTCGTGAGAAATACGACCATACAACTATGAATTTCAATGCAAATCGTATATAATACGAAATATAAACATTCAAATTCATTCCTTATTCATTACAATTATTATCCCATTATTTTATAGAATAGTGGGGACTTCTACAGATCTAACACTGATCAGCACACTGTTCCCCGACTAGTCCCCGCAACATTCTCATTCCCTGAAGAGGACAATAGATGAAAAGGGTGAGCTCAACTAGCCCAGTAAAGAATAGTATGACTAAGATAATGGAAAATAAATTATCGTTAGTCTTCAACAATTCAGATAAAATATTATTGACAACAAGTTTTAAATCAATATTCACAGCGAAAATAACAATTCATTAGAAGATTTAAGTAGAGAATGAAGTCTACTATCTTCTATGATTTAAAAATTCATCATCAATATTTTATCCCTATAACATCAATCAATATACATCTCGAATCAAATATTCATCTTTGCACTACGGACCAAAGATATTCATTTGTATCACCAGTGGTCATGTTCATCTCAACACCTGTTCATCTTTGCACTATAGGGCCAAAGATATTCATCAGGTAATCATTCATCTTTGCTCTACAGGCCAAAGATATTCAGTTATATCACCATTTAGGACTGAGGATGATGAAAAATAATATAAATAACGAATCCAGTGAGATAAAGGACAAAGATTAGGGATTCGTAATTTAGTTTATCCAAGTTCAAGAATATTCCATAATAATACTTTGTGGAGCAAAATTCAAGAATGAAGATCAAAACTTGGATCCAATCAAAGATAGGAACCTTAACAAGCAACTTGGACAAATAGAAGAAAATTTAATTTTTTCGTGAATAGTGCCGTATACGTGAATAGTAACCCCGACGGAAAAAGTAAGAATTTCATAATAAAATCCATGACAATATTTTGGTATAATGATATTGAAAAGAATAACATCGTTTACTGAAAGAAAATAACATCCCTTACCTTAACAGAAAAGTAGTTTTGGCTGAATATCGGATATTATGTGGACGAAAACTTTCACCGTAATTCACACTCAAACTATCCTTATACTCACAAAAAATACGCTCGATATTATAGAGAGAAAATTTTCTGATTCTGGTGTGATTTTCATTTCTAACTAAGCACCCTATTTATAGGAAAATGCTAGGATGCCAGGATTGACTAAATTTTACGCAGGTGCAAAATAAGGGCTGCTGCCTATCAAATTGGATTTTCAAAAATTAACATTTTTCCACACAAAACAAAAGTGGGGCCCACCATTTTATTTAAAAAAATATTTATTCGAAACTTCAATAATTCATAATAAATAACCTTTTATCAGAAAAATACGAATTCTATGTCTTTCTCATAGAAAATTTAATTCTCTACAATTTTGTAGAAGTAAGTTTTCCAAATTTCCTAACCGAAAATAGCCGAAATCCACAAACGGATAATTTTTCACAGCAAAATACTGATAAAAATACATCAGCACTAATTCCTTCTTTTATATCCACAAAAAATACATATTTTCTTATCTTATAAATTAATAATTAATTATTCACAAATAATATTACAGAACTACAATATTAATAACTAGGTCGTTCCCAGGAAAGAGGGGGCCTTCCGATAAGGAATTTTTTCTTACTAGCGCGCAATTAAATAACCTCTCCTAGACAGAACTTTCTTAGACATTGCCAATAATGCTATTTAATAATATTATTCAAATAATAAGAGTGACAATTATTGATTTAATAATGTGAAATACTGTGCAATGACAATTATTGAATCAATAATATAAAATATCAACGTAGCAATTATTGAACCAATAAAATATTATGCAATTGTAGCAATTACTGAATCAATAATATAAAATATTGAACAGTAATTACTGTAACAATTATTGAGTAGTGACTTCTTACGTAAGAACCAATAATTCAAAATACTATGCAATACCGTGTGCTACTGTGCACAACGCGTATTACTGTATTTTTATCACTGGATATTTTAACAGTTTAACCGTAACAGTTTTACCGTTATTTATAAAAAGATTATTTCTGTCGCTTTCTATATCCAACAGTTATTCCGTTGTGGGGCCCACAAATAGTTTTGCCGTCGTACGAATATTCCCCGACAACAAGAATATTCCACGATCAAATGAATATTCCCTGACAACAATGAATATTTTATAACCACTTACTTATTTTGAAATATTTGCACATTTCACCCATAACTTTTTACATTTATCAAATCAACACCTTACTATTTCAAAATAATATATAAAGAAAATTAAATCTTTATTCATAAATGTTGGGGTCTTACAGATCATCTACAGTGACACACAGTTGGTCATCAAGCAAGTTTCAGGGGAGTATGAGGCTTGGGGTTCGAGAATGATTAAATATATTGCCTAGTTGAAGGATCGGCTTCGGCATTTTGATTCTTATGAGTTTCAAGGGGTCGATCGAACTGATAATTCAATTGCAGATGCATTGTCAAAGTTAGCTACTACTGAGGCCACTACCTACGGTGGATCAGTTTATTTAGAGATTTTGAAGCAACCCAGCATTCAGCATGGGGAAGTGATGTGTGTCGAGCGATCTGATTGCTGGATAACCCCGTATATAAACTATTTGGCCGATGCGTATTGCCTTCGGATCAAATGCTGGCCAAGAAAGTAAAGTATAAAAGTTCGAACTTCGTGCTTATTGATGGAGATCTTTATCGAAGGGCTTACTCCTCTCCTTTGCTGAAGTGTTTGGTTCCCTCTGAAGCTGATTATATCCTTCTAGAAGTTCATGAAGGTATTTGTGGTGATCACATGGCTGCAAAATCATTAGCGTATAAGGTTCTTCGTCAGGGATATTATTGGACTAATAATTTTCAGAGAGGCTATTGATTATGTGAAGAAGTGCCAGAAGTGCCAGCTAAACAGTCCTGATCCCATATCAGCCACCAGAAGAGCTATACCCAGTTCTGTCTCCTATACATTTTGCTGTTTGGGGGGCGATATACTGGGTCTACTACCAAAGGAAAAAGGGACAAGTCAATTTTGTTATAGTAGCGATTGATTATATGACTAAGTAGGTGGAGGCCAAATCGCTTAGGTCAATCACGGAGTAAGAATGCTTTGAAGTTTTTGAAGGAGCAGGTGGTGTACCGTTTTGGCATTCCTATGGTGGTAGTTTCGGATAATGGACGTCAGTTTGTTGGCTCAAAATTTGAAGCATTCTTGAAGGGGTTAAGGATTCAGCATAGAAAGACTTCGGTTGCTCATCCGCAGTCTAATGGGCAAGTTGAAGTAACTAACAGAACACTTCTGAATGGAATTAAGAAAAGGCTGGATGAAGCAAAAGGTAGATGGCCAGAGGAGTTGCTCAGTGTGTTATGGGCTTATCGAACTACGCTGAGAACTACAACGGGAGACTTCACCTTTTAGATTGGCCTATGGTTCGGATGCATTGATTCCTGTGGAAATTGGGTCTACCAGTCTTCGGGTCAATCAGTTTCGGGAGGTGTACAACGATGAGGGACTTAAAGCCAACTTGGATTTGCTTGAAGAGGTCAGGGAAGCAGCCTTGGTAAAATTGGCGACCTATCAGCGTCGTGTGGCCAAGCATTATAATAAAGGAGTAAAGCTTCGAAGGTTTGAAGTGGGAGATTTTGTTCTTCGGGAGGTGGAAGCTTCTACACCTCAGAATATGGGAAAGTTGATGCCGAATTGGGAAGGCCCTTATGAGGTTGTCGGTGTGACGAAGCCAGGAAATTATCGATTGCGAGCATTGGATGGGTCAGAGATAAAGAACACTTGGCATGCCGGGAGGCTTCAGAAATATTTTCAGTAGGGCTAGTGTCAGTGTACAGGAGTCCTGTAATTATGCCAGCAATTATCAATGAAAATAGCTTCTTTCTTCAATGCTGATTTATTTGTTGATTGTTTCGAGATTGTCAGTTATAAGGTTGGATTCCTTCGGCTCTTGTGAGCGAAGAGAATATTTTGGGTTGAACCTGTCCGGCTCTCAGAGAGAATGAGGTTGCCAGCTTGGTATAAGGTTGGATTCCTTCGGCTCTTGTGAGCGAAGAGAAATATTGGGTTGAACCTATTCGGCTCTCGGAGAGAACGAGGTTGCCAGCTTGGTATAAGGTTGGATTATTTCGTCTCTTAGCAGCGAAGAGAATATTTTTGGTTGAACCTGTTCGGCTCTCAGAGAGAACGAGGTTGCCAGTCTGGTATAAGGTTGGATTCCTTCCTCTCTTAGCAGCGAAGAGAATATTTTTGGTTGAACTTATTCGGCTCTCGGAGAGAACGAGGTTGCCAATTTGGTATAAGGTTGGATTCCTTCGGCTCTTGTGAACGAAGAGAATATTTTTGGTTGAACCTGTTCGGCTCTGAAAGAGAATGAGGTTTCCAGTTTGGTATAAGGTTGGATTCCTTCGTCTCTTAGCAGCAAAGAGAATATTTTTGGTTGAACCTGTTCGGCTCTCGGAGGGAACGAGGTTGCCAGTTTGGTATAAGGTTGGATTCCTTCGGCTTTTGTGACCGAAGATAACATTTTTGGTTGAACCTTTTCGGCTCTTGGAGAGAACGAGGTTGCCAGTTTGGTATAAGGTTGGATTCCTTCGTCTCTTAGCAGCGAAGTGAATATTTTTGGTTGAACCTTGTTCGGCTCTCGAAGAGAACGAGGTTGCCAGTTATAAGGTTGGATGATGTTATAAGTTCTCCGGGATAACTATTTTTATTGAAGTTTGGTGATATGTTCGGCCCGTGGAGGCGAACTCTTGATTTTTCTCTGGAGGTTCGGTGGTCTGTTCATCCTAAAGACGGTGTACAGAAACTCTTCGGTAATGAGTAAGTGTAACCTTACATTATTACCTGATTTTATTTGAAGTGTTGAGTTCAGATTATATATTATTTAAATAACAGTATAATTTAAATTGAAAAGGAGTAAAAAGGAGAAAATCATATTTCATTAAATATATAAAAAGGGGTTACAATATTGTTAAGTTTTTACAAGTTTATGAAGATAAGGTGAAGGTGGGTTATCTTCGGGATTACTCTTCATCTTCGTGTTCAGAAGAATAAAGAAGTAAGGGGTTCAGAGAGGTAGCAGCAAGTTTCGTTTACCCTTGCGACGAGCTACTTCGTAGCCCTCAGCATACATCTGAACTATTTTATTAGGTTAATGCGAGGGACTTGCGGTATTCAGTCTGAATTTCTTTTCGGAGGTCTTAGGTGAGTGGGGGGCCAAGAGCCTTGAGTTCGCGAAGCTCCTTTTCGACTTTGCACCGAAGTCCAAGGTGTCGTTCTTCGGAAAGTTTGGCTTCGGTGATCTCTTTGGTCAGGACTCGGTTGTTTTCTGCTAGTATTTCTTTCGCTATTTGCAGTTCTTCGTTCTGTTGGGCAGTTGTTTGTTGGAGGGCTTCGGAAGAGGATAGTTGTTCTTTCAAATTGACGAGGTCCTTCTTAAGGCACTTGGTGGTGAAGAGAGAATTTTCATGAAGACTCTTCTCCCTCGCCAGAGCAGACTTCAAAATGGTGTTTTCCCTTTTGGCAGCATCCTCTTCGGCTTCCATCTCTTTGTATTTTTGGTGAAGCCGCCCGAAGATTCCATTTGCCTGCAGTTATTCAGAGTTAATAGAAAGCTTCAAAGATGATATTGGAGAATAAAATGGTTAAGTGATAATTTGCTTACTCTGGCTTGGTGAGTCATGCCATCTTCTATCAGATCTGAGATGGAGCTATTGCCGAAACTGGTGATCGTCGGTGTCAAGTATGAAGGAATTTTACAGGTGTAAATGGAAACTTTCATTACTGTTTGGCTATAGAGTAGGTGATTGCACAGCTTCGGGTCTGGCTGCAGAGGAAGAAGATGGTTGTTGTGGAGAGGGTATGGGTTGTTCGGTTGGAGGTGGGGTGTATGTTATTGGAGGTTCAGTTGTTATATTTGATTGATCGTCTGAAGAGTGTTTTCTCTTTCGGAGTAGGGGAGAACTGGGTTCAGCTTGTTCTTCAGCTTCGACTTCATCAGTTATAATTGGAGTGGTTGGAGGTTGGCTATCTTCAGAACGAGGTATTCTCAGTTCTTCGGCAGTAAGGGGGATGATTTTGGCTCGTTTCTTCTTGGTGAGGAGGATTCGGGTGCGATCGGCGATGGGCATATCAAGGAGGCTTTCAGTAAGGACGGTGACTGGAACATGTTTTGGTCTTCGGGCGGCTCTTTTCTTGTGATGAAGTTGGTTTGTTTCTTCGACAGGGTTTTGTTTGGTAGCTTGGTGTTCAGCAGTTTGTGCTTCAGTAGTGGATGGTTCAGTAGTTGGTGGTTCGGTATCTTGGGCTTCGGTTGGAGTTTGGGCTGGTTTGGCAGAGAGGAACTTCTCCAGGTCTCTTCGGTCAAGGGAAGTAGGTTTGATGAGGGATACTACAAAAAACAGAAAATGATACTTCAGAATAATTATCGAAGAAAATTCGAGAAATTACACAAATATTGGGTTCGGGACTTACATTTATGGTCGTACAACCATGCTTGCTTGCTCAAGAGCCCGAAGCTCCATTCTTTCATGGGGAGTTTCTCCTAGAAGCTTTATCATCTCTGCCACACGTTCCTCAAGGATGTCACCGAAGTCTGTGGAAAGGCGTTTGGTAGTAGTGCAGTCAGGGACGGAAGAAATCTCGGGTCCATTGACAAAGAACCACTCCTTGTGCCACCCTCTGTTGCTTAAAGGAGTGTTCACCAGAGAGCGTCTCTCAACCGTGACACTGGATGGCTTGCTCAGCCCCTTGAAACCCTTTTTACTGGATTTGCCGACTGAGAAAAAGGAGAAGAAGAAATTAATGGAGGGGGAGATACCTTGCTCGTAGCACCAGGCAACGAAGGCGAGGATGTAGATGTAGGAGTTGGGGACTAGTTGAGCCAACCTAACACCCAAGAATCCTAGAAGGTTTGTGATAAAGGAATGGAGGGGGAAGCGAACCCCTTTCTCCAGAAGGGTGAGGGGTATGGCAGTCCAGCCGTCTGGACGATGGTACATCCGATCTGTAGCGGTAGGTGCTCGTAGATGATGGGTGTCTGGAACTTGATAACGCTCTCGGATGATGCGGATGTCATCCTCTGTAAGTTTAGAGGGGGTATTGGCGTGGGGGAATCGCTTTACATTAGTGAAATCGAGAGGAAGGTCTTTGGAGGTAGAAGATGGAGGATTTTTGCTGGATGATGGGACCGATTTAAGGTTTGCTTCTGGTATGATATGAGTAGGGTTCTGAGCAGTTGGATTAGAAACAAAGGGGTTTCGGAGGTGGGAATGGTGTTATCTGTGTTTTGGGAAGCCATTGTTAACAGATTTATTGAGAGAGAAAGCCGGAGGTAAAAGAAAGCAAGGGTATTTTGAAATTCAATTGAACAGGTGAAACTGTCCAAATTGGGGGAAATTCAGTTTTATAGTGGTGTCCCTTCAGTCGTTCCCGAAACACGAGGGCTGCGCATTTATTGAAGGTAATGATGGAAGGGGAGAGTTGGCGTCTGATAATGAATTTGAAGGGTTGGTGTCCGGTTTTGGTTTTCTGCTGATTGGGTTTTGCTTGGATTCACCTGAATTCTTTTTGCTGACTGGATCAATTTCTTATACTCTTTCACCAAACATGCTATTTGATAAAAGACTGGGGGGCATTGTTGGGCCGTAATTACTTGGGTTTATCGGGTCAAGCTTATTTGGGCCTTTGGAGTGTTGGGCTATTATTTAAATAATGGTTTAATTGGGCTTGGGTGGAGAATTGTTGGTGTGGACTGGTGTCGGGTTGAGAGTGCATTACCTTAATTGATAAGGATTTGGTTTAATCCTATGTCAGTGGAGGAGTTAGTGGGAAACATTGATTTGACGGGGATTGCATGCAATTAGCTGATGTCATAGACGGTTCTTGCATGCAAAAGCGGTGAGACTAATACAAAGTACAGAGCACTACACAATGGAAGGTAATATGAAACATACATTTTACTCTACCAGACACTAGAGCACACAACCTCCATTGTTAACCTTTTTTCAGCCTGTACTTATTCTCACACCAGAGCGATCCCCGGCAGCCCAAAACCGTCGAGATCTCGGTGCTGACTCATTTTCTGTGCAGGATTGGATGCGCTTTTGGTGATTGAGGCGTGTGAGAGGATCTTGGCGTTAACAGTAGCACTCTAAATATAGCATACACAACGAACCAAAATAAAATGCTTTGTTTCTCTCTCTGAAAATAAATTCTAACTAACTGATGAAATGACGAAGACTAAAAGACTAGAATGCTTGAATGCTTGTGAATTGAATGAATTTCGAATGGCAGTACCCCCAATCTAAGTGACCCATTCAAAAGGGACACAACTCACTGAAAAGGTGTCTGTAATTCAAAACGTTGTAGTTTTAAAGCGTAGCAGAATAAGCGCGTCTGTTTGGACCCATAAAACGACGTAGTTTTAGCATTAACAGAACAAAAATTACGTAGTTTTAGGCTTAGGGGGTGTTTGATAAAAATTGAATGAATCTGAATTTGAATGAAAAAGTTGTTTGAAAATTAACATGTCTGAAACATCTGGATGACATAATTTTATTATTTTACCTCTCTGAAAAAATTCAAAATTATTGTAAATTTATTTAATATTACTTAATATAATAGTTAATATTTTTTTTAATTTTTAATTTTTTTTACTTTATTCAAAAAATCTGACTTAACCATTCAGCTCAATCATCTGACCGATTCAGCCATATATTCAGACGATTTTTTTTTCAAAACAAACGCACTTAATGGCTGGCCGATTCAGCCATTCAGATGTATCCAGTCCTAAATAAACAGCCCCTTAGTAGAGGCGCGACAAAACGACGTAGTTTTGGGGTGTCCGTTCAGACTGATACCTTTTCAACAGATACCGCTTCTCAAAATGACACAATTTTGATAATATAATAAATAATGTTTATCAAAACGACACAATTTTGATAATAGAACTAAATAAATAAAATTTTAATAAATTTTAATTAAAAAATTAAATAATTTTTGTCTAAAAAATTTAAATAATTTTTGTCTAAAAAATTATATACAAGGACGCAGATCCAAACCCAAGAGCCTGAGTCAGGCTGTTCGATCAGCGGCTCGTGTGGGTTTGAATCAAGCCATGGCTAGGTCATCTCCCTTTCACAAAAGTGGGGTGCCCCTTGGGGGCCCTAAATCCAAGAGTAATTTTCTTGTATATAAACATATTAAAACTTTAGTTCTTAACCGATGTAGGACTTGGTTTTTTCCTACATGTATTTATTATCATTTATTATTTTCAAGTGTGATCTTTGGAAGTTAATATCTCATTCATTATTCCATGGATTTGAGCTTCCAAATACTTAATTTAATCTACTTATGGAGTAGAACACATTAATAAATGGAATCATTAAAAATAATTAATGACACCCACATTAATTTAGGCTCAAATTCTAACAATCTCCCACATGAATGATATTGACTGTCAGCCTTATGCAAATGTTATGCACTCTGAGAGAGAGACATAATTAGAAATCATTTGTATCGAAAGAGGTAACTTTTGGCTTTGAACCTTACATTGTGAAAGACTATCGGGTTTACTGGTTGTCCAATGAACGTGATGTCTTGAACTGTCCAATCGTTTGTGTAAATCGAGACAATAGTAATTCACACAGAATATTTCCAGACATTATTTAGTTCTCATGATTTTGTTCATTTTGGCCCCGTACAATCCCGGATATATGAATGCTTTAGAGAAGTATAGCCGTATTCTTCTCATAGAATTGAACCAATTCACACTCACATATGTGATTTTTAATAAGAGTACTATCCTGCTATACTCCACTTGTTTATCAAGATTTAAGAATAATTAAAAGTATAACTTATCCTGTAAGCATTGCAGGTATCACTATCTCGTATCATAGGAATGAGCAGAAGAAATTAATTTCTTCAAAGTGATTTGGTTGAATCGTTCACAATTTAACTGTTCCTTTAAACCTAAATCTTAGGATATCCAGTCAACTAGGTTGGGTTTTTATCATGACCCAGCCTAGATTTTTTGCGAAAGAAATCTCGAGAAAAAGATTCCGAAGATATTCTATCACAACCACGTACCAAATGAGGTCATTGCTACCAAAGAAGGTGGTGGTGGTGGTGGTGGTGATGGTGGTGACTTAGAATTAGACGCATCAAAAGAAATTGAAAAGCCATTGCCATTGTCGCCGCCAGCACCAGCAGCCTCGTCCTCTAACCCTCATTCAAGAGCATCTTCTTTTCATTTTCGCAAATTCCAACGTGTCGTTGGGGAAATTAACATCAACAATGAGCATGAAAGTGCAAGGAGGGATCAAAGCGATGATGCAATCGTCGCGGAGGGAATTAGATTTTGCCAAAAAGGAGAAAAATTTGAAGCATGAAGACTCGATTTGGAAGAAGCAAATTATTTTAGGGGAGAAATGTAGAGTTCCGAATGAGAATGAGGAGGAGGATGACACCATAATTTACGACGAAAATGGACATAAAATATCGGTGTATCATAAGAAGCCCCCTTCCCCTGCTTCTTTAACAATGTCTAGGCAATCCTCTGAAATTGATACAAATGCAATTCTTAGCTAGCTAGCCAAGAGGAAGAAGAAATAAAAATATTCTTATCATCTCGAGGATGGATGTTTATTGTAATCTGATGAGGGATGAAAGTTCGATAATTGTAACAAAATGGTTTTGATTAATTTCTAGAAGAAAAAAAGGAATGAGATTGTATGTGTATGACATTAATTAACATCATTTTTGTATAGTTCAGAAATTGATTATTATGACCATTGAATTATAATTGTAGAAATATTGCTGATCGAGGAATTAATGTATATACACATTTGATGTGAGACTGAGGTGTTACAACATGTGTTCAAATTTCATACAAGGCGACTTGTTAAAACGATTAGGGGAGAGCACTATTCCCGTGTGAGCTTTTTTTTATATATATTTTCATATGATTCTCTTCTCACATGAAGGTGTGACTCACTTTCTTCTCATATAACAGAGGAATATGTGCAAATATCAATTTCCTAAAATCTATGCCAAGAAAAAGCTAGATTGAAAATTGTCACTATGAAAATGGGTCGGTCTTGGACTTCGAGTCTATAAGCGTAGTGGATTGTTATGATTATGAATGAGACTCTCATGGAGTATGAAGAGATTTACGTGAGTCTAATTAAAGTATGGACCTTATATAGGTTTAACAACTTTAATGTGACAGGTTTCATGACTTTTGTCACAATTTTGAAAAAATATCTAATTATTAAGAACACACTTAGATTTGTTAATTTTTTTTATAATTTCATACAGTTTGATAACATTTTTACTATCTAACAAAAATATTTTTATTGAAACATAAAAGAGGCGAAAATGTAAAACAAAAATATTTATCCAATAATGTAACAAAGATGTGCCAAATTTAGTAGTTGATTTATGCAAAAGCCATCAGACCGGACCTCTGCAGCCACTTTTTCAAATGGGAGGAGAGAGAAAAATAAAGAAGGGGGCGGCTATATATGTGTCATACTATTTTTTAATTACAGGCTGTGTTGAGAAATATATATATACACAAGAAGCAAAGCAACTTGACCTAACATATATTTTACCGTTAGTACATTTTACCGTTAACACGTTATTCCGTGAACCAAACCCCAACTTAGTATTGGTCTGCTTTCTCCTACAAAAGCTTAGTACGGTGTGTCTCATACTCTTCTCCCGATACGAGTTATTTCCTGACCGTTCCCTCGTGCTTGTTTCAAGAAGCACTTCGGTCACTCGAGTAAGTATATAGATGACAGATGACAAAGAGTGATTTACAGACGAAAAGAGTTCAAGCCGATAGGACCTACTCGAACAATCGCCCTACTCGATCAAGCTAGCAAGTCGACCAACTCATTCACGTTCATTCGACCTAGTCTTAAGATAAGAATGTTCCCCTTTAGCTTCTTTAGTGAATTCTAATTGTTCACTCTTAGTTGACCGTTCCATATTAACTGTCTTTTTAGGAAGAGAAAATTTGTTCCAATTTATTTGTCATTTACATCTTTCTAGGAGAATAAATTATTTATTTTTTTATATCACCCTAACTTTTTCATAGTTCCAAGAATTTCTCTCTCTTGTACTCCCTCCATCCCTTAATATAAGTCATTTTAGAGTTGTGCACAAACATTAAGGAAATGATTGTATATCATTAAATATAATATCAATTGTCTATATTGCCCTTGTATTGAAAAAAATGTGTTATTTATTAGGGCCAAAAATAATGAGAGAACCAAAGTTATATTTATTACTTGGGATAATATTAGAAACTAAGCAATTAATGCTTACTTGAAATTGTAAAATGATAAGGATGAAATATGTTATATTTTTATCCCTTAATGCTTATTCTTGTATATTTATTTTGTACCTAAATACATTCATTGTTTTTATATTTTTATTTTAGGTACAATTGAACCAAGAAAGCCAAATGGATGCAAAAGGATCATGCAAGGTCAAATTTCAGCATGCGATGCAAGCAACCCCTGTTGGGGCGGGGCCCGGAAGAGCAGAAAACCCGTCGGGGCGGGGCAAGGCATGACCGGACAGTAACAAACCCCGCTGGGGCGGGGCATGAAGGAAGAAACCTCCCGCTGGGGCGGGGAGGCGCTACCGGCTAGCAGCTTCTCCTTTCGCGAGTTGGAGTCGGGTGCAATAAGGAAGGAGCTAGGGCATGATATAATGTTAGGTTTTAAAGGTTATATATAGGGGACAAAGTGGGTGTATTGATATCTTAGTTTTCATTCAATAGAAATACTTTTCTCTCTATTATTCTTTGGTGATTCTATGGCTATGTGTAGCTGAACTCTTGTTCTTGGATTAAGAAGACGGAAGCCTTAGATTATTACACTGTGAGATCTAATTGATTTTATTTGTTCAATTAATATTGTGAGTATTGATTATTCTTCTACGCTTGAATTATATGATTGAATTGATTAATTGCTAGGATGTATACTAGTTTGTTATTCATTGAAATCTACTGCTAAATTAGATATCAAATCCGTAATTGTTTTATCACTCTAATTTGTGAAGTAACTAAGATTAATAATTGACTGCAGATCACGAGATTATTATATTTAGGGAGAATATTCAACTGAATTAAATATAACCGCTTGTGCTTGTGTTGTTCAACTTCATCGATTTTTCTGATTCTTAAAGCTTCTATTAGGTTAAACTTTTAGCGATTATCTGAAGTTATTTAGTAGATATGGTTTTATAGATCGCTTGTTTCTATCTAACTAAAATTAAGGAAAGACATGGAATGATTCTAAATGGTGAATTGATTCTAACGACGAATATTCAAAGTATTAATTGTGTATGCTTGAGTCAATGATCAGTGTATGTTTCTAAGGTAGAAGTTGACTTTATCCAACGTTTGTTCTCCTGATTTAGTTTGTTATATTATTTTATACATTAGCTTATTTTAATTAATAATATTCAAAAGCCCCCTCTTTTAGAATACAAAGTAGAAAAATAGATTAATCAGTCTCTGTGGGATCGACTCTTACTTGCACTACTACATAATTATCTTTCGCAGTAAGGTTTTATTTTTGGTTGTCTGCGACAGAACACTAAATTTTGGCGTCATTGCCGGGGACTGATTTAAGTTTATTTTTATATTTTTGTGATCCTTATTTTATTTTAGTTTTTATTTCTTATAGGTAATTTGAATTTCCTTGATTATTTATGCCCGGAACTCGATCTACTAATCAAGGTGATTTAAAGTGTGATCCAGAGATAGAGAGAACTATTCAGAGATTAAGAAAATAAGCTCGGGCGAATCGTGCAAAAAAGGAAGCCATAGCAGCAAATCGAACCTTGAAAGAGCTTCCGGCTCTTGATTTGAACCAACAACCCTTATGCATAACTTTCCTTAATCTTGATACTAATACTAACTTTGAATTGAAATATGGACTAATACATCTTCTACCTTCTTGTCATGG
Source organism: Panax stipuleanatus (assembly GCA_020205555.1). NCBI lineage: Eukaryota > Viridiplantae > Streptophyta > Magnoliopsida > Apiales > Araliaceae > Panax > Panax stipuleanatus. Next base: position 122,028,512 of record CM035119.1, on the reverse strand, counting down.
TTTGGTAGGTGAAGATCCCCACAAACACTTGAAGGAATTTCATGTGGTATGCACGAGTATGAAACCTACCAGGGTAACCGAAGAACAGATCAAGCTAAGAGCCTTTCCATTTTCTCTGAAAGCTTTAGCTAAGGATTGGCTTTACTATCTACCCTCCGGAAGTATCATCACATGGGAAGAGATTAAAAGATTATTTTAGAGAAATATTTTCCCGCTTTAAGGGCGGCCAACATTCGGAAGTCAATTTGTGGTGTGAGGCAGAACAACGGAGAATCCCTACATGAGTATTGGGAACGTTTCAAGATATTGTGTGCTAGTTGCCCTCATCACAAAATTAGTAATCAGCTTCTCATTCAATATTTCTATGAAGGTCTCAGTTGTACCTATAGAAGCATGATTGACGCTGCTAGTGGCGGAGCTTTGGTGGATAAGACTCCCGAGGCTGCAAGAAACCTAATTGTGAATATGGCGGCTAACTCTCAACAATTTGGCACTAGACTTGATTCTGCACCTAGGAATACTAGTGAGGTACAAATTTCTTCTATTGAACAACAACTTGTGAGTTTAACTTCTCTTCTTCGTCAAATAGGTGTAGGTAACACGCAACAGGTAAAAGCTTGCGAAATTTGTGCGATAGTCGGACATTAGACGGATATGTGCCTAACTCTCCAAGAGAAATCCGTTGAACATGCAAATACAGCAGGAGGATTTCCTGGGCAACCACAAAGGAAATATAATCCCTTTTCAAATACATATAATCCTGGATGGAGGGATCACCCTAACTTTAGCTATGGGAATCCACAAGCAAGTCAACCCGCACCTCAAACTTTTCCAAATTAGCAGCAGCACAAACCATCGTATCCCAATAGACAACAACATGGCCAATCTTCTAACCCTAGTATATCTTTAAAAGATATTGTTAAATCACTTGCCACTAACACGTTACAATTTCAACAGGAAACAAGGAAGTATTCAGAATTTGTGTACGCAAGTGGGACAAATGGCAATTGCAATCAGTCGATTGGAAGCACAAAGTTCTGGAAAATTACCCTTTCAAATAGTGGTGAACCCAAAAAAAAATGCAAGTGCAATCACTTTGAGGAATGGTAAAGAGATAGCAATTCAAGAAAAGACAGTGCCTACACCACAAGATCAAGACAATGCAGATGAGGAAAAAGAAGAAGCCGATAGCGGTGTTCTGAATGGCAAGGATGAACCTAAGCGTAAATTTCCTCCTCTCTCTGAATATAAACCGGTACCTCCTTTCCCTCTTGCTTTAACAGAAAACAGAAAATACGAAAAAAAAAATCAGATTTGTATAAAACTTTTCGTAAATGCGAGGTAAATATTCCATTGTTATATGCTATTAAACAAGTACCTCGTTATGCTAAATTTTTAAAAGAACTGTGTACACACAAGAGAAAACAGGAAATTAAAAAATATGAAAAGGTAAGGGTAGGGGTAGGGGAGAACGTCTCAGCAGTTATTCAAAGAAAACTACCTACTAAGTGCCAAGATCCGGGTATGTTCACTATTCCGTGCATGATAGGTAGCACCAGATTTGAAAAAGCTATGTTAGACTTAGGAGCTTCTATAAACGTCATGCTATATTCTATATATGCTACTTTATCACTTGAACCTTTGAGTAAAATTGGCATTGTAATACAGCTGGCTGACAGATCTATTGCTTATCCCAAAGGTATAGTTGAGGATGTCCTTGTGCAAGTCAATGATTTGATCTTTTCTACTACTTTTTATGTGCTTGATATGGAAAACGGTGACCAAAATACTCCTATTTTGTTAGGAATACCATTTTTAAAGACATCAAAGACTAAAATAGATTTTCATAGTGGTACACTCTCAATAGAATTTGATGGCGAGATTGTTAAGTTTAATATTTATGATGCCATGCAATATCCCACTGATGATAATTCTGTTTATTCGATTGATGTGATTGACTCTTTAGCACAGGAAGTCTTTGAACTTGATGGCACGGATGAATTGGAAATTGCACTTAGTAAGAACATTAATGAAGAAAGTGCAAATTTAACCTTGAGCACCGAGTTGCAAGCAACTGTAGCAGCTTTGAATGACGCTCCAAAATCAGGTAACATCTTTTATGTTGAATTGCCGATTTTTAACAAGAAGTCTTTACCCTCTATTTTGTAGGCATCAATTCCCGATTTGAAACCTCTTCCTAGTCATCTCAAATATGTGTTCCTTGGAGAAGGAGAAACATTACCAGTGATTATCTCCAATACACTTGGTGCATCACGAGAAGAGAAACCCATGCATGTTCTAAAGGAGCATAAGAAGGCCATTGGATGGACAATAGCTGATATTAAAGGAATAAGCCCTTCTACATGCATGCATCGGATCTTGTTGGAAGATGAAGTGAAACCTGCCCGTCAACCACAAAGAAGATTGAACCCTTCCATGATGGATGTCGTGAAGAAAGAAACTCTCAAACTTCTTGACGTCGAAGTGATCTACCCTATTTCTGATAGCAGTTGGGTGAGCCCAGTCCAAGTGGTTCCTAAGAAGACTGGAATAACTGTTGTGAAAAATCAGAATGACGAGTTAGTTCCCACCCAAGTTCAAAATGGGTGGAGGGTTTGTATAGATTATAGAAAATTAAATGCTGTAACCCGCTAAGGACCATTTTTCTTTACCTTTTATTGATCAAATGCTTGAACGATTAGCTGGTCATTCTTATTATTGATTTCTTAATGGTTATTCAGGTTACTTCCAAATTGCAATCGCCCCTAGAGGATCAAAAGAAGACAACTTTTACATGCCCATTTAGTACCTTTGTGTATCGCCGCATGGCCTTCGGACTTTGCAATGCACCGGCTACTTTTTAGAGGTATATGGTTAGCATATTTTCAGAGTATATTGAGCATATCATGGAAGTTTTTATGGACGATTTTACAGTATATGGAGACTCATTTGATATTTATTTGCATAACCTTACACTTATTCTTCAATGATGCATAGAAACTAATCTTGTCTTAAACTGTGAAAAATATCATTTTATGGTTGAGCAAGGTATAGTTTTGGGTCATGTTGTTTCATCTAGGGGAATTGAAGTAGATAAAGCTAAAGTTGATGTAATTCAATCTCTTTCATATCCCACTAGTGTTCGGGAAATTCATTTTTTTCTTGGACATGCATGTTTTTATAGGAGATTCATCAAGGACTTTTCCAAAATCGCACCACCCCTATGCAGTTTACTACAAAAGGATGCAGAGTTTGAATTTGATGAGGAGTGTCGCAAGGCGTTTGATAAATTAAAGGAATCACTGACATCCACTCCAGTTATTCAACCACCTGATTGGACCATTCCTTTTAAGATAATGTGTGACGCAAGTGACTATGCTGTAGGAGCTGTTTTGGGCCAAAGAATTGGAAAAACATCACATGCCATTTATTACGCATCGAGAACTTTGAATGATGCCCAACGAAACTATTCTACCACTGAAAAAGAGCTTCTAGCTGTTGTTTTTGCTTTAGAAAATTTTTGCTCTTATTTGCTTGGTACTAAAGTTATTGTGTATTCTGTTCATGCTGCTCTTCGTTATTTGATGACAAAGAAAGAGGCGAAACCAAGGTTGATAAGATGGATACTTCTCTTGAGTGAATTTGACTTGGAAATTAAGGACAAAAAAGGATCGGAGAATAGTGTTGCGGACCATTTAAGTCGCTTAGTTAATGTGCATGATGAGCATTAACTGAAAGAAGAGTTTCCAAATGCACATTTATTTTCTGTAAGTACAACCATGCCTTGGCATGCAAATATGGTGAAGTATTTGGCTACTAACATCTTACCTTCAGGTTTGTCTAAGGCTCAAAGAGATAAAATCAAAAGTGATGCCAAGCACTATGTGTGGGATGATCCCTACTTATGGAAGCATTGTGCCGACCAAATAATACGAAGATGCGTCCCCGAAGGTGAAATCGCTTCAATTTTCACTTTCTACCATACTTATGCCTGTGGAGGTCACTTTGGAGCCAACCATGCCTTGGTATGCAAATATCGTGAATTATTTGGCTACTAACATCTTACCTTCTGGTTTGTCTAAGGCTCAAAGAGATAAAATCAAAAGTGATGCCAAGCACTATGTGTGGGATGATCCCTACTTATGGAAGCATTGTGCTGACCAAATAATACGAAGATGCGTCCCCGAAGGTGAAACCGCTTCGATTCTCACTTTCTGCCATGCTTATGCATGTGGAGGTCACTTTGGAGCCAAGAGAACAACAAGGAAGGTATTAGAAAGTGGATTCTTTTGGCCATCTCTATTCAAAGATCATATTTATTTTGCAAGTCATGCTATAATTGTCAAAAGACAGGTAATATTTCTCAACGAAATGAGATGTTGCAAACCCCCATACTATATTGTAAAATTTTTGATGTTTGGGGAATTGATTTCATGGGGCCGTTTCCTGTATCCTTCGGTTATATTTATATCTTACTTGCTGTTGATTATGTTTCTAAATGGGTGGAGGCCAAAGCCACCAGGACTGGCGATTCTAAAGTGGTTGCAGATTTTATTCAGTCTAACTTCTTTTCTAGGTTTGGCATTCCAAGAGCTCTAATCAGTGATCGAGGGACTCACTTTTGCAATCGAACTGTGGGAGCATTGTTGAGGATGTACCATGTGACTCATAAGGTGTCAACTGCTTATCACCCGCAGACAAATGGACAAGCAGAGGTGTCAAATAGAGAAATCAAAGCAATCATTGAAAAGACAGTTAACCCAAGCAGAAAATATTGGATTTTGCGTTTGGATGACGCTTTATGGGCATATCGGACCGCATTCAAGACACCCATTGGTATGTCACCCTATAGATTAGTATTTGGGAAACCATGTCACCTGCCCGTTGAGTTGGAACATAAAGCTTATTGGGCTATTAAGAGCTTCAATATGAAGATGGATGAAAGTGGAGAACACCGAAAGTTGCAACTGCAAGAGTTGGAGGAAATTCGTAATGATGCTTATGAGAGCACACGAATTCACAAGGAAAAAACGAAAGCTTTTCATGACAAAAAGATCTCTAGGAAAGAATTTCAAATTGGTCAAAAAGTTCTTCTCTACCAATCACGACTTCGGTTGTTTCCAGGTAAGTTATGTTCTCGATGGAATGGACCTTTTGTTGTTATTAATGTTTTTCCTCATGGTGCAGTTGAAATAAAAAGTTTAGCAACTTCTAAAGTGTTCAAGGTGAATGGTCATAGACTCAAATATTTCTATGAGGGTTTCCAAGAAGAAAATGTGGAAAATGTGGACCTTGAGGATCTGGTCTATACTAATTAAGGAAGCGTTGAGTAGAGGTAACGACCATAAACAAAGGCGCTGCATGGGAGGCAACCCATAAGGGAGTATCTCTCTACTTTTTTTTGCATTTTAGTTTACATTAGGGACAATGTAAGTTTTAAGTGCGGGGGGAAGGATTTAGGATATTTTTTCAGAATTTTGTGGGTATATTCATGGCAAACCCTCACGAGACAAAACTTGTCCACTTGGGATAACCTTGGGGTTTAAAGGCTTGTTGCACATGCTAAGTGTAATCATGTTTCCTACGAAAATGGGGTAGTTTTAGGATGTGTCACTTGAGTAATAATTTAATTTGGATTTTGTGTAAGACCCCATCTTTTATGAATAAAGATTTAATTTTCTTTATATATTATTGTGAAATAGTAAAGTGTTGATTTGATAAATGTGATAAGTTATGGGTGAATTGTGCAAATATTTCAAAATAAGCAAGTGGTTATAAAATATTCATTGTTGTTGGGGAATATTCGTTTGGTCATGAAATATTCTTGTTGTCGGGGAATATTCGTACGACGACGCAGCCATTTGTGGGCCCCACAATGGAATAACTGTCGGATATAGAAAGCGACAGAAATAACCTTTTTATAATATAACGGTAAAATCGTTACCGTTAAATTGTTGAAATACCCGGTGATAAAAATACAGTAATACACGTTGTTGCACAGTAGCACACGGTATTGCACAGTATTTCTAAGTATTGATTCTTACGTAAAAAGGCACTTACTCAATTATTGTTACAGTAATTACTGTTTAATATTTTATATTATTGATTCAATAATTGCATAATATTTTATTGATTCAATAATTGCATAATATTTTATTGGTTCAATAATTGCTACGTTGATATTTTATATCAATAATTGCTACGTTGATATTTTATATTATTGATTCAATAATTGTCAATGTAACCACTGCACAGTATTTCACATTATCAAATCAATAATTCATATTATTTGAATAATATTATTAGACAGCATTATTGGCAATGTCTAGGAAGTTCTGTCTAGGAAAGGGGTTAATTAATCTAATTGCGCGCCATTAAGGAGAATACTTATCGGAAAGCCCCCTCTTTCCTAGGAACGACCTGGTTGTCATTATTGTGGTTCTGTAATATTATTTGTGAATAATAATTATTTATAAAAATGATAAGTAAATATTTATTCAATGTGAATTTAAACGGAGGAATTTTTAGTAAAAGTGACAATTATTGATAATGGATATTTTATCTATTCTGATAAAATAATTCATTCAAATATATTATTATAATATTACATTATAAGTGTATAATGTGATAATATAATAGTGATGATATTTTTTTTACAATAAATTCACGATATATGAATAAAATGAGATGGAAGAGAGAAAATGAAATTTGGAATTCTTTTAATAATTATAAATTTTTTAATATATATATATATATATATAAATAAACATGTGGTGGAATTCATTATTTCAAAAGTGGAGGCTTTGAAATTTTGAGTGTGTTGGAGATTTTTAAGAGTTGTGAGTGTGGAAAAATTATTCGTACGTAAACTTGGGTCATTTTTCGTTCAGAATTTGGAAAAACTTTCTTCTACAAAGTTGTAAAGAATTAAATTTTATATTGAATGGATATAAGGTTCATATTTTTCTAATAAAGGGCTATTTATTATGAATTATTAAAGTTCCGGAATATTGAGTCTGAATTGATTTTTGGTGGAGGATTTTTTAGAATGTGCGGGCCCCACTCTTGTCCTTTGTTGGTGTGAAATGTGTTGAGCATTATTTCAAAAGTGTTGTGCTTGATTTTCAAAGTTGGGTGATGAGAAGCCACCGTAGGAAATTTTGTTAATCCTGATGTGCTAAGCATTTCCTATAAATAGGGTGCTTAGTTAAGAAATGAAAATCACACTAGAATCAGAAAATTTTCTCTCTATAATATCGAGCGTATTTCTTGTGAGTATGAGGATAGTTTGAGTGTGAATTACGGTGCAAGATTTTTTGCAGCAAAATATCCGATATTCCAGTCAGATCTAGTATTTTACTAAGGTTAAGGATGTTATTTTTCTCGTAAATGATGTTATTTTCTTTCAATATTCATAATGAATATTATTTTCTTTCATATTTCATATTATGAAAATGATAATATTTCATTTCATATTCCTAAATTTAAACTTACTACGGTAAGTATTGCTTCTATAATTCCTGAAATGATCAGAATTTCGTTGAGTTTTGCGCTTCATCTAATATCATTTTATTGGAATATTGGTCTGAAATTTTTATAAAATTTTCATCTTTTCATGACGAGTTACTATTCACAAGTTACTATTCACAGTAAAAAAATGTTATATTTTTTTATCCAAATTATCTTTGATTGGATCCAAGTTTTGAACTTCATTCTTGAATTTTGTTCCATAATTGATTATTATAGAGTATTCTTGAACTTGGATAAACTAAATTACGAATCCCTAAGCTTTGTCCTTTATCTCACTGGATTCGTTATTTATATTATTTTTCATTATCCTCAGTCCTAAATGGTGATATAACTGAATATCTTTGGCCTGTAGTGCAAAGATGAACGATTACTTGATGAATATCTTTGGCCTGTAGTACAAAGATGAATATTACCTGATGAATATCTTTGGCCCGTAGTGCAAAGATGAACAGGTGTTGAGATGAACATGACCACTGGTGCTACAAATGAATATCTTTGGCTCGTTGTGCAAAGATGAATATTTGATTCGAGATATATATATTGATTGATGTTACAGGGATAAAATATTGATGATGGACTTTTAAATCATAGAAGATAGTAGACATCATTCTCTACTTAATTCTTCTAATGAATAGTTATTTTCGCTGCAATTGTTGATCTAAAACGTGTTGTCCATAATATTTTATCTGATTTGTTGAAGACTAACGATAATTTATTCATCATTATCTTAGTCATAATATTCTTTACTGGGCTAGTTGAGCTCACCCTTTTCTTCTATTGTTCTCTTCAGGAAATGAAAATATCACAGGGACTAGTCGAGGAACGGGGTGATGGTCAGAGTTAAGAGCAGTAGTAGTCCTCACTATTTTTTTTTATAAAATAGTGTGATAATAATTGTAATAAGGACTTAGTTTGAGTGGATATATTTTCTACATGTTTGTATTGACACTCACAGTTGTGTAGTAGTATATTGCATGACCGTATATTATAAAAGATTGTATTTGAATTCTGTACCATGTATTTGGCGGCTCAGAATGGAATTGAGTATTGAACCTATTTTGGGGTCGTCACATTTTGATTCTTGACCAATGATGAAACTTTGAGTTCGTTTTGATAACTTCTTGGAAGACTGATATACATTGAGTAATCTAAATTCAGTTTTTCTTTGTTGATAATTACTTTATTTGAGACCCTTCATTATAGAGCACATATCCATTTGATCAACCTAGTTTTGACCTAGAAGAGGTTTATCTGATTAACTGTATAGGGGAGAAATTTTGGAACTCTATCGTTTGTTTGATCATTACTTGAAGTTGATATGAGGTACTATTTTAGAAAAGGGAAATAATTTAGGTAAAGTTTGAAAGCGTGGAAAAAAGAAAAAAAAGAAAAAAATCAATAATGATTCATGTGGTGGGCTGAGATGGAGCGTAAAACGCACTCATTCATAAACACGTCACATGCGAGATGGAGCGTAAAATGCAATCGTTGGTAAGATGGAGCATAAAATGCACTTACCAGAGAAAAGAAAAAAAAGAAGAAAAAAGAAAGAAAGAAAAGCCTTTTTGTCCTCTAAGATTATCTGCTGGTGTTAACTGAGATTTGTGTGAAAGCAAGTGGTTGAGTTTTTCTTTCTCCTTTACAGCTTTGATTTTATAAATGTTTTCTGTGGTCTGATTGGTTTGATACAAGTGGATTCATACACGCACAAGGGGTTAAGAGTAAAGTAAGATTAATAAATAAATTTGGGCTCTAGATGATACACTGTTTTGAAGTTTCCCAAGAGTTATTGTTTTGAATCTTTGAGGTCTATGTTGAGGTTCATGTTAACTCGTGGCTCAAGTTTGTCAGATTTTGTTTGGTTGAATTGTTTTTGTGTATAATATATTCATTTTTGTTTGGCCGAGGACGAGCAAAAGATTAGTGTAGGGGAATTTGATAAGGATGAAATATGTTATATTTTTATCCCTTAATGCTTATTCTTGTATATTTATTTTGTACCTAAATACATTCATTGTTTTTATATTTTTATTTTGGGTACAATTGAACCTAAAGGAAGCCAAATGGATGCAAAAGGATCATGCAAGGTCAAATTTCAGCATGCAATGCAAGCAACCCCGCTGGGGCGGGGCCTGGAAGAGCAGAAAACCCGCCGGGGTGGGGCAAGGCATGGCCAGACAGTAACAAACCCCGCTGGGGCAAGGCATGAAGGAAGAAACCTCCCGCTGGGGCGGGGAGGCGCTACCGGCTAGCAGCTTCTCCTTTCGCGAGTTGGAGTCGGGTGCAATAAGGAAGGAGCTAGGGCATGATATAATGTTAGGTTTTAAAGGTTATATATAGGGGACAAAGTGGGTGTATTGATATCTTAGATTTCATTCAATAGAAATACTTTTCTCTCTATTATTCTTTGGTGATTCTATGGCTACGTGTAGCTAAACTCTTGTTCTTGGATTAAGAAGACGGAAGCCTTAGATTATTATACTGTGAGATCTAATTGATTTTATTTGTTCAATTAATATTGTGAGTATTGATTATTCTTCTGTGCTTGAATTATATGATTGAATTGATTAATTGCTAGGATGCATACTAGTTTGTTATTCTTTGAAATCTACTGCTAAATTAGACATCAAATTCGTAATTGTTTGATCACTCTAATTTGTGAAGTAACTAAGATTAATAATTAAATGCAGATCACGAGATTATTATAGCTTAGGGAGAATATTCAACTGAATTAAATATAACCGCTTGTGCTTGTGTTGTTCAGTTTCATCGATTTTTCTGATTCTTAAAGCTTCTACTAGATTAAACTTTTAGCGCTTGTCTGAAGTTATTTAGTAGATAGGGTTTTATAGATTGCTTGTTTCTATCTAACTAAAATTAAGGAAAGACATGGAATGATTCTAAATGGTGAATTGATTCGAACGATGAATATTCAAAGTATTAATTGTGTATGCTTGAGTCAATGATCAGTGTATGTTTTTAAGGTAGAAGTTGACTTTATCCAACGTTTGTTCTCCTGATTTAGTTCGTTATATTATTTTATACATTAGCTTATTTTAATTAATAATATTAAAAAAAAAACCCTCTTTTGGAATACAAAGTAGAAAAATAGATTAATCAGTCTCTGTGGGATCGACTCTTACTTGCACTACTATATAATTATCTTTCGCAGTAAGGTTTTATTTTTGGTTGTCTGCGATAGCACACCATAAAACGTCTTACATTAAGGGACAAAAATATTTCTCTAAAACGTCTTATATTAAGGGACGGAAAGAGTATTAATAGTTTTTAATTTTTCATAAAAGGGTAGTGATGGAATTTCATACAAATTTTAATTCTTAAATGATAGTATTAAATGAGTTTCTTAATTCATGTGCATGAATCTAAAAAGACAATTAATATGGAACGGAGGGAGTATATTTTACCGTTAAGACGTTATCCCCCACCCCCACTCCCACTCCCAGGGGCAGATCTAGGATATGTTCCCAATTAAAGTGAATGGTTGAAATTTAACGAATTAGAGAGTTTGAATACATTATACATCGTGTATTATTTAGTTTTTTTTAAAGTAATAGTAGTTTAAGTTTTTTATTGCCCCTCTAAGTTTAACTTTTTCAGAAATTTGTTCCCTTAAGTTTATTAAATTTTATTTTTGTTTCTATATGTATACCTAAAAAAAATAAAAAAATAAAGGTTCAGCATAGATATTGTCTATTCTGTCCTCCACATAGATCTGCCACTGTCCACCTCTTACCCCCACCCCACCCCACCCCACCCCACCCCACCCAAAAAAAAAAGTATCCTGGAATGTTAAACCAAAAATAAGAGCCAATCAATTCGCATGCCCTAACTAGCGGCCAAATGGACATTAGTTGTGTTTAAGTTTGCAATAGAGTGCAAGAAGTGGATAACAAAATACATTTATGAACTCCCATATTAAAAGTGTGTTTAATTAGTGTATTTTGTTTATTTGTCGCCCCCTCTCCCCCCTCCCATAAAAAAAATGAAAAAGAAGAAGGAATCTTGGAATAGTAAACCAAACAAAATAATAAGTTAGCCAATCTATCGTATGCCGTAATCAGGTAACAAATTACCCTTTATTTTTATATTTTTGTTTCTTTTGTTCAATTCCTTAGCAAAGAAATTATTTTTCTAGGAATTAGCTGATGACTAAACGCCTGCTTGTTAGGTAATTGTTTTATTTTTAAAAAATACAAAATTTCAGTAAAATAAATGGATACAAACAAAAAATAGAAAAGACAAAAGGAAAAGCAAACTAGGAATCTCATGCATCTGGGCAGGAGCTATAATAAGAATTATAAGAGCTTAATTTATCTGCATATATAAAGAGGGTCATGAACTATATATTGCTTGCTCATTGGTAACTTCCACATGCACCATTTTCTGAGTTCATTAATTAGGTCAAAATGGCATTCTGTTTAAGAAAAAAAAATATACCTAAACCTTGATTTAATCTTGTAAAATGACAAAAATAATAGTCTGCATTGTTGATTCCATTGCAATATTTATTATAGCCTAGACGATTACCTAGTGCAGTGCTTATTCTTAGGGTAGTGGCTATTAAATATACCACCGTCAAAAAAAAGTAAAAGTAAAAGAATAAGATTTTGACTGAACTACTAAGAGTGTGATATTAAATTTTTTATAAAAAAAATTAGAGATATTTTTTAGTCTATTTCAAAAAAGGGATGCATTTATATTTTAAAATTGTAAAGTTCTGGAATGATATTCTTAATTTATTATCATTTTTACTATTATTTCTTGGATCACAATTATGATTGAATTCTTAGTTAATACTACTTCTGTTCCTTAAAGAGTGCAGTTTTAGCAAAAAAAAAATGTTCCTTAAAGGATGCAGTTTTAGGAACCCAAAGTCTTCTTTTTTTAAATATGTTCTTGTTTTAATTAATGCACTAAATGGGGAAGTTAATGCACTAAAGGAAGAGAAATGCTAGCTTTGTCATTTTATCTCATTTATTGATTTGTGTGCTTTTTATTAAAACTGTATTTTTTAAGGAACGGAGATAGTACTTGATATTAAGAGGATATGAAAAGTTCATCGCTTTAAACTTTTAATTCTAATTTTAGGAGAGGGAATATATGATATTTAGTGTCCACTTCATTCAAAATTTAAGAAAATTGACTTTTTGATGCGCGTTTTACAGAGGTGACTTGTAAAATTTAAAAGAACAAGAAGTCACTCAAAAAAATCTAGGTACAGCAAATATTGATCTGTAAAACAGTTTCTGTTGACTAATTTTTTATATACAAAATATCAGAAGAATGCGAACCAATTAATGAGAAAAACTAGGGTCACTTTTTAGCATCACACTGCCTGAGAATTAAGTTTTTTAAAAGTCCATTTGATTTTGTTTAATATAAATCAATGATTTGGAGAGAGAATGAATCAAAACACGTACAAAGATATCTCTCGAGTCATGCTACTATCACATAAAATAATTACATAACTCTTACATATTGTTAACGTGGCAGTATGTGATTTGTTATTGACATGACTCACTTAATTCAATAACAAATCACATACTGCCACATCAACAGTATATGAGAGTTATGTTACCATTTTATGTGATAATAATATTATTCATATCTCTCTCTCTAGAGAGACACTGTGTCGAACATGTACATGTACTGCCATTGTACTTCTAAACAAGTTGACTTCTAAACAAGTTGAGGATGTGGTGGCATCACACTGTCTACGCAGGATGTATTCAATAAAGGCTATTAAACACTTTTGTTAAGTGACATATATTTGTAGAGTTTGTGAATTTTAATAATTTTTAAAGACTTTTAAAATGACTTTTAAAGACTATAAAATAATTAACAGAATTTTATAAATTTTTTATCAAGATTTTGATAGACTTTTGTATACTTCTAATATATCTTGCAACTTATTTAAAGTCAACAAATATCTTAAATTTTAGATGAAATGAGTATATATGATAGATATTGAATAATATTAAAATCTTTTAAATACTTTAAAGTTTTTGAAAATCTTAAGGAGGGTGTATTCAATTAAGACTTTTAAAGATTTTTAAAGTTTGATTGTATTCACTACAAGAAAAAAGGCTTATTAGCGACCACTTATCGGTCGCAGATAGAAGTCGCATATATTCTGGACGCTGACTGCACGTCGGCGACCACTTTTAGCGACCGGCAAGTTAGCGACCGAAGTCGTCGCTAAGGTGAGTCAGGTCTCATTGTTGACGTGACCTACGTGCCAGCGACCACCATTAGCGACCACCCCGGTCGCTGATATCCCTAAGTCACGCGCAATCGTTGATACATAATAGCGACCGGATGTGGACGCTGATTAATAAAATTTAATTTTTTTTTTGCCAATTTTGTGGATTTTCCAAAAAAATTATACCTGTTTGTACCTATTTTAAATCTCAACACACAACAGTACATATAAATCACCAAAACTATATAAATTAATCGATCCATGTCCATAAACCAACAAAATAAACAAATCGCTCGAGCTACTAAAATTTATATAAAAAATATATATTGAATCTAAAACTATAATTAACTCCATTGCCTTTGACATCAAACAACTCAACAAGCAAACGATTAGTTGTAGTGAAAGAAAATATTACAATCTAAAGATTTTCTGTTTTCTTTCTAGATATATATAGCATCTCAACTACTCTTACCAGTTATATTTATAGACCTCCTGCAAAGAGAAACTCTTCATGAAGAAAAGATACAATAGAAGAACCATAAGTAACTAAACATAAAGCTAATTAAATTCATGACAAAATTACCTCGGCATCATCATCGATATCCTACTGTTGTGTTAACGTTCGCCACTGCATAAGCTAATGCCCGCGCCAAGTGTAAGAAGTAGATTACGATCTTGATAGTCGATCGTCGTCGATAAAGTTTATCCCCAATACTCCTTGAGAATTGTAAGCTAGTTGTGGCCCACCTCTCCATGAAATCGTGAAACATCCTCGGTTTTATAGTCCTAAACCTTTCAGTTGTTACTCCTATTTTTGCAAAATCAACTGCCATAGAGTGAAGGGTTGTCAAATTCGATATTTTTTACTCGTAGTCTTATCTGACTCAAGGTCTGCATGTACTAAATGTGAAGTAGAGATTGTACCCAAGGTATGAGAGACAAAGGAAGAGTTGCAGAAAATTCAACAATTTTCAATAAGTATTTCACCATACTGTACTTCCTCTCGAATTCCCAGAACAAAGTGGTAATTCCCGAACCGTTTAACCACTTTGTTCGGGAATTCAACAAGAAGTACAGTTGAATTAATTGAACCACTTATTGGGAACTGTTGAATTTCATACAACTCTCAAGGAGTCTCTCATATTTCATGCAAACCTTGAGTCAGATAAGACTATGAGTAAAAAATGTCTCAGTTGACAACCCTTCACTCTATGACAGTTGATTTTGCAAAAATCGGAGTAACAGTTGAAACACCTAGGGCTTTAAAACCGATGATGTTTTCCCGATTTCATGGAGAGGAGGGACAAACCAGCTTTTACACTTCTCAAGGAGTATTGGGGGAAAACTTTATCGTGTCAGTCTTGAATCTATAGTGAATGAGAAGTCACAATCTGTTTGTTTACAGAATATAATATCACCAAGATGTGTATATAAAATACTGAAAGATATATATGTTTATATACTCAAATGACAACGTTTTAATTAAAAAAAAATAGAATGACAATGATTTAATTAAAATAAATAAAAGAGAGAACATACTCTATCAATAACTCAGTTGCAGCATCCTTAAGACCGACTTATTTCGAATGTTTTGTAACCAAATATCAGCATTTTCTTGGAAAATATTTTCTCTCACAATCTCTATCATGAAACTATAATATGAATCTGCGATCAACCTAATTAGTATTGAATCTGACTCCACAAAGCAGTATCTCCAAAATATATACTACAAATTGGAGAAAGATGAAAGTGTGAACTTGCTGAAATATAACTTGTCACAATTAGATGGAAACTTCAAGTTATATATTATGTAAAACAAATACGTACCTTCATCATCGCCCATGAGTAATGATTACTAGGAGAAGAGTCAAGAACTTCCTTGTATGCAGGATTTGACATAGCAGTTGCAGCTAATATTCCAACAGGTTCTTCGGCAGCCAAAAAAATATGGGTCGTGTAGTTCCTGTTTGTGTCCCATACTCGAATAATAAGTTAATTCAATTACTACAAACATTCCTCACTGTTCCATCATAACAGAAGACAACATCCCAAAGGAGGGCCATTAAGCTGTTGAACATAACGTCTCACCTCTTTTTCTATAAGAACTACCCATCTGAGGAATTCGGAGTAGTTAAAAGCTGTCTATGTCATGGATTGAACCCATATCAAACGATGATTTATTCATAGTAGAGAAGTTATCGTTCGTTCTATACTATGAATGAATCTTTTATTTTCTTATTTAATTTTTTTAATTTATATTTTATGAAACTTTAATCATTTTATGAAAAATTAAAATGTTCTAATATTTTTTCATGAAAATAATAAAAAAAAATTAAAATAACAATTATTTTTAATATTTTAAAATAAAATATTACTCTAAAATAATTATTATTTTTAAAATAATGTTAAAATAATAGTTATTTTAAAACTTTTTTTTTTGTTAAAAAAAATTAATTGGTGAAATTGGGGTCGGGTTGGCTCAAAATTTGGTCAAAATGGGTCGGGTTGGGGTCAAATCGGATAAAAGGAACGGAAACGACAAAAATTTTCACTTAGGACATAATTGGCAAAAAATAAAATTTATGGACGATTTTAAAAGTGGGTGACAATTTGGAGGGATAGAAGTGTCATTCAACCTTTTTTAAAAAAAAACTTGAACAAAATTATATCAATTTTAAATTTTAAGATTTAGCGAATTTACTCAAAAAAACTCAAAATATATCTTTAATTGTGGAACGGAAGGAGTACAATTCAATTCTGAGATTATTTTCATCTTAAAAGCTTAGGTTCCAGAACTTAAGAAAGGGATTGATTAGAAGGAAAATTAGAGGAAACTTAATTAGAGCATTCACAACAGTTTCTCCAATAAATTCTCTATCCTCACATTTAAAGAATATATCAATAAATCAGTATCCAACAGTTTCTTTATCCTTATTTAATTCTCTATTTTAATCCCTATATATGATTTGATTCCCCAGAGTGAGGGATTCAAAGGAGCGTTCCCTATTTATGTAAAATGACACTTCATACCCTATTTATTGGGATTTTATATTAGTTAAAGGATCTTATCTCACTTAATTGCTGATTTGGGTATGCTTATCAAATTCACTCATTTTTATTTTTTAAACAGAAGATTTAGAAAAGAAAGAGAACTTTAAAAAATTAAAATTCAGTAAAATGTTAATTTTGATCATTTTTGTAAAAAATATTACTACTAATTATAAATTTTATTATTTTATAATTAAAATAATGTTGTTTTGGTTCTCATAAACACATAATGATCGTTGCACTTTTTGATTTCTAGCCATATCTATTTTTAAATTAAAATAATTGCAATTTTTAAATTCAAACAACAATTACTTTTAAATAAAAAATAGTTACAAAGGTCAAAACATGATTTGACTGTTGGAACTTTTAAATTTTAACTTTTAAATTTCAAATTTCAAATTTTAAAATTTAATACTTAAGGAATCAATATAATGAACCTATTGGGTACATATTGAAAAAATTAAATCCCTATCTTACAGAATGACCCAATAGCACTGCAGAGTAAGGATAGAGATAAAAAAAACTGTTGTGAATGCTCTTACCTTCGATCTGTAGCGCCTCTTAAATTTTAAACTTTTGACAGATAAAGTCAAACATGTGATCTTGCACAAAAAGTAAAAAAGTTTTTACTACAAAGTTATAACTTTGATCTTATATGAATAACTTTGAATTCACAAAATAGCCAAAAGTTAAAGTCGATCAACTTAATAATGAAAACATGATAATAGTAAAAAGAAATAATAAAAAATATTTATACTACCTACACCCTACCAAAATAAATTACTAAAACTAGAAATTAAGCCTAAACCCAAATAAAAATGGGTCCAATACAGAAAAATGTACTACATTACTATAAACAATGCATATAAATACATGAAATGTCTACAATCTCCAAAAAAAAAAAATACAAAATATAAAGGCAAACCTAATAATTTACTCATTGTAGTTGGTATGTTTTAATGATTACGCCATTAAAATTTTAATTTTTTAAATTACTCCAGTAAACTAATTATTATTTTGAAATTGGGTCATTCTGTTAAAACAAATTAAACAGACATTAATTTTTATCGATAAAACTAACGAGTTTACGGTATCCACTGTAGTTAGCACGTTTTACTGATTCCACTATTGAACTTTTAATTTTTCAAAATACACCAGTAAACTAATTATTATTTTAAAATTGGGTCATTCTGTTTTCTTTATCTCACGATTGTTAAATCATTTCAGTTTTTTTCCTACGTGGACGTGAAAAGAAAAAGGGAAATAAATAAATCTGATTTATTCTCTCCCTTCTTCCAGATCAAATAGATATGCGTACTTTCTCTTTCTAAAATCTATGAAAATTTCGAGATCTAGGTATCCAAAATATTGAATTGAGCTTAAAAGTTCAGCATTAAATGTAACAATGAAGTATAAATCCCCAACAACAACAACAACAACAACAGATGAAGTAAATGGTATTGCAATAGATTTAATCCATTTCTCCTCCAATTCTCAGCAGCCTTATGTCTCCAAACTCCTCTCCTTCACTATCGATCGCCTCCACAAGGTCAACCAATTCCCCAATCTCTCTATATCTGTGTATATATATACACATATGATAGTAATATTTGGTTAATTAAATTAATTTTCTTGGGATTGTATTTATGATTTGATAAGAGTATTAGTTTTTATAGGTGGACGCAGAGAGAATTCAGAGTCAGATGTAAAAGGTGGTTGTTGCCAATTATCGCGCTTTCATTTCTGTTGCTGATTCATTGCTTTCCATTCGCGAGGAAGTTTTTCTATTGATAAACATCTGAGATCCGAGTGCCCAAAATATTTTGGTTTTTTTTTGTTTTCACTTTCAAGTTTTTTATTATTTTTTTGCCACATAAGTAATATTTTTAATTTTTGTATTTATTTTTCAGAGCCACATAGATAAAAAATTAACGTGTGTTTAATTTTTTTTAACAGAATGACCCAATTTCAAAATAATAATTAGTTTAGTGGGGTAATTTAAAAAATTAAAAGCTCAATGGTATAATCAGTAAAAAGTGTCAACTACAGTGAGAATTCATTAGTTTTGTCAATAAAAAATTAATATCCGTTTAATTTTTTTAGCGGGATGATCCAATTTCAAAATAATAAATAGTTTATTGGGGTAATTTAAAAAATTAAAAAATCAATGGTGTAATAAGTAAAATGTGTCAACTACAATTGGTAAGTTATTAGTTTTGCCAAATATTAATTATAATAAATTTTTACGTCTGTCAATTAATGTAGTTTTGGTAAACACATATATACACGTACGTATTACAATCATACTAACTATAAAAGTAGAATACACTTAATCTTAATTGCTTAATTTTTTTCTCTAAAATACAAAATAATTTTCTCCAAAACAAAACATTTCCTCCCCCAAAAAATCAGATTATACTTTACACGTTTTTAACAAAAAAAAAACTCTTCATTATCTCACTCATCTTCTTTAATGCTATTTATCACCATCAATAATCAATAATCATTTCCTCCAAAACAAAACACTTTTCTCCCCAAAAATCATATTATACTTTTACACGTTTTAAAAAAAATAAAAAAAACTTTTCATTATCTCACTCCTCTTCTTTAATGCTATTTATCACCATCAATAATCAATAATGATTTCCTCTAAAACAAAACACTTTCCCCCCCAAAAATCAGATTATACTTTTACACGTTTTAAAAAAAATCTTCATTATCTCACTCTCCTTCTTTAATGCTATTTATCACCATCA
This sequence comes from Panax stipuleanatus, assembly GCA_020205555.1. Lineage (NCBI taxonomy): Eukaryota > Viridiplantae > Streptophyta > Magnoliopsida > Apiales > Araliaceae > Panax > Panax stipuleanatus. Next base: position 122,008,955 of record CM035119.1, on the reverse strand, counting down.
ATAATCAATAATCATTTCCTTCAAAACGAAACAATTCCCCCCCCCCCAAAAAAAATAATAATCAGATTATACTTTTACACGTTTGTAACAAAAAGAAAAAAACTCTTCATTATCGCATTCCCTTTCTTTGATGCTATTTATCACCATCAATAATCAATAATCAACTCTAATTCCGATAATATTCTCTTTTTCCTATAGTATGTCTGTTTTTACTATAATAATCCCACCTCTTAGTGGAAGCAGGACCACTATAGGCAATGGACTTTTAAATTATTCTGTTTTCGGATGATTGTCCTTCACCTTTCTTGCCTCCTTCGACAAAATGTTGCCTCTATTTCTTAAACGGTTAAGCCTCACATATTTAGTGCTTGACAGTGTCTCCAGCTTGAGAGTTATTGGTACTTTTGCTCAACTCATTGATAGGAAATATTACTGTTTGTTGCTTACTAAAATTATACTACGATTTTAAACATCTCTATCATCAACATGTTACACATATCAACTTAAAAAATATATCATTGTGGAAATATAGACCTGAAGTTGTAAAATATCATATGCATTGGTTTGAACAATTTGTTGTTAACACGGGTAGGCACTTGGAGGTCTGAAATGCACGGGAAGAACATATTTAGAACTTCTTGGGCCCTTTACTATTTTGATGATAAATATTTGGAACATTGACAGGTACCTTATGAGATTCACAAAAGATGAAAGCGAGATCAACTTATCAAGATGGGAAGTAGACCCAGAATTCTCAGAGTGGAAATGGGCAAGCCCTGAAGACGTAATTGAGCAGGTACGCTGAATTGTTGCGGCCTTAATAAATCTATAGTAATCATTATTGATTAAGTTTAGAAATGATTATTTGGACATGGGGTATGACTGATACAGGCAGTTGACTACAAGAGGCCAACATGCGAGTAAGTTATGAAAACCTTCAGGTCTTACTTGAATGAAAGTAGAACACCTGCTAAATGTCGTTCAACAAAATGGTGAATCGTTATATCTGATTTTGCATCTGTACCTGTGTTTCTGATACAAACTAAAATAGTAATATGTTTCCTTTAATGATATTGGAGAATATTTATATTACTTGATCCATGTTTGGATGGACGGAACGAATTCTAAAATCTTAGAACATGAAATAAAATGACTAATGTATTTTAATTTGATACTCTAAAAATTTTTATATTCAATTATTTTGCCTATCTTATTAGTCAAGTGAAATTGTTTAATTTTAATTCCCGTGCATCGCACGGGTTCAATTACTAGTCAATACTTATATATAAATACACGTAAATGATGATGTAATATAACATCAACAATTGAAATTAATTTGAAAATTCTTTTACTTCAATTTGAAAAATCAATGAGTTAACTCAATCAAAATCAAAATTTGGTGAGGTAACTCGATTTGTAATTTGGATATTACGTAAAAAATGAAGAGTTAATTAGAAATGAAAAGTTACTCAAATTGAATATGTTTGAATCATTGTATTTTTCTACCAAACTGTTCAGATTTTGAGTTGCCTTATTCTTCATATTTGATGGCAACAAATCACTATAAATCCATATAAAAAAGTAACAGAAGAATATCATATTTGAAGATGGGAGAAAAAGGAAAAAAAGAAAATTTTGGAAGACAATCAAAAGTAAATTTAATCAAAACATTCCTTCTTGGAAGCACTTTCTGTATTCACCCATGAAGGAGCGCACACTAGAAGCATAGCCCTCATAAGCATATACCTTTTTATCAGGCAAACTTGCATTCCTCATTCCCATTTGGGTATATGAAAACTCAGAGCTTGCAACCGAATCTAATGATTCATCCTTAGTAAAGTCATTGGTTCCAACTGAGTACCTATTGGCGCCCCTTATGACTCTGTCCACCTCAGTCCCACGTTCGTTGAAGAAGCCGTTAAAGCCCGTCGGAATCGATGATCTAAATTTTTGGCTTCCTTCGCTATTGACATTAATTTTATTCTTATCTTTACTTTTGAGTGGTTCTATATAGATATATTTATACTTACAGTAATGGATCTAAATATTTAATATTATATATACATATATAGTACTTTATTCTAAAGTATTAAGATATTTTGTTATACAATTGTTGTAATAAAATAATAATATAATTATAACTATTAGTGACAATTTTCGTGTGTATAATATATATATATATATATATATATATATATACACATATGCTGCATTTAATTTTTGGGAATTTTGTTATTTAGTTGTAAATATTTCAATAATTACAAGAAAAAATATTATCGACTCTTAATACTTATCAAGTTAATGTTTTACAATTAATATAGATCAAGTATTATAATATAGGTAGATAGAGACAATTCTCTTAATCCAAAGTTTAATATAACATGTTTTTGCCTCAATTTCATTCCTATTTCTTTTTTAATTTAGTATACTAAGTAAAAATCAATGTACAAGAAATGTTTGATAAATTCTTGATCATCGTCTGAGGTGATGTGTGTTTGTTTGCATGTATATTACAAACAGTTGTGCAACTAATGAAAGTTTGAAATAAGATATCATTTTGTACTACTATTACTACAAATCATCTATGTATCTATGTGATCGGAGTATTTCACAAATATAATAATGGGTCATTTGTTTTGAATTAATTTCATATATTAATTCATTATTTAAACTAGCCCGTGCATTGCACGGGTTATCAACTAGTTACGTAACAATACTCGTAACATATCCACTTGTCAGTTGTCATGATTAATACGTGAACTTAGTAGAGTGGGTGTTTTACATAGTCATGACAAATATATCTTTATTAAACATGCATATTACTGGCACATAGCACAAGATTATAAAAAAATTAACCTAAAGAACATAATTGACACAAAGTGACAATTATAAAAAGGTAAATGCTCACTTTGGTAAATGAGGAGTGTTAACGCCTAGTCCACGTGGTCCAATCCTCAAAGCACGTCCAATACTGCACAAAAACAGGTAAACACCAAAAGCTTGACGGCTTGGGCCGCCGGGGGATAACTCCGATGTGAGAATAAGTACAGGCTGATTAAGGTTAACAATGAAGGCGTAATGCTCTAGTGCTGGAAAGTAATAATAATGTGTGTACCTTAAAATCAGGGTAAAGTCGTGTATTTATAGTGTTCTCACCTTCTCCTTAGAATCCATCTCCATATTGGATTAGGGTTCCCCCATATATCATTCCATAATAGGATTGCACCAAATCTCCAAAAAATAAGGAAGTTGGTCCAAATCTCAACTTCTCTTTCCATAATTAGAATCCACTTTGATTTAGGAATCCCTCCAAACATTCCTTTATCTGAACCCAAGCTTGCCCAATACTGTCAAGGCCCAAACCAAGTCCTAGGCCCAAATATTCGAGGCCCAACATTTCCCCCAGTCTTCCATTAAATGAAACATTTACTGGAAGAGTATATAAAACCTAGCCCAATATACATAAACATCAACCCATTCATCACCAGGCCAAACTGACCCAACACTCAGCAGCCCATTCACTAAACCTCCAGGTTAACCCAATCGGCATCAGCCCATTCACCCCCTATGGCCCAACAGTCACTCACAAGCATCCCCCTGCCCACACGGCCCAACACCCCCTCAACTCCCCACGTGCCCCATCACTTCCCTCATTAATGAGCCGCCCCTTGATATTCGAGCAATTCGAAAAGAAGCGACAACAAAATCCCTTCATTCCAATCATTTCTCTACCGATTTCAAAAACCTCTACTTTCTCTCCTACAGAACTTCCTCCCTCCTCAACTTCTCTTTTTCGGCAAAAACCACCATCTCTGCAACTATCTCTATTCAACTACAAGACAATGGCAGCTTCCCAAAACTCTAACGACTTCTCTCCTACCTCCACCGAGCCTATCAGCGCTATTCCCCTCTCCACCATTCCAACCCCGCCTGTTACCACCATAGCCACCTCATCTACTTCTCGCACCCCCAACCTCAGTGCAATTACCACCGATTCTATCACAATGGCCACCACCAACCAAGCTCCCCCTTGAGTCACGGTACCATCTACAATAGATTTCCAAAAGGCGCAGCGAGAGTACTTCGACGAAGCCAAATCCCCTCATGCCAACACCCCATCCCGAGTCTCTGAGTCAGATCTAGCCGTTATCTGTGAACATTATCAAATACCCGACACCCACCAATTGAAAGCCCTGACCTCCACCGACCACATGTATCATCGAACAGATGGCTGGACCGCCGTTCCCCTGACCCTGCTGAAAAAGGGCGTTCGGCTGCCCCTTCACTACTTCATCTTGACCCTCATAGGGTTTATTTACATCGACTTCTCCCAGTTTGTGCCGAACTCCTACATCAACATCATCGCCTTCATCGCCTTCTGCCACGAGGCCGAAGTGGCTCCATCCATTGACATGTTCTTCTCCCTATTCATGCTACAAAATTCTCGTGAACCCGGCTTCAAAGCCCACAGCAAACAGCCCACCAAACCAAATTCCAAGATCGAGAAGCATCCCCTGATGGATGTACCTTCCAGCAACAAGGGATGACACAAAGACTGGTTCTATGTTCGAGGACCAGAAACAAATAAATTATCGAACTGGGCTTCCTTCAAGCGATCGAACGCCCCTATCGGCGATACTACTTCCGAACGGGTAACAGAGATCACCAAGCTGATCGAAAAACTACAGATGAAAGAATGGAGCAACGTCTTTCTAACCAAGCAGACCTGGCTCTACGATCACAAACGTAAGTTGCCGAACTCTATACTCAGCTATCAAATATTACTGTCATACCACTTGCTTCACACTTTTATTTTACTCTTGCAGTATCCCTCATCAAACCCACAACGATCGACCGAAGAGACCTGGAGGACTTCCTTTCGAGCCAACCCTCTGAAAAGGCTACCGAAGCCCAAACCGCCGAAGGTCCAGTTACGTACCACAGCTCAACCTACCAATACATACACCAACTACCGAAGCCAACCCCACCGAATCCACTTCTTTCGAGCCCACAACATTTACCCAAAAAAAAAAGAGAGCCACTAAAAAGTCCTCCCAACAAAAAATAACCCCCCTTTCTAATATAACTGAAAGTCTACTTGACATGCCGGCTGCCGAACTAACACATATTCTCCACATTAAGAAGAAACGCGCCAAAGTCATCCCCCTTACAACCGAGGAACTTAGGGTTCCATCTACCGAAGTTTCGAACCCTTCAACAGAAATTAACCCCACCTAAACAACAACCCAAACCAAAAAACGAAAAGATACCAAGAACCCCATCGCCGAACCTCCCCCGAAAAAGCTGAACACAGAAAAACCCTTTTCTTCAAGACAACCTTACCTCCCCCATCAGAAGAGGACTCCACCCCAACCTCTTTCTTCACCAAAGACTACCTCGATTACTCTCTCGACGCCTTCGATAGCTTCGTCCTCCCCGCCGATGACGACAGGTTTAAGGGCATTTCTGCCGACGACCTTGTACTCGCTGGCATCATGCAACAGGGTAGGGTATTTCCCTGCATTCCAATCACTTATTCCGTAACCACGTTCTTTTTTTGACCTTTATGTTTCTTTTTCAGGTCGACGCTATCTGGGGTCGTGTCATCAGAAGATGGAAAGAGCGCGAGGCCGAAAAAAACCACCTCAAACGAAAGAAGGAAACTCTGCAGGCGCTCTTCTCTGTGAACAAAATGAGCACGCCAAAACCATTCGGGCACACGACAACCTCCAGAACGAGGACACCACTTTGAAAGATGAAGTCGCAAGAACGGAAACACGGTGCAAAACCTTCTTGGAGGAAGCCGAAGCCAACCAAGAAGAGAACGAAAAGCTAAAACAGAACAACCTTTCACTTCTTCGACAGAATGCTGATTTGAAGAAACAAGAAGAAAAGACTCGCCAAGTGTGCACTACTCTAGAGAAGCAGTTCTCAGAGTACAAAGCATTGGGACCGATTCTGACCAACGATATGCGATTTCAGATCGTCTAAGAATACTGTAGATCCCCCGAGTTGGGTGAAGAGATAACCCAGATGTTCGCCGAGGGATATGAAGCATGCCGAAGTAAAGGCAAAACTAAACTCGCTGAAGTCTCGGTGAACCCTTCTATTCTGGACTCTTCAGACTCCGAACAAGACAACGATGGAGATTCGCCATCAGATTAGGAACTTGTCTTGTAAAATCTGAACCCCCTATACATGTTATTTATCAATGAAAATATATGTTCTTCTTTATATAGTTTCCCTAACTTTTATTATGCAACAATCAGATATAACAATTAAAAGAAATCCACCTATAACATCCACAAAGATAAAAAATCTTAAACAATTAAAATATTTTAATAAGTTGCTAACAAAAACATCTCGTCTGCTCCCAGGAGCCGAACAGATCCAACCGAACACCAAAAATCTCGTCCGCTCATAGGAGCCAAACAGATCCAACTAAATACGAAGAATCTCGTTCGCTCTCGGGAGCCGAACAGATCCAACCAAACACCAAAAATCTCGTTCGCTCTTGGGAGCTTGCTCCCAGGAGCCGAACAGATCCAGTCAAACACCAAAAATCTCGTTTGCTCCCAGGATCCGAACAAATGAAACCAATCACATAAAATAACACTGTTTAGAAAAAAACACTTCTTTTATTGATAATCTTTCAGAGAATTACAGACCAGACTAACTTCCACCTTACTGAAAATATTTTTGAAGTTTACCCGCATGCCATGTGTTTTTGATTTCTATTCCATCCATTGATCGTAGCCGATAGGTTCCCGGCTTTGGTACCTCAACAATCTCATAGGGACCTTCCCAATTCGGCATCAGCTTTCCTAGATTCTGAGGCATAGAGGCTTCCACTTCCCAAAGAACTAGATCTCCTACCTCAAACCTTCTGAGCTTTACCCTTTTATTGTAATACTTAGCCGCCCTACGTTGATATGATGTAAGTTTTACCAAGGCTGCTTCTCGGACCTCATCTAACAAATCCAGGTTGGCCGAAGTCCATCCTCATTATATATCTCTTGGAACTGACTGACCCGAAGAGAAGTAGAACCAACCTCCATCAGAACCAAAGCATCCGTACCATAAGACAATCTGAATGGTGAGTCTCCCGTGGTGGATCGTGGTGTGGTCTAATATGCCCATAAGACACTGAGCAATTCTTCAGGCCACCTTCCTTTCGCCTCATTAAGTCTTCTCTTTATCCCATTCAACAGAGTCCTGTTGGTTACTTCCACCTAACCATTTGACTGAGGATAAGCCACTGAAGTCTTCCGATGCTGTATACCCAACTCTTTTAAAAATGCCTCAAACTTGGATCCCACAAACTGCCTTCCGTTATCCGAAACTACTGCCATGGGAATACCGAACCGGAATAGGACACATTATTTTAAAAACTTTAAACACTCCTACTCTATAATCAGGTGAAGGGGTTTGGCCTCCACCCACTTGGTCATGTAGTCAATAGAAACTATAACAAAACTGACTTTCCCCTTAGCTTTTGGCAACAGACCCAATATATCCACCCCCCAAACGACAAATGGAATTGGGGATAAACTGAGTACAACTCCTCCGGCGACTGGTGAGTGATGGGGCTATTCAGCTGGCATTTAGAACACTTCTTCACATACTCAGTTGCTTCTTTGAAAATCGTAGGCCAATAGTATCCCTGCCGAAGTACTTTATACGCTAAAGACTTTGCCGCCATGTGGTCCCCACAAATTCCTTTATGAACTTCTCGAAGAGAATATTCCGCATCTGATGGAACCAAACACTTTAGCAACGGGGAAGAGTAATCCCTTTGATATAAATCCCCATTTATAAGCACAAAGTTCGAGCTCCTGTGTTTGACCTTCTTTGCTAACAACCGATCCGAAGGTAAAACGCTATCAGCCAAATAATCCAGATAAGGGGTCATCCAATAATTTGACCGTTCAATACACATCACCTCGGTATGCTGAACACTTGGCTGATTTAGAACCTCCAGGTAGACCGATCCACTGAATGTACTTGCCTTCGGTCGTGGCCAACCTAGCTAGTGCATCGGCTATTGCATTATTCGACCTATTTATTCCCTGAAAATTGTATGAGTCGAAAAACTGTATTCGATCCTTTACCTCTACTAAATACTTGACCATTCTGGCTCCCCGAGCTTCATATTCTCCAGAAATTTGCTTGACGACCAACTGGGAGTCACTGAAGATGATTAACCTCTGTACCTCGAGACTTTTCGCCAACCGCAAACCTACTAATACGGCTTCATATTCGGCCTCATTGTTTGTTTCCTTGAACCCAAACCTGATGGCCTACTGCACTCTGAATCCCTCTGGACTGGTTAGAATGGTACCGGTGCCACTAACATCCGAAGTAGTCGACCCGTCTGTATACAATGTCCATGAGTTCTGTATCGGCTGAACTACTGCAAATGAACGCTCGGTCTCCTCAACCTGATTCAAACTGTCGTCTACCTCGAAGAATGATTACTCTACCACAAAGTCAGCCAACGCCTGCCCCTTAATAGGTGTCCGAGAGTGATACTATAATATAAACTATGATAATTCCATAGTCCACGCTGCAAGCCTTCCCAAAACCTCTGGCCTACCTAAAACTTTCTTTAGAGGTTGATCCGTGTATACCACTATCAACTAAAGCGTAAGCAAGTTTCTCCAAGTTTGGATACCTTATTTTCGCATCCCTAAGGGCATGGTTCACGTAGTAAACCGGGTGCTGCTTACCCCCAATCTCCCGCACCAGAACTGTTCCTACAGCTAACGAGCTTGCAGCCAAATACAAGTACAAAGGCTCAGTAGGAGCTGGTTTCACCAACAAATGCGTCGAAGACAAATACCTTTTTATTCCCTGAAAGGCATCTTCACATTCCGAAGTCCACTGAAAGCTTTTCGCATTCTTCGGCCCTTTTAACGTATCAAAGAACGACAAACATCTTTTTGCCTATTTAGACATGAATCTTCTCAAAGCAGCTATCCGAACCGTTAAACGCTGAACATCTTTATAGGACTGTGGAGACTTCATGTCCAGAATAGCTTTTATCTTCTTCGGGTTCGCCTCTATTCCCCTCTGGCTGATAAGATATCCCATGAATTTTTCTGCCCCTAGCCCGAAGGTGCACTTGGTCGGATTTAACCTGAAGTTGTAATGCCGAACTGTTTGGAAACAATCCTTCAAGTCATCCAAATGACCTCGAACTGACATGCTTTTAACAATCATGTCATCCACAAAGACTTCCATGCTCTTCCCCAACTGCCTTGCAAACACATAATTCATCATCCTTTGATATGTGGCCCCTACGTTCAGTAGGCCAAATGTCATCTTCTTATAGGCATACACTGATCGATGCGTGATGAACGCTTTCTTCGGGATGTCTTCCTTGCACATTGAAATCTGATGATACCCTGAGAAAGCATCCATAAAAATAAGAAGAGTATACCCCGAAGTCGCATCAATGAACTGATCGATGTGAGGCAGAGGGTAGAAGTCTTTCGGGCATACTTTGTTCAGATCAGTGTAATTTATACACACACGCCACTTTTCGTTCTTCTTCTGAACTAACACCACATTTGACATCCAACTGTAACGAACTCAAAATCAGAACAACTTACGCTCCCGACTTTGGTCATTAATAAACATTCTCGTTCTAGTTTTATAATTATACTTATAAAAATGTGGACAAATTTAAAATTTTTATAAATTTCTTTCATATATTGACTCTATATTATGATTCAACTTTATATTTACTGTACATAACGGTCAATATCAATATAGATATTAAAACTTAGTTATATTGACCTTTTCTCAACTCCAAAATTCGCAACCTTTATCATTATTCTTATATAATACATCCAACCATGCTTCGAGTTTACAAAGTAACTATATATTTACATCTCCATTCAAATTCGAATAATCTCTAATTCAAGATTCAAGATTCAAGATTTACATAGCTTAGTACACGTACATTTAAAACCGTCTTCGCAGTTTAATATAATCTCAACTAAGAATCATCTTGAAGCTTTCCTTTATATGCGTCTCTAACCTCTGTCATCATGGTAGCGAGAAAGTCGCATCGCATCTTTAATCTGTAAATTATTGCAAGGTTGAGCACGATGACCCATTAAGTTTAACAGACAACACATAACACATAATTCACATTTCATTCTTGATTTACAATTGCTATAGCTTGCATTTTAAAACATGTTTTCTAATATTTATGTATCATGCATAAATCCCAAAACCATATGCGACATTTATTCATGCTAAATATTGTTCACGAATCATCATGCTTAAACATGTTGCATCACACTGCCAATATACAACATACTTTCATTTAAATAACACTTATCACACACTGTTCCATGAATTTCCTTAACTACACACTGTTCCATGAATTTCCTTAACTCAAATCATTTCAGTCAAACTTTGACCATAACCAGAATATATCTCAATATAGCGCAAAAGCACATATCAATTCATTTATAAAACTCCACATCACATGGATTAATTTGCATTGCATCATTAACAAGTTACACACGTTAAGCAAGTCTGAAAAACTTGCCTTAAGCATTCCCTACAAAGTTATGATAGCTCGCCCTTCCAACCTCCTACACAATTAAATTCACGTTGATACATCAATTAGTCATGTAACAATGTTCACTAATCGCTTACATTAGCGTTATCTTGTGTTCTATAATTCTTCCTTCGTTAAGCGACACTTAACGTTTTATTAAGTGTTTATTGTTTACTAGGACATTACGTTATATAAATAATGCTTATTAAGTAATTACACAACCACAACATTTAATTAGGTAGATAAGGAGCCGGCTTCTTGTTACACCATATTACATGCTAAATATTTGATTATGTTCATTAACAATTGTATAAATTTCCCCTGGGCCATCCATTAATTAAAAAGCTCATTTCTGGGCCTGTTCTGGTACCGGCGCGGCCGCGCCCATTTTACTCTTGACACCAGCGCGGCGGCGCCCGACTATAGAATCAGTTTTCTAGTTTCACGAATTCAGACTATACTTCTTTCAAAATTCACAAATTCTTCATCTATAGTCCAAATTAGTTGATTTTCGCTTCCATAAACTTGTTAAACTCTGAACTACACATCTATAGAACAATTATAACATTTTGGACACTCTACTAAACCATTTTAAGGATTCAATTTCAATGTTCATGCTAGATTTTCTTATTTTGATATATTTTACGAAATTCTCCACCACAAATTCGTTTGAAGTCCGATCGAGTTCATTCAAACTGGATTATTTTTGTATTTCAGAGGAGCATAACATTCAACCATCAATTAAAGACTCTAAACATAAGATCACAACCAATTTAACCTCTAAAACATATCCAAAATAACCAAAATCAATCTATAGGTCTAAATTTTCCCCTTTACCCGTAAATTCAAATTTTATTGCTTCAATTTCACTTAAGGATGATACTAGCAAATTATCTAACACCTAACATCACATAATTAAACTTTTCATCTTCTCATTCAAACTAAAACAACTCTCAACAGTGTAAAACTTAATAAATTAAAAATTAAAAGTTTTAGAATTCTTCCTTACCTATTAGCCTCCTTTGATTAGCTAGATGATATGGAATGCTTACTCAAATCCTGCTTTCTTCATCCTTAATCTTCCAAAGTTTCTTTCATCTTCACTGAAAACCCACACTCTCTCTATCCATACACTACTCTTCTATTGCAAAATAAACTGAACGGATGAATGTTTAAGGGTATTATTCTTCATTATCTCAGTTAATTTCCAGTACGTTACTAGGATAGGAAAGAGCAGAACAATTGAAAGCTCAGATACGTTTCTATGCTCAATAGTTTTGTTTGTCTGTATTCTTTTTCTCTCTTCCAACTTATTGATAAATATCAAGCTTAATTCCCCACAAATATTGATTTTTATATATCCCATTTAACCAATTTTATTATTACAAATTGGATTTAAATTAGGTTTATTATGGAATTAAATTGAATATTTTAATTCTCATATTATTAGAATATTTAATTCCTTACGCTTGAACTTATCAGATAAATTTAGAATTCCGATTTAACCCTTTTATTAATTAAATTAAATTTAGTTCTTTTAATTGGATTAATTATCATCTTAATCCATTAGCGTACTAAAATTATGCACTAAAATATATCAATATCCCTCATATATTTGGGTAACATAAATATACCAAATAAACTATTCCAAAAATATTTCTCATCAAAATATTTATTTAATTCAATAAATATTTATAATTCTTATTACAAAAATTTGCAATCGTTACAATTCCTATGCTAAACAAAAGAATTAAATTCATTAAGTATCAATTCCCAAAAGTTACATGTAGTGAAAAGAGATATTCCTATTCAATTCACAACCCTAATTATTCATCTGGTACAAATAACTAAGAATACATGATATCATATTCATATCTAACCCTAGATTTTATTTTCCGAATTCATCTAGTGTATCACGCTAATTGTTGATTAGGCAATTAATCAATAAGTACAAATACGATAGACAACTCAATTTGAATAAATAATTGGAATTAAATAAAAAAATTAATCCATAAACATAAAAGGTTCAATTGCAATCTTAATTATAAATTTAGTTCATGCTGAATTTTAAAACCAAAAATCCCAAGCAAGCCATCACAATTGAATTACAAAATCTAAGATAGAAGTAAGAAAAAAATCAGTAAGTATATATTCCACCGCCTTCAAGTCTCCAGTCTATAATCCTCGTGCAAAGTTTCTCGAAATCTCCAATCTTCAAGTTCAGATATCTAAGTCGATCTTTGTGTATCAGATGAATAACCTCCTTCATTTTTATAGATATCAGTCTCCACAAAGTCCATCCCCATTAAGAATCGAATTCCCAGTAGAAATTCATGTCCAAAATCTCAACTACAAGGAAACTCGACCAAGCCTTTATGCTCCCCAGCGCCCCGGTGCTGGGCTTGACCTACGAAGGACGCCCCGACGCTGGCATACTTCAAGAAATTACGATTTTTTCCTTTTGATGCCAGAATTTCTTGTTTTGCCCCTACGTTAGCCCAACCTGCAAAATAACAATTAAATAAGTAAAAATGTCATAAATAACTTAAAAACTAACAATATATTAAGCCCAAAAGTATTCAATTCATGGGTATATTACCCACTCATTACTAACTCAAAACAACGTAATTTTAGTTAGTAAAATGGGAAAAGGACAACAATATTACTACAATTAAAAATACCAAACTGATATTTTCATATGTTAAAATAATACTTTCACATGAGTCTCGCTCACATGGAGATAGGTCATTACTATGTACATGTTCGTTTACACCACAAATTATGAGTTTGTTGCGATTGAGCTTGAAATGCAGATACAAACTTATTCGACATGTCAAATGTGGGCGGCCCAAATACGGAAGCTCGGCGTTGGCTACTGCCATTGAAAGTGAAACCCAACGCAAGAAAATTCTGTAGTTGTATTGTTGTCAAAATACATATCTCCATTCTATCTTTTGTCCCTCTTTGGCCCCTCAATATCAAAACCCTCATTCTCATCTCATCACTATCTCATCGCATCAAACTCCCGTATCATAAAAAATGGGTTCCCTAGAGCTCACATCATCGACGAGAAGGTTTCCTCACTCCTTAATTTAAATTTTGGTTCATTTTTATACAGTTATAAAGTTTCCATTTTCTGGCAACCCAATTTATATTTTACACTTTACTGATTACTAGTGTTTTTGTGGTTTTATGTTTGATAAATCTATTTAAAGAACTTGGGTTTCTTTGAGGTTAAATTGGAAAAGCAATACTTCAACGTGAACCTCTGCAATACTACCACATATCATTTTCCTTACCCTCTCTGGTTGGTTCCTCTGAAAATGTAGAAACGTGGGAAGAAAATAACAAGGAAATTTTTTACTGTCCGGTTCCCAATGCCATAACTTCTATCGATCCCATTTTTTCAATTTTTGGGATGGAAATTTATTTTGATTTGATTTCTTATATCTTTGTGTGGGGTGATTGAAATAGATTCTCTTTATTGCACTACTAAATTTGGAATATTAGGATTTGAGTGGTATTGCACTACTAATCATTTGTAAGATTTACACTCTGTTTGTGAGTTTTTAAAACTAAGAAAAGGATATGAAAATTAAGAAAACTTGTATTTTTTTTCCCTTAAAAATCTCATGTTTATGAGTTTTTTAAGTCAAGAAAGACGGGGAAAACAAATGAAAATGACTAATGAATTTCTTTTTAATTATGTAATTGATTTTACTTGTAACACATAAAACAAATTTTAGACATTCATATCCTGATTTCCTTACTAAACTCACAAACATAACTAAGGAAATTTACTTTTCTATCATTTTCTTAGTTAAAAATCCTTAGGAATTCTTATATGAAAACTCATAAACAAAGTGGAAGTAAGTCAATATTTGGTTTGGTGGTGTAAACTTTAGAAAAATAAAGTAAATTATTATTATGACTAAATTAATTATATGAATAAATTAATTCTAATTATTGTTATAATATAATAATAGAATACCAAATGTAAAAATGATATTACATATTATTTTAATTTTCTTTCCACAAATTATTATTTTGTATGATTACATAATTAATCTATTATCATATATCTATACGATATAACAAATCATGTTTTTTTTTGTAATTTTGCACTATTTTAGCAACAACCGCTATAATTTTAGCCAAACAAGAATTATAATTTCAACAAATATAAATTAATGATAAACGAATAAGATCATAACTTTTCAAACGATTTTATTCGTGTTATCACTGCAACCACTACCGCTACCATGTAAATGAATAAACCCTATATGACCAGTGATATTTGAGAGCTAGAGATAGAGAGATGTATTTGATCAGGGGCGAAATCAGAAATTCACAACAACAGGGGGCCAAAATAATTATGAAAAGTTATTATTCATATAATAATAACTATGTTTAAGAAAGTACAAAAAAGATACATTAAATTAATGTTCTAGTGAGATTATTTTCTCTACTAAAACGACATTCAAACATTATTATCACATTCATAAAATTAGTTTTTAGTACAATGAACCGAAAGTCAATGCCGTTATTCTCTTTCGTATGTACAAAATTAATAAGTCTACCCTAAATAGTTAGTATTAAATAAATTATCATGAAAGCAATAATTTCAATAATTATATAAAAAATAACTCATTTTTTTGTATGTGACAAACAGCTAAAAAAGTGGTTATATAAAAAATATTAGTAAAGTATTATATTTGGACATGGATTACCACTATATCATGTGTGTATATATATGTTTTCTAGTTGTTGAATATTTTATAGAAAATGTAGAAGAATTTTTGTGAGGATTTCAAGTTAACTTTTTAAAAAGATTAGAGGTTAAAATTAATTAAAACTTTAGAAATCTGGGCGGGCCCATGGCCTTCCCCAAACGTTGTAGTTCCGAGTCAGTATTTGATACTGGGATTGAACCTCGTGTCTCAGCTATTCTATACAACTAGTGTAACACTCTCTTTTCCAACTAAAAAGAGAAGTTACAAATAAGAAGTCCTATCCCACATAAAGAATATCTTTAATAATTAATAAATATCACAAGTCAAATTATAATAAATAACAAATTGGCTCAAACTATAATCTAAAATATTTAAAACAACTCTCCAAATAAACTGATGTATTATAACCTAAACATAATATTTAAACAATTGAAAAGAAGGGAGCTCTCATCACACTTGCCCTTAGAAGGAAAAATACAGCATGAGGCATTTGCCTGGTACAAATATAGAGTACAAGAATAATGAACTGAAATGACAAACTCAATCAAATGAATTGAACTAAAACGAACAAAACTAAGACAATGAAATAATAGGCTGAATCAAATGACTTAGTGTTATTTCATAACAAGCTCAAAACAAAATAGAAATATACATTGTCATACATGCAAGTCAAATAATACCTACACATGCAAGTCACACACATTGGACCGCGAATTTAAATGCATGTAAAATCGGAAGGCGTGTTTGGGACAAATATCACCAATCCGCACAATAAAATAAACGAGAAAATTAGGGTTAACCCATACGCCTCCCACAACAAAATCACCAAATGACCAACTCCCACCGGAGCACAAAACGGAGATGTCGTGGACTAATCACACCGTTATAGAAGGTGTCATGCATCGGTCTCAAGAGGACATGTGTGTGGTACCCCCACATGTGGTTATAACTCAGGTATACCCTACGTGATATTCTAACAAAGATACCATGTCACAACACATGTGACACAATATAAACAAAAATGGGTTTTAATACATACATGTTAAACTGAAACAAATCATCAGCACAAGGTCTCAAAAATATTTATTGACATGTATACTTTTACAAATATCAAAATAAATTCTAGACATCATACACTAGATCAAAGAGTACAAAAACGAGTTCTAAGTATTAATGCCAAAATAAAACTATCACATGAATTTCAAAATGAACAATCATGTGAAATAATAACTAACTTCTAAACAAAAAGCAAAACGAACAAATCAAAATTAAAAGGATTATCGCTGAAGGAGTACGAAATCCTTATCTGAAGTAAGTAATGTAATACCCAAAATTTATATTCTAAATATTTCTCGTTAAATTTTCTTCGTCCGATCTAAACACAAAAATAATATATATTACTTAAGTAAAGTTATACATAATATTATATAACTTTTTGTTTATCAAATCAAACTGTTGTATTATTATTATTATTATTATTATTATTATTATTAAAAAACAATTTATTCATTAATTCAAACTTGTATATTATAATGTTATAAAATACTCCCTCCGTCCCTAATTATTTGATATTTTAGAGTTTTTCATTTGTCCTCTAATTATTTGACGTTTGTTCAAATCTAGGAGAATTAATGACAATTTTTCTAATATTACCCCTCATTACTCTACCTATTTTTTTGATACTTTAAACTCTTTTTCTTTTTCTCTCTCCTTTTCACTCTCCTTATCCCAACAAAAGATTTAAGGATATTATAGACAATTAAGTATTATATTTAATACTTCCTAATTATTATCTTAATTCTTGTGTTCATCTCTAAAACGTCAAATAATTAGAAGACGGAAGGAGTACTGTTAACATTAAATCGTAATAGCAAGGAACAAGTCAGTAAACTATATGAAGATTCTCTCTCTATATATATATGGATTGAATTTAACACATCGCCCCAATCCCACTAATTCCCAAAAGCAACCAAGTTCCATATAACTAATAAAATATTTGATCTTTATTTTACGCCAATTTAATAATCGCCAATAGGCATACCGAGACTATTTGTATAAAACCCACAGATGTAGCCATAAATGTATAATCAATCAATGGTTACATAATTTAGTTAAATATGATTCTTATAATTACTCTCTCTCTCTCTCTCTCTCTCTCTCTATATATATATATATATATATATATACTAGCTGTGTCCCGTGCCTCCGATACTACATCGACGGTGAAATTTATTCCAAATTTTGGACGGTCCAGATGATTTATTGAGTGAGCGAAAAATTCAAAATCATTTATATTTTGTTAGATAGATATATATATAGGGTAATAATCCATAATATGTATTTATTATAGATCTCTATAGGGTATACATCATCTATATTATTGAAAACAAGAAAGAACAAGCATGATTATAAATTGAAAATTGAGATCCGCTACTATTAGTAGTGGACGGTAAAAAAAAACTTAAGAATGCTAATAAGAATAAGGGTCAGAATAAGAGTTTGACTTGATCAATAAATATTTAGGGTTTATTAATTAGGTTTATTAAGGATTTGACTCGATCAATAAATATTTAAGGTTTATTTATTAAGAGTTTAGAGCATACCGAGATTATTTGTATAAAACCCACAGATGTAGCCATAAATGTATAATCAATCAATGGTTACATAATTTAGTTAAATATGATTCTTATAATTACTCTCTCTCTCTGTCTCCCTCTCTCTCTCCCTCTCTCTCTCTCTCTCTCTCTCTCTCTCTCTCTCTCTATATATATATATATACTAGCTGTGTTCCGTGCCTCCGGTACTACATCGACGGTGAGATTTATCCCAAATTTTAGACGGTTTAGATGATTTATTGAGTGAGCAAAAATTCAAAATCATTTGTATTTTGTTAGATAGAGAGATATAGGGTAATAATCCATAATATGTATTTATTATAGATCTTTATAGGGTATACATCATTTATACCATTGAAAATAAGAAAGAACGAGCATGCTTATAAATTGAAAATTAAGATCCGCTACTATTAGTAGTGGACGGTGAAAAAAAAACTTAGGAACGCTAATAAGAATAAGGGTCAGAATAAGGGTTTGACTTGACCAATAAATGTTTAGAGTTTATTAACTAGGTTTTAGGGTTTATTAAGGGTTTGGCTAGACCAATAAATGTTTAGGGTTTTTTAATTAAGAGTTTGACTTGACTAATAAATATTCAGGTTTTATTAACCAGGATTTAGGGTGAATAAATCCTAAACATTTATTGGTCAAGACAAACCCTTACTCTGATTAGCGTAGTAGCGGACGTTAAGTGTTTTTTGCGGACGTTAAGTGTTTTTTTTTATTGTTTGCTACTATATATTAGTAGCGGATGTTGATTTTCAATTTTTAATCCTGACATTTCCTTCTTATTTAAAATGGTATAAATAGTGTATGCCCTATAAGGATGTATAGCAAATACATGTTATGAATCATTATCTATATATATATATATATATATATATGTCTATACACAGTTGTGTATTACACAGTAGTCCTATAGCGACCGTTTTTTTGGGCTATAGCGACGGTTAACCCGTCGCCATAGAACAGAATAACTATAGCGATGAGTGAACCGTCGCTATAGTCCAAAAAAACATCGTCATAGGTGACTGTACTATACAAGCTGTGTACATATATTTTTCTATATATATATATACACACACTCCCACAAAACATTTTATCTATTTGACTTTACTCTGTGATTATTATTACCATTATAATCATTTTTAATGAATATACACAATGAAAGAATAAGTTCTCAAATTTTAGACAAACGTGATTGTCATATTCGTTCCCCTTTCTTAACCATCAAAGACTTTTTTTTCTTTTTCGAGCAGCCGCTGTCCTTTTTCTTTTCCTTTTTCTTTTCTCAGTTTGTATAATGAAAGAAAGATTATGTTTGTTTATTTATTTATTTATGAACAAATTTTATTAATTTACCTAGTTATAATATAATTTAATATTACCCACGTATAAATTAAACCCAATTAATTTTAAGATCCAATTTTACCAAATTAATTTATTCATCACTTATTAATACACTATTAGCTCACATAATTTTAATGACTAGTTTGACCCACATAAACGACAAAGTCTAATTAATATATTTTAAATTTATATATATACATATATATTATTTAATTTTTTTACCGGGTATTACATCACCTCCTCCTTAAAAAGGATTTCGTCCCCGGAATCAAAAGAAAAGAACGTACCTAATTATCAAAAAGATGTGGATACTCCGCTCGAATAGCCTATTCCATCTCCCAAGTAACTTCCCGCTCCGAATAGGTTCCTCCACAAAACCTTAACAAACAGAATTGTCTTCCTCCTCATAATTTGCTCTTGACGATCAAAAATCGCTTCGGCTTGCTCCTCCCTCATAAGTAAGATCTTCCCGAATCTTATCGAACAAATATTACACCACAATGCAATGGATGATAATGATAACTCCTCAACACCTGACACATGAAACACATTATGCACATGAACTAGTTTTGAAGGCAAATCTAATTGATATGCAACCATATCAAATCTCAAAAATCTCAAATGGGCCAATATAATGCAGACTAAGTTTCTCTTTTAACCCAAATCGCCGAATGCCTTTCCAAGGAAAAACCTTTAAAAATACATGCTCACCAGATTCAAACTCTAAGGTTCTCCTAGGCTTATCAACATAACTCTTCTGTCGTGATCGAGCCGACCTTGATTTCTCATTAGCCACCCTTATCTTCTCTGTAGTGATTTGAACTAACTCAGACCCTTCTATGGCCTTCTTGCCAACCTCATCCCAACAAGTTGGTGATCGACATTTCCTACCATACAACGCCTCAAACGGAGTCATTCCAATACTTGCATACCAGCTGTTGTTATAAGAAAATTCTACTAGGCTCAAGTAATCATCCCAATTATCCCTACCACTCACGTGCATAAGACCTCAACATGTCCTCCAATGTATGAATAGTCCGCTCAGATTGCCCATCAGTTTGCAGATGGAAAGAAGTACTAAATTTGAGTTGAGTGCCCCAAGATCGTTGACACTCTTTCCAAAATCTGAGAACTGAACTCTAGGTCCCTATCTGAAATAATAGACATCGGAGTACCATGAAGTATTACAATCTCATGCTGAAAGATCTGTGCCAACTTATCCACCAAGTAACCCTCATGGATAGCCAAAAAGTGTTCCGATTTGGTCCACCGGTACACCACAACCCAAATGACATCATTCTTCCTCAAAGTCCTTAGCAAACAATTCACAAAATCCATCGTGATATCCTCTCATTTCCAAGCTGGAATGTCTAACTGTTGTAGCAAACCACTAACTCGTTGATAGTTCTATCTTCACTTGTTGGCAAGTGAGACACTTTCCCACATATTCAGACACATCTCTTTTCAACTCATTCCACCAAAAATTATCCTTCAAATCTCAGTACATCTTTGTGGAACCTAGATAATAGAAAATGACAACTATGAGCCTCAGCTAACACAACCTCTCTAATGGTTGGATCCGATGGTACACACAACCTCTTAACCAACCAAATCACACTATGTTCATTAATACGAAACTTGGGCTACTTGCTCTCCTCTAGATTTTGCTCCATACCCCACAACTCCCCATCTTTCTTTTAAGTTTCTTTAACCCACGAGATAAGAGATGGCTCCACTCTTATACCTTCCAAATTCCCATCTAAACCTTGCACATACAACTCCAACTCTAGTCGCTCCATATTCAAAATAAGTTGATGTTGTGTAATAAGGGCTGTTACACTCCCTGAAATCTTTCGACTAAGAGCATCTGCAACCACATTTGCCTTCCACGGATGATACTGAATTCTCGCATCATAATCTTTTTGAAGCTTCCAACCAACTGCCTCTGCCTCATGTTGAGCTTCTTTTGAGTGAAAATGTATTTAAGACTTTTTTTATCGGTGAAGATATCACAAGTCTCTCCATAATATTGTTCCTCCAAATTTTTAGGGCAAAAATGACTGCTGCCAACTTCAAATCATGAGTGGGGTAGTTCACCTTGTAAGGTGTTGTTTCCTAGAGGCACACTAGAAATCTATAAGAAGGGGGGGTTGAATAGATCTTTAAAACTTTTCGATTAATTAAAGTATTACCAAATAATCAGTTAATCAATATTGATTATGCACAGCAGAATATTCTTTGGAAAATTCCCCTTAAATATTAAAGAAATCTCAGTTTTAAACTTAGTCTTGTGGTTATAAGTCATTTAGCAGATATATGCATATATAAAAGATAAAATGTAAATGACTTAATGTAAATGACACAAGAGGTTTTAAGTGGTTCGGAGCCTGAATAACTCCTAGTCCACTCTTCAACTTCAACGAGTAGGATATCCACTAAGAATAAGGTCACTCAAACCAGATCACACATATCTCTTACGAATGAACCACTAAGGTTCCTTTGAGTCATTGATTCTCAAAAAGTTGGTCACACAGACCAGGTCCCTCAGACCTACACAAGTCACTTAGACTTGAAAGAAAGTCACTAAGACAATCGATTTCCTATTTGTTGATAGATGTTTGATGTGCTGCTAAGATAACATTTAATCTCCTTTTTCTTCTAGTACTCAAAAGCTTTGAATGCGATCATCTTTAAGATGTTGCTACTCTTTTTATTGAGGCTTGACTACTTCTGGTACTCAGCAGCTTTGAATGATCATTCTTAATGTGCTGCTAAGCTTTGAAATGAGGCTCAACATTTTCTAGTACTTCGCAGCTTTGAATACATCTTGAGTCGTAGAGTCGAACTACTCTACTTCTTCATCTGTTCAACTTTGTGCTCTTGGTGATTCGTAGAATGGTTCTTGCTTTTGGCCTTCTGATCTAACACTATTTTCACCGCTATCAACATCTCCTTAAATTTGAAATCTTGAGGTTATTTATAGTCTTCCAAAAGACTTCCCATTGCAAAGTGTCCGTTGGAGCATTTAAGGCACAAATACCTTTGAATCCTTGATGTTGACTTTCTGGAGTTGTTGTGTCAGGTTGCTTTTTGGCTTGGACTAGTCACATCAGTCTGCAGCTTTACCTAATCAACTGGTAGTTGTCTCTTTCAACAAACTAGCTGTTTAGACACAAATTTCTGATCTTCGATTCTAATCAAGGATGTATTGTTGAATACCTCGGGACCTTCAATTTGGCAATGTTCCATTGTTAGTCTTTTTTTTGTTAGACATGACTTTGCTCTACAATCTTTGATGTTAGTAGAGTGATGTGAATAGTAGAGTTGAGCTTTACACTTTGCTCTATGATTAGGACTTTAATTAATGCTATAATGTCTGTTCTACAAATGAGTACTCTACGATGCTTGGTAAGACTTAGAAGACTTCTCTTTATTCTCTGAATGCTTTAGCAGCTCTACGATGCCAAAAATAGCTCTACGATCTGGCTGTCTCTTTGTCGCTTTATAATAGCAGCTGTTGTTCTACGAAATCTTGGTTACTTTGCGAATTGACTTATCCTTTATAACCAAGAAGAGTACCTTTACAAATTAGCCTTTAGAGAGTTATTCTAGAGATTTTTTATGATTAGGACTATACTCATCATTAT
Organism: Panax stipuleanatus; assembly: GCA_020205555.1. Taxonomy (NCBI): domain Eukaryota; kingdom Viridiplantae; phylum Streptophyta; class Magnoliopsida; order Apiales; family Araliaceae; genus Panax; species Panax stipuleanatus. The sequence continues at coordinate 121,986,034 of CM035119.1, read as the reverse complement.
TAGAGCATTCTCTACGATCATCCTTTACTTGCTCGATCTTCATCTTATCTTCATGACTCATTAGAAAGCTCTACGATCGATTATCTTATGCATTGTAATAGATGAGCTAACTTTGCTATCTGTGATGATATTTAGAATAGGCAGGATAACTCTACGAATCGATTATCATATGCACTGCAATAGATGAGCTTACTTTGTTATCCGTGATGATACCACGAATAGGCATGATAACTATACGATCAGTTGGACCTATCAACTATACATAGAAAGCTTCAATAAGATCAACCTAACAGATTTGATCTTTCTATTCTAAGTCCTTGTACATATGTTTCTCAGTTAAGGACTTTACAAAACTTATAAGTACAAACATAATTTAATCATATTCATTAGATAAAGTTAATTCGACTAGATCAACATAACAACCTTGATCTTTCTATTCTAAGTCTTTGTACAATTGTGACGTTATTAAAGACTTTACAAAACTTATTGGTACAAATATACTTTAATTATCAGATCATATATTAACATTCAACCAGATAAACTCAATAAGATCAACCTAATATATTTGATCTTTATATTCTAAGTTCTTGTACATACATCACATTATTAAGGACTTCACAAAACTTACTTATGCAAATATACTTTAACTAATATTCATAATCAAATCTCATATATAGTTTTCTAACAATCTTATGCAGGTTTTGTAACGACCCCAAAATCAGGACTATTGTCACTCCTGATCTTGAGCGTTAACAATACAATTGCTCTCTAACTCTATATTATTAAGCAATGTTATAATTGATATCACTTGAGATTACAAACTTCTTACAATACTCAAGATCAATATAGTTATTAAAACTCACTTATTAAAAACTTTTTTTGTAATTTAATAAAAACCATAGGTTTCATAATCTTCTTATCGTTCTGTTCATTCCAAAAATCGCACATTTTGCATCTATACATATAATCAGGATCTTATGCATACTAGGATCCATTCTGAAAGGTTATATGTGAACATAAAGTTCAATTTCTAACTTCAGTTATTCCTTGAATATTCGCAACGTAATCCAACAACTATATATTCACTATACACCATCTTTTATACACCATTGCCATTATATTAATCCACTTTACAAAGTAATTGTAAAGTTAAATCTCGTATTCAAACGAATACTTTTACTCATCATCTATTTATTGAGTATATTAAAATTTGTATAATTCAATCCGATTACATTACAATAAGTAGCACTGGCTTGGCGCAAGTTAATCTCAATGAAACGGTACACTTTTTTGAATCATAGTCGCGTTTCGAACCTTCATTTCTATATCCCTCTGATAAGTCAACTTTCATCTGCAAATTTTATATTTTGCAAGACTAAGCACGATGACCCAACAAGCCTAACAGTTTTCATGCTTCATGTAGCATACAAACTCATATTTAATTCATGTAACATGTTCCTCATGCTCTGCATCTTATACATACATCATAAATCTTATGCAATGCATCTACATATGCTTTATACATCTCATAGCATGCACTTTTTATTTGCATTCTATATCTCATATTGTATATTTTCAGAATTTCAGGTTCTACATAGAACAATATAATCACATTATTGCACAACGTGCATACCTTGATCATATTCACAAGCAATTCACATAAGATTGAGAATTTGGCACATAGCTAAGAAACCAAATCATGTATATCATCATATTCAAACAAGTCAACAAGTTACTGAAAAAAATTGCCTTATATGCTCCTTTACCGCCTATAGCTCTTCGAATAACCTACATATATCATTAAGGTAGAACATACCAATTAGTCATTTAATGACGCTCAATTTTTTTATGTTATATTAATTTTATTTCATATTGTCCAGTACACTATAGTTTAATTAACGCGATCAATTTCAAAACATCTCTCAGCGTCACGGCTTCAGGAACGTTACGATCCTCACAATCATCCCTCCTTATTGGATTACATTAACCCCATTCTATATCTTATCATGTCAGTTCTACTTGAATCGAAATGCTTTTTAAGTTCATTTACACTTGACACGGCGTTTCAATGTTTATACGTCACACTCTCGATTCACCTACGCAAACGTTTAAGCGGCATATGCTTAGCATGCTCATACAACTTGTCTAATACTTTATTGATTAATGTTAAACATATTTAAATTTCATAAGTTTCGTCTTTTAGAACATAGAAAAATATCTTTTATTGTCAGAAGCATTGCACGTTACATACGCACACGACCGACGCCTTCTGCTTGCCTCTGATTGCCCAACAGTCCCAAAAATGGACAATTTCGACGCTGCTCCATGCCTTGTCTCTAAATTCTTAAAGAATGAAATTTGTAGGTCTATTTCTTAACTTTCAAATCATCTTGAATCATCTCAATCGGAATTCATATGAAAATGTTATGCCCATTTTACTAAGGAATGCTAAAACTATCCTATTTCTGCCCATTTTGGCTTAGCCCAGTGCCTCTGCACTCAGCCCATACTTCAAGATTTTTCCTTATTTTCCTTGCTACTTTGCCATTTTCTATCTCACAATGTACAAATACGATTGGCTTCAAATTTTGATATGTTCTACATAATATTACATAGTTTTTTTTTATAAAAATATAGCATGACCAATTTGGATTCATTAAGATGTTGTTCTGTTCCAGTTTGATAAACTTTACCTCCTTCATATGACGAATACTTTCTCGAAAGTACTTGTCATTGAACAGTTTTTGGAACTCCTCCCAAGACATTTTGAGTGCGGCAGGCTGGGTACGCTTCACAGATTCCCACCAGTAATCCGCCTCTCCACGGAACATAAACGTGGCGAATGGAACCTTTTGCTCCTCCGTGCATCCTAAGACATCAAATATCTTGGTAATTTGCTTAACCCACGTTTCTGCCTTGATAGGATCTGGCTTTCCCAAAAACTCTGGTGGTCCTAACTCTTTGAACTGCTTGACAGTGACAAGCCGCGAGTTATTATTATTTCCACCTGTATTTAGACCACGAGTCTCCCTCGTCAGGTTTTGCATGAACTGCAAAAAGCTTCTAAATATCCCGTCATTCATTGTCTGATCTGTGGTGTTGTTTACAGTAGGAATATAGCCTTCCTGTTGCACGTTCTCCTGGTTGGTGATTAAAGGTGTCTCAATGGTCTCATTCACTCCATTGTTTAGATTTTCAGCTGCCATTCTCAAATACTGCCACAAAACAAGGGTTAATTAAACAAATTAGCATATCACATATTAACCCTATGTTCCAACCGAATTAATTAAATAACAATTAAGCTTAGGTAAGACACACTAGCGAAGGTTTTACTCATTTCTTCCCCTCCTAATTCTATTCCCAGATCTTCGCTAGAGATCATATCCCTAAGCTCTGATACCAACTGTGACGCCCCCAAAATAGGTTCAATACTCAACCCATTCTGAAGTCGCCAAATACATGGTACAGAATCCAAATACAATCTTTTATAACACAAACTGTGAGTTTCAATACAAATCGTATATAATACGAAATATAAACACTCAAATTCAGTCCTCATTAATTATAATTATTATCACCCTATTCTGTAAAATAGTGAGGACTGTTATTGTTCTAACTCTGACCATCACCCCGATCCCCGACTAGTCCCTACGACATTCTCATTTCTTGAAGAGAACAATGGAAGAAAAGGGTGAGCTCAAATAGCCCAGTAAAGAATATTATGACTAAGATAATGAAGAATAAATTATCGTTAGTCTTCAACAAATCGAATAAAATATTATAGACAATAAGTTTTAGATCAACAACTGCAGCGTAAATAACAATTCATTAGAATAATTAAGTATAGAATGAAGTTTACTATCTTCTATGATTTAAAAGTCCATCATCAATATTTTATCCCTGTAACATCAATCAATATACATCTCGAATCAAATATTCATCTTTGCACTACGGGCCAAAGATATTCATTTGTATAACCAGTTGGTCATGTTCATCTCAACACCTGTCCATTTTGCACTATGGGCCAAAGATATTCATCAGGTAATCATTCATCTTTGCACTATAGGCCAAAGATATTCAGTTATATCACCATTTAGGACTGAGGATGATGAAAAATAATACGAATAACGAATCCAGTGAGATAAAGGACAAAGATTAGGGATTCGTAAATTAGTTTATCCAAGTTCAAGAATACTCTCTAATAATCAATCGTGGAGCAAAATTCAAGAATGAAGTTCAAAACTTGGATACAATCAAAGATAATTTGGATAAAAAATAATATTTTTTTATCGTGAATAGTAACTCGTCATGAAAAGATGAAAACTTCATAAAAAGTTCAGACCAATATTCCAGTGAAATGATATTAGATGAAGCGCAAAACTCAAAGAATTTCTGATCATTTCAGGAATTATAGAAGCAATATTTACCGTAGTAAGTTTAAATTTAGAAATATATAAAATGAAATATTATCACTTTCATAATATGGAATATAAAAGAAAATAATATTCATTATTAATATTGAAAGGAAATAACATCATTTACGAGAAAAATAACATCATTTACCTTAGTAAAATACTAGATCTGACTGGAATATCGGATATAATGCTGAGAAAAATCTTGCACCGTAATCCACACTCAATCTATCCTTATACTCATAAGAAATACGCTCGATATTATAGAGAGAAAATTTGCTGATTCTGGTGTGATTTTCAATTCTAATTTAAGCACCTTATTTATAGGAAAATGCCAGAACACCAATATAGGCGTTTTCACCAACGGATGAATTTTTCCAAGCCTTACATTTTTGACAATCCTCCACCACATCACATTTGAACAAAAATCAGCCACCAATAATGAATCCCACATGTTTATATAATATATATATATATTAAAATATTTATTTCTGAAACTTCAATAATTCATAATAAATAATCATTTATCAGAAAAACACGAAACCCTATGTCCATTTCATATGAAATTTGATTCTCTACAACTTTGTAGAAGAAAGTTTTTTCAAATTCCGAACGAAAAAATGACTTAAATTTACATACGGATGACTCAGCAGTATGCTACTTTTGAAAAATAAGCTTCAGCATACAACTTTTGAAAATTTCAAACCTCCATCCATATTCCCACCAACCACATAAAATTATTATATTATCACATTATAATTTTATAATATAATATTATAATAATATATTTGAATGAATTATTTTATCGGAGAAGATAAAATGCCAACTTTCAACAAATGTCGACATGCTAAAAATTCTTCCCTTTTATATCAAAATTGAAATAAATATTTCTTTGTCATGTATATCAACAATTAATTATTCATAAATAATATTACAGAACTACAATATTGACAACCAGATCGTTCCTAGGAAAGAGGGGGATTTTCGATAAGGATTTCTCCTCATTGGCGCGCAATTATATAACCTAACCCCTTTCCTAGACAGAACTTCCTAGACATTGCCAATAATATTGTCTAATAATATTATTTAAATAATATAAATTATTAATTTGATACTGTGAAATACTGTGTAGTGACAATTATTGAATTAATAATATAAAATGTCAACATAGCAATTATTGATATAAAATATCAACGTAGCAATTATTAAACTAATAAAATATTATGCAATTATTGAATCAAAAATATAAAATATTAAACAGTAATTACTGTAACAATAATTGAGTAAGTGTCTTCTTACGTAAGAATCAATAATTCGAAATACTATGCAATACCGTATGCTACTGTGCAACAATGCGTATTACTGTATTTTTATCACCGGATATTTTAACAGTTTAACGGTAACAGTTTTACCGTTATTTTATTAAAAGGTTATTTCTGTCGCTTTCTATATCCGACAGTTATTCTGTTGTGGGGCCCACAAATGGCTGCGCCGTCGTACGAATATTCTCTGATAACAAGAATATTACACGACCAAACGAATATTCCCCGACAATAATGAATATTTTATAACCACTTGCTTATTTTAAAATATTTGCACATTCCACCCATAACTCACCACATTTATCAAATCAACACCTTATTATTTTAAAATAATATATATAAAGAAAATTAAATCTTTATTCATAAAAGTTGGGGTCTTACAATAGTCCTGATTTTAGGATCATTACAGATTTCTCACAATCTTCCCACATATATAATCCTAACAATCTCATGCAAATTTCTAACATAAGGTTTAAGATTCCTAGAAGCATAAGTAATCCACCTTACCGTGTTGCATCACAACACACCACAAGCCCTTCTTAGAAGCAACACTATAAATCTGGTAACCTTCTGTCCCCGAAGGCAATATTAGTATTAGAGCTATCACAAGTCGTTTCTTTAACTCCTCAAAACTCTTCTCGCGCTCCTCATTCCACACAAACTTCGTGCTCTTTCTCATCAACTAAGTCAATGACAAGGCAAGCAAAGAAAATTCTTCCACAAATCGCCTATAGTACCCTGCCAAACCCAAGAAACTCCTTACCTCCGTTACCATAGTAGGTCTCGACCATTTAGTGATAACCTTAACCTTCGCAGGATCCACCTTAATGCCTTCAGCAGACACAACGTGGCCCAAGAATACAGCCTGCTCCAACCAATAATATAAGTTGCGAATAAAAAAATAATCCCCGTTGAACACATTCATGGGAATTGTTGCGTAGGTATAAGGGGCACAAGATGTCAGTAGATTTAATTCCTATTAAATTGGGGGAATTTGACGTAATTCTGAAAATAGATTGGTTGTATAACCATGGGGAAATGATTGATTGCCAAAAGAAAAGTATAAACCTTCAGATATCCAAACAGTCTAAGGTAATATTTTACGGTAGTAAATCGCCACGACATTCTCTTTGTTTGACAATGATGTAAGATAGGAAGTTGTTAAGAAATAGGTGCGTAGGTTGTGACGTCCCCAAAATAGGTTCAATACTAAACCCATTCTGAGTCGCCAAACACATGGTACAGAATCCAAATACAATCTTTTATAACAAAAGGTCGTGAGAAATACGACCGTACAAGCTGTGAGCTTCAATACATATCGTATATAATACGAAATATAAATGCTCAAATTCAGTCCTCAATAGTTACAATTATTATCACACTATTATACAAAAATAGTGAGGACTACTACTGCTCTAACTCTGCCCATCACTCTGTTCTCCGACTAGTCCCGGCAACATTCTCATTTCCTGAAGAGGACAATAAAAGAAAAGGGTGAGCTCAACTAGCTCAGTAAAGAATATTATGACTAAGATAATGGAGAATAATTTATCGTTAGTCTTCAACAAATCAAATAAAATATTATGGACAACAAGTTTTAGATCAACAACTACAGTAGAATTAACAATTCATCAAAAGAGTTAAGTAGAAAATGATGTCTACTATATTCTATGATTTAAAAGTCTATCATCAATATTTTATCCCTTGTAACATCAATCAATAATTTTCAAATCAAATATTCATCTTTGCACTACTGGGCCAAAGATATTCATTTGTATCACCAGTGGTCATGATCATATCAACACCTGTCCATCTTTGCACTACGGGCCAAAGATATTCATCAGGTAATCATTCATATTTGCACTACAGGCCAAAGATATTCATCAAGTAATCATTCATCTTTGCACTACAGTCCAAAGATATTCTTTTGTATTACCATTTAAGATTAAGATGATGAAAATAATATAAATAACAAATCTAGTGAGATAAAGGACAAAGATTAGGGAATCGTAATTTAGTTTATCCAAGTTCAAGAATACTTCATAATAATTAATTGTGGAGTCAAAATTCAAGAATGAAGTTCAAAATATGGATCTAATCAAAGATAGGAAACCATAACAGATAACTTGGACAAAGAAAAAAAATTAATTTTTCTGTGAATAGTACCGTATTCGTGAATAGTGTCGTATACGTGAATAGTAGCCCCGACATGAAAAGATAAAAAATTTATAATAAAAATCATACCAATATTTCGGTGAAATGATATCGAAAGAAATAACATTATTTACGATAAAAATAACATCCCTTACAAGAAAATAACATCTCTTACCTCAGTATAATACTCAATCTGACTGGAATATCGGATATTACGATGAGAAAAACTTACACTGTTATCAACACTCAAAATATCTAAACACTCACAAGAAATACGCTTGATACTATAGAGAGAATTTTTGATTCTGGTGTGATTTTTATTTCTTAACTAAGCACCCTATTTATAGGAAATACTTAGCACACAACCTCTGACTAAATATATTCGAACGAAATTCGTCCGCACGCCAACTTTGGAAAAATCAATTTCAGCAAATCAATAGACAAAAAGGACAAGTGGGGCCCACTAAAATTTGTTTTGCATGTTTTAAATATTTTTTATAACAAAAATAATTCTGATCCCAATTTGCTCTCTTTCATCTCATTTTATTCATAAACCATGAATTTATTATAAAAATATTACCATTTAAGTTATAACATTATATTATTATATTATTACATTATACTATTATAATGTAATATTATAATAATATATTTGAATGAATTATTTTATCAGAAAAGGTAAAATATCAATTTTCAACAATTATCTCTTTTGCTAAAAATTCCTCCGTTTATATCCACATCGAATAAATATTTCCTTATCATTTTTATCAATAATTAATTATTATTCACAAATAATATTACAGAATCATAATAATAACAACCAAGTCGTTCCTAGGAAAGAGGAGGCCTTCCGATAAGGATTTCTCCTTACTGGCGTGCAATTAACTAACCCCTTTCCTAGACAGAACTTCCTAGACATTGTCAATAATGCTGTCCTAATAATATTATTCAAATAATATTAATTATTGATTTGATAATATAAAATACTGTGCAGTGACAATTATTGAATCAACAATAATATAAAATACTGTGCAATACCGTGTGCTACTGTGCAACAACGCGTATTACTTTATTTTAACCACCGAGTATTTCAACAGTTTTAACGGTAACCATTATGCCGTTATTTTTAGAAAACTTATTCTTGTCGTTTTCTTCATCTGACAGTTTTTCGTTATGGAGCCCACAAATGACTGCGCCGTCGTACGAATATTCCTCTGACAACAGAATATTCAACGACCAAACGAATATTCCCCGACAACAATGAATATTTTATAATCACTTGCTTATTTTGAAATATTTGCGCATATTACCCATAACTTACTACATTTATCAAATCAACCCCTTACTATTTTAAAATAATTTATAGAGGAAATTCAATTTTATTCATAAAAAGTTAGGGTTTTACATAGGTTATCTGTGTCATGTTGTTAATACGCAACGAATGGAAGCATAAATAGGCCAAATACCGTTCGTGCAAGAATTTGCGGATGTATTTTCGAACAAGCTGTCAGGTCTTCTGCTAGATAGGGAGATTAAGTTTTTTATAGATGTTGTGCTCGGTACGACACCATTTTCAAGGGCCCCGTATAGGATGGTCACAGTAGAGATAAAGGAATTGATGATACAATTACAAGAGTTACTAGATAAGAGGTATATCCAATCGAGTGTGTCTCTAGTGGGAAGCACCAATGTTATTTGTGAAGAAGAAGGATGAGTCTTTAAGAATTTGTACCAACTATCGAGAGTTGAACAAGGTGACAATTAAGAATAAGTATCAGTTGCCCAGGATCGATAATCTTTTTGATCAGTTGAAAGGGGCAAGATACTTATCTAAGATAGATTTGAGGATGGGGTATCACCAGTTGAAGGTGAGAGAAGAAGATGTACCTAAGATAGCGTTCATGACTCGTTATGGTCATTACGAGTTTCTGGCAATGTCGTTCAAGTTAACTAATGCACCAGCAACATTTATGGATTTAATGAATAAAGTGTTCTAACTGTATTTGGACAAAATTTATAGTGGTGCTCATAAATGATATCCTGGTCTATTCAAAGACGTAGGAAAATAATGTCAAACATCGTAGGATTCTGTTGAAAATACTAAAGGAGGAGAAGTTATACGGGAAATTTTTGAAGTGTTAATATTGGCTAGAGAGTCCAGTTTTTGGGGCACGTGATCAACAAGGATAAAATATCTGTAGATCCAGTGAAGATGAAGGTAGTGATTAATTGGGAACAATCGAAGATGCCAACGAAAGTGAGGAGTTTCTTAGGGTTAGCGGATTACTATCATAGATTAATCTAAGATTTTTCAAAGATAGCGACCCTACTAACCAATTTGGCGAGGAAGATGGTGAAATTTCCATGGAAAGAGAAGTGCAAGGAGAGCTTTAAATAGCTCAAGAAAAGATTGAGTGAGGCACCCATATTTTCTTTACCAGATGATACATGTAATTTTGTGTGTATAGTGATGCGTTGTATAAATGACTAGGATGTGTGCTTATGCAGCACGGTAAGGTCATTGCATACGCGTCATGTCAGTTGAAAGATTATGAGAAGGGATACCCTACTCATGATCTCGAGTTGGCAGTAAAGGTTTTTGCCTTAAAAATATAGAGGCACTATTTATACAGGGAGAAGTGCGAGATATACACGGACCACAAATTAAAGTCTAAAATATATCTTTACACAAAAAGAGTTAAATATGAGATAGAGAAGGTAGTTAGAATTAATAAAAGATTATGATTATGAGATACTATATCACCGGGGAAGGCGAATGTGGTGGCAGACACTTTATGTAGAAAAGGTCGGGAAAAGCTGTCAATGTTAACGGCTTAAGATAAGCTGATAACAGAGATGGCCAAAATGGAGTTAAAGGTGAGATTGCCAAAGGAATCTGCAAAAAAACTGTTTGTAATAGGGACTCGTCTAATGTTATTGGACAAAGTAAAAGAAGCTCAACTCAGAGATGAGGAGTGTGAGAATATAAGGAAAAGGATTACAAAAAGGTTAGAGGTTAAATTTAAACTAGATAATGAAGGAGTATTAAGGTTTGAAGGGAATAATTTGGGTACCACCAGTACCGGAAGTGTGACGCCCCCCAGAATAGGTCCAGTCAACCCAACCCATTCTGAGTCGCCAAATACATGGTATAGAATTCAAATACAATCTTTTATATCACACGGTCGTGCAAAATACTACCACACAACTGTGAGTGTCAATACAAATATGTAAAAAATATTAATATTCAAACTAAGTCCTCATTACAATTATTCTCACACTATTTATTAAAAATAGTGAGGACTACTACTGCTCTAACTCGGACCATCACTCTGTCCCCCGACTGGTTCCTGCGACATTCTCATTTCCTAAAGAGGACAATAGATGAAAAGGGTGAGCTCAACTAGCCCAGTAAAGAATATTATGACTAAGATAATGGAAAATAAATTATCGTTAGTCCTCAATAATTCAGATAAAATATTATTGACAACAAGTTTTAGATCAATATTCGCAGCGAAAATAACAATTCATTAGAAGAGTTAAGTAGAGATTGAAGTCTACTATCTTCTATGATTTAAAAGTTAATCATCAATATTTTATCCCTGTAACAACAATCAATATACATCTCGAATCAAATATTCATCTTTGCACGACGGCCAAAGATATTCATTTGTATCATCAGTGGTCATGTTCATCTCAACACCTGTTCATCTTTGCACTACGGGCCAAAGATATTCATCAAATAATCATTCATCTTTGCTCTACAGGCCAAAGATATTCAGTTATATCACCTTTTAGGACTAAGGATGATGAAAAATATTTTAAAGAACGAATGCAATGAGATAAAGGACAAAGACTAAGTATTCGTATTTTAGTTTATCCAATTCAAAAAGACTTCGTAATAATTAATTGTGGAGCAAAATTCAAGAATAAAGCTCAAAACTTAGATCCAATCAAAGATAGGAACCTTAACAAGCAACTTGGACATATAGAAGAAAATTTAATTTTTTCGTGAATAGTGCCGTATACATGAATAGTAACCCCGACGAAAAAAGTAAGAATTTCATAATACAATCCATAGCAATATTTTAGTATAATGATATTGAAAAGAATAACATCATTTCTGAAAGAAAATAGCATCCCTTACCTCAAAAGAACAGTACTTCTGACTGGAATATCGGATATAAGGCTGAAGAAAACTTGTACTGAATAGCAACACTCAAAGTATCTAAATACTCACAAAAATACGCTCGATATTATAGAGAGAGAAAACTTCTGATTCTGGTGTGATTTTCAATTCTAACCTAAGCACCCTATTTATAGAAAAAGCTTCGGATGCCAAGTAGACTAAATTAATAAAATATTAATATTTTTTTCTACGCACACTTCCTTGACCAAAATATTAGCCACCACAAGTGGGGCCCACCAAAATCAGCATATTCCACACCAACCAAAAGTGGGGCCCACCATTTTATAAACAAACATTTATTTTTTGCAACTTCAATAATTCATAATAAATAGCCCTTTTGTCAGAAAAATACAAATTTTATGTCCTTTTCATAGGAAATTTAATTTTTTACAACTTTGTAGAAGCAAGTTTTTCTAAATTTCAGACATAAATTATCCAAAATCCATAAACGGATGATTTTCCACACTAAAATACTAATAAAAACACATAAGCACTAATTCTTTCTTTTATATCCACAAAATAAATATTTCTTTATCATATAAATTAATAATTAATTACTCACAAATAATCTTACAGAACTACAATATTGACAACTAGGTCGTTCCCAGGAAAGATGGGGCCTTCCGATAAGGATTTCTCCTTACTGGCGTGCAATTAAATAACCCCTCCTAGACAGAACTTCCTTAGACATTGTCAATAATGCTATCTAATAATATTATTCAAATAATATGAATTATTGAGTTGATAATGTGAAATATTGTGCAGTGACAATTATTGAATCAATATTACAAAATATCAACGGTAGCAATTATTGAATCAATCATATAAAATAGCAACGTAGCAATTATTGAACCAATAAAATATCATGCAATTATTGAATCAATAATATAAAATATTGAACAGTAATTACTATAACAATAATTGAGTAGAGACTTCTTACGTAAGAATCAATAATTCAAAATACTGTGCAATACCGTGTGCTATTGTGCACAACGCGTATTACTGTATTTTTTATCACCGTGTATTTCAACAGTTTAACCGTAATAGTTTTACCGTTATTTATAAAAAAGGTTATTTCTGTCGCTTTCTTTATCAGACAGTTATTCTGTTGTAGGGCCCACAAATAGCTACGCCGTCGTACGAATATTCCTCGACAACAAGAATATTCAACGACCAAACGAATATTCCCCGACAACAATGAATATTTTATAACCACTTGCTTATTTTGAAATATTTGCACATTTCACATAATTTTTCACATTTATCAAATCAACACCTTACTATTTTGAAATAATATATAAAGAAAATTAAATCTTTATTCATAAAAGTTGGGGTCTTACAGGAAGTGAGGGTGAAATCTTTGCAAGAGGCCCATAATTCGAGGTTCTCGATTCATCCAGGTAGTACGAAGATGTATCAAGACCTTCGATAACATTTTTGGTGGCCAAACATGAAAAGAGAAGTCGCGGAGTGTGTCAGCAAGTGCCTGACCTGCTAGAAAGTAATGACTGAGCATCAGAGATCGAGCGAGTTGCTACAACCATTAGAAACTCCGAAATAGAAATGAGAGAATATCACAATAGATTTTTTGATAGGACTTCCAAATACGCAAAAGGGAAAACTACACTATATGGTTTATAGTGGACCGTGTGACTATGTCGGCACATTTCTTGCCGATTAAGGTTAGGTTTAATCTGGACTAGTTAGCAAAACTTTATTTCAAGGAAATTTTTTTAAGATATGGAGTGCCAATTTTGATTGTGCCAGATCAGGATCCGGGATTCACATCAAATTTCTGGAAGAGTTTATAAGAGCGGATGGGAACACAACTGAGGTTGAGTATGTCATATCATCCTCAAACAGATGGACAAAGTGAGAGAATGATTCAGACCTTAGAAAACATGTTGAGGGTCTGTGTTATGGACTTTAAGGAAAATTAGGACGATCACCTACCTCTAGTAGAATTTTCTTACAATAATAACTATCATGCGAGTATAAGCATGCCGCCTTACGAAGTGTTATATGGAAGGAAGTGCAGAACGCCATTGTGATGGTACGAGGTAGGGGAACGTGACTGTTGGAACCAGAATTGGTGCAGCAAACTGCAAAAATTATAATAGTGATAAGAGCAAGGCTTGTTGCGGCTGAGGACCGACAAAAGAAATATACATATTAGCATCACCAGAAGCAATAGTTTGAAGTCGACAATTATGTATTCTTAAAGGTATCTCCTTGGAAGGGGAAAATATGATTCGGGAAGAAAAGGAAGCTTAGTCCAAGATTCATAGGAACGTTTGAAGTATTAAAGAGGATAGGAGATGTGACATATAAAGTAGCCTTACCTTCGGAATTGGAGCACATACATAATGTGTTTCATGTGTCGATTTTAAGACCATATAAGCCAGACTATAAACATGTAATAGAATATGAGTCTATTCAGTTTGGAAAAGACTTCACATATGAAGAAGTTCCTATTTAAATAATTGATAGGAAAGAGCAAGTCTTAAAAAATAAAGTTATATTTTCTGTAAAAGTATTATAGAGGAACCATAATGCCGTGGAGACAATGTGTGAGCTCGAAAATAAAATTAGAAGTAATTATCCCCATCTTTTTGTGTAACCTTGTATTGTGATTATGGGGACATGATCCTTATAAGGGGGAAAATTGTAACGATTGTGAATGAAGCTTAATTTTGTAATAAGATTTATTATTATTTATTTAATAAAATAAATATTTTTATAGAAATGATTGTGTGTTATGTGATTGAAGGTTAAATTTTGACCCAGATTATATGTATATAAGTGTGAATGAGTGTTATTGATTCGTGGCAAAAAAATAAAAATTTTCCGAGAAACGACATAATAACATTATTCACGCTAAAAATAATTTTTTATTTTTTCGACTTTTAGAATTACGTCATAGTGTTTATTTGTGAAAGGGAGACGTAATCTCTAATAAAAATAATTCGAAGAAAAATTTCACGGTTTTAGTAATTGAGTGAATTAAGAAAAAGCTAACTAGAAAGAAACTAGAAAAAAAATAAGTTTGAAAAGTAACCGAGATAAGTGAAGCCTAGGATTTGAAATGGCTTGGCTAGGGTTGAGCCTATGGTTAATTTTACTTGGCTAGGGTTGAGCAAAGGCTTGAGCTCTAAGGTTAAACCCTATATGCTTGAAGCCCAAGTAAGTAAAAAGGGGCATGTGTCACTTGCTATCATTTTGGCATGAGGTGAATTGAATAGGGAAAAGGTGAGGTGAAAAGGGAGTGACCGGTCATGGGAGCTTGGGGAGACCAAGGGAGGAGTCACATGCTATTTATTAGAAATCAAGTCATTTAATGCCTTGTTCCCTTTTTCCATTTTGTACTTGCCAAACAAAGCCTTAAGTAATAATGCTTGATTAGCCTAGGTTAGTTTAATTGAGGTAGAAGATTAAATTAACTCAAGCTTAGTTAGGTTAAGTGTAGGATGTTTCATTTAATCATTCAACACTTAGCCATTTCATTCATCTTCATTTCAAGAGCAGGAACTTGAGAGTAATATTGAGAGAGAAAAGAAAAGGCCAGATAGAACAAGAGAGAAAAGAGAGAGGGAGTAACTGAGCCTAAGAAGAAGAAAGAAGAGGATCAAATCCTTCAACCTTGATCATCTAGTTGGGTTAAGGAAGAACATCAGGGGTAAGTATTCAAAATCCTAACTTCTTCATCTTTTTCTTTTTTTTCTTTTTAAAAGCTTTGTAGCTTGAAAGGAAATGTTTTGTTTGTGGTTGTTATTGTTTGTTGGAAGATCAAGGAGGATCTTGTTGGGTTTGTGAGATCCAAACCCATGAGGAGACTAAAATCTAATTGGAAAAGGAATTGGGAGATAATTTCGTGTGAGGGATAATTTTCTAAAGTTATTAGGAATTGATTTTTTGGTCTAATCCAATAAGGAATCAATTATTAAAAGAAAAAGGGATCAGGAGAGGTATATATATATATATATATATATATATATATATATATATATATATATATGTGTGTGTGTGTGTGTGTGTGTGTATGTGTGTGTGTGTGTGTGTGTGTGTGGTACAGGTGGAATAAGGATTCCAAAGTCAACTTGTAATTTGAATCAAGGAGTATATATATATATATATATATATATATATATATATATATATAGACTTGGACACATGGACAGTGTACGCAATAAGAAGATCAGTGCTCTATTGTGGGAGTTATACACGGAAAAAGCAAAAGAGTGCAGAGGAAAAATTGAGAGTAAATTGAGAGGAATTTTGTGAAGGTTTATTCACAAGTTATCATCATTTTTCGGATTGATTAATTGCTTGAAGACTTTAATTAATTCGGAGGTTCTGGTGGTGAGGTAATTTGAGTTTTCATTCAAATTGAGGTATTCTTGTATTCTTTCAATTTCTTAATATTTCAAGTTTCTAGTTATAAAACTTGAAAAGACTATTTGTATTCACGGTTGATTATAGTGGAATTGTTCGGAGTTCAGCCCGTGATTTTTACCTCTTAGTTTTAGAGGGTTTTTCACGTAAGATTTGGTGTCTTGTGTTTGATTTATTATTGTGATATTATTTTCTGGTTTATTTAATTTTTCAAAGACAGTTATAATTGGAAGAGTTTTTCCAAAACAGTGGTATCAAGAGCTTGGTTATTTTTGTGGTTTTCTTGTGCGAATTAAATGGAGGATTGGACAGCAGGTTGCATGATTAATCTCAAGGCTGCAAATTATGCAATTTGGAAGCCAAGAATGGAGGATTTACTGTACTGTAAGGATTTGTACGAGCCACTTGAGAACTGATGGAGTTAAGCCCACAAACATGAGTGACTGCGCAGTGGAACAAGATGAATAGGAAAACTATTGGTTTGATCAGATCGTGGAATGATCAAAGTGTGTTTCATTCATGTTGCCACGGAAACTAAAGCATATGCTCTCTGGAAGAAATTGGAGTCCATGTATGAAAGGAAGACGACGCAAAATAAAAGGCTTAGGCATATGAGTGAGAAAGGGTTGCAGATGTTAGCAAAGAGGTTCCTCATTCCTTGTGGCTAAAGGTATTGTACTAAACCCTTGTGATTATTATTTATTTGGTAAGCAGAATAGAGTTTCTTTTAGCAACTCTTCTAAAAGAAAATCTAAGTTACTCGAGAGAGTATATTCTGATGTATGTGGTCCCATTGAGGTTGAGTCATTAGGTGGCAATAGATATTTTGTTACTTTTATTGATGATGCTTCACGTAAGGTGTGGGTTTTTTGTTGAAAATAAAAGACCAGGTATTCTAGTATTTTCAGAGTTTCCATGCTATGGTTGAAAGAGAGACTGGAAAATTATTGAGGTGTCTTCGCAGTGACAACGGTGGGGAATACACTTCAAAGGAGTTTGCAGCATATTATATGAAACACGGTATTCGACATGAGCAGACAGCTCCTGGCACCCCACAGCATAATGATGTGGCTGAGAGAATGAACCGCACTATTATTGAGCGAGTCCGATGCATGTTGAGAATGGATAAGCTGCCTAAGTCATTCTGGAGTGAAGCTGTTCGTACCGCTTGTTACCTAATTAATAGATCTCCATCAGCACTGTTGGACTTTCAAATTCCAGAGAAGATTTGGAGTGGTAAGGATGTGTCCTATTCTTATTTGAGGGTATTTAGGTGCAAGGCTTTTGCACATATCCCCAAGGAACAAAGATCGAAGCTTGATGACAAATCTACTCCATGTGTGTTTGTTGGCTATGGAGATGTAGAGTTTGGGTACAGGTTATGGGTTCCAGTTCAGATAAAATTATTCAGAAGCAAAGACGTGGTGTTTCATGAGCACCAAAATTATGAGGATTTTGATAATGTTACACAACCTAGGGAAAATAAAGTTCTAGACCTCAACGGAGTTCCTTCGCCATTATAGAATGCCACAGTTGGAGAAGGAGGTCAGAATGAAGATGTGACTGATACAGAGTTGCACGATGGTGATGGATCAGATGCAGAGAGTGTTGAGCAGGGGGAGCAGCCCCCTCAACTTGATATTGAAGAACCTCAGCTACGAAGATCTACGAAGAGAACATGTGCCATCAGTGAGGTATCCTTCGTCTGAATATCTTTTAGTTACTGAGGTGGGAGAGCCAGAAAAATTTTAGGAAGTTAAGACTCATAAGGAGAAGAACAGTTGGCTGAGAGCTATGCGGGATGAGATGGATTTGTTGCACAAGAATCACACTTATGAGCTGACTACACTTCCGAAGGGCAGGAAAGCATTGAAGAAAAAATGGGTGTTCAAGCTGAAAAAGGATGGTGAAAAACTAGTGAAGTACAAGGCTCGATTGGTGGTCAAGGGTTTTGCTCAAAAACAAGGTATTGACTTCGATGAGATTTTTTCTCCGGTTGTAAAAATGACCTCTATTCGAGCAGTGTTGGGGTTAGTAGCTAGTATGGATTTTGAGCTTAAGTAACTAGATGTGAAAATTGCGTTCCTTCATGGTGATTTAAAGGAGGAAATCTACATGGAGCAGCCAGAGGGATTTGAAGTTAAAGGGAAAGAGCACTTGGTTTGCAGGTTGAAGAAAAGTTTGTACGGCCTGAAACAAGCCCCAAGGCAGTGGTACATGAAATTTGATTCATTCATGATGGATCAAGGTTACAGCAGAATAATTACAGATAATTGTGTGTATGTTAAAAAGTTCTCGGATGATAACTTCGTTATTTTGTTGTTATATGTAGATGATATGTTGATAGTTGGGCAAAATGGTAATATGATTCGCAGGCTCAAGAGTGAGTTATTCAAGTCCTTTGATATGAAGGACTTAGGCCTGGCTAAGCAGATTTTGGGCATGAAGATTGCTCGTGACAGAAAAGCTAAAAGGTTGTGGTTGTCACAAGAGAAGTATGTTGAACGAGTGCTTGCAAGGTTCAACATGGGTGATGCTAAGCCAGTTAGCACACCACTGGCCAATCATATTAAGTTGACAAAGCGCATGTGTCCTTCTACTAAGGAAGGCAGAGATGATAGGGCAGCAGTTCCCTTCTCCTCTGCTGTAGGGAGTCTTATGTATGCGATGGTTTGTACACGGCCAGATATTGCTCATGCAGTTGGCGTTGTGAGCAGGTATTTGTCAAATCCTGGTAGAGAACATTGGGAAGTAGTTAAGTGGATTCTCAGATACTTGAAAGCTACTTCCAGTTTGTGTTTGGGGTTTGGTAGTTCAAGTCCAGTCTTGGAGGGCTTTACAGATGTAGACATGGCAGGTTCTAAAGAGAAGAAGTCTACTTCGGGGTATTTATTTACTTTTGTAGGGGGAGCTGTATCATAGCAGTCCAAGTTGTAGAAGTGTGTTGCCTTGTCTACAACTGAGTCAGAATACATCGCTGCTACGGAAGCAGGCAAGGAGATGTTATGGTTGAAACGGTTTCTCCAAGAGTTGGGTTTGACACAGGATGAATATGTGGTTTATTGTGACAGTCAAAGTGCAATTGACTTGACAAAGAATGCCACGTATCATAATCATACCAAACACATTGATGTTCGTTATCACTGGCTTCGAGAAGTGATGAAAAAGGAATTGATGAAAGTGAAAAAAGTTTATACCGACGAGAACCCCTCAGACATGTTGACAAAGGTTGTAACTCGCGACAAACTGGAGTTTTGCAAGGAGTTGGTCGAGATGGACTCCAAGTGACGGGGTCACAGTGAAACCTCCCTCTCATGGATTTGGAGGGGGAGATTGTTGGGTTTGTGAGATCCAAACCCATGAGGAGACTAAAATCTAATTGGAAAAGGAATTGGGAGATAATTCCGTGTGAGGGATAATTTCCTAAAGTTATTAGGAATTGATTTTTTGGTCTAATCCAATAAGGAATCAATTAATAAAAGCAAAAGGGTTCAGGAGGGGTATATATATATATATATATATATATATATGTGTGTGTGTGTGTGTGTGTGTGTGTGTGTGTATGTGTATGTGGTACAGGTGGAATAAGGATTCCAAAGTCAACTTGTGATTTGAATCGAGGAGTATATATATATATATATATAGACTTGGACACATGGACAGTGTACGCAATAAGAAGATCAGTGCTCCGTTGTGGGAGTTATACACGAAAAAAGCAACAGAGTGCAGAGAAAAAATTGAGAGTAAATTGAGAGGAATTTTGTGAAGGTTTATTCACAAGTTGTCATCATTTTTCGGATTGATTAATTGCTTGAAGATTTTAATTAATTCGGAGGTTCTGGTGGTGAGGTAATTTGAGTTTTCATTCAAATTGAGGTATTCTTGTATTCTTTCAAATTTCTTAATATTTCAAGTTTTTAGTTATAAAACTTGAAAGGACTATTTGTATTCACGGTTGATTATAGTGGAATTGTTCGGAGTTCGGCCCGTGATTTTTACCTCTTAGTTTTAGAGGGTTTTTCACGTAAGATTTGGTGTCTTGTGTTTGATTTATTATTGTGATATTATTTTCTGATTTATTTAATTTTTCAAAGACAGTTATAATTGGAGGAGTTTTTCCAACAGATCTTGAAGATATAAGGTGGTATATATGTATATGCTTGCAATCTACCCGGTAAATGCATAAAAAGTGGAACCAAATAATTAAAACTCAAAACTCAAGCATAAAAGATGAAAAATTAATTTAGTGGACAATTTTGGGACCCTTTTATGTGGTGTTACAAATGTAAAAATTAATTTCTAGGGTGTTTTGCTATGCTCCTATGAGTTACGAACACCATCCAATTGGAACGGAGGCAAAAACATTTGCAACGAAATCATGACGATTTTTTTGTAAAGCTAGTTAAAAAGCTAAAAAAAACTTAGTTGACCCCTAACTTTTGAGTTTTTTTTTCTAAATTGTTTGATTTGATAGAAAATTTAAATTTTTTGGGAATTTAATAGTTCATAGAATAAAGAAGTCGTAGGCGTAAAAACGACCACATTCCACTTCGGATGAGGGAGTTATGCCTTCGGAAAAAGATTTGTCGAATCTGTCAAAGCAGAAAGTTAGGCATCGAAGGTTTTTGGGTCTAGTATTTTGGCCTGAAAATAGGTATGGGAAAAAATTCCACTCAAGGGGATTTGTAAAGAAAGTTACAAGGAAGCAAATGACGCGAGAACGAACTTATTCTGACTTAAAACGAACAAGTTATGAGGTTTGGAATGAGGGGGTCAAAACGTTCGAGCAGAGGCTGAACAGCGTGCTTTGGGCGAGCGGTGGGGAGCTGGGGCCTCGCAGCTAGGTGCCAGAGTCTTGCTGCTTGGGTTGTTGGGCTGTCTGAGCTTGCGGTTGTGTGCGGGTGTGTCGCGGGCTGTTTTCAGACGTCGTGCGACGCCAAGAGACGTGATGCACGTCGGGGCGTGTTGTGGGACGCCGAGAGACGTGGTGCACGTTGGGGCATGTTGGGCAACGCTGAGCGGTGTTTTGCATGTCGGGCGTGTCGCCATGCTGTTTCGCAACAACATGCGATATTTTTGACATCGTTCTAAAATATTCCAACTTATAAAAAAATTAATATTAAAAAATAAATAATAATGAATATAAACCATCATAGGGAGTCGCTAAGAGGGTTGTGGCGTTCCCGAACACCGCGACGCCATAAGACATTTTTGAGTAGGTTTTCACACTATTTAATTTATAAAACACGAACATCATAAAATGAGTAATATTGCAATGCAAACCAATATGTGGATTTTTTATGTGACTAATTGGTATATTATTATTAATTAAATGTGTAGGATAATTGAAGGAAGTTTTTAAAGTAATTATAAAGAACGTTTCAAGCAAGTTTTCTTAAACTCTTTCATGAGTTTTACTTCTACAAATTATATTATTGTGCGAGTTTTTCAGCTTCAGTTAAAGATTGTATTGAAATGTTGATTTACGCAATATTTATATATTATGTGAACTCTAAACTTATGAAAGAAATTTTATAATTGCACAAGTTATTCAGTATTCTAAAACTTTGTTTTTATTTAAAGATTCAAAGTTCGATACTTCATGAACTATTATAAAATTATGTCAATGGCTTTTTGTTTTGGCTAGCCACATGTTAAGATATGATTTGAATTTGTTAAATTCTTAAATGCTATCCAAATCAAATTAAATTGGTGCGGACACTGACTTAATTATGAGATGAACAACCCTATTATTAGGGAATTTTTTGTTGGATTACGGATTGGCCTTCTCAGTATAAAAGTAAACGCATATAGTCGTTTAAAAGTAATAGGTTGTGCACAACATAAGTACAATAAGCTGATCCCCTAGCGTAGTTAGAAAATGACGATTTACGGATGAATTTTTGTTAAACCTTTTATGAAAATGAAAAATGTTCACGGTCGTTTAACCACTTAGTATGTAGTTTCAAAAATGTTAAATAAAAAGGAATTTACTATTATTATTCCTATTTATTCAACATGGCTTCACAACTATTATTCGGTTGTTGAAATGAAAACATGATTCTTAGTTTTGTTGTTATTTCAACTATTTATACTTGTTGAGATTGTTAGCTCATCCTTTCCGAGTAATGGATTAATGTAATAGTTTTATATTATAAACGATTTATTAAGTATAGAATGACGTAATATTTATTCTATTATGATGATTCCAAACTTGTAAAGGTCATGGAACTTGGGAAGTTAGACTAAGATGATGTGTAATAATTTAATAAATTACCTTTTTGCCTTTATGATTATGTCTAATGGATATTACCGTGATTCACCATTGTTGGGGTTTAAAGGTACCCGGATTTGGGCGCGTCACAACAGTAAATCTTGATTAACTGTTTGATTCACCAAGGCAGCCAATTAAAGCATTAATCTGATTATTAGGTTGCTCATTGGGTTGACCCTCACCACTACCCCTGTTGTTACCTCGCCTCCTAGCAACTCTGGCGAATCTACGAGCAATTTAAAACATATATATTTGAATATAGCTGATATGATAGTTGAATAAAAATCAAACGAAAATGCAAAACCTAACCCAGAAGTCTACCCATAGCTCACAAGTCAAACCTAAATAAATTTTCTACAAGAAAGAATCTGGTTCTAATACCAACTCTATAGCACCCCCTTTCTAAAATAAAAAGAGAGGTTACACATAAAACATAACAAAACTACAAAATAAATAGGGAGCTCCATGCCACAGAAAGAATATATCTAATAATTAATAAATACCACAAGTCAAATCATAATAAATGTCAAACTGGTTCAAACTACAATCTAAAATATTTAATACAACTCCAAATAAACTAATGTATCATAACTTAAACAAAATATTTAAACCATTGGAAAGAAGAGAGCTTTCATCACACTTGCCCTTGATCCCCTTGATTGCCTGGCACAAGAAAAAAAATAGTATGAACCAAAAGCCCAATACGGATATAGAGTACAAGAATAATGAACTGAAATAACTAACTCAATCAATTAAATTGAACTGAAACGAACAAAACTAACACAATAAAATAATAGGCTAAATCAAATGACTGAGTGTTATTTCATACCAAGCTCAGAACAACATAGAAATATTTACCTTACCATACACAAGTCAAATAATGCCACACAGGCAAGTCACACGCATTGGACCGCAAATCCAAATGCATGTAAAATCGGAAGGCGTGTTTGGCACAAAGATCACCAATCTGCATAAATGAACAAAACATAAAACTAGGGTTAAGCCATACGCCTCCCACAATAAAATCACCAAATGGTCAACTCCCATCGTAGCACAAAACGCTGACGCTGTAGATTAAACACACCGCCACGGAAGGTGTCATGCTTCGGTGTCAAGAGGACATGTCTGTGGTACCCCCACATGTGGTTATAGCTGAGGTATACCTTTCAATAAATTTTAACAAAGATACCATATCACAACACATGCGACACAATATCAAAACGTACAAAGGGGTTCTAATACGTACATGTTAAATCGAAACAAATCATCAACACAAGGTCTCTAAAATATATTAACATGTACATTTCTACAAATATCAAAATAAATTCTATACATAATACATTAGATCAAAAAGTACAAACACAAGTTCTAAGTGTCAATGCCAAAATAAAACTATCACATGAATTTGAGAATGAACAATCATGTGAAAAAATAACCAACTTCTAAACGAAAAACAAACGAACAAATTAAAATTAAAAGGATTATCGTTGAAGGAGTATGAAATCCATACTTGAAGGAAGTAATGTAATACCCAAAATTTATATTCCAAATATGTCTCGTTAAATTATGTTCGTCCGATTTAAACACAAAAATAATATATATTACTCAAGTAAAGTTATACATATTATTATATAACTTCTTGTTTACCAAATCAAACTGTCATATTATTATTATTATTATTATTATTATTATTATTATTATTATTATTATTATTATTATTATTATTATCATGTTATTTCGTATTTTAATACTATGATATAGACTCATAATATGAATGATTATAATTGTAAGACCCCAACTTTTAGTAAATAGAATTAAATTTTCTTATAATTTCTATTTTAAATAGTAAGGTGTTAAATTGATAAGATAAGGGTGATATGTGCAAATTATAAGATAAAAAATGTCGAAAATATTCGTTATGTCGGAGAATATTCGTACGTTTTGTTGTGGAATATTCGTTTTGTTTGAGAATATTAGGTAAAGTAAGACGTCGCCGAATTAACCAATCATTGGTGGACCCCACACCAACATAACTGTCGGATAACAAAAATGACAGAAGTAACATTTTTGGATAAAAATTGTCAACGGTACTAACAATTTTAATTGTTTAAATACCCGATGATAAAAGTAGCAGTAGCACACGCGCGGTACTCTACGGTAGTATGCGGTGTTACATAGTAGCACGCGGTACTCCACAGTAGCACACGGTATTACACAGTATATCATAATTATTGATTAAATAATTGTTAGAGTAGCAATTGCGTAATATTTTAACTTAATAATTGTTATAGTAGCAACTGCATAGTATTTCATATTATTAAATCAATAATTATCATGACATAGTAACTTATATTATTTGATAAAATTTTATTAGGCCAATTAGCATTATTGACAATGTCTAGAAAGTTCTATCAAGGAAAGAGATTATTTGATTATGTTTATACGGAAGACCCCTCTTTTCTGGGAACGATCTGGTTGTTAATATTGTGAGTCTGTAATGTTTATACTCAGAAAGATTTAGTGTTAGATAGTGAGCACCAGTTCATTGCAGCAAGTATATGAATTTGGGGATGTCTCAATATTTGTCACAACATCTCATATTATTGAACCAATAATTGTCAACGTAGTAAGAGTTGTAATGAAAAGTTGCACAAATGGTAGTCATGTTAATTAAGTAGTTAGATAGACTCATTTTTTGAAGAACAGTAATACCCTTGATATTAATACATTAAGTCAATAATGTATAAGACGTATAATTAATATATTAATAATTGATGAATGGTATAGATTAAAAATAATCTTAAAAAATTATGAATAATGATTAATAAATTATAAATAATGATAATGGATTAATGTGTAATTCATTATTAATAAATAATGATAATGGATTAATCTGTGTAAATCATTATGAATAAATAATGATAATGAATAAATATGTGTAAATCATTATAATTATTAAATTAAAGATAATGATAATGGATTAATATCTGTAAATCATTATGAATAAATAATTATAATGGCTAATATGTGAAAATCATTATGAATAAATAAATTAAAGATAATAATAATGGATAAATCATATATTGATAAAATGTGGTAGATTTTTGGCTATAAATAGGATGACTTAACATAAGGAATTTCATAACATTTTCTTGCTTATACTTCCTTCCACAATCTGAAAACTTCTTAGTGTAACTATCTCTCTGAGTGTAATAAGGCTACCTCAAGTTAAGTTAGAGTGTAAGGATTGTTCAGGTTGATCAACTTCATAGAAATCAACATCTAGTCACGTGATAAGGTAAGAGATATCATTTTGTTTCATACTCCCAAATTTATGGTAAAAAATTATTATTCGTTTCTATAGCTTTATCATTAAATGGTGAAAATTCTTGAAATGATTAGAATTTCCTTAATAGTTGGTCCTTCATCTAATATTATTTCACTTGAATCTTCCTAATGATTCTTAAACCGTTATATTTTAACGGTGAACTTTGTATATTTTCTTAAACTCTAATCGATTTTCTGGATATTGTGTTGACAATTTAGACATTATTGGACTATGAACAAATTAAATTATAAATCTCTAATATTTATTCTTTATCTTATTATTATGATTATTTCTGTTAATTTTTCATATTATTGATTTATACTAATCATCAAGACTAAGTTGTGGTGAATGTCTTTCGGTTTTGGTGAAAATACAATATAATTGTTGAGTGTCTTTAGCCTTTGTGGCAATGACATGTGGTGAAAGTTCTCTTTGACCTTGGTGCAAAGAGAAACTGTTGATTGATATGATTATGACTATGGGTGTTAAATTTGAATATCTTTGGCCTGAGTCTAAAGATGAATTGATTAGTATGATCATGACCATTGGTGTTACTTTTGAATATCTTTGGTCTGGGTGCAAAGATTAATTGATTGGTATGACCATGACCGTTTGGTGTTACGATTGAATATCTTTGACATAGGTGCAAAGATGAATTGATAGGCATGATTATGACCAATAACTGTTGATCGACATGATTATGAACAGAAACTGTGAATTGGCGTAATCATGATCTTTGATATTACAGGCAAAGTCAGGTGGTGAAAGTTCTCTTTGGTCTGGGTGCAAATAGGAACTGTTGATTGGTGTTACAGAGATAAAATACTAATATATTAAATTTTTTAATTGGAGAAGATAGTAGGCATTATGATCTATTTGAGTCTTTTACTGGATTGTTCATTCCGCTCATCTATCATATGTTCTAAATATCTTATTTATTACTGTTGAAGGCTATTGATAAATTATTTATCTTAGTCACTGATATTCTTTACTGGCTATTTATGCTCACCATTTTGCTTCAGAATTCATTTCAAGAAATAATAGTGTAGTTGGGGCTAGCAAGGAGAACAGAGGTATGGAGTGATGTTTGAGTTAGTGGTTGTCCTTATCAAGTTATAAAATAGTGTGACAATATTTGTATTGATGACTTAATTTAGGGTGTGAATATTGTCGTACTATTTACGACACAATAATTGTGATGAGAACTTAAAATACGCGTGTTGTCGTATGGTCACAGCGTTGTAATAATGGATTTTGGTGAGAGAATTTGTGTTTGTAATATATATTTTTGCGACTCAAATTAGGATGGTATAGACTCGAATTTAGGGACATTACAGATAATATTAATGGCTTTTGGACTCTACATAATTTTGAAATATAAAGATGGAAATGAAGAATTTTATTAGATTTATGTATGTTTTATTATTACTATTTGTGTATGTTTTATAATTTATATTTTTTTATTGATAGAAGAAATTTAAAAATACTAGAGTTTATGAGAATACTTTATTTTGTGAGGAGAACTTCTCTCGTACTACCTTTATATATTATATAGATATAGATGAATTTTATTATATATAATTATAGATTTATATTGATAATAAACACCGACGTATATTGATAAATTATACGAGAGAGAATTAACCACCCCATACTAATTTATTATATCTTATCAACTAGACCTCATGACGGACAAAATTTTATAAAATCATTTTCCCTTTTCAATAGTATTTGCCAAATTTGTATTTATATTTTGGTAACTGAAAAAGTGTAATAATTTTCCAATGTCACCCGATAAATCAACGAGTATTATCCACAAATCATGTGGACGAAGTCTGTAGTGGTTGGTGTATGAATGACCCAAGCGACATTTTTGTTTCGTGTACATAAACACAAGAAAACGAAATCAAAATTTAGAAAAGTGTTAGTTGTGGGTGGTGTATGCTAATCCAGTTGGACAGTTGGACTTAATCTAGTCTAATTATTTAAACTAATAAAATAATATATATATATTGTCACAAATATAGAAACCATACTAAAGTCAGCTCAAACTAAAATTTTGAATGTATGTTCAAATTAGGTATAGCATAATAAGGATAATGTATTAAATTTGTCAATTTTAAGTATCCTACTTCTGCAATTTCATTGTAATATTGCTTCTTCTTTTTTCCTTCTAATTTGACACACACACCAACTTTGAACCATAAGAAACATAATTCTCGTTTTTCTCCAACTCTTTTTCTAAATTTTTTTTTTGGCATCCTCCTTCAGGAAAGAGTGTTTTCTTCGTCTTCTTCAATCTTTCTCTCCCTCCTCTCTCTCTATCCATATATATATATATATATCTATA
Organism: Panax stipuleanatus; assembly: GCA_020205555.1. Classification (NCBI taxonomy): domain Eukaryota; kingdom Viridiplantae; phylum Streptophyta; class Magnoliopsida; order Apiales; family Araliaceae; genus Panax; species Panax stipuleanatus. The sequence goes on along the minus strand of CM035119.1, from coordinate 121,957,613 downwards.
ATTGATATTTTTATATGTATTTTTGATATTTTTATATGGTCCTTTTTCATATAAGCATACAGTGAATCTTACCTTCATATAAAAAGAAACTATGTAGAAATATTAAAAATACATGTGAAAATAGTGCTACTATATATATATATATATATATCACATGGTACATTGCCCTGTAGTGATGCAACTACAAATTTTTTAAAATAATTTAAACCAACTCCACCAAATTAACTTTTGTTCTTTCCTATAGGCTATAGCTGTCTATCTTGGAAAAAAATTATGTATACATGACTGTCTTAGACTAATAATTTCTTTGTCCAACTGTAATCAAACCAACAAAGATAATGATCTTTTGTCCTGAAACACTAAATAATAAGCCAAAATTAGGGCTGACAAAATATGATTATGAGTTGATTTTGGTTTATAAAATTTGATTATAGGTTCTATTTAATAACTAAAATCACCTTACTTATTTTTAATATATGTTGTGTGGGTTAAAATCATATAGTTATGAATCAAATATAGATCAACTCATATTTCAAATTTTAAGCTTACCATTATTATATATGACCAATAACGTTTTCATAATTATTCGGCTACTACATTTACGCCCATGTTGTGAAGACAGTAACCACTATGATCAACTACTCCTCCATACATATATATCAACTTGGAATTAATTATATATAAATCTTAATTAGTCTAAATTCAGAATTCATCAACGTCACTTAGAAAAAAAATACCTAACATGTGATTAATGTAGAAGAGAATAAGTGGCCTAACATCAGTTTTAACATATGTGCGAAACATATTTAGAAAACATATTTATTTAGAAAAGTCTCTTCGTCCCAAAATAACATTTTCTTTTCTTTTTTCGCTTCTTTAATTCTCAAATATTATATATAAGCATTTATATAGTTGTATTCTACCTTGTACTCTTAAAAACCTTGTACTCTTAATTACTCCATGTTTAAAAATTAATATGAAACAAAAATATTTCGTTGAGCTTTTGTGATGTACCCAAATACTTGCACATCATATATCATGTTATTTTGTGTATAATTTTTATGTATAATTTGTGCTCATGAAATTATTTTGGTTGAAGTGCGGATTACTTTTTGGTGTAGAAACTGGGGGTGTTTGCTTAGAGCTGAATGAAGCTGAATAACTCAATAACTGAATTGATAAGTCATTTAGTACGTTTGTTTTGAATAAAAATCATCTGAATGGCTAAATCAGTTAGATTTTTGGGCTAGATGGCCAAGTGTAATTTTTTTTGCTGAATGGATTGAATGACTGCTGAATGAAGTATTTTATACTTCAATTTTTTTTTACAATATTAACTATTATATTAAGTAATATTAAATAAATTTAAAATAATTTTGATTTTTTTTCATAGGGATAAAATAATAAAAATCTGTAATTCAGATGCTTCAGACATGTCAATTATCAAATAACTTTTTTCATTCAGTATTCAGAATTCTGCTTCATTCAGATTACTTAAGCATTCCTAATTATTTCATTCGATTTTATCAAACCCCCCTGAATCTTTAACTAATTCCATTTTCATGCAGTCGAAACGGAATCAAAACGGTCGTATATAATGCAGTGTACCCTAGCTTGTAGCCGTGACAACCTGGATTTTTAATAATTAATAAATGAGAATTTAATAAACAAAATTCTTATTATGAGATGTTTCGAGTTTGAGTATGGGTATATGTGTTATATATTGTGAAATATGTGATTTGGTGTGAAGAGAATTTATATATTAATTTTAATATATATTGAATTAAATAAATATTTTAATTGAATTATTTATTGAGTTAAATAAATAATTTATGTGATTGTTGTGAAGTGATTTAATTACGTGTAATATATATGTAATGATTTTATGCTATAGTTCTAATTTAATTAAGATAATTAAATTAGATGAAGTTATGAGGTAATTGTTACATGAAATTATAATTATCGAGTAATTATAATTGTTATGTGACAATTTTTATGTGATTAATTGATGTTAACTTTTAATTAATTAAATTAAAATGTTAAGATTTAATTAATTAAAGTATAACATTAAAAATATGTGTTAAAGGATTTATTAAAAGAATTAAAAGAGTTTTTAAAACCGTTTTTCCAAACAAGGCCCTTGCACTATTTTAAATTCGTTTTGCCAAACGGGGCCTTAATTACTAAAAACCTGTTTTCAAAATAAGTTATTTTGCCAAACAAGCCTTAGGGCTTTTAAAAATTCAAACATTGTAACTTATATATATTAATTGCAATTATGGTATTAATTGGGTGGTTTAAATACTTGGGAGTTATATATATTATATAATTATACACATATTAGTTGTATGTTAAAACTACTTTAGTTAGAATTAGCTAAGTGTTACTCAGTTAGAACAACAAGAAGAGAACAATATAGAGAAAAGAGAAGAGAAGTTAAAGAGAAAAGAAGAAGAAGAAGAAGAAGAAGAAGAAAGGAGGAAGGCTTTGAGATAATCATTGTTAAACCTCATCATCATCTTTCTCGCTAAGCATCAAGGGTATAATTCTAACCCTTGTATTTTAAACTATGTTTTATGTTTTTCATTCATTTCTCTGTAAATTGAGTTTTATGAAGTTAGTGTAAAAATAAAATTTTATATGTGAATTGGGTTAATATATGCTTATAAAGGAATTATATGCATAATTAAGTTGTCTAATTCATGAAGACATGATGAACATGAAGAATTCATGTTCATCAGAAGTTACAGTGAAAATATTTTTGAAAATATATAGTTTTATTTAAAAATCAAAAATTCAAGTTTAATTGTTAATTTTTGTACAAATTGATTTTGGATTCTTGTTATTTGTCAAGAAACGAATTCAATGTTATTGGAATTGTATGTTTTGATTAAGAAATAAACTTACAGTATTCAATTTTATCAAGAACACTGGAAAATAGTTTTTATCTAAATTTTTCAAAATTAAGAGTTTCGATTATGTGATTTGATGATTAAATGTGATAAAACATGTTATAAACTTTAAATTTATGTTTTCTAAAAAGTTTATATGAATTATGTTGGCTCGAATCGAAATTTAGTGTGGAGAAATAAGCCAAATTAATTTTTTCTCTGCACAGTTCGCGAATAAAAATTGAGCCGCTGCAAAGGGCCTGCCCCGGCCGGCCTTGCAAGGCCAAAAACACCCCGCCCCGGCGGGGGGTATGTAGAAAAGAAAGAAGTTGCTTTTTGTGAAGTTTTGTTTGTATCATGAAAGTTAACTTAATGTGGTAAATTTTATGAATTGAAGCATACATTAAAATGCTAAATAATAGTAATGGGTTATATTAATAAAATATATAATGAGTAATTATAATTTGAATAATTATAATTAAAGTAAAAGTTTAATTTAAATTATAATTATTTAATTATAATTTAATATGTAATTATAATTTAGGAATAATTATAATTAAGGTGAATGTGTAATTTAAATTGTAATTTATTTAATTATAATTTAATGAGTGCATGAATTAAAATTGATTAATTATAATCATATAATAATTATTTAATTTAAATTATAATTGGTTTAATTATGATTTAATGCATAAATGGAGTTTAATCAAAATAAATGCTTAATTTAAATTATAATTTATTTAATATAAAATGCAATTATAATTTAATTAATTATAATTAAGGAGAATGTGTAATTTAAATTATAATTTGTTTAAATTATAATTTAATTTATATGAGTACGTAATTATTAGTTGATTAATTATGTGAAAATGTAATATGATTATGTGATGTGATTAATTATGTGGTAATTAATTATTAAATTAATAATTAAAGGAGAATGAGTTAACCTAAATGGGTTAACTAATTATGAGAATTAGATATGTGATATTTAATTTATATTATTAATTATACATATAATTTGACAGTGTGTGTTAAACAAATAAATAGAAGAGAATTATGGAATGTAAAATAGAATTTACTTAAACGATTGCTAAGCGTTGCTATATGACTAATAGTTGATGTGTATGGTAATACGTTGTGTAGGTTTCATGAAGTGCAGATTATTATAAGCTGTTTTTCGTTAATTGGTAATCTACGAGCCAGGCAAGTCTTTCAGTTCCTATTTGCTATGTGAACTTGATGACGAATTATTTTAAATTGTATTTCAAAGAGCATGATATGTTATATATGTGTAAGTATGAAATGATAAAGTCAATTTATGACTTCATTGATTGAGTAAAGAATTTTGATTGAGTAAGGAACTCAATCTTTATACTTGTTATATGAATTAAAGCATGCATGATATGTTAGTCTAACGATTATGATGTATAAGATGAGCATGTTATTTATGTGTTACGTGATGCATGAAAGCTGTTAGATCTTGCTGAGCTGTCGAGCTCACTCTTGCAAATAACTATTTTTGAAGGTCAAGATTTCAAGGTAATGATACGTACTATCTGAATTATAGAGATCAATATTCAAGAAAATTACTTATGTTAGATGAGAAATGCATTTAATGTTTTGATTGTAACATAAATGTGGAATTGTAATGTGACGCCCCCAAAATAGGTCCAGTCAACCCAACCCATTATGAGTCGCCAAATACATGGTACAGAATCCAAATACAAACTTTTATATCACAAGGTCGTGCAAAATACGACCACACAACTGTAAGTGTCAATACAAATATGTAGAAAATATTAATATTCAAACTAAGTCCTCATTACAATTATTATCACACTATTTATCAGAAATAGTGAGGACTACTATTGCTCTAACTCGGACCATCACTCTGTCCCCCGACTAGTTCCCGCGACATTCTCATTTCCTGAAAAGGACAATAGATGAAAAGGGTGAGCTCAACTAGCCCAGTAAAGAATAGTATGACTAAGATAATGAAAAATAAATTATCGTTAGTCTTCAACCATTTAGATAAAATATTATTGACAACAAGTTTTAGATCAATATTCGCAGCGAAAATAACAATTCATTAGAAGAGTTAAGTAGAGATTGAAGTCTACTATCTTCTATGATTTAAAAGTCCATCATCAATATTTTATCCCTGTAACATCAATCAATATACATCTCAAATCAAATATTCATCTTTGCACTACGGGCCAAAGATATTCATTTGTATCACCAGTGGACATGTTCATCTCAACACCTGTTCATCTTTGCACTACGGTCAAAGATATTCATCAGTTAATTATTCATCTTTGCTCTACAGGCCAAAGATATTCAGTTATATCGCCTTTTAGGACTGAGAATGATGAAAAATAATATAAATAACGAATCCAGTGAGATAAAGGACAAAGATTAGGGATTCGTAATTTAGTTTATCCAAGTTCAAGAATATTCCATAATAATACTTTATGGAGCAAAATTCAAGAATAAAGCTCAAAACATAGATCCGATCAAAGATAGGAACCTTAACAAGCAATTTGGACAAACAAAAGAAAATTTAATTTTTCCATGAATAGTGCCGTATACGTGAATAGTAACTCCGACAAAAAAAGTAAGAATTTCATAATAAAATTCATAACAATATTTTGCTATAATGATATTGAAAAGAATAACATCATTTATGAAAGAAAATAACATCCCTTACCTCAAAAGAATAGTACTACTGACTGAAATATCGGATATAATACCGAAGGAAACTTGCACTGAATAGTAACACTCAAAGTATCTAAATACTCACAAAAATACGCTCGATATTATAGAGAGAGAAAACTTCTGATTCTGGTGTGATTTTCAATTCTAACCTAAGCACCTTATTTATAGAAAAAGCTTATGATGCCAAAGAAGACTTTTTAATAAAATAATATTTATTTTTAAAAAAAAAATTCCGCCGCCTGCCAAAAGCCATCAGCCACCAGCCACCGGTAGGGCCCACCTCCCATTAAAAAAATATTTATTTTCTGAAACTTCAATAATTCATAATAAATAGCCCTTTTGTCAAAAAAATACGAATTCTATGTCCTATTCATAGAAAATTTAATTATCTACAACTTTGTAGAAGGAAGTTTTTCCAAATTCCAAACATTAATTTTTCGAAATCCATAAACGGATGATTTTTCTCACCAAAATACTGATAAAAATACATCAGCACTAATTCTTTCTTTTATATCCACAAAATAAATATTTTCTTATCATATAAATCAATAATTAATTATTCACAAATAATATTACAGAACTACAATATTGACAACCAGGTCGTTCTCAGGAAAGAGGGAGCCTTCCGATAAGGACTTCTCCTTACTGGCGCGCAATTAAATAACCCCTCCTAGACAGAACTTCCTTAGACATTGTCAATAATGCTATCTAATAATATTATTCAAATAATATGAATTATTGAGTTGATAATGTGAAATACTGTGCAGTGACAATTATTGAATCAATAATACAAAATATCAACGGTAGCAATTATTGAATAAATCATATAAAATAGCAATGTAGCAATTATTGATATAAATATCAACGTAGCAATTATTGAACCAATAAAATATCATGCAATTATTGAATCAATAATATAAAATATTGAACAGTAATTACTGTAACAATAATTGAGTAAGTGACTTTTTACGTAAGAATCAATAATTCGAAATATTATGCAATACCGTGTGCTACTGTGCAACACTGCGTATTACTGTATTTTAACCACCGCGTATTTCAACAGTTTAACCGTAACAGTTTTACCGTTATTTATAAAAAGGTTATTTTTGTCGCTTTTTATATTCGACATTTATTCCGTTGTGGGGCCCACAAATAGCTGCGCCGTCGTACGAATATTCCCCGACAACAAGAATATTCCACGACCAAACGAATATTCCCCGACAACAAGAATATTTTATAACCACTCGCTTATTTTAAAATATTTGCACATTTCGCCCATAACTTTCACATTTATCAAATCAACACCTTACTATTTCGAAATAATATATAAAAAAAATTAAATCTTTATTCATAAAAGTTGGGGTCTTACAACCTCCCCTCCTTATGAAATTTCGTCCTCGAAATTGACGTACGTACCTGGTATGTCGAAAAGGTAAGGATACCTTGCTTTCATTTCTGATTCCAACTCCCAGGTCATTTCCTCAATAGCATGGTTTCTCCATAAAACTTTAACTTGAGGTATAATTTTCGAGCGTAGGACATGCTCCTTCCTATCCAAGATCTTGACAGGTACCTCCTCGTACGTTAAATCTTCAATTATCTCGTCTGGTTCTAACTCAATAATGTGGTTTGGATCTTTCACATATTTACGCAACACGGATATGTGAAAAACATTATGAACACGAGACATGCTTGTAGGTAAAGTGAGTCTATAGGCCACATTTCCTACTCGGTAAAGGATCTCAAAAGGACTAATGAATCGTGGGTTGAGCTTTCCTCTCTTCCCGAATCTCGTAACTCCTTTTCATGGAGCAACACGTAACAATACATGATCCCCAACATTAAATTCCACGTCCTTTCGATGAAGATCCGCATAACTCTTTTGTCGATCTTGTGCGGTTTGTATCCGTTGCCGGATCATTTGGATCTTTTTCGTAGTCATACGTACTAACTTCGGTCCTAACAATGTTGCTTCACCCACCTCATCCCAGCATACTGGAGAACGACACTTTCTCCCATACAACGCTTCGAATGGAGCTACGCCTATACTTGCTTGATAACTGTTATTGTAGGAGAATTCCACCAATGGTAAGTACTTATCCTAACTCCCTTTGAAGTCTAGAACACAGAGTCTCAATAGATCTTCAAGAGTTTGAATAGTCCTTTCTGATTGTCCGTCCGTTTGAGGATGATAAGCCGAACTTAATCGTAATTCCGTGCCCATAACTTTCTGCAAACTGATCCAAAATCGTGAAGTAAATCTGGGGTCACGATCCGAAACTATGGATACTGGCATACCATGCAATCTCACAATCTCATTCACGTACATATGAGCAAGACGTTCAAGGGAATAAGTCTCTCGTATCGGCAAGAAATGAGCAGACTTGGTTAATCTATCAACAATAACCCAAATCGCATCTATGCCTTGAGAAACCTTGGGAAGACACGTAACAAAATCCATCGTAATGTGTTTCTACTTCTATTTCGGAATCTCCAGTGGTTGCAATGGACCCTTCGGCACTTGATGCTCTGCCTTTACACGTTGACACGTTAAACATCTCTTAATAAACTCCGCAATCTCTCTTTTCATATTGCTCCACCAAAATGTATGTCGAAGATCACGATACATTTTAGTACTCCAAGGATGGATTGCAAACGGTGTGTTGTGTGCCTCCATGATGATTCTATACTTCAAGTCGAAATAATTAGGAACACAAAGTCTGGAGTTGACTCGAAGTATTCCCTCTTCATCTATTCTTGCTTCTGGAATGGCACCTTCTTCTTCATCTTCATCAGCTCCGGATCCGTAGCTTGAGCAGCTTTAACTTTATCAATCAAAGCTGGCTCTACGAGTATACTTGACATCATCGCACTTGTTCCCGCATATGATCTTCTACTTAACTCGTCAACTACCACGTTTGCTTTTCTAGGATGGTATTGGATGGTATGATCGTAATCTTTCAACAGCTCAAGCCAACATCGTTGCCGCATGTTGAGTTCCTTTTGAGTGAAGAAATATTTAAGGCTCTTATGATCCGTATAAATCTCCACTTTCTCCCTGTACAGGTAATGTCTCCAGATCTTCAACGCAAAAACGACAGCTGTCAACTCTAGATCATGAGTAGGATAATTACTCTCATATTCTTTGAGTTGTCGCGAGGCATAGGCTATGACTTTCCCATGTTGCATGAGAACACATCCTAATCCTTTGCCCGAAGCATCGCTGTAAATAACAAATCCATCCGAACCAGATGGTATTGTCAGAACAGGTGCCGAGATAAGTCTTCTCTTGAGCTCTTGGAAGCTCTTCTCGCATTCCTGGCTCCAAACGAATTTTGTATCTTTCCGAGTCAACTGAGTTAAGGGAGTCGCGATTTGAGAAAATTCCTCAACGAACCTCCGATAATAACCAGCTAAGCCCAGAAAGCTTCGTACTTCGGTCATCGACTTAGATTGCTCCCAGCTTTGTATTGCTTCAATCTTCGTTGGGTCAACAGATACTCCACGTTTCGATACCACGTGCCCAAGAAATGCTACTTCCTTAAGCCAGAACTCACATTTCTTCAGCTTGGCATATAGCTTGTTCTCACGAAGCTTTTGAAGTACCAACTTCAAGTGGTGCTCATGATCTTCACGGCTTTTAGAATAGATGAGGATGTCATCAAAAAAGACAACAACAAACTGATCCAAATATTCCTTGAATACACGGTTCATCATATCCATGAAAGCAGCAGGAGCATTAGTCAATCCAAAAGACATGACTAAGAACTCATAATGCCCGTACCGAGTTCTGAAGGCAGTCTTCGTAAGATCCTCAGTTTTAATCTTCAGCTGATGATATCCAGAACGAAGATCGATCTTTGAAAAGAATTGTGCCCCTTGCAACTGGTCGAACAAGTCATCAATACGAGGTAGCGGATACCTATTCTTGATGGTGACATGGTTCAACTCCCGATAGTCAATACAAAGTCGCATACTCCCGTCTTTTTTTTTTTACGAATAAAACTGGAGCACCCCAAGGAGACGTACTAGGACGAATAAAACCGATGTCTAACAACTCCTGTAATTGGACCTTTAACTCCTGAAGTTCAATAGGAGCCATTTGATATGTGATTTTAGAAATGGGTTTTGTACCGGGTTCAAGGTCAATAAAGAATTCAACTTCACGTTCTGGAGGTAGACCGGGAAGTTCTTCGGGAAATACATCAGGAAACTCATTAACAACGGAAATATCATTCAAACCTAATGTATTCTGGTTTAGATCAATGACATGTGCTAAGAAAGCTTGACATCCGTTTTTCAATAAACGAATAGCTTTGTGACTTGAAATGATATTGACTGATTTTAGTGGTTTGGATTCGCACAACAGGTTGATTAGGAATATGAAAATTAACAACCTTACGAAAACAATCAATTTTGGCATGGTAAGTGGTTAACCAATCAATTCCTAAAATCACGTCAAACGCAAGTATTTTCAAATATATAAGATCAATAAGTAAGGTAAGGGTACCAATCTGAATCAAGCAAGATTTGTAAACTGTAGATGTAACAAAGGTTTCTCCTAACGGAGTTTCAACAGATAAGTCAAAGTCTAATTTATCAGAAGTCAAGTTCAAACGTTGAGCACAAGTAGGTGAAATAAAAGAATGGGTAGCACCGGTATCTAACAAGGTGTAAACTTCGCAACAGTTTATGATTAGCTTACCCGTAATCACCTCGTGTGGATTCCTTGCGTTTTGGGATATCACGACAAACGCTCTTCCAGGAATCACCGACTTTGACTTGTCCGAAACCGCCTTTGGAATCACCACCCCCGCTGGATTTGATTTCGCAACAGGACAATCTCGAGCAATATGTCCTTCTTTTCCACAGTTATAACATGCTTTGAATTGTTGTGGGCAGTTTGGGCTGATATGCCCCTCTTTCTCGCATTTATAGCATACGACCGGTGGTCGTTCTCCTCCCCTAGAAACAGGTGATGCTGGTGCTGATGTTGACGTCTTCACGTTCTCATTGTTGTACCTTCTCTTCTTGAAATCTCCTCCTAATTCACTTTTTCTACTATCATGGCCACGATTACCACCGGAGTGGTTACCGCTTCTGTCATACTTTCCTCCCCGCTGGTTGTCATTGCTCCGATGACTGCTGCCACCGGTACGACCTTGGTTGTTGTCCCTTGGTTGAATATAATCACTATCTCGTTCTAACAACTGGGCCCTGTTCACTACATCCAAATATAAAGAAAATTTGTGAGAAATGAGATATTGGCGTATTTCGGGTTTCAAACCTCTCAGAAACATCCGCGTCATACGTTCCTCATTCTCCACCAAATGAGGTGCAAACCTGGACAACTCCGCGAACTTAGCCTCGTACTGAGACACCGTCATGTTGTTTTGTTATAGTCTGATAAACTCTACCTCCTTCATATGACGAATACTTTTAGGAAGGTACTTGTCATTGAATAGTTTCTGGAACGCTTCCCAAGACATCTTGAGTGCGGCAGGTTGGGTACGCTTCACAGACTCCCACCAGTAATCTGCCTCTCCTTGGAACATAAAGGTGGCGAATGGAACCTTTTGTTCCTCCGTGCATCCCAAGACATCAAATTTCTTGGTAATTTGCTTAACCCACATCTCTGCCTTGATCGGATCCGGCTTTCCCTGAAATTCTGGTGGTCCCAACTCTTTGAACTGCTTGGTAGTGACAATTCGCGTGTTGTTATTATCTCCACCTGTATTTTGCACACGAGTTTCCCTCGTCTGGTTTTGCATGAACTGCAAAAAACTTCTAAACATCTCATTGTTTATCTTCTGATCAGCGTTGTCTTCAGGATGAACATTGCCTTCTTGTTACACGTTCTCCTGGTTGGTGATTAAAGGTGTCTCCACGGTCTCATTCACTTCGTTGTTAACATTCTCAGCTGTCATTCTCAAATACTGCCATAAAATAAGGGTTAATTAAACAAATTACATATCACATATTAACCCTATGCTCCGACTGACCAATTTAAATACTACATAAGCTTAGGTAGGACATACTAGTGAAGGATTTACTCGTCACTCCCCTCCTAGTTCTATTCCCCGATCTCCGCCAGAGATCATATCCCTAAGCTCTGATACCAACTATGACGCCCCTAGAATAGGTCCAGTCAACCCAACCCATTTTGAGTCGCCAAGTACATGGTACAGAATTCAAATACAAATTTTTATATTACACGGTCGTGCAAAATACGACCACACAACTGTGAGTGTCAATACAAATATGTAGAAAATATTAATATTCAAACTAAGTCCTCATTACAATTATTATCACACTATTTATCAGAAATAGTGAAGACTACTTCTGCTCTAACTCGGATCATCACTCTGTCCCCCGACTAGTTCCCGCGATATTCTCATTTCCTGAAGAGGACAATAGATGAAAAGGGTGAGCTCAACTAGCCCAGTAAAGAATATTATGACTAAGATAATGGAAAATAAATTATCGTTAGTCTTCAACCATTTAGATAAAATATTATTGACAACAAGTTTTAGATCAATATTCGCAGCGAAAATAACAATTCATTAGAAGAGTTAAGTAGAGATTGAAGTCTACTATCTTCTATGATTTAAAAGTCCATCATCAATATTTTATTCCTGTAACATCAATCAATAAACATCTCAAATCAAATATTCATCTTTGCACTACGGGCCAAAGATATTCATTTATATCACCAGTGGTCATGTTCATCTCAACACCTGTTCATCTTTGCACTACGGTCAAAGATATTCATCAGGTAATCATTCATCTTTGCTCTACAGGCCAAAGATATTCAGTTATATCACCTTTTAGGACTGAGGATGATGAAAAATAATATAAATAACGAATCCAGTGAGATAAAGGACAAAAATTAAGAATTCGTAATTTAGTTTATCCAAGTTCAAGAATATTCAATAATAATACTTTGTGGAGCAAAATTCAAGAATAAAGCTCAAAACATAGATCCGATCAAAGATAGGAACCTTAACAAGCAATTTGGACAAACAAAAGAAAATTTAATTTTTTTATGAATAGTGCCGTATACGTGAATAGTAACCCCGACGAAAAAAGTAAGAATTTCATAATAAAATTCGTAACAATATTTTGGTATAATGATATTGAAAAGAATAACATCATTTATGAAAGAAAATAACATCCCTTACCTCAAAAGAATAGTACTTCTGACAAGAATATCGGATATAATACCGAAGAAAACTTACACTGAATAGTAACACTCAAAGTATCTAAATACTCACAAAAATACGCTCAATATTATAGAGAGAGAAAACTTCTGATTCTGGTGTGATTTTCAATTCTAACCTAAGCACCCTATTTATAAGAAAAGCTTAGGATGCCAAAGTAGACTTTTTAATAAAATAAGATATTTTTTATAAAAAAAAATTTTGCCGCCTGCCAAAAGCCATCAGCCACCAGTCACCGGTAGGGCCCACCTCCCATTAAAAAAATATTTATTTTTCAAAACTTCAATAATTAATAATAAATAGCCCTTTTGTCAGAAAAATACGAATTCTATGTTCTTTTCATAGGAAATTTAATTCTCTACAACTTTGTAGAAGGAAGTTTTTCCAAATTCCAAACATAAATTATCCGAAATCCATAAACGGATGATTTTTCACACCAAAATACTGATAAAAACACGCACTAATTCCTTCTTTTATATCCACAAAATAAATATTTTCTTATCATATAAATCAATAATTAATTATTCACAAATAATATTACAGAACTACAATATTGACAACCAGGTCGTTCCCAGGAAAGAGGGGGCCTTCCGATAAGGATTTCTCCTTACTGGCGCCACTACAAAAAAATGGTGATTTGGTAACAACCAGTTTTCGTTGCTAAAGATATATAATTTCGTTGCTAAATGTCATTTGCAACGATTTTTCGGTCGTTAGATCATTCGTTGCGCAATGAGCGTTGCTAATTGTCTAGCAACAAAATTATTTTGATCGTTGCAGAAAGTGAGATATTTCGCACCGAAAGTTGATTTTTGTGTAAAAGCATAGATCATTTAGCAACGAAATACATTGTTACAAATTTATTAAGAAATTGTTACTAAAAAGTAACTTTTGTTGCAAAATCCTTGTAATTGGCAACGAAAATAACCTTTTTTTGTCAACGAAGATGAAATTTCGTTGCGGTTGAGACACTTTTACCAACGATGTTTGTCGTTACTGAACAGTGTGAAAATTGTTGGCTTAACTAATTTTCGTTACTAATCGTATACTTTTTTGGCAACGATATTCGTTGCTGAATGTGCAAAATATATTAGTCATATATTATTTTGCAACGAGATTATTCGTTGTCGTTAGTCTTGTTATGAATAATTATGATCAATTAACAACAATAATATTTGATGCTGATTATTTTTTGAGAGCAACAAAAATTATTGTCGATTAGCAATGAAACTATATGTTGCCATTTACTTTATATGTGCAACAAAAATTGTTATAATTTGCAACGATAAAATTGTTGTTTTTTTCTTTGTTATGTTACGAATGTCAAAATTATTTTACAAATAAAATAAATCGTAGCTCAATGACCCCATAACAAATTATAACAGAAGTACAAAAACCACAAATATTATTAATTAAATAAAATCATCCGGTACATATTCATTATCTTTACAATCAACTATCGAGCACATGTACAAAGATGGCATCTTCAACAAACTGCCCATACCAAATAACTTCTTAACTAGGAAAGAACTGTTTAGTCCAATACATACAAGCACTGAAACCATATGGCTGGAGATTCAGAGTAGAAAGAGAGGGAAAGTCAATAAACAGGAATGCCAACTTACCAATCTTGAAATATTTGCAGGGTCAATGCTCCACATCTGTTTGCTCTGTAAATAGCAAATAAAATGATGTGCATTAGAATTAATCCACTTAATACTGTGGAAGAGAAGTGTGATATCTAAAATAGGCATTAAATAGTACCCATGGTCTTTGTTATATGTTGTAGCGGAAATTTCTACAACAACTACAAGAATGGAGGCCAAAGACTAAAGGGATTTAGAAGGGTATTAAAAAAAGAAAAGTGGTAACCAAAAAATAACACATCAGAGAATTATAGAATAACTAGCTAGCAAGGGAGATATAGCTCTCCCAACACAGCGTTGCACTGCTGCCCCAATTTCTCAATTGACGATACCAAGCTTTCAAATTTAATTTTTGTTTGATAAGTAAAGCTTTCAAAATAGTTAGGATCTTAAACCCTATAGATTTCCTCCAATATAGTACTCAATTCAGCTTAAAGTTATACTCATCATCCAAATCAACCAACAAGTATTTCATACCCTTGCAATATGTTCAAACTAAGAATTCAAACAGTTAAAAAGTAATGTTATATTTGTTTATGGCATGTCCTAAATTATGAACACACTTTATCAAAAATTCATACAAAAAGTTCAAAGTTCTACTTCAATGAGACAGCCCCTAAACTTCTATTTCAAATCAGCTACCAATTAAGTCATAGTAAGGTGGAGGAAATGCATGTAGACTTTTCTGGTTTAGTCTTAGAGAAAAAGTTCATACCATAAATAGTGTACAATATACATTAACAATATACACCTCAAATTGTCCATTCTTGTGAAATAATATAAAACCAGACCAGTAACAGTTGTAATCTTCATTAACATTAACCATCCTTCTAGCGGGATATTATAGAAATATTAAAAAAACTCCCAAAAGGACCCAAACCCATATAACATCCCTACATGTTCTCCTTCAAAAAAGAAAAAAGAAAAAAAAGAGAGTAATAGATAAGGAAAGAAACATCAAGAGTCGATTGCATTTGGCAGTAAAAATAATGGAACTGCCAAACTCATACTTTGCACACAGCAATAAATTGCATTACCATTTTCCTGTCTCATCTGTTGTCTTCCATTAAACTGCTCATTTAATTATAGGCCATAGGTAGTGGAGAAGAGAGATTTAAATCAACAACTTCCGCAAGGACATTTCTTTCCCTTGCCAAATAGAGGAACCAGTGAAAGGTCCTCTCGAGTCCGTTGAATAAAATATGAGCTCATTTGATTGTAGGTTTCGTTCATGTAATGGAAAACACATTTACAAGCTCATGTATAGCATATCATACCTTTGGATTGATGAGTCGATACGCTCAATCATCTCACATGATTTATATTGCTCCGGATCCTCTAGGAATCTCACCATTCCATCCTTCTGGTTGATTGTTGCATATATCTCACCATCTTGGATCTTAAATTGCACAAAAACAGTAAAATGAAAAGTTCTGGTATTGAAAACACGAACTGAATGCAATATTAAAAGAAGTTGTAACTACCATTTGAAGAACATGCATTTCAACCTCCTTGGAGCTATTCAGTTGCACTGTGTTGGCTATGTCTTGAAGAGAGAGAGTCAAGTATGATCTCTGTATATTTCTTTTGTACATGGATGATACAACCTGCCTGACCAACCCAAGATTGTTTTCCTGATTAAGAAAATGTTATTAGGAAAAAAAACCTTTCAAGTAGACCAAAGCAATTTTTATAGAACTTCATACGAATAAAGTTTAGTATCATGCCTCCTCTTAAATACTACAATTTGAAGAAAGATCGACATAGGCCACTTTACTCACCATTTGAAACTTCTCCCTATGTCCCTGGATACATGTCTCGAGTTCTAAAATTTTTCCGGTGCTATAAGAATTTGCCAAGTCAAGGTACAACTGCTCAGGAGAAGAAACAACAAAAGACTAAATATTACATAATCCATGGAAAATACAAATAATATTATAGGACCAGTAATCTGTATACATTTCTATAACTTTTTACAGAACAAATAAAACAAATATGAGGTCAGATATATCCCTGTGCACCATCTAATCCGAATGGGAAATGTCACCCATATTTCAAAGTGAACGTTCACAACTAAAACTCAAAGGATACTATACCTCGGCACTGAATTAAGTGAGGCACATCAAGCTGACAATTACCCACGGAGATGGTGGTTTCAAATAAGCCTGTCCAAAATATGACTGCTCCTACCCGTGCCATATCGCGAGCAATCAAATTTAATATCAAATTAAAAGGAATGAGAAGGGGAAAAGGTACCATTGAAACAGTAGAAGCATAGACTAGTTTAGACATTATTTTCAACAAAATACAAAATTAGATTTAAAACATTAAAGTTTTAAGGAAAAGGGGCAAACAATCAAGAACAAAACTTCATAAGTAAAACTGTGGTTCTTGAAAAACACACACAAAGAGGAAGATTAAATAAAAATGTAAAATGTCCGACAAACAAAATGATTGAAGAATATTAGCTCGAATTACTGTATACCAACAACAAATTAAACAGAAAAAGAACAAACACATGAAAGCATAAAGGGATTGAGAACAAACCCAAAAGTAGAATTGTAGAGAATCTGTAGTTACTTCGTTGAAGTTGCCAAACTTTCAACTTAGCTTCAACATATTCATAGGGATTGGATTTGGGTGTCCGCGACTGATTTGGAGAACCAATATAGGGTAGGCGAATGAGTTGGAGAGAAATTAGAGGAGAGACAACTGGTAGGGAGGCGCTGCTAAGAGGAGGCGCCGCTGAGAGGAGGGACGATTGAAGGAGATAGGGTGCCATTTTGTAGATATTAGCCATCTTCTTTGTCATCCTCTCTACTTGCTCTGCTTTCTCTTTCTCAATTTCTTCCTGTTGATATTGATTTTATTTGCTCAAATCATATTAGTATTGTGTTATTTTTCTAATCAGGATTTACATCGAAAGCTGAATTTCAAGTGTACCAAAAATTGCTTACCTCAATCTGCTTGAGATGAACTTCTACTGATGCTTTTTTAGTGTTCTCCCATGCTCCAATGGCTGACAACTTCTTATATGCCCTGCATATAAATTTTAGTGTTCTCCCATGCTCCAATGGCTGACAACTCGTATTATGTCACTATTACAAGTTAGAGAACAAATATATTATTTAGTGATAAGAGTTTAAGTAATAAATATTAAAAGTGCAATTTAACTCGAAATTACTCATTAGTTATAACAGAAATTCTAAATATTAAAAGTGCAATTTCAATTACTTAGTAATAAGAGTTTAAGTAAGTCAAACTAAACTGAAGAGAGAGTTGTTCGGATTCAACTCGAAAAGTTAAATTCATACTTGAATCCGACTCGAATTTGAATTGTATTTAAAAAACTCGACTCAGATTTTACTCGACTCAAATATTCATTACTCGAATTCTATTTGACTCGAATCAAATTATATTTAAACTACACGCGAGCTTCGAATTCAATCTCAAATTCGAGTCTTTTCACGGGTTTGATTTATGTTCTAAATCTAACAACGGATATAACCGAGTAACCGAATCAGATATAAAAAATTTAAGATTTAAAAAAATACTCATTTTGAACAAATTTACAGTTTTACCTCATAAATTGTATGATCTTATATCTATTTATTGATTTTATCTTTGTTTTTAGATATATCATTTATAATTATATAATATAATATGTAACATTTTTTTTAATAATAAATAAAAACATATTCCTCAATTAACATCGTATAGTTTATTACTAATCTCATTCCAATGAGTAATTAGTAATATTTTTTAAATAGTTGCAATAATTACAATTGTATAATTAAAAATTAGATAAATCAAAACAAGTATATTACAAGTCAAGATGAGATCTTATCCAAATTAATTTGATTGGACATTTCAAAGGTAAATTGGACATGAACTTATAATTTTGAAATATAAAGTACATAATTATAATAATATATGTTCAAATTCAATGAATATAATTATAATTTGATACATATAAATGCATGAATGTCATAATAAAGTAAGAGAAACATCATAAAAATATTAATGTCACACACACACACACACACACACACACACATATATATATAATAATAATTTAAAAAATGAACTTACAATTGAATTATTTTGATAAATAAAAAATATATAAGAAAGATAATTCGTGTCTCGCACGAGTTCCAAGCTTGTAAATATTAATAGAACAAATATTAATATTATACATTCTTTCAGGATACAATTATGTGATAACCGAGAATATTGTATGATATATTTGTCAATAGAATAAAATTGTATTGAAAATATATGTTTTATAATCAAATATAATTATAAGTGTTTTATGTGGTAATATTCATGTAATGAATTTTGTGTAATATATATATATATATAATGAAGTAAGTGAAAGATAGGAAATTTGTAAAAGATGATTAACTTATATTAGTTAATCATTTTATAAGAAAAATATTAAGTAACTTAATGGTTATTTAGTTTTGAGAAAGAAAATGATATTTTAATGATATCAGATATATAATATGTTAGTTCTCAAAGGCACGTTAGTTATCTACAAAGGGGTTGAATAAATATTTTAAAATTTCTTTGTTTAAAATACTTTGTCAGTATTTAAATATACTGACAGCAGCGGAATATATGTTTGTTCCCCCTATAAGATATTGCAGTTATGGTTTGATAAACAGTTATAGCAATTATAACATATATAACAGTTATGTCAGTTAATGAGAGACAAAGAGACACAAGAGTTTTAAGTGGTTCAGAGCATACAAGGCTCCTAGTCCACTCTTCTACTCCACGAGTAGGAAATCCACTAAGGATATTTCTTACAACTTGAATCACTTAGATTCTTTTAAGGCCAGCAACGAACTTCCCTTAGTTCACTTTTGAATTCTTCAAGTCCAGCAGACTTGGTACTTCTCTTAGTTCACTCTTGAACTCTTCAAGTCCTTTTGACTTGGAACTTCACTTGAGTTGATAGTTGTATTCTTGGGTGTGCTACTCAGTTGTTGTAATTAAGTATCAATTCTGAAGAACTGAGAGTAGCGAAGCAAGCTTCCATCTTTTAGGATCGTAGAGTTGATCGTTGAGTATTCTTGAGTTTTTCTCTTGATATTCTTTCTTTTTGTTGACTTGCATGCTTTGTCTGAATCCTTGTCTGATTTTCTTATAAAAGAACCATTCAAAATGTTTTCGTTTGAATGCATCTGTTGTAGCATTTAATGCTTCAGACAATTCTGTGCAGTTGATGTTAACATCCTGCTTTCCTGCTACACAGTCGACTGGCCCACTGCCACAGCAGACTGCAATCTCACCTAACACCTGAAAAGATATTTTCAGCAGGCGGTTTAGTCCTTTCCTTAGCTTCTTCAATACGCTTCTTCGATTTGGACTAAGGATGAATATGGAATCATTGGGACCATCAATTTGTCAACGACTATAAGCCTTTCTTCATTTGTTGCTTTCCTCCCTTCATCAGAACTACGAACTTTGATGTTGACTGGAGGAACGCTACGATTATGGTCATTGTACCATAATCGTTGTGTGTTGGCTTGCACAGGCTTGACTCAGACTTAATCGTAGAGAACACTAAGATTCCTCTTAAGCTCTTTGGAAAACTACGATTCCTGCTTGCTTGTCTTGCAGACTCCACGATTCCGAGAGCACACTACGATTCTTGACTTAGCTTGGCAGGCGCTCGGATCTTCTCCACGATTCTCAGTGTGGCTTCCAAGGGCAGACTACGATTCTCTGATACTTGCACTTAAGCTCCACGAATCTTGCCTTGACCTCTGCAGACTTGGTTTTCTTGGCAGATTACGATTCTGGACATCTTTATTGAAACTCTATAATTCTGCCTTGTCTTCTATATGCTACCTTTGACAGACTACGATTCTGTCAAGGTTTTAACTTTTATAACTCAAATAGATCAATTTAACAGTTTTGATCTTTTCTTCTATACATTTATTTACATAAATGATAAACATTAAAGCTCAGATCAACTTAACAATTTTGATCTATCATCTAAGTCCTTGTACATATGATCATTGAAGGACTTTACACTTAAGTATTTATATTTATTTTCAATATCAAATTTGAATATGCAATTCCAACATAATATATTATTAAGTAAATTATACCCAAAAAATTCACTAGAGAGGATGGGAAAAAGTAGTAATAAATTTCTTAATTGAAAATAGTGAATAATATATTTGTTATATAACTAAGTAAATGATTTGCATAAAATGTGTTAAATAAATAATTTAGTTTAAATATAATATATGTAATTATTATAAATAAAGAAAGAGTTGTGTATATCATGAAAAATGGAAGTATAAAAAAATAATAATGAGTAATGTTTACATATATATATATATATATATATATATATATATATATATATATATATATATTATATTGGAATCTATTTGATTACATGTAATGGAACAAAGTTTTGGGACTGATTATCCGAATTTAGGTAAATACAGGGAAGGGCAAAATAATTGAGTGTGAGTCATTGAGCTAAGCAAGTAGGAGGTGGGTGAATTAGTGGATGACTAAGCTTTGCATAAGCTTTAGCTGTCAAAAGATTAAGGAGTCAGGAGGCCATTATAATCACCATTTGAAATGAAATTAGAATGGAACATGGTCATTATCAAGTTCCTCCTATTCTTAGTACTTCAACCGTTCCATTGCATTCCTTTTCACTTTTTCGAAAACTCCCCAGAAGGGTCATCAAGGCTTGGCTTGTTCGGCTACATTAGGGAATTGGGCAAGAAAATTAAGGTGTGAGCTGGGCTGGAATTGACTTCGGAACGCAGAGGCAGTAAAGGGGGGAAATAACTAAACTACAAATATTGTATTCAGCCCATTGAACACTATAGCAAAGTAAGTTCTAATTCTTAATTTACGAAGCAAAATTCGACTGTTTTATGAAAAAACTGAGTATGTTATTGCTGTGGTAATTGAGATTTAGTGAAAAGGAGAATAGTTGTTGTGCGGAGCAAAAAGGGTCAAGGGAGGAAATTTTGGGCTAAACTTGTATATAAATAGATATAAACTTTGTTCCTTAATGTAATGCGTATGAGGTGTTTGATTTAAGGCTCCTAAGAGACTGTCGGGTAGATTTGCAAGGATTTAGCCAAGTTGGTTTTATAGAAACTCTTTATACTTGTTTAATGAAGTAATTCAAGTAAATTGAGAAAGGTAATTTGAGTTTGAAGTCTGTTTTCAAGAAACTTGTATGTGTAACTCGGATAAAAAAAATACCCAGCAGGCCAGTTTGAAGCCATGAAAAAAACTGGTCTAGGAGGTTTGATTTAGTTGGTTAGTATTTTCTAAAAATAGTTTGATATATTCTTTACAACATTCTAAAAGTTTTCCTTGATCGGATTTACGGTTTGTAATCTGGAAAATGGCAAAGTAGGCAATTTGAGCATGAAGCTGCAGCAAGACTGCACAGCTGCTGCAGGCAACTGCAGTAGCAGCCATGCACTGCAGCAACTGCCCAGGTGTGGTTTGTTGAATGTTTTGGATTTGTTTTGGTCATTTTGATAGTTAGCTCATGTAATGTAGGAATAAATTAATAAAATACCTATAACTTAATATATTAAGTATAATTACTGTATAATGTTTTGAATAAATTTAATAAGTGTAGTAAATTAAAGTGGGTTGTTAAATATGAAAAAGTACATGTTTAGTTGGGAATTTTGAACGCGAATGCTTTGAGTTATATATTAGACTCTAAAAATAACAACATCAAATCTTTTCATTTGTTGCAGATAGAGGATTAAGATGCATGGTTTCTGCAGAACGTTTTCTTGATAACATGTTATCCTTCCAACACTTACAGGTATTGTATACAATATATACACAAACCTATCTATATTTTGTATTATTTTTCCTTTTTAATTTGTGCAAATTTGTTTTGTGGAATGCTAGAGTCTCATATTTTGTAAGTGTGAACTTTTCTTATTTCTTTTGGTTCACTATTGGTTTGTTATTGTATTATGTTATGCTTTAAGAATCTCCTGATTTTAATCTGTGAACGGTGCTACTTCAATTCAACTTAGCAGTATGTTATATCTAAACTAAATAGAAGTTGCAATGTTCATTTCGACATTGTCATTATTGTCTTTGAGAATTTGGCCTAAAGGAGTATATACTTGTTTATTTTCTATATTTAATGAAAAATGGGATTTTTTTTGAAGTGGGATTTTTTATTTTTATTTTTGGGGAAAGTTTGATGTTGAGGAGTTTAACTTTTAACTGATTGTATTATCTTGAATTGGGTTCTGTAGAATCACGGGTTGATCTGGAGTTGTTGAAAAGTATATCAATTGGATGTGTCATTCCCTGATTTGGTGTTATTTAGAGAAGTTGAACTCCCTGTTAGGCTGTCACATGTTGGCTGGGAACATTTTACATGTGTATACCATCTGGGGTTGCAATCGGTTATGTTTATGGTGGATTGGTAAATACATATTTTTGATTGTTACTTCAGTTATGTTTCTCTTTGCAAAAATATCTAAAATAATATTTAGATTTTAGATCATGTGTGAATTTATATATTATATGTCTAATATGTGGCGTGTTATCATGTAATTTCTACTATAAACTTGTTTTCTAAATTCACTTATTACCATATGGCTTATATTCTTTAAGTTGTAAAGCCTTAACCTTATTTGGTAGGGACAAATAGTAATCTTCAGTTTTTTATTTGTTTTATAGGTTGTAAAACATTTGAGTTGGCGTGCTGCATTCTTGGGGAGGCAATTCTGATGCTCCTGTTTGCTATTTTAGGTTTTGTGATGAAACCATTTCAGATGAAAGGTGCGTGTTGAATTAGGTGCTACTTCGCTATCTCGTTATTTTTAAGAAGTTTCTCAACTATCATTGAGCACAGGATTTTTCTCCTGTTGGATCAAGAAAAGCTTTGGAATCCATAGAGACAGCTGCCTTAGAAGTTGAAGGTACTGCATCTAAGTTGTAATATGTAAGATAGTAATTTGGTATAAATTGGAGCTTAATTTCTATTTTATGTTATGTTATTTAACACATGGACTAATGTGGAAAGTGTTCACTATAATAGCTGCCATTATTATACTTGGACTAAAATATATTAGCTTGGGAATCAGATGAATCTTGTTTAACCTTTTGATTTTTCCAGTGGTTTACAACTGAATATCATTGTACATGGTATACACATGTAAAAAGATGAATAATTAGTACTTGCTTGATTTGTGTGTTTGGTTACTATCTGAAAAAAGGAAAAAAAGGCATGACGGCTTATAAATGTAAATATATTCTTTGTGATGAAGAGCGGCAAATACATACTGTATTAAAATGTTATAAAAAAAACTATGCAGTTTTGTGACATGCCAGTTTTGAGTGTATACTCAATTTTTTTTAAAACAACAAAAGTTCTTTGTATTATTATAGGGTTGTAATTGGGTATGATGAAGGAACCTTTATGGTAAAAATTGGTCGAGAGGAACCTGTAGCTAGTATGGACAACAACGGAAAAATTAAATGGGCTAAGCATAATGAGATCCAGACCGTTAACATTAAGAGTGTGGGAGCAGATTATGAGGTATTCCTCAGTCACTATCTTAATAACTTCTCTTTGCTAAGTTGATTGAGTTTAATATAAAATATCTTATCTGATTTTGGCAACCTTGTAATATTTTTTAGTCTTTGCCAGTTTATTTGTCAGGTTACTGATGGAGAAAGATTGCCTTTGGTAGTTAAAGAGTTGGTCACCTGTGACCTTTACCTACAAGTGAGTTGGCCTTCTTCTAAGTAATATAATTTCTGATGAGTTTTGTGCAAAATGTGCTTAGCATGGATTGAGTTGGCTGTTCGTTGTAAAATAAACTCTGCACAAATTAAGTTTGTGTGTATATCAGATTCAATGCATGTGTCTTCTTATGTTGAATCTCTTTGGATATCAAAACATTGCTTAATCATAACTGTGCCACTAAATTATATGTTCTTTTGCAACTAATTTTGATGTTATTTAAATTTTGCTGGGTTCGTGCTTGCACTTATTTTTATGTCCCATGTATTAGCCGATATAGCTGATATTCTATATATTGCTTTATTTCTTTTCTGCTTGCAAGGGAAACTATCTGAGACTGTATGCACAGAGTCCATGCTCTCACCCTCGCCCATACCCATGTCGATATCATATGGGTATATACACTACGCATATGAGTGTAAATTAACTTTTACTGCTGAAAATGCTAAACAATGTGGCTTCTATCTATTAATAAATAGAGACTACCGAATGTGCATCCATAATATCTCAGCCTTCTGTTCTTATAAATTTTTCCTTCGAGGTATTTCTTTGTCTACGATGTGCTAAGCTCAGTTATGTATGTTGGGTGACTAAATTAAAAGACAGAGACAGAACTTCACTTTTTAGTAGAGAAAAGGGAGAAATTTGTACTTTAACTTCTGTATAAGAGTCTAATTAAGGTATTTTTATGATAAAACTTCTCTTCTTTTTGAGTTGGTATTTTTAAGTTCATCTTGTAAATTTTCTGCTAAATATCATTTTTTAATGTATGAATCTAGTGTCATTTTTTGTGATATCCTGACAATGTGACAAATGCTAAATAGTTTTATCTTTTCATAATGAACCTTTTTTATGCGTCACTTACTATAATCTATTATTTGCCAGAGCTTGAAGCACAACCCCAAGGAGAGTTGGTTGTTGTTTGCGGAGATGGTGAATATATTATATATATAACATTGGCATGGAGAAATAGATCATTTGGTTCAGCTCGGGAGATTGTTTGGTCATCTGATGAAGTTTGATAGTCCAAATTTAAAATCTGTAGTAAAAATTTCCAGGTTTGTAATATTGGATTTTGTTGACTACTAGTGATGGATCAACAATGTAAAGCTTGATAGTGTTCGTGTAAGAACTTGATTAAGTAGTAGGACTATCAAGTTTCTAATCTATGATGCTGATTTTATTTGTTTAGAACAATATTTCTCAACAATATTTTATTTGTTTAGAACAATATTTATCAATAAGTAAACTATCAATATGACTTTTCAAAAGGCACTTAGGCGAAGTAGTATTAAAGTCTTCAATATTGTAGAACTGCTATTATGCTTATTTTAACTACTTCAAAAAGTCCCAAATGGTTGAAGACTATTCCTAAGAAATTTCCTTTAGTATCAAGGTACATTCAGGGGTATATTTATGTCTGGCACCTTAAAATTGCATTCATTTTAACATTTTACTTTATTTTATTTATAGATGTTACATATATATTATGTTGCTTTCGTTGTGTTGGGAGTCCATTGTCGTTTTGATTATTTAAACTTAGAATTTACTTGTTCAGTATTTAAACAAATAGTACAAATTCCTATTGTGGACGGCTGATTTGGCTGCCCTTTAACCACTTAGCAAGATCAACTGTAATTAGAAGACAATTAAAGTACCTTTCTTGGTGTCCGTAAGAAGAAGACAAACTAGAATCTCATTAACAAATGCAAATAAGATAAAAATTGATCTATCTTTATATGATCAAAAATACAAAAACTTTTTACAACTAAGAATTGGAATAATCTATTAGATAATATATATTATAGAATTATATATGTAATATACATATTCACACATATACGTATGATATTACTATCATATTTTTATTATTTTATTTTATTTTATTTTATTTAATTTGTTATATAAATTATCTCATGATAAAATTAATAGACGAGTATGTTAAAAATTAAGAGTGAATATTATTAATTATAGTCTCTTTGTCTCATGTAAAATGAGCTATTCAAAAAAAAAAATTAAATGCAAAACGATGCGTTTTTGAGAAAAATATAAAAGAAAAGGGCGAAACGTGCTTATTGGGGTTATCTTAATTTAGGGCAATATTTTAATAGTCGTTGCAAAAAATTGTACAAAATACGCAACGAAAGAAAAATTATTGACAATGAATATGGTCCATATTAGGCTACGGAATATAGCAACAAAAAAATCTTTCGTTACGGATTGTCAACATATCGGCAACAAAAAAGTAAATAAGCGAGATTTTTTTTTCCGCCAACGAATTGGCAACGAAATTTTGTAACGACCTATGAATTTCGTTACGAAAAATAAAAACCTTTCACAAACTGCAACGAATGACAAATTTCGTTGCTAAACATGTATTTTTGGCAACAACTTATAAAGTCGTTGCCTGAAAAATCGTTACCGAATGTCCATTTTTTGTAGTGCGCGCAATTAAATAACCCCTCTTAGATAGAACTTCCTTAGACATTGTCAATAATGCTGTCTAATAATATTATTCAAATAATATGAATTATTGAGTTGATAATGTGAAATACTGTGCAGTGACAATTATTGAATTAATAATACAAAATATCAACAGTAGCAATTATTGAATCAATCATATAAAATAGCAACGTAGTAATTATTGATATAAATATCAACGTAACAATTATTGAACCAATAAAATATCATGCAATTATTGAATCAATAATATAAAATATTGAACAGTAATTACTGTAACAATAATTGAGTAAGTGACTTCTTACGTAAGAATCAATAATTCGAAATATTATGCAATACCGTGTGCTACTATGCAACACCGCGTATTACTGTATTTTAACCACCGGGTATTTCAACAGTTTAACCGTAACAGTTTTACCGTTATTTATAAAAAGGTTATTTCTGTCGCTTTCTATATCCGACAGTTATTCCGTTGTGGGGCCCACAAATAGCTGCGCCGTCCTACGAATATTCCCCAACAACAAGAATATTCCACGACCAAACGAATATTCCCCGACAACAAGAATATTTTATATCCACTTGCTTATTTTAAAATATTTGCATATTTCACCCATAACTTTCACATTTATCAAATCAACACCTTACTATTTTGAAATAATATATAAAGAAAATTAAATCTTTATTCATAAAAGTTGGGGTCTTACATGTAAGTTGAGCTATCCGATGTATAGTGAATATTGCTTTGTGATGTAAGACTTTGTATAGTAACTTCGATATAGCGATTCATGTAATAAATTTGAATCAAAGACATGTAATAATAAAGGTTGAGATTCAGGATAATAAAGAAAGAAATATATAAAAGTTTTAAATATTCCGTATTTTTAGTGATTTTAATATCGAATAATAATGTAAAGTTAGAATAAAATTGTATTGTTAACGATCGAGAATGAGAATTATTTTGTATGAATTTTAGGGTCGTTACAATAGCTAGCAAAATATGAGTAATGCTGCAAATATAAAATATTTTTAAAAATATGATATTTTTATGATTTTATATATTTATTTTTTGTTACGAGTTATATGAATAATTATAGTTAATAATATTTTAATGATGTATTTAATATAGTGAGTTAAGCTTATAACTCTATAAAATCTCATGTATTAATATATGTCACAATTGTAATTCGTCAGGAAACTTTCATAATACATATAGGGACTTAAAAATTAAATGACATGTCAAATAGTAGTTACTAATTCATCATATAGAAATATACTTAATTATTAGAAACAATTATAACGATTCACATCATTTCATATCCATTTACAATATCAACTTTTAATTTTAATCATCAAAGCATTATTGATAAAGATATTTACATGCACATTTATAGAGAGAAATAACCACATATAATTGTTAAAATAATAATCAATATTATTAGAGGAGAGCAAGAGATACGACATTCTTTTTTTTAGTAAAGATGTGTGAATATGGTTTGAGTACAACTCCTCAAAACATGTCCGGACAATTCGGTCATGAAATATTTGACATTATAGCTCTTTCTTATTTAAAGTTGGAGAAAATAACATCTAGTTAGAGTGACATTATAAATAACGTATCAAGAGAATTAATCAAAATAATAAAGTTTAAAGCATTGAACGATTGACCTTCTTATGTGTAAAATAAAATTCTACCCGTTAGTCTAAGCTTAATAATTTAGGAAACTGATAAATTCATAACAGAAAATGATATTTTCACATAAAAAGTGTCGCTATAGATCCTATAGCGACGATTTTCTCCGTCGCTATACATCTACAGCAACACTTTTTATGTGAAAATATTAAAAAATGTTATGAAAATATCAATTTCCATAATTTAGTGTGAAACTCTAGAAAAGTTATCTATTGTGACACTAGATATTATATCTACTTAAATTCATGTGATATATATGATTTTAGTACATAAAATCATAATAACGTAAACTATTTAAAATAAATAACACTATCACAATTATTTTTAAAAAAATTAAACTAAAAAAATTAAATTATATAAATTTTAAAAATTTTACGATCTGGCTTTCGAAATAAAAATGCTTGACTTTTAATTTTCTTTTTCTTTTTCTTTTTTTATCAACAAAAAGGGAGAGAGTACAAATTATTGTAAGGGACTAACGGGCATCGCACACGTATAGATCTAGGACTAAATTTCAAATTGTACCCTAAACTTTAACTCTAAAATTGATTTATACTCTAAATTTTATTTTGAGTTAAATGCACCATAAACTTTGAGTTTTAATATAATTTTTACATTTTACACTAAAATTTAGGGTGCAAATTGTTTTGATGTAGAGAGTGCCGAATGTGTAAATTATTTTGAAACTCAAAATTTAGAGTGCATTTAATTTAAAATAAAATCTAGGGTTCAAACCGAGTTTAGGGTTAAAGTTTAGGATCTAAATTAGAGATTAGTCGTAGATCTAGTAAACGAAAATTACATTCCAACGAAGGATCTACTGACCTGGCTTGGTTGCTTGTCAAAATGTTCAAAATATTCTCTCTTTCCACTTGAGTTTGAGTTTAAAAATGTTGAATCTAAACTCCTTGACATCATCCCTGGGGTTAAGTGGGGCCATAGCTTCTATTATTTTATTCTATTTTTTGATTTATTTACATTTGGCTCTCCGCCAGATTTATATATTTTCTAAAGTCTATAAGTTTTTACTCATATGAAGAAGAATTTGTCCACTTCATATAGTGATTTATAATATTTTCGTAGTTTTATATCATTGTGTTTGACATACAATTTTTATGTGTATAATTATCAATGTATTATGTTAAATTTATATTAACTTTTAATATTATTTATTATATGTATTATAATATTGTACCAAAACTTCCACTAAACATAAATTATGCGTCGGTTACTATCTTTATTATAAGGTGCCACTTCAACAGCTCAAGAGGTACCAACTAATCTCCACTATTTTATTTTATGTTAACAATATGTGTTTATTTAAAGTCGAACCATATAATTAAGGCTCCACTTTTTATATTATAAATGTGAATGAAGGGGTTTTGATAAAATCGGGAAGTTCTTATTCGAAACATCAACGAGAAAGTGGAGGAAACTAAAAAATTGGTAGCATATCTTTGTGCAAGTAGAATCCGCATGGAGAACTAGATATTGTATTCAAATGCTTTTATTTATAATAGTATTTTGAAAAATTAATTTGTTGAATAGCACATATAAGTTATTAAATGTTTTATTCATTTATAAGTTATTAAAATAATAAATCTTGTAATTAATAAAACTTAATTTTTAGATTTATCTCACATTTTAAAAAAATATTAATAACAATCATTCAAATAGTAGATATTGTTTAATTGAAAAGCACAATACAACAAAAAATATCGGAGAGTTGACTATGATTTTTAGTATCTCACCTTTTCTTCTCTAAACAATACAATTAGGTGGGTTTTATATATCAAATTTGGTATATATGATTGGGAGGTGACTTCATCAGTCCAATATGTACTTTTTAAGCTTTAACAATTAAAGCTAATGAGTTTACTAACGTCCACTCTGTTGTTTAATATCTGGGTCCAAAACATGTTATTATCAATATTATATTCATTATTTTATGTGATATATTTTGCTTCTGCAATGTTGTGGAACTTTCTTCTTTCTAATTATTTAAAGGTCGGGGTTTCAACTAACCACCAGTTAGTGCGTTCTAATGCATCAAATTTTTTTTTTACATATATGTCCTTCCAAATTGTCAATTAATTCTAAAACAGTCCCTCAATTGATAAAATGAACACTTTGGTCCTCATAGTTGACACTAATGCTTTAATCGTTTTCTGAGCCGATTCTTTTCAATTCCGAGTTGGGTGCTGATCACATGAATTAATTAAATTAAACATAAGGAAACATAGAGAAAAAAAAGAGAGAGAGCTGAGATTAATAATTACATGACTATTTTTATATATATTATTGTTGGTTTATGATTTTAATGATGACAATATTATTGGGTTTGTATTATTTAACGGACTTGTGTTTTAGTGTTGATACTGTCTGACACACGTTTTATCTGTCTACATTATAACTAAAATATAATTTGCTCTAATCCAGACACTATCCTTCTTTGCTTTCTACTGTATGCATTATAAGAAAAGTAGAATTTACTCTAAAGCTGACACTCTAAAACATTAGTTTCACCTGTCTGTTTTAGTACTGTAACAGGAAATTAAAGATTTGTCATTGTTAAACACGTTTTAGTTTAGACACCTATTCACTCTCCCTTCTGAGTGCACATACAAGAAATTACATTTGGTATTAAAGCTTGGCTCTACTAATATTGATCTTAGCAGGTCGTAGGAAAAGATCTTATGGCACACATCAACTTTCAAGAAGGTCAATCCACAAGCAGGCCTCCTCTATTGCTCGAAAGTGAGAACTTCAACTTTTGGAAGTTCAGAATAAAGATCTATCTCAACCGAGACCCATGGGAATGGTGGGTAGTTGAAAATATGGCCATGTTATCCCAAGGCATGATGAAGGTAGACCCAAGAATCTCATGGAAATGGATGCAAATGAGTCTTATATGATATCCTATGACTCTAAAGCAATTAATAAACACGCTACTGAGTGGTATGGTTCAGTCCGAAATAGATAAAATCTCCGCATGCAATACGACAAAAGAAATATGGGACACATTTGTTATGAGCCATGAAGGAACCACTAAAGTGAAGGAATTAAGTCAAGTTGAGTATGTTGATTCAAGAATATGAACTCTTCAAGCTAGAGAAGAATGAATCAATCAAAGAAGCTCAAGCTAGATTCCTCACACTGATGAATTCTCTAAGTTTGCTCGGCCGAAAAATTGATCAAAGGGAAATAAACAGAAAATTACTTAGAGTCATGCCAAAACAATTTGTACCAAAGGTTACAACTCTTCAAGACTCAACAACAATCAATACTATGGAAACTCTCACTTTATTTGGAGAGCTTGAAGAATTTGAAAATCAACTAAAGAGGTATGATGAGGAAGATGAGGGACCTAAAAGAAAGATTTTAGCTTTACAAGCTGAAAATCACATGGAAGGAAATGATGAAGACTCCAATAAGGAAATAGCTATGATGACTCGAAAATTGAGAGAGTTAATTAGAAAGAAAAATAAATCAAAGTTCCAAGGAAAAACATTCAACAACAAGAAAGATTTCAAGCAAAAGTCACAAAAGGAAACTTGGTTTGAATGTGGAAGGTCAGATCACTTTAAAAGAGACTGTTTTCAATTGAA
The DNA here is from genome assembly GCA_020205555.1 of Panax stipuleanatus. NCBI lineage: Eukaryota > Viridiplantae > Streptophyta > Magnoliopsida > Apiales > Araliaceae > Panax > Panax stipuleanatus. The sequence continues at coordinate 121,925,602 of CM035119.1, read as the reverse complement.
AAGAAAGAACAAAGCAAACAATTCAAAAGGAAAAACATTAATGACATGGAGTGACGATGAATCCGATCATGAAGATCAAGATGATGAAACTGCTCAACTATGCTTCACCGGATTAAGCAATCAGGAATCATCCGAGGTAAACTCTGAACTTGGTGAAATTACTATTTCTGATTATCTTGTTTTAAAAAATAAAAATATTCGTATTAAAGAGAAAAATGCTCATTTAAAAAATTGGATAAATGATTTAATGAAAGAAGTAGAAACTTTGATTGAGGAAAAACAAGAAATAGTACTAGTTAAAGATTGCACATCAAGTGAAGTCTCCAAGTTAAATGCTAAAATTGATTATTTATATAACTATAAAAAAATTTATATAATCGTGCAAACAAATTAAATGAAGAATACGATGATCTTAAGAAAGAAAATGATAATTTAAAAGAAAGTTTTAAAATAAGAGATACATGTATTGATGCATTTAATGATGGAAAAATAGTAAACATGAAAGATAATAATTAATGAGGAAGAGATAGTTTCATTAAAGAGGGATCTTGCTAAATTTGTTCAAAGAGAATAAAATTTAAATATAATGTTGGGTGCTCAAAGGTCAAGCCTAGATAACCAAGGAATTGAGTATAATCCGGTTGAACTGAACTGAACTGAAACGAACAAAACTAACACAACGATATAATAGGCTGAATAAAATGGCTAGGTGTTATTTCATACCTAGCTCAAAATAAACAGAAATATATATTGCCTCAAAGGCAAGTCAAATAATTTCACATAGGCAAGTCAAAATAATGACACACAAGCAATCACACATCGGATTGTGCAATCCAGATGCATGCAAAATCAAAAGGCGTGTTTGGCACAAACATCACCAATTTGTAGAACATAATAGAACAAAAAATTAGGGTCGACCCATACGCCTCCCACAACAAATCACCAAATGGCCAACTCCCACTGGAGCACAAAACGGAGACGCCATGGACTGATCACACCGCCACGGAAGGTGTCATGCCTCGGTGCCAAGAGGACATACCACAAAAGAATGGTCTTATAACCAATAAATATCAAATGAAAACCCATAATAAATGTCAAACTGATTCAAACCACAATATAAACTAATTATTACAACTCCAAACAAACTAATGAATCATAGCCTAAACAAAATATCTAAATAATTTGGATAAAAGGGAGCTCTTGTCACACTTGCCCATGATCCCCTGATTACCTGCCGGAAAAAAACATAGCTTGAGCCAAATGCATAGTACGGATATAGAGTACAAGAATAATGAAACGAAATAACTAACACAATTAAATGAACTGAACTGAAACGAACAAAACTAACACAACGAAATAATAAGCTGAATCAAATGGCTGGATGTTATTTCATACCGAGCTCAAAACAAACAGAAATATACCTTGCCACACAGGCAAGTCAAATAATGTCACACATGCAATCAAAATAATGTCACACAGACAATCAAAATAATGTCACACATGCAATCACACATCGGACTGCGCAATCAAAATGCATACAAAATCGAAAGGCATGTTTGGCACAAACATCACCAATCCACAGAACAGAACAAAAAACTAGCGTCGACCCATACGCCTCCCACAATAAATCATCAAATAGCCAACTCCGACCGGAGCACAAAACAGAGACGTCGTGGACTGATCACACCGCCACGGAAAGTGTCATGTCTCGGTGCCAAGAGGACATGCATGTGGTACCCTCACAGATGGTTATAGCTCTGGTATACCCTACGTTATATTCTAACAAAAATATCATTTCACAACACATGCGTCACAATATCAACACAATGAGGTTCTAATATGTACATGTTAAATCGAAACAAATCATCAACACAAATCTCCAAAATATATTACAAGTACATTTCTACAAATATCAAAATAATTTATAGATATGATACAATAGTCTAAAGAGTATAAATATGATTTTCAAATATCGACGCCAAAATGAACTATCATAATAAATTTGGCAATAAATAATTATGAGAGACAATACTAAATTTTGAAACGAGTAGCAAACGAACAAATTAAAATCAAAAGAGTTTCGCAAAAAGAGTACGAAATCCGTATCTGGATTAAGCAATATAATACCCAAATTAGATTCAATTAGTTTTAAGGCCCAAATTAGGGTTTTTACGCACAACTTCTAATGAATGGACACTGAATTTAAGAGATGAGCCCCACTAAAATATAATTTTTAAATGCATATGGCCCCACTAAAATATTATTTTAATTATATTTCAGTGGGCCCCATCCTTTGAATTCAGTATCCATCCATGGGAAGTCGTGCTTAGCATGTGTCCTTAGGGCACATGTTAAGAGGACCCATACATATAGGATTTTCTTAACATGGGCACATGCTAAGCACGACTTCCAATGGATGGACACTGAATTCAAGAGATGAGGCTCACTGAAATATAATTTTTAAATGCATATGGCTCCACTAAAATATTATTTTAATTATATTTTAGTGGGCCCTATCCCTTGAATTCAGTATAAATCCATTGGAAGTCGTGCTTTGCATGTGCCCTTCGGGCACATGTTAAGAGGACCAATAGTGTGCCATAGAAACAAAAGAATACAATAAAAGCATACCAGATACTCCTTAATCTTCTATATGCGATTTCTCCCACAATTGCGGCTTCCCTTTTTTTTTTGTATCAGATGATTAATGGCTTGAGTACAATATAGAATTTGTGTTTTAGTTATTTATTATTAACTCTCCTATTAGTAATAGGATTTAATATCACACAATTACAAATTAGATTCAATTAGTTTTAAGGCTCAAATTATTGTGATTACTTACTTATTATAGTCCACATTAATTAAATACAATTTAACCCAAACACAAAAAACCCAATTAAAATATTTAAAATATAAATTTAAATGTTTTTTATTTTATTTTATTTTTCTGGGTATTACATTACCTCCCCTTAAAAAGGATTCCGTCCACAGAATCAAAAGAATAGAATATACCTAATTTTCAAAGAGATGCAGATACTCCGTTCGAATAGACTCCTCTATCTCCCATGTAGCTTCCCGCTCCGAATGTTTTCTCCCCAAAACCTTAACAAATGAATTGTCTTTCTCCTCATAATCTGCTCTTAACGATCCAAAATTGCCTCGGCTTGCTTCTCACAAGTAAGATCCTCCCGAATCTTATCGAACGGATATTGTATCACATACAATGGATGATGCTCTTTATGAGACTGATCTGAACGAATGATACAACCCTTTTTGATAATGTCAAAGGGGGAGAAATTTGGGATATTAGATATTACTGGTATTAGATATTTTTGGAGATTATTGATTATTCTGCTTTGGATTATGTTTTTGGGATATTTAAATGTTTTCGATGCTATTGGCTGATGATTATACTCTTCGGATGTATTTAGAATGAATGATGATAACTATGGTTTAAATTTGAATATTATTTTGGGATATGATACCTATTGATTATATTTGATATCATATTAAGGATAATGGTTGTTATGGTTTTATGGAATAATATATTCATTTGCTTTATATCATATTAAGGATAATTATTGTTATGGTTTTATGGAATAATGTATTTATTTGCTTTCTAAGATAACAGTCATGTGGTCATGATTCTCTTTATGGGCATAAATTTAGGCGGAGTCATAGATTTAGGGGGAACATATAAATTAAATGGCATTATGTATTGTCATCATCAAAAAGGGAGAATGTTGGTTTATGATTTTAATGATGAAAATATTATTGGGTTTGTATTATTTAATGGACTTGTGTTTTAGTTATTTGAGCTGGTTTAAATATGTTTAATATGTTGATGTATTAGCCCAATTTGGAATTATAGTTCATTGGATACTTCATATTGAATCTAGGATTAATGAAGACATTTCCTTTAATAATATAATTTGAAAAGTAGTCTTATAAGGAAATGTTTTAATATGCTCTGACTTGTTATTGGAATTAGATCAAAACACTATCAGGTATATTCTTTATTCCTTTATTTCAACTATTTTGGTTTGACTAGGATATTATATATTTGATATCTAATATATTATATCAGTTGGGTCTTTAAGTTGCTGAAAAATTGTGATATATCAACTGAGATATGAGATTTTCATGCCAACTTCTTCTTTAAATTTGTTGGTCAATAACAGAGGCTAAAGTATATCTGCTAAGGATTTCTTGCTAATCAAATATATAGCCGTTTGTACGTTAAGCAACAATCAGTCTTATATGTTATATACTTCCATAGAGAGCTATCATTGATTATTTTCCAGCAAGTATGTGTTATATTGTTAGTCTTTTATTGGCTGAAAAATCACAACATAGTGTATTCAAACTACTTTGTAACAAATTCTACGTTCAAGCAGTGTTTAGCTTGGTCGTTCCAATAGTGGATAGGATTTGTTCAAATAGAGTTTTCAAGGTTGCAGAAGTGCAAAAGCGGCAGAGCTGTCCATCGCAGTGAAAAACTTTATTTGAACAGAGAATTCTTTTATTGTATTTAATTAAGTTTTATAATTAATAAAAAGAGTCTCCAATACCGGTTGGTATTGGACGTGGATTAGGCTACTAGACTAGAGGATAGGGGCTGAACGACGTAAAAATCCTTGTGTCTGTGGTTTGTTATTTCTTGTGGTTGATCGTTTGAGTCTTACTTTGCATCTAAACACATTCACATAAAAATAAATTTATTTATTGACTCTTGGTGTGCTTTTTTCGGTTGTACAACTGAGAGGAGATAACTGTATCTTGCGACTCTTCATAGTTTGAAACGTCTCAAAATTTTGGCCAATATCAAAATTTATGTAGAAATATTATTTTTTTATTTCATGTAGAAATACGTGAGAGGGATTCATGTAGAAATATTATTTTTTATGTGAAAATATCAATTTTCTATAAAGTACAAAGAAAATTAATCCAGAAAGAAATCAACAAAGGGGAGAGTCTCTGAAGTAAATTTATGATATTTAAAAATATAAAATGTTTGTAGAAAATAAATTGGTAAATAAAGAACTTGATTTTTGTGATCATTCTTCAATCTCAAGTAGCGACCTAGATTTGATTGTGTTTTAAGTTCTTTCATTTGAATTTCATTGTAAAATAAAATTTATTCTATTTTTTAATTTATGGAGTGCATGTAAAAAATTTTGGATTGCTATTATAAACTACTATTATTATACATATATACATGTGTGTGTGTGTGTGTGTGTATATATATATATATATATAGCCTGTGCAAAAGTTTGTTGGGGGTCAGATGCCCCCCTCGACCTCTTGGTTACGCTAATGAGTGTACTAATCCAGACACTGTCTCACACACGTTTCACATGTCTGTATTATAATTAAAATATAATTTGCTCTAATCCAGACACTATCTTTCTTTGCTTTCTACTGTCTGGATTATAAGAAACATAGAATTTACTCTAAAGCAAACACTATAAAACACTAGTTTTACCTGTCTGTTTTAGTACTGTACGTAACAGAAAATTAAAAATTAATCATTGTTAAACACATTTTAGTTTAAACACCTATTCACCCTTCCCTCTAGGTGCACATATACGAAATTTCAATTATGTAGACAAATTAATGAGAAACCACAATGAGAGAGTCAAGGTGCTCTGGTTTCATAATATTGATATAGAAGATTCACTTTTGGATTGGGTTTTTACTTCTTTCAAAAGTGTGAACTAAAACAATACATATATACAAATAATAGGTAATTATTTTTTGATTATGTTCCATCCGAACACACGAAGGTCTAAAACTCGCATACAAATAATAACCATTATTTATAATTTTCAATCCATATTCATATACTCAACCTACAGACCTAACTTTGTAGTTTGTGAAGAACCAAGTGTGCTCCAAACTGGGGTTGAAGAGTTATTAAAGTATATGGAGCATGAGCATAAGACGGTGAAAGCTCAAATGAGAAGCGTTGCAAAATCATTGACAAGGCCATTTTCACCTCTAACAATGCAAAGTTTTGTCCAATGCAAATTCGAGGACCCCAACCAAATGGAAAATAAGCGAATTGGTTTTTTGTTGCTTTAGATACTCCTTCTGAAAACCTTTCTGGTTTGAACTCTTTAGCATCTTCCCCCCAAATCTCGGGATCATGGTGAACTAAAATGGTTAGTATCATGAGTTGCACGCCAGCTGGTATGGTCAATTCCCCAAGTTTGGTTTCTTTTCTGACAATCCGAGTTAGTTCAATTACTGGTGGATATAATCTCAGAACCTCGTTCAAGATCATATTGACCTGAAAAAGGGTAAATTAATGTTAATTAGACGAAAATTTTAACACCTAAACCAAAGACCCCCAAGTTGGGGTAGAGCCAGCCCGTATATGTTTATTACGATTGAAGATTCAAAGCCGTTCAAATCAAACAGTTCAGTAGAAATGAATTACATTTGTATAACAGACGGATTACAATTGTATAATACTTATACATATAACAAATAACACTAATTTTGGACAATTTGAAATCAGGATTTGTTTTATTATATAGTTAAAAAAGGTAATATGAAAATGGAATAAAAGAATACTTACAACTGTCAGACGACTAATTCCATCATAATTCGGTTTTTCATTTCCAAAAACTTTCAAGACCTCTTCTCTAGCTTGTGCTTGCCAAATAGGATGCTTAGACAATAAAATCATAGTCCACAAGAGTAGAGTTGAAGAAGTCTCTTGTCCAACAAAGTAGAATAACTTGCACTCTGCAATAATATCTTGCATACTCATCCCACTGTTTTTTCCATGTTGCGCTTGTTCGAAGTTGGATTTCAATAATATACTCAACATATCATCTGGAATCGCTTCTTCCTTCATTGCATTAATTCTTTCATTGATCATATGCATAATTAAATCTCGCACTTCTCGTTCAATTTGCTTCATTCGAGTGTTCCTCTTCGTTGGTAAGAACCTACACGACAGATAGTTTACGACACAAGATAGAAGAATTTATGTTATGATATGATACGTATCTTAGAGATCATATATATCTTAGACGAAAGGATATAATGTACGATACTTTTTTAAACACTTGTTTTTTTATGTCGATCAGAAAAGGTAAAAACAATACTTTCAAGTCTTCTATAATTTCAAATTAAGAGGTAGTTTAGCATATTCTATATCGCTTGATAAACCTTCGAATGCTTTTTAAAATTTCATATATTCTTCTACAAAATGTCAGTCTTTTTTTTCTCTAATGCCACTTTCCACAAGCATGGATAAAAATCTCCACTTTTTAATTTGAATTAGAGAATTGATATTTTCACAAGTAAATTTGATAGTTCCATAAGTTTCTCCTCACATGAATAGTAAGTGGGGTTCACCTCATGTGAGTGAGGATCTTGTGGAACTATCAAATTTGCTTGTTGTAAAAATATCAATTCTCTTGAATTATTCTCTTTTGTTTTATAGTTCAAAGATGAATTTGAATTTTTGTTTCCTCTTGTTACAATAATATCTAATAATTCAATTCAGAGTATTTTGGCTACTATTATATATTCAATCTAATATGTTTGATTGGCCAATAAATTGTGTTATATGCTTACACATATTAACACATTTTTCATTTCGTGCCTGTATTATGATTAGGAAATGTGATTAGATAATTCATATTTATTTATCATATAAAAATAATAGAATTTAAGTTAGAAAGTCAATTTAGTTACCTCGATCCTGGAATGTAAACAGATCGCATAGCCTCCATACAAAGCTTAGCTTGTTCTCTTTGCAGGTTGAATATCTTCCTTCCTTGTAAGTAGCCATGACCAAATGCTGTTCGTGATATAGCATCAGCAGATAAGGTTTGAAGATGAGGCCAAATATCTATCTCACCTGAACCCTCTATAGAGACCATTTTCTCCCATTTGCTCACCATGTCACTAGCACTAGTATGAAATGCTGGAAGCATATGCTACAACATTACAAAAAGAGGTAGTTTTTCAAAACAAATTAAATTTGGCACCCCAAATAATAATAACTTTTAAATAAGAGACTGGGTGTAGATAGATTAATTACTTGGTATGATCCATAATAAGTACGGAAATTTGAATTCACATAATGGTTAGTTAATAAACGGTGTACAATTTGGCAGAAGCAGAATGCATTTGGCTTAAAGACGGATTTGGATTCCAAATAGTTGACATTGGGCTGTTCATTTGAACAATCTAATATAAACAAGTTGCAATTGTATATATATATGAGAGTTACAATTGTAATAATATATACTTGTATAACAAAGGTTATCTAAAATTCAACTACTTACTATATCAATGCAACTTGTTTCTAAAGACTGCTGTTCAAATAGACTACCCCTTTCAAGAATCATGATCCCTTAAAAATAACAAAATGTTTCAACTTTAGTTTTGTAGACATTCTTCAAATGGGATGTGTTGTTGCAATTTTTGCAGACCCTTCATAAAATGGGATGTGTTGCAATTTTTGTAGACCTCAAAATGAGATGTGTTGCAATCTTTATGCGACGGAGGGAGTAAGATTAAAGACATGTATTTCATACATGGTCTTTAAGATTTTATTAGTCCCATATATACAAACAAGTGTAGAACATACACTAGAATAATAGAGCTTAATTCCGACGGAATAAATTACGTCGAAGTTACGTTATTTCCGACAAAATATTCCGTAGGTCGCTCGGAATTATATTAAAGTTGACGGACTTTCGTCGAAAGTAGCTGCAGCCATTGGCGCGAAAAGTTCCCGCTGACGCAGACAATAAGATCGATGGAATAGGCACTATATTAGACGAAATGTCTGTCGAAAATAGGTTAATGTCGACGGATGTAATCTCGACAGAATTCTGTCGAAAATAAGAGATGTTTTACCCTAAAACATTTCCTCCCCCTACTGCACCAATTACTGCTCTCTCTCTCTGTCTTTGTAGCTGCTTCTTTCTCTTCTTTTTCCCCCCTAGCCCTCTAGTCAATGCCATCCACCACCTCCCATCGCTTTACCACACCCTTTGCTGACCCCACCTCCGACGTCCCCCTCTGTTTCCATATTTCTTTCCTTGGTTCCTATTTGCATCCACCTCAGCGGCGGTTTCTAGCACCGGCGGTGGGCGAGTTTAGGTCGGTGGCGAGTAACCCATAAACAGCTCTCTATTACCTCCATTGAAGGTATGGACTTCATTTTTTCTGATTTCAACGGTGGCAGTGCAATGTGGTCAGTTCATGAGTTAATCACCAAAATACTTCATTACAACCCTACTGTTATTATAACATTCCATCTATATTTATCAATTTGGGTTTGATTTGAAGTATATTGCTGTTGAAAATATTTAAGTTTGATTTGGCTACTTAGTTTCAATTAAATTGGGTTACATTTGTAGTATTGCAGTGCATGTTCATAATTTGAGTTAACATTTGTAGTATTGCAGTGCTTTGAGTTTGATTTTCTTGCTATTATGTTTGATTTGGCAATTTAGTTTGATTTGAAGAATGAATCTTGCAATTGCTTCAATTTGGTTTTAATTTATGCAATTGCAGTGCATGTTCATAATTTGATATTAGGGGTTCTGTCAGTGTATTGATAGGCAACTAATTGCTTCAATTTGTGTTCTTTTTGAGTAGCGTATATAATTGCTTCAATTTGTGTTCCTTTTTGAGTAGTGTATATAATTGCTTCAATTTGTGATAACAATCTCATATATGTTATTTCCGACTGAATTCTTGACGAAATTTCTTTCAGAATTTTTCAATTGCAATATTTGTGGGCCTTACTCTACTTTATTTATGTATTTTACTTAGTTTCCCAATATTAAAATAAATTAAGTAACATTTATTTTGTTTTATATTACTAAATAAAATAATATAATATAATGACATAAACTAAATATAAATATTTTAATATAGGTTAAAATAATATAAAATAACGCCAATCAAATAACATAATTAAGATAAGATAAGATAAAATAAAATAAAATAAGATTAAATAAATTAAATTAAATTACATAATATGAAATAAAAATAAAAATAAATAAATTTAATTAAATAATGTAATGTTACTACAAGGAAAAAGGTTATTTTTGATGGAATTATTTCCCACAGAATTATTTCCGTCGAAAATATCCTAATCCCAATGGAAAAATCCGTCGTAATTACTTCCGTTGTAAATAAAGAACTAATATGACGCGAGCCTTCCCGGGCCAGTTATTCCCGACGAAAACTTCCGTCGCAATTACTTCAGACGAAAAAAAAAACCTACCTTTCAATTTCGCAGTTCGCAACCCTTGTTCTTATTTTATTTTCCCTTCTTCACAAATTAACCTTGTAGAGCAAACAAAGAAAAAAAATTGCAGCAACCCAGATCAATGCCCTCCTCGCGACCTCCTTTCCCAGATCGGCGACAACATCCCAGCCCCTCTCTATTTCTCTTTCAGATCGCAACCCTAGCACCCATATATATGTCTTTCCTCCTCTCTCTCCGCTCCCTCTAATCGTAGCCCAAACAATTAGTGGTGGCGGCGGCCTAGTGGTGGCGGCATAGTGGTGTTCTCCTTCAACCTCTTCCATTATTGTCCAATTGAAGGTACAAATTTCCTTCCTTTTGAATTTCTCCAAAAAATTCTTATCATCAGTGTTAGGATATAAATCTATCAAGCCTCTGTTCATCATCTCTCTCCCATATACGCCTCAGGATTAGCTCTACATCTTAGTGAAAGATTTTAAAGGTATGCTCAGGCGAATCTCTTTATCCAGTTTCATATTTGTATATATTTATTATATGTATATATACACATACAAACTGCAATGATTACAAAGAAAATAGTGATAATTCGTTTCTTTTGAGTTTGAACTTATCAATTGCTTGAGCTCAGAATCCTGTATTTGGGAGGTCTGAGCTCAAAATTTTGACATTTATGTGGTTGGTAACTATGATTAGTTTTATTTAAGAGTAAGTTTTCTTTGAATGTCAGCCTGCCAGTTAAGTATTGATCAGTGGCTTTATTGCACTTTTAAAGATTCAAAAGTTGTTTAGAATGCAAGAGAAATTGACATTTTACTAACATTTGAGTTTCAGATTTAGGTTAGTTTTCTCAAGGATTTTTTATTTGGGGTTTGATTTAATGCTTTAGATTCAACACCTTAATTTTTACAATTATTTTGAGGTCTCCCAAATGGTAAATTGGTAGCTCTTTCTCTCTTGATGTTGGTTTTTATTGTGGGTTACACATTTTCCTAGTGAATTATTAGAATCTTCTTAATTTGGAATTGTGAATTTTTTTTCTTTGTTGTTTAATTTAAAGTGGCACTTAAAGTCGGAACAGTGAGGATATTGGATACTATTTGATGAGTGATGTACCTTGGGCATTGGTATTCAATTCCTTTGCTTATACATTTGCTATCAAAATTTGTCTAGAATTAGCAGTTGGAGGATTTTTTGTTCAATTTTTCCCTTTCATAAAATTCGACAAACTTAATGAGAAATTTGATTGTGAAAGCTTAATGAGAAATTCTATTTTTTGTGGCATGTCTTGTTGAATGTATGTGTATGTTTCCTTGTCAACGGTGTGATTTTTTAGTATTATCTTAGAACGTTATCTAATCCTGGCGTTTGAGTTAGGACGTTAAACTAACCAAGTTCCCAATGCATCAGTTCTCTTAACTAGCAATGGATCGAGTTGATGAATTTTATCATGAACGACTAGCAGCACTCTGGACAGTACCATGTCAAATTGAAGAGGTAATAAAAGTCCATCTTATAATTTTGTCACAATCTTGAATTTACCCAAAACATTTTCTGATTGTTAACAATTATTTGTTTTCTTGGATTTCTCAGGGTTTGTACTTGGGTTCCGTAGGAGCTGCAAAAAATAAAATTGATTTGATTAGTTTCAATGTCTCACATATATTGACCATGTCCAATTCATTGCCACCGGCTTATCCAAATGATTTCAAATACAAGATTGTTAATGGTAGGAAATTTTTAACTTCAATTCATCTGGTGTTTTATTGAAACTGAAATCTTGTTGGGCTTTAGAGTTTAGACTTCCTTGAGTATTTTTTGTTGATTTTGTTTTAATAGTTGTTGGTGAGATGTTGCGGCAAATGACTTCTTAATCTTTTCTTCTTATACCATAGCATACATTGTATGGCTTCCATGAGCTTATGAGTTTTTCTTACTTCTATGATTTATAGATTTCAAAATTTTACTTTTTTATTATTGTAATATCTGATTTTAAAGATTAATACAAGACTATCTTGTAATATTTGTTAATGTTGGATATTGTTATTTGTTTGTCTTGGATATTTTGTTTGTGTTGGATATTGCCTACCCATGATATATGTTGCCTTGCTTTGGAATATATAGAGGCGCATGTGTCTGACACATTTGCCTATATCACTTTTGGCTTTGTTATTGTGTTTCAGATTTCCCATAAGTGATCATAATATTGTATATGTCAATTCTAATTCCATATTCAATTTGTTTTTTGGTAACCAACTAAAACCTTACTTATTTGATTGCAAATTTATGAAAATTTTATTATTAAAAAGTTCAATAAATGATCCAATAATATTGATTAACTCATTCTTGAAGTGTAGTTAATTGAATTTTTTATTTTTTTTTGTTTTAGAATCATGATAAAATCACATACTATTGATTCATTTTTCAAGAGAATGCAATCAAATCATGTTGACACATCTCTGCTTATCCTTGAGCCTAATATTCAAACATCTCTGCCTACCTCTGAACAAGAACAACATTCTCTAAAATCACTAAGAATTGAAGGTAAAAAATGAAATATTAATTATTCAGAGCGTGATCCTGGAAAACGTATCGAAATATGAAAATGTGGTGTGATGAAGTTTGACGAGCTTACATCAATTACGGTCCATATCAATGCATACTTTCCTAGTACCCTTTTTCTGAATATATATTATGTTAAAAAAATTCTTGGCCCCCTCCTAAAAACAAATCCGGTTTCGTTCCTGATGATAACTAGGCATTAGAAATGACAAAATAAAGTGTGGTAGATGAATTTAATATATACATAATTAGGCAGATCGATCATTTACTTGATCCTAAAAAGGATACTACTAATTTTGTTTTTGATTGTGTACGTTAGTCATCATCTTGTATTCCTTATTTACAGATTAGCAATGGAATTGTGCTTCTGATAAAGCTTCTCTCTATTTAACAGCAATAAAGGACTGTTGATGAGTACAAGGAAGACAAGATTGATTGTGAGCTTACTACTTTTATTATGTTTTAGAACTCAGAATTGTCAATGGTACTATTGCCATGCATGATGCCTTATCGTTCATTTATTTTTTCCTTGGAAGAGTGTATATGATTTCGATATAGGAAGCAATTATCCGTGATAATTACATGAACTACGTACCTAGCCTTTAATTTGGGATGATGATTCCAAATTGCAATTTAGATAATCATGCAAATCTTTTTAAAAAGGTAATCAGCAACCAATAAACTTGATGTATTCTTGTACCATTCTTGGATTTGTTTATAAAAGCTGTCTATGGAACTTCTCTGCTGATATTATATATCTACAGGAGTAGGTTTCTTTGATTAGGCTATGAATTTTATGTATTCACGTCTTGCATGGGATTCTGGTATGTAGGAAAACGGTACAACAGATATTGGCTTTATATCAAGGAGTTTCCCATATATATATGCAGTTCTCAAATGATGCTGAAGAGACCTTTGCAGATGCATTGGCTTTGTTGCTTGTGATTTCTCTTTGTACAATTACAGATCTATTCACAATTCAAAATCTAGAATATGGTAGAATGATTAAAAAAAATTATGTGTTAATTGATGAATCATTGAGAACCTTGCATACTTTATGAAGTGTCTCCCATAGATTCCATCAAAAAAAATAGTGAAATGATTTGCATGTTTGTGGTTCCGAGTCTATGACTCTACATACTGCTTTTTTAGGGCATGAATTGGTTTGAAAACCTAGGGAAAAGGAAAACATAATTAATTTTTTTTAATTTTTAAAAGGTTATTTCCAGCGGAATTTTTTGCTGGAAATAACTTATTTCCGACTGAATTCTACGACGTGAATATTTCCGACTAAATTCTCGACGAATATTTCCGTCGAAAATAAGTTAATTCCGACGGAATTTGCTTATTCCCGACGGAAAATTCCATCGAAAATAATGTTTTTTCTTGTAGTACTATAATACAAAATAAATAAATAAATTAATTAATTAAATAATATAATATAATAACATATAAACATTGGTTCTCATAAACAATAATATAATCGCATATATTTACTTAGTTCCAATGCTACATAAAATAAAGTGAAAATACTATAATATATTCAAATAATAGTTCTCACAAACTAAGTAGCATTTACTTAGTTCTACTGCTACATAAAATAAAGTCCAAATATTATAATATATTCAAATAATATTTTTGTTATGCGGTAGTACATACCATTTATTAGGTTTCTCATTGGTAAAATAAACTAAGTAGCATTTGCTTAGTTTGTCACAAATAAAATAAACTGCATATATACCTGTGTAGGTAGTATAGTTAATTTGGAGCTTAAAAACTCGTTTGACATTCACTCATTAAGAGTGAATGTTGAATGGTACACAGTTTGGGACTGTTATTGGATGTTATGTCTCTCACTTAGGCCAGTGCCAATGGGTTTAGTATGTTTTTTTAGGATTTTTCGACTAGTATCTCTACATGTTCTTCGAGTGCATACTTGGATTAAGTTATCTTAGTCTATTTCGTGTACTTGGAGACCATGGATAGGTGCTGTCGAAATTTTCTTGAAACAGAAGAAACGTGTTTGGCGTGTTGACACTAGTGAAGAGACGCATCCAGAAACGGAATAAAAGTTTAACCCCTATATAGTGGAGATAGTAGGAAAATATAATGCATGCATGGACCACATACATGAATATCTATGTTCTAAATGTGTCTTTTGTTCAGTTAAATTATGTCAACCGATCGGAGTTGGATGTTCCGTAGGATACCGATTGATGGGAGGGGATTAGTTGATGCTTACCGTGAATGGGTGTGCAATTTTTTGAACAAAAAAATAGAACATGCTGATGATCAGAACGGAAAGATGAGATGTCCGTGTGTCAAGTGTAAAAACTTGATCTGGAAGAAAGCCGACGAGATTAAATTTAACTTATTTTCATGTGGTTTTGTGGATGAGTATTCCGTATGAATTCATCATAGGGAATCAGTTGAGTTGAAGGAATTGACCAACAGTGTAGATCAACCAGTTCATGGGATTCATATGCCGATAACTATGATGTCGTGGACATGTTGGTTAATGCTTATGGCTCTAACAATATAAATTGGGCTGAAAACGAGCATTTGTTAGGTAGTGCTCAGCAAGAGCCAAATGATACAGCTGTTGCCTTTTACAATATGTTATCTGAATCGGGGGTCCCATTGTATCTTGGAAATGATAAGCACAACAGGCTATTTGTAGTGACGAACTCTTACACTTCAAGAATGAACATTGTTGTAGTGAGAGAGGTTTCAATGATTTGTTTGCTATTATCAACGAGTTCTTACTTAAGGATCATATTGTGTCAACGAATTATTACAAAGTGAAGAAGATGGTAAAGTAGTTGAATCTGGTGTATCAGAAGATCGTTGCTTGTGAGCAGGATTGCATGTTATAATATGAGGAGAACAGAGATAAGTTGCAGTGTGATATATGCAACTTGCTTTGGTACAAGTTGACAAAACGTGGGGGGAAAGAGAAACATGTGCCTAAGAAGATCTTACGGTGCTTTCCTCTTGCGTCGAGGCTTTAACGACTATTCATGTCGTCCCACATTGCTGAGCATATGAGTTGTCATAGAAAAAGGGACGTCGTGTCTGGTCAATTGCTCACCCTGCAGATGGAGATGAATGGAAGAACTTTAATGAAAATTAACTCACGAATACAAAATAAATTACATAATCGATTTTTCAGAAGTTTCGGGATAGAGTGTAGCTGAGTTACAACTTGTAGGATGCTAGGGAGATTCTGAGCCGTTAGATTCAACCATACCTCCGCCCGACATTGAAATTCAACCATACCTCCGCCCGACATTGAATTATCTCGGGATGAGGAACTGAGACAATGGGTCGCGTCTCAAGATCCTCCTAGTAGAAATACTAGTAGGTATCGAGTGTTGGGCCTGCCGAGGATATCCGCATATACACTACTTTGAGGTAATAATATTTCTTATGTCTCGTTATATCATAATTTATCAAATAATAAAAATTATTATTAGTAATGTTATATTTATTTTTTCATGCTCTAGCTAGCACTAACATCCAAGAGCACCTGTTAAACCATTGCATACGGGCGTTAGCTTAGACGATGCCATGTTCTAGAGGGTTATGGTGGCAGTGACGGAGACGTTTGATACGGATCTGATATTCCGTCGTCAGGACTTACCTAGTCGTGCTCACCTTCGCCAGCTTGCGTAGGACATTGCAATAGAGGCCACCGTCAAGAGTACGGGTATCACTCCGAAGCAGTTCGACGCGATACGTGACGAGGTATTTCGGATGGTGGTTACCTTACTCACAAAGGCTTTGGTCTGCTGCTGAGTCAGCCCTCGACTACTCAGATATATATTATTTTTATTTTAAGTTGATTATTTTGCATGTTATTTAATTTTCACTTAGTTTTCTCTTTAATTGTCTCATACAAACTAATGAGTTATATTTTTAATTGTATCAATAAGGTGTCGATGTCGATGTCGCTGGTGATTGAGAGCAGGCTGGTGATGCAGATCGCGAGCGGGAGGATGATGACGAGATTTTCAGACGTCAGAGCAACGACGTCGACCCCCACCAGATGATACTCCTCCTAGTGGTGGTATTAGTAGATTGGGTTGATATTTTGTATAGAACATTAGATGTTTTGTAAAACATTTGTAAATTATTGTAGTTTAGCTTGTTTCTTTGTATATCAATGTATTTTACTTTAGTTTTGTAAATAATTGAAGTTACCGTTATTCTTTGTAGTTTATAAGTTATATCATTGTAGTTTAAATTTATATGTTGTTAGAAAAGTAGTTATATACACGTTAAATCATGTATATATATTGTTCTTCAAAATAGTTATGTTATGTTGATTACGATACAAGTTATTGTATGTAGTTATTGGTTAATTTCTGTATGTATTGTTTGGATAAATCAGGTTAGAGGTACAAAAATGGGGTTTAAAAACTTGAAAACTGCAAAATTGAAAATTTATTTTTTAAAACAAAGATATTTCCCACAAAATAAGGTAAACCCGACGGAAATTCTGTCAAAAATAAGGTTCACAATTTATTTTAAAAGCCTTATATTGTCGACGGAATAATTCTTAATCCCGACGGACACTCCGTCGAAATTAGGCCTTACCAGATCAGATAGAGAGGTTATACGTGTCCCCCTTATTCTCGACGGACTAAATTCGTCGGAACTAATCCGTCGACCATAACCAATCTTCCTCGATGGACTTATCTCTAACGAGGTTTAATTTGATGGAATTCTCGATGGAATATTATGTCGGAATTAGGCTTTTTCTTATAGTGATATATGCTCTAATAGACGTAGATCTAATAGGTTAACATTTGGGGTTAAAATGTGATTATCGATGATTATATATGAACCAATTATATTCCCAACAACAAGATTGTTACAAGTACAAATCGGCTAATAGTACAATCAATGAATTTGGATTATATAAAAGAAGAGTAAAATGCAAATGCGACCCTCAAGTATTTTTTTGTATTGAGTCCATTTTTATTAGTTAACGTGAATTGAGCTCTTTCTATTATGACATATATGCGTTGACTTGCTTATATGCCACCTCAATTTTGGCCCAAAAAGTTGTTCCAAGGAATTGATTGCAAAATCTAAAATTTGAGATGTTAGCCATGAGACCACCAAGCACCACAACCTAGATATTTAGATTATCCAACAAATAAATTATATACTAAATCAATTGATTCTCCCAACAAAATATTAAAAGACAAAAACACATTTCTCTTAATATTATAGACTAATTTATTACATTTACTTACTTAATTTTACATCTTATTTCATTTATGCATATGGTAAAGGTCTCCCATTTTGGCAAACTTAGAATCTAAAATCTCTAAATAGTTTTGCAATCTGAATTGAATTTATTAGTTTTTAAAGAAAAAATAAGATAGGTAATTTTGAAATGATAAAATAGGTAATTCGAGAAGGTATAAATAAAGGGAATTGATATTTTTACAAGTAAACTTGATAGTTCCACAAGTTCCTCCTCACATGAATAATAAGTAGACTCATGTGAGAGAATACCTTGTGGAACTAATAATTTCACTTGTGAAAATATCAATTCCGTAAATAAATTTTCAAGATTCACATTTGCATTTTACTCGATAGACAAACGATATTTTCATCAACCAAATTTGCCAATTGGCCACATTGTGGAGCACCGGATCCGAAATTGTGATAGTGGGACTAACCTTGAGCTTCTCTAACTGGAAAGCAGGGTTCAAGATTCCTCTGTGCTTGCTCCATTTCTCACCCTCAAGGGTTAGAAGTCCTTCTGATAAGCTCTTAATCAATGGATTATTTGTTTTAAAATATTTTTGAAACTTATCAAATTTGATCATGACTTCATGTGCCAGCTGAGGGTCAGTGATGTATACGCTTGGAATCTGTCCAAACCAGGAAAAAGAATTTTTACCTGCAATTCAAAATATTAAAAATAAGTCAAAGTAAAGTCAGAGTTCAAATTCAATATAAAATCTATTTTCTCTCTTTTAGAAAAATTTCCACTCATACTCAAACTAAGATGCTCTAACACCTCTTCCCAAGATCAACATAGTAGTGTTTAGTATGACTTTTTCCTCCCCATTTTTCTCTATGTTATTTATGTTTATATATACTCTCTCCCTCTCTCTCTCTCTCTCTCTCTCTCTGATTTTTACTCTTTTTGCTCCTGTTTCTGTTTGTATATATATTGTATTGGAAACATTAGCTCAAAGTCATCAGATAATGTTAGACGGCTCAAAATTTTAAATTGAATTATGACAAGTAATCGAAATAAGTTTTTAAATTATATTTAAATATTTTTTATTTGAAATTTATTTTTTAATTTGGATTCCGAATATTTATTACAATCTGTAAACATTATTATGATTACTTAATATTATGATTAGTTTCAATTTTCTTTATTCAACTTTAACAAAATAAAATTAAAATCCTTCCCGCTGAGAAAAATTTATAGATCCGCCCTGCTTGAAGTTATCAGATAATGTTAGACATCTCCAATTTTTAAATTTTAAATTATCATATAATTATCCAATTAAAATTTAAAAGAAACATCCCATCAAAGTTTGAAAATATCAGATTTAAAGATGAAAATATAAAAGAAGCAAGAAGAAGAAGATGAATGGGTCACTCATTTTTTTGTACATACCATACTTTGAGATGGTGTTGTAGGCCAATGGTAGGACACGAGGCACAATATCATCCGTCAGATTAATGGGCTTCGTACGGGCTTCTTTGATAAGCGTGGATTCGTCCTTCAGGTCTCCCACCAGAAGCCTATAAGAGTTGCCTTTGAGTCCCTGCTGGTTCAGGAGTTTCTCAAGCTTCTTTGGTCTAAACCAAATCCAGTCCAAAACTCCCCATACAGATATTATCACAAGGAGAAGAATGAAACAAGAGGCTGCAATCAAGTTGTTCATCATCTCTTATCATAGGGAGGTATTATGTAAATGAAGCCCTCCTTATTTAGATTTCGGTAGGTAGATCACAATAGTGGGATATGATTTTGGATTGTTGAATATTCAATTATATGCTAGTGGGATTGGAAATGGCACAATCATTTGTTTGTTGACAATTTCACCTAGGATCTTATCCATTAAGCAAGAAGACAACTTTTGCACTCTTAAATTGATAGTATTTTAAATAGATGTATGTACGTGGCACAATTTCAAACACAGGATTACAAGGAGATTTCTCAATATCGATATCAGATGTTATCATTATAAATTACTTCCTCCATTCCATAATATTATAGACTTTTTAAAAGAACAAATTTATTTTAATTTATTTATCATTTACAAGTTTTTCAAAAAATAAATACATAATATGTTTATACATATATATATATATATATATATATATATATTTTGACCTTTTGATGTCGTTTATGGATATTTAAACTTGAAATTGATATTAAATATTTAATTTTAGACAATATAATTTTAAAAAATTTAAATTATCTAAATAGTACTACTAATCAGAAAATTTTTGTTTTTAAAAGTTACATGAATCACTTCGAAGAGAGGTCATACATCTCGTTTAATTGCTCTCCTCTATTATTCTGTGTATAAAGTTTGAAAAAAAATAAGAAGGTGAAGGACTGAAGTCATAAATCTCGTTTAATTGATCTCCTCTATTATTGTGTATAAAGTTTGAAAAAAAAATAAAAGGTGAAGGACTAAAGTCATAAATCTCGTTTAATTGCTCTCCGCTATTATTGTGTGTATAAAGTTTGAAAAAAAGAAGGTGAAGGACTAAACGCTTAAGTTACTAAGAAATGACAAAATTAATGTTGCTTTAGATATAAAATCGATTAAGTTGGTGGTTTTTGATTACATCTTAATGCATCTTAACAGCCCACCTCTTAATGTATCTTAACAATCCACATCTTTGTATTAAAACGTCCTCTGAATAGTTTAGACTCATATTTGTATCTTAACTATTTAGAGGATCTCTTAATACAAAGATGTGGACTCTTAATACAAAGACGTGGGCTCTTAAGATATATTAAGAGGTGAACTGTTAAGATGCATTAAGATGCAATCAAACACCTTTCCTACATTATACTTTTATCTTAACAATACAAATATTACTTTTAGTATTGGAATCAACAATACATTTATTTGCCACAAAGTGTTAGAATTTAAGAACGAATAATATTGCAATCACACAGATATTATATGAAAGGCGAAAAAATAAGGACACATGATATACCCATGTTCACTAATTTAACTAGTCCTGCTTGTCTGATGTATTCATTAGATGCCTCACACACTCTACAACGATTCACACACCAAACAATATTTTTATAGTAACTAGAAAAAATCCTAGTTGCTATAACATAAGCCCAAACACATGAAACCCAGTACATTAGTAAAACTCAAGACCGGGCTACTAATAAATTCCCAAGTCCAATTTCACTTTGCACTTGGCTTCCAGAGGGCGCTATCCCCCTGCAACCCCAGCTATCTCACCGGCGAGCTGGGCAGCCGCTTGCTCACCGGGGAGCGAGACCCCCGACTGGGTAGTCGTAGTGGCCATTCGTCGAATCCGCAGGAGTATGAGTCAATCCCTACACAAAGTTTATTGTGTCTCTACATCTAATATTTTGTGACGCTAATTATAATATTTGTTATACTAAATATATATTGAAAGAAATTAGGTGAAAAGTGTATGGAGATGTTTTTGATTTTCAAGTTATGGACTAATTATGCATGTATCAAGATTTCAAGTGGGTCTTCATGAAGAAATGTTGTTTAGAGCCACCACAGGGTTAGGTCCCTAGGACTTCACCTAGAAAATCAAACGTAAGGATTTCAAGCTTGATTAATTAATTTCAAGGCAATTTTATTTTACTAGAAATTGTTATATGAAAGAAGGTTTCATGTGCTTAAAATTCAAATTCTTTAAAGACTTATTTTTGGAAGTCAAATCAATTCAGTTTTATTTCTTATTTCAAAGAGATGAAAATTCAAATTCAAAAGTTGGAAATATATTTTTGGAAGCCAAGTCAATTCCTTATCTCAAAGAGCTGATAATTCAAATTCAAAAAGATGGAAAGTCATTTTGGAAACAAAATCAATTGTCAAAATTCTCAAGCTTGATTTCCAAAGTTAAAGATCTTTCCTCGAATTGATTCCTTATTTCATGCTGCAAAATTTTCTAAGTCTATTCCCTTGATTCCAGCAGCTGAGTTTCAAATTCAAATCATTTCCTTCCAAGTCTGGTCTTATCTTTGGGATTCTGAATTTGTGGAGGTTGTTTCCAACCGTTGCACTCTATCTTTATTTATATCACTCTTGGCTAAAAGCTTCTAACCAACGAATTGAGAAATACACAGAGCTCTAAAGAAAAAGTTTCTAGCAGATTACTTTTGCCTTGTTCTTAATTTCTTGTGCTAGAAATTCATAGATATATTGTAATCATATTCGTTCATACTAAAACTTGTATACAAGCCTAGTTTGGCTTGCGTGATCCAGTGGTGGATAAGCCTGTTCAAAGGAAGCTCTAAAGGTTGCAGTGGTGCAAGCGATTGTAGTTATGCAAAGGGGCAGTGGTGTCCAACAGAGTTCAGAGCTAATTTGTACATGAGTTATTCTGTAATTGATTGAATATCATTTTAATAAAAGTGTCTCTAATACCAGTTGGTATTGGACATGGATTAAGCGATTAGATTAGAGGTTAAGGGTTGAATCACGTAAAAAATCTTGGTGTTGTGGTTTTTTGTTTATTCTGCTTTCATTGCATTAATTCTCCACTTAACTCAATTCATATTATGCACTGTTATAATATTTGAAGCAACTGCATAACAGGTTCTCGTATACAAACAGACATGTTCTATCTTGTCTGGATATCACCAAGAAGGTTCTGCATATTAGTTTAATATATACACTTAAACAAACAGGTTTTACCTTGTCTGTATAGTTGAGTATTTGTCTATGCATATCGATTCATATAAACTGTAAGCAGACATGCATTAACTAGTTTAGATAGTTATCAAAAAAATTTGAAAGTGCTATTGTTAATTAGTTAAGTCAGATACACCTATTCAACCCCCTTCTAGGTGTGCGCACACTTTAAATTTTAGATAAGACTTGTATATTCTCAAACTTTTTACAGCATTCAAATCTAATAAAGATATAAAAATTTAGTTACTTTAATTTAAAAACTTTTCTCCTAGTCTAATAAAATTCATAATTTTCAATACCATTTTCATCATTCTTTTGTCCACGACATCGCAACCGTTACCATTCATACGTATATTCAAAATCATATGTATACTATGATCCATCTCGAAATTCCATATGTGAACATAAAATTCAATTTTTGATATAAAATTATTCTTCTAAATCCTCGTAACCATAATCCAGCAATTATATGATTTATGTAGCAAACTGGATTTCTAGCTGGTACTTATAATCACAATATATGTTATTCATCATAACATATCCACCATCTAATTGTATTTGCAACCATAAATGAATAATTTATAACTCAGATTTTAAAAACGAAGATCTTTTGTGTGCATCCACACATTGTTTTATTATAACTTAGCTCATTTGATACAATAAGTCGTTCCTACTTACTCCATATTTAATTAAAGAAAACAGTACACTTGTTTTCTAAACTTGTTTTGAATCTTCGCAGCTATATTCGTCAGATGATTCTTCTTTTAATTTGCAAATAAGTTATTTACAAGTTTGAGCACGACGACCCAACAAGTCTAACAGTTATACATTTCATGTTACCACATAGCATACATGTTTGACAATTCATTTATGCTACATACATTTCATGATGTACATACCTCAAATATTTCATGTTGTGCATTTTATTATGCAACATACTTCTCATGCGATGCATTTATATATATGTGCATCATATCAACTGAACAATAACAGTTATAATCACATAACAGTCACATGCCAAACTTATTCACATAGAATAACGATTTCACTAACTACCACATACTCATGGGTTAACACACAGTATCACATATTTTCCCATAGCAACAAGTTTATAATTTACTATAATTGCCCCAGTCTAATGCCTCAGTTTGCGTTTATCGCTATATGTTCAACGAATGCCCATAGTATAGTTCTTCTTGTCATTTAACATAATCTCAATTTCGTCTTGCGTCGTATAACCTAAATATATACAATTTGGTTATTATACACTCATTAATCCCATTCGATATTTTGATCTCATTCAAGACTTAATTTCTTATGTAGATTAGTATTTCAAATCTTTAATTATTAACCAAGTTGGATATGATATCACAAGATAGGTTAATTTATAGATTAGAATACATTTCATTGACAATGTTAATAATTGAGATGCTTAATACTATCTGATGATAATGTGATGTAAGATGACCATTTCTCTATAAAAAGGTACAAGTATTTATAGGTAAAACTCACTAAAACTGTAGAAGAATTCAATTCCATTCCAATTTCTAAAATCACAACAGATTTTTCAAGTTTGGACTCAGTTTCCATAGCAGACTCTGCTTCCATAATCAGCTTCAGCTTCCATCTATGATTGTAATTCCATATCTAAATCCTAATACAAATTGAAATCTTATGCTCCAGAACTTTTGATCCGACCCAGCTCCAGATCCATAAGTCAACCCACGAACGTAGAGTAACATCCTTCATTAAGCAAATGTAAAGTGACAACCGATCGTAGAGTACAACTCCTACTGGGCAATCGTCGATTGGTTGGTCAAGTAGTAGAGTGAATCACCTAATTGTAATGTTATATCATAGAGTAGCAAATCGTTGAACAAAAGATCGTTGCATAACAAATCGTTGAGTGACATTACTGTAGTCGTAGAATAAATCTTATGTCACACTGTCACACTACGAATTTAGAGCACAAGACCAACAAACGTAGAGGGTCAGACTGCAAAGTTCACCCATTGTCCTCCGACACTACGAATGTAGACCAACCTGAACACATTATAGAGTGTTTCAACTAACGATCGTAGAACACTTCTACAAAATAACTGAAAACTAAGCATTATAATCCATATCTGCTAAATCATCTCCAATTCTTTTTGAAATCAACAAACACCATAATAATCTCAAATACACAGAAAACATGAAATAAAACTAAACATAAAGGAATCAAAATCATAGAATATTCTTCACCTATCAATCCCAGGCAGGTAGTGCTAAATGAGGACGGTGTGAGACGAATGATGTCATTGACGTACCCGACGATGACTCTGTCAAGGAAGACGTGGTCGTGAATGAGTATGTTGTCGTTGAAGATTATAACGACGAAGAAACTGATGATGAGGAAGAGACACGATATGAGGATGATAATGATGTTGAATCTGACAGGTTTGATGATGTACTAAGTCAAACTAATTTCTATTTTGTAAATATTCTACTATTAACACTGCATATTTAATTAACTTAACTACAAATTCATATATGTTATTTTGGTTATTTCAGTAGTATATTTATGCTAGACATAGTGGTAGAGGTGGACGCGATGGTGGGCGATCAGGATCAAGAGACCCTAGCCAGGCCGAAAGCTCGTCTTTAGGAGCTAGTAAGTTATTTGAACACGATTTCAATATATCTCAATTCGGATGTAGTTTATAGCTTTTCAAAATGTTATATTTGAATAAATTATTTTAATAATTACAGATACTGGTCATCGACGACACTGAGAGACTAACCTTGGTATCTTTGGTCGTCTGCCGATAATTCCACTTATAGTTAGAGTAGATGTCGACTATGCACGGTAAATGTTAGACCATCAGAAATAAGTAGTTAAATTTGTATAATTTAAATCATGACACAATTAACATAACATAATATTGTTATATTTTTATTGTAGTATACTAGAACCGATCGCTAAGGCGACCATACACGTTATCTGTCGGATACACCTCCTGACTAGGTGCATGCACTTCAGCTAGTACGGGCAGTACGATGCCTCGTTTATGGAAACTGTCTTGTGCAAGTTTCATGTAAGTTAATTTGCTTAAATTACTCAATTATACGTACATAATCGTTACACAACTTATTAATTTTCCCTGATAAGATACACTTTTTTTATAGATTTATTTTAGATATGAGGAGGGCATCTTTCAGGAAGTCGATGATAGTGTTATTATTGCACATGTCCCGAAGAACTATGCTAACTGGCTGTATGATATGAGATAAAGGGCAACTCGGGCAGTTGTAGAACAGTCCGGGACTACGATCAGAGATCATCAGCCCTAGATAGTCTCCTATGCAGCATGGGAGGCTATGTGTACGCATTGGGATGGTGATGACTTCAAGAAGAAGTCTGAGCAAGCAAAGAAGAATCGTGACCTGATAGTAGTGTGCATACAAGCCAATCATGTATGATGATAAAGCACGTACTTTGTAAACAATCTTATTTATTTATTAATAAAATATTCATTTATTAAAGGCATTTAATTATCTACATGTTGCTGTTTTTATAATATGTAAATAACCCATAGTTTTAAGCAAAGCTTTTAGAATCATGATGATGATCATGCTAATGAGATCTAAATTCTTAGAAAGTTTTAAAACTAAAATAGTTCCCAATCGTGGGATTACTAAAAAGGGGATTAGTAAATCCGGATAGATTGGTACATATGTTGCTTGCTCATTGGATGAGGATGATTGATCTCATGATCATTTGTGTGGAGACACTAAAGCAAGTATGTAGGTGCTTATTGGAGAATAAGTTCACTGAACGTGATTCGCTATGGAATACCTAATGGAGTTTTACTCGCATGTCAATAGGAATTCCTAATGTGATAGTAGTACAAGTGATCCTTGGACTTGAGATCATCATAGTATCTTATATGTAACAAATTATACTTTAACTTATTCCTTAAGACCTTTTAAGGCATATATAGGGTATGCTTGGGTATAATGAGTTACATATGGAGATAATGAATGATCAATAAAGAATCTACCACCTCTAGTAAAAGAGGAGATATGTCCTATGTGATTCGTTAAATGACAACCCAGGAATCCTTGGCCAAGGTGAAATGAAATTAGAAAGGAGTTTCTAATTTGCATTATTTGGAGTTGTGCATTTTCTAATCGAAATATATATAATTAAATAAAATAAGACTTGACAGTAAATTCATGTCTTATATTTAATTGGGACATTGAATGGTGGAAGGATTGAATTGTACGGAACTATTAACTCACAGGTTCTTTTATGATTAATGTTGAAATCTATATTATCTGGAAAGTCGTTGATCGCTAGGGAGGCTTATCCCTATTGTAGAATAAATATTATTTATTTAAATAGATTATTAGTTTTATTTATTTATTTAAATAAGATTAAAATTGTTTTAATTGATTTATTCACAACCGGTTTAATATGGAGAACCTAAAGGGTCACACCATAAAAGGAAGAATAAATATTTAAGAAGGTAATGGCATAATCGTAATAATGCATTAAGTATAATTAATTTAATCTATGGTGATAGAATAAATTAAATAGCTTAATGTTTATTATTTAATATTTTGGAAATATTAAATATAAATTAATAAGAGGAGTCTTATTAATATTATTACAATTATTATTATTTTAATTTCTAAAGGAGTTTAGTAATTAATTTAATATTTAGTACTCTCATTTATTCCTAATAAGATTAGGAGACAAATTAATTAAATGAATTTAATTAATTATTCCCATGTGGTGGGAAGCCTAAATTAATTAAAGGAGTTTAATTAATTAAAAGAAATCCCATGTCTAATAGGATTAGAAGGATTGACCAATGTCTATATAAGAGAAGTCTTATAATAGATATCAGATTGATGCAATTCCAATTGTTGGAGAGTACTCCTTTTCTATAGAGAATAGAAAACTAAGCCAAACACCCTCCTTCTTGATAATTCATCTTCCTTGGTGGATCACCTCTAGAGGCCAAACACTTGGGTGGCTAACGTTGATCAAAGGAAGGAATCTAACCCGGAAATTCAAGGAGATCACGAAGAACAAGGAGTTGAACTAGTACCTGTGGAAGCTTCGTTCTACAAGGGTATGATTTCATAACTTCTTATTTATCGTTTTAAATTAATAATTTGCATAAAGGATGATCCGGGTAATGGTTTTGTAGAAATTTTTTTTAAACTCTGATATATCATGCTTCCGCTAATTTTTGCAATTTGATTGCGTCACGATTTCGTACAAACCCAACAGTGGCATCAGAGCCAAATCTTTATGCAATTATTAATTTATTTTTGATTTCATATACATATGGGTATGTATTTAAAATAATTTATTTGGCATAATTTTATTGTATAAAATTATATTTTTTAAGAAAAAAAAAAAGAAAAAAAAAAGATACTTTTTTTGGGACGAATCACAATTTTTTTTTGTGCTAATCTTGAATTCTGCAAAGAAAAGGTGTTGTCTCTTTCTTACTCCAAAAAGAAGGTGACCCATCAGGAAAGGACTTTTTTAATAAACCTGCAGGACTCTTTTAATAAAAGAAGGTGACTTCCTTTTAAAAAATAAATATGATATATTTATATATTATATTCTAAATAATTTTATAATTAAAATAAAGAGTTTATTTTAATCTTGAAATTGGATTTCATGCAATTTAAAATTGCCCATTAAATGATACTCATATATATGGAATGTTTTAATTCATGAGATGAATATTTATTTATTGATATATATGGTGATATGTATGAAAATAAATGGGGATTGATTATGGACTATTTGACCAATGTGATTGGATTTTATTTTAGTTGAATGCTTGAATGAATGGGATTAAATGGGGTCTGCGTACCTCGTCTTCTCTAATTTTTTTTTCTTGATGTAAAATTCTATCTCCCTCCTATGTACTTCCCCTTGACTGTTGATCAAGGTTTCTATTTAAATTAAATAGTTTAATGTAATAAGAATAGTTAGAATTATCTTGAAGAAATTGGAGACCAAGGAGCGCGTGAAGACCCGTTTGTATGGAGCCCGGGTTTAAATGTAATAGTTATATTTAAATTTAAATTCTTGCACTCCTAGGTTTGACCTTTTGGTTCACTTGGTGGCTCTAGTGAACCAAACTAGAATAAAAGTCCATAATCAATCCGGGTAGAATATAATATTCTATATTGCATGCTAAATATTATATATATTATATTTTATGTAAACATGCTTCGCATGTTTAATAAAATGACGCGTATTTTATATATATATGTGCATGCGCGCTAAACAAGATGAGACAAATAATAACAAACCCCTCAAAGAAATAATATTAAGTCCGAAGCGTTCAAATGATATTTGGAATATCGAACGTCGCCTTCTAGCATGATAAATTAATAGAGTATTAAATATTTAATATGAGCTTGTTGTGCTATCCACAAGGCGAGTATTGCGTATTTAAGATGTTAATTAATCACATTTGATGCTTATCAAGAAAATTGAACGATCTAGTCTTGTTGTGCTATCCACAAGGACGAACATTTTTCTTTTTTGAATTTATGGAAGTGCTAGGCTGGACTTAACTTAAATCATTTTAGTTCGGATGTGCATACACTTGACCATTATGATTTAAGAGGCAAAATAAAAGGAGTTATATAGTGTTGTAATTGACAAGAGTTGTCTACCTATTTATTTGTATATCGCTTGTTGTGCTATCCACAAGGTTATATACATTTGAAATGGGATCCTTATTCTCACTAGCAAATCTTTAATTAGATGTTGCCGAACTATATAAGTGAGGGTAATATAGTTTGATAAAAATAGTGGGAGATACCAATTTAAAATAAAGACCTAAATTTATTTTGGTATGCAAAATTAATAAAATGAATGTTTGCTAAAATGTTGTTTTTCACATGCAGAATTTTAAAAATGTCAAAATCACTAATTTCACTGCGAAGCATACTTGATGCTAATAAGCTTACCGGGCCGAATTATACGGACTGGCTAAGAAATCTGAGAATAGTTCTCACTGCTGAAAAGATTTCTTATGTCCTAAACTCACCTGTCCCTGGAACTGTTCCAGAAACAGTCTCTGAGGAAGAGATTGCCACCATTGTAAAGTGGCAAGATGATGCATCTGTGGCTCAATGCATCATGCTCGCATCCATGAATAACGAGCTTCAGCGTCAGCACGAAAATATGGATGCTCCTACTATGTTGATTCACCTCAAGGAGTTGTATGGTGAACAAAGTAGGACTGCTAGATATGAGATATCTAAGGAGCTCTTCCGATCTCGGATGACCAAGGGCAAAGTGAACATAAAAGAACAAAAGAAATCTGATCCAGCTAGCAAAGGAATGTGCTTCCATTGCAACGAGCCGGGTCATTGGAAGAGGAACTGCAAGAAGTTTCTGGCAAAGAAGAAGCTTGGAGAAGCTTCGACTTCCAATCAAGGTTTGTTCATGATTGAAATTAATTTTTCAGAAAGTCAAAATTCTACTTGGGTATTAGATACCGGCTGTGGTTCTCACATATGTAATAATGTGAAGGGACTGGTCAGAAGTAGAAAGCTGAACAATGATGAGGTGATCTTACGAGTGGGGAATGGAGCAAAGGTTGCTGCATTAGCTGTAGGAACTTATTATTTAGCAATGTCTTCGGGCAAGTTCATTTATCTTAATAATTGTTATTATGTTCCGAATATTATTAAAAACATTATTTTAATTTCTGTATTGGATATGGAAGGATTTAACGTTGTTATAAAGAACAATAGTTGTTCTATTTATAAAGACGATGTTTTATATGGTATTGGAAATTTACGAAATGGACTTTATACACTTGACTTACAAGAAAATATTTTTCAAATTGAACAAACTAAGAAAAGGAAAAGAGATGATATTAATTATACTTACATGTGGCACTGTAGACTCGGTCATATCAATGAAACAAGATTATCCAAGTTGCATAAAGATGGGCTCCTTGAGTTATCTGATTATGAATCATATCCAACTTGTGAATCTTATTTCATGGGTAAAATGACTAAATCTCCTTTTAGTGGAAAAGGAGAAAGAGTTACAGAGTTGTTGGCATTGATTCACACAGACGTTTGTGGACCTATGACAACAAGTGCACGGGGTGGGTATTCTTATTTTATTACTTTCACTGATGATCACTCAAGATTTGGATATGTGTATTTAATGAAATACAAGTCAGAATCATTTGAAAAGTTCAAAGAGTTCAGAAGTGAAGTAGAGAAACAAACGGGCAAGAGTATAAAGATACTTCGATCAGATCGAGGTGGAGAATACTTAAGCGGTGAGTTTCTCTATTGTCTCAATGAAAATGGTATAATCTCACAATGGACTCCTCCAGGTACACCACAGTTAAATGGAGTATCTGAAAGGAGAAATCGAACACTGTTAGACATGGTTCGATCCATGATGAGTTTTACCGACCTTCTAATTTCCTTCTGGGGATATGCCCTAGAAACGGCTGTATACCTACTTAACAAGGTACCTACCAAATCCGCCCCAAAGACTCCATATGAGATGTGGAAGGGGAGGAAACCAAATCTTAAGCATGTTAAGACTTGGGGTTGTCCAGCTTATGTCAAAAAGTTTGAACATGATAAGCTACAGACTAAATTCGAAAAGTGTAGATTTGTGGGATACCCTAAAGAAACTGTAGGGTATTATTTCTATCATCCAACTGATCAAAAGGTGTTTGTTGCGAAACATGCTGCCTTCTTGGAAAAGGAGTTTATCCATGAAGGGGTCAGTGGGAGTAAGATATATCTTGAAGAAGTTCAAGAACCACAAATTACCACGGATCAAAGTCAGGTACCTGACCAAGTAGAAGAACCTACTATGCCACACCCTGTTCGTCAATCTGGGAGAGTACCGAAGATACCTGAGAGGTACGGATTCGTTATAAAGGATGACGATGAGGTACACATCATGAATGATGATGATCCATTGAATTACGAACAGGCTATGAGTAATAAAGACTCAGGAAAATGGCTAGAAGCCATGAAATCCGAAATGGACTCCATGTATGAAAACAAAGTATGGACTTTGGTTTCACCACCTGAAGGCATTAATCCTATTGGGTGTAAATGGGTCTTTAAAAGAAAGACTAGAGCGGACGGCAAGGTAGAGACCTATAAGGCCCGACTGGTTGCAAAAGGTTTCAAACAAAGACAAGGAGTTGACTATGATGAAACCTTTTCACCAGTAGCTATGCTCAAGTCCATTCGGATTTTGCTTGCGATTGCAGCTTATAACGACTATGAGATCTGGCAGATGGACGTGAAAACGGCCTTCCTCAATGGAAAACTTGAGGAGGATGTGTATATGACACAGCCAGAGGGATTTGTTTCAAAGGTTGGAATAAATCAAGTCTGTAAGCTGCAACGATCCATTTATGGATTGAAGCAAGCTTCTCGTAGATGGAACATTCGTTTTGATGAGACAATCAAAGAGTTTGATTTTATCAAAAATGACGATGAACCATGTGTGTACAAAAAGGTTAGTGGGAGCGCAGTTTCATTCCTTGTATTATATGTTGATGATATATTACTGATAGGGAATGAAATTTCTATGCTAAAATCGATCAAAATAAAGTTGTCTAAACATTCCTCCATGAATGATTTGGGTAGAACATCCCACATTGGGGATATAAATCTGTATTAATAGATTTAAAAGGATGTTCGGCTTAACCCATGGAAACGTATATTCATTAGATGCTAAAGGCGTTTAGCATGGTAACTCCAAAAGGTGCCTCATGATGATGAGCCATGGAGTGTATCTCTCTAAAATTATCCTCAGTAAAAGAGAGATCGCATAAGTAACTATTATGTATGCAATGAAATATACAAGACTTGATGTTGATCAGTCATATTCTGGAGAAGATCTCTGTGAGACAGTGATAAACATCTCAAAGTATTTAACTGACACTAAGGATATCATCATGACACATGATGGGTCTGAATTAAACTAGAAGACTAAACAGACTCAAGTTTTCAGACTGACCAAGACGACAGCAAAATCCACTTTATGGTAAGTCGTTACCTTAAAAGATGGTGCAGTAAATTGGAAAGGTTTCAAACAGCAAAAGTTGCTGGGTTAGTGACAAAGACAAAGTATATAACTGTAAGTGAAGCTGCAAGTTGATGTTTCGGATGAAAAGTTTATTACAGAACTAGGAATAGTTCCTAAGTCTCATCTTAAATCTAAACATGTGTTTCGGCACTTTGATTAAAAAAAAAAAATCATTGAAAAAGGAGAGTGTAGACTCTCAAGACAACATTGCAGATCCATTTACTAAAGCTTTAACACAACAGCAGTTTGATCGTCACTTAGAGAAGATGGGTATGAGATACCATGGCGATTGGCTTTAGTGCAAGTGGGAGATTGATAGTAGTGTGCATACAAGCCAATCATGTATGATGATAAAGCACGTACTTTGTAAACAATCTTATTTATTTATTAATAAAATATTCATTTATTAAAGACATTTAATTATCTACATGTTGCTGTTTTTATAATATGTAAATAACCCATAGTTTTAAGCAAAGCTTTTAGAATCATGATGATGATCATGCTAATGAGATCTAAATTCTTAGAAAGTTTTAAAACTAAAATAGTTCCCAATCGTGGGATTACTAAAAAGGGGATTAGTAAATCCGGATAGATTGGTACATATGTTGCTTGCTCATTGGATGAGGATGATTGATCTCATGATCATTTGTGTGGAGACACTAAAGCAAGTATGTAGGTGCTTATTGGAGAATAAGTTCACTGAACGTGATTCGCTATGGAATACCTAATGGAGTTTTACTCGCATGTCAATAGGAATTCCTAATGTGATAGTAGTACAAGTGATCTTTGGACTTGAGATCATCATAGTATCTTATATGTAACAAATTATACTTTAACTTATTCCTTAAGACCTTTTAAGGCATATATAGGGTATGCTTGGGTATAATGAGTTACATATGGAGATAATGAATGATCAATAAAGAATCTACCACCTCTAGTAAAAGAGGAGATATGTCCTATGTGATTCGTTAAATGACAACCCAGGAATCCTTGGCCAAGGTGAAATGAAATTAGAAAGGAGTTTCTAATTTGCATTATTTGGAGTTGTGCATTTTCTAATCGAAATATATATAATTAAATAAAATAAGACTTGACAGTAAATCCATGTCTTATATTTAATTGGGACATTGAATGGTGGAAGGATTGAATTGTACGGAACTATTAACTCACAGGTTCTTTTATGATTAATGTTGAAATCTATATTATCTGGAAAGTCGTTGATCGCTAGGGAGGCTTATCCCTATTGTAGAATAAATATTATTTATTTAAATAGATTATTAGTTTTATTTATTTATTTAAATAAGATTAAAATTGTTTTAATTGATTTATTCACAACCGGTTTAATATGGAGAACCTAAAGGGTCACACCATAAAAGGAAGAATAAATATTTAAGAAGGTAATGGCATAATCGTAATAATGCATTAAGTATAATTAATTTAATCTATGGTGATAGAATAAATTAAATAGCTTAATGTTTATTATTTAATATTTTGGAAATATTAAATATAAATTAATAAGAGGAGTCTTATTAATATTATTACAATTATTATTATTTTAATTTCTAAAGGAGTTTAGTAATTAATTTAATATTTAGTACTCTCATTTATTCCTAATAAGATTAGGAGACAAATTAATTAAATGAATTTAATTAATTATTCCCATGTGGTGGGAAGCCTAAATTAATTAAAGGAGTTTAATTAATTAAAAGAAATCCCATGTCTAATAGGATTAGAAGGATTGACCAATGTCTATATAAGAGAAGTCTTATAATAGATATCAGATTGATGCAATTCCAATTGTTGGAGAGTACTCCTTTTCTATAGAGAATAGAAAACTAAGCCAAACACCCTCCTTCTTGATAATTCATCTTCCTTGGTGGATCACCTCTAGAGGCCAAACACTTGGGTGGCTAACGTTGATCAAAGGAAGGAATCTAACCCGGAAATTCAAGGAGATCACGAAGAACAAGGAGTTGAACTAGTACCTGTGGAAGCTTCGTTCTACAAGGGTATGATTCCATAACTTCTTATTTATCGTTTTAAATTAATAATTTGCATAAAGGATGATCCGGGTAATGGTTTTGTAGAAATTTTTTTTAAACTCTGATATATCATGCTTCCGCTAATTTTTGCAATTTGATTGCGTCACGATTTCGTACAAACCCAACATGACCAACTCCGAGTCGTATACACTACTAGCTCACAGTCTTTTGAGAAGGTGAAGTCGGTAAGTATTTTATATTTAGTTGTTAATTTAGTCACTTAATTGTCATTAGCATACTTAATAAATGTTTGAATGTATTTATTAGACCATGAGGCCGAACTTGGGCCAACCTCTGACCATGGTAAAGTTCTAGGATAGAGTCCACACGCCAAAGGAGTCTACTATGTCTCCTACATCATTAGCTATATAGGTAAAACTAAGCTCTAATTTTAGTAATTATTAATATTATGTAGTTAATAAAATGATAGAATTAACTCACATATACAAAATAAATAACATGACCAATTTTAGAAGCTTCGAAACAAATGTGTAGTTGAGTTGCAGGGAGCTATGGGGGATTGTGATCCTTTAGATTTCACCATCTATTCGCCCGACGTTGTATTATCTTGGGATGAGGAGCTTCGGCTATAGGTCGCATCTCAAGACCCCCTACTAGCAGTACCAGCAAGTATAGAGTGTTGGGTTTGCCGAGGGTACCCGCGTATACACTACCTGGAGGTAATAATATTTATTATGTTTCATGTTATATAATAATTTATAAAATAATATAAATTATTATTAGTAATGTTATATTTATTTTCATAGGCTCTAACCATTGCCAGCGTCTGAGAGCATCTATTGGACCATCGCATACGGGCATTGGCTTGGACGACGCCATGTTCCAAAAGGCTATGGCGGCGGTGTCAGAGAAGTTTGGTGAGGATCCGATATTCTGTAGTCAGGACCTGCCTAGTTGTGCTCGTCTCCACCATCTTGCGCAGGACATTGCATGTGACGCCCCCAAATTCGAGTACTTGAAACCCGAACTTGGTGCTACACAACATCATTTCTTTGAGCTGAATAATATAATTTACAAACTTAATATTCATATCAGAGTTGTCTAATCCCAGGTACACGACCTTTAAATTATTTCATTACATTATAGATAATAAATATTATTGTCTTAATAAAGTCTAACTATTACATAAGATACCATAAAACTTATTCTGTTAGCTTTCCCTTTCCTTTGTTCTTGTCAGAACCTTTAGGTCGATCACGCTTAGCTGAAAACATTTAATTTAAAGCAAGAATGAGCATTCAATTGCTCAGCAAGTAATAACAATTATTAAACTTTAGCTAAAAGAAGTAAATGTTTTCTTTGAGGTATACTTCTACAACGAATCAATAGTTGTGAAGTCTGTCGAAACATATCTTAATAACATATCAAATCGTTTAAAATTTTAAAACGACGTAGTGACTATAACTGCTGAGCGGTCAATGGACCAT
The DNA here is from genome assembly GCA_020205555.1 of Panax stipuleanatus. Taxonomy (NCBI): domain Eukaryota; kingdom Viridiplantae; phylum Streptophyta; class Magnoliopsida; order Apiales; family Araliaceae; genus Panax; species Panax stipuleanatus. Next base: position 121,889,276 of record CM035119.1, on the reverse strand, counting down.
GAACTTTTATTTTTCATTTTTCGAAAAGGTTTCAACAGAAATTCATCTGCAAACCGCTCTGGTCTTACGGACATGTAGGGTGATCAGCCCCGTTATGTCCTGTATTGATCAATACTATTTGTTTGAACGATAAATTCATTCACTCTGTTCGTCTTGGGCACAAAAATAATTTCTCCATTTCGGGTTGTTCATACTCAGTCTGGAATCCTAACTAAACAATTTAGTTGGATGACCTTATCATAACCAATAATATTTAATAGTACAATTCAACTCTGTCTAGCCGAGTCAAATAGCTTAGATAACCTTTAAATCATAAACGCATATCCAAATTTAGGAGTGTATAACAAGATTTGTCATTTTAAAGAATTTTTGGTTCAAGAATTCTTGCATGAATACAATAGCTCATACAAGTGGGGACATTTGTATGATAAAAGATAATAATGAGATATTAATAAACAATAAACGAATTGAATAAAATTCCTCAGAATAAGAATAAGTTCATAAGTGAATCATGGATATCATTACGGATATGAATAATTAACAATAATTATTCATGAACATGCTTTTAGCTTACTGTAATCCATCGCATAAAATAAACGCGAGGAATAGAGATACTTGATCAATGTAACATTTGAGTAAAGTCAGAGAACTTGCACAATGAAAGAGAATAGTTCAGATACTTGCCTTGATAGCTGATTACTGCTACGTAGTATAGCTTACGTTCTAATCTTTAATATGAAGTCCTATCATCAATAGAATTATTATTTTAATTAGAATAATACAACTTAACACATAATACTGCTTAAACATGTTGTCACATAGTCATGTCAGTCATTAAAACACATAAGAACGTATACCTAGTCAAACTATGTCTATTTGGTTTGAGTTCGGTATCGTTTCGGTATCCCGATTGCATTATCGGATAATTAACGAATTTATTTTTAATGAAACTTTGTTCAAGAACTTAAATATTATATAAGATAATTTATTTATCATTTATAATATTTTTCCAAATATTAAAATCATTTATAATAATTTTTCAAACATTTATATCATTTTGTTAATGATTTAATTGTCAATTAATATCATTATCATTAATATTTAATAATTTAAAATATTAATGAACTTCATGTCAACACTTTAAAAGTTATTTATTATAATCTGAAAATATATTTAAAACCTTAATATTACCTTTAAATAAATTTTAAGACATTAAAATTATTTTTAAATAATTACCATTAATATTAAATATTAATGTTATTCATTTCTAAATATTCAAAGTTATTTATTATAACTTAAAACATTTTTTAAAACATCAATATCACTTTCAAATGATTTTTAAAGTATTAAAATCATTACTATGAATAATAAAATATTAATGTTATTCATATTAAAATATTAAAAGTTATTAATTATAACTTAAAATATTTATTTTACCTTTACATGATTTATAAAACATTTAAATCATTTTAAAATAATTTATTCAATATAAATATTAAAAAAATTCATTATCATTAATATTAAAATATTAATAAAATTCTTATCAAAATATTATAAGTTATTTATTATAACTTAAAATACTTTTTAAAACTTTAATATCATTTTTAAATAATTTTTAAAATATTAAAACTATTTTAACTAATTTATTTATTATAATTATTAAATAAATTTATTGTCATTAATATTAAATTATTAATGATATTTATCTCAAAATATTAAAAGTTATTTATTATAACTTAAAATATTTTTTAATACTTTAATATTATTTAATATGATTTTTAATAAATAAAAATCATTTTTATCTAATTTATTTAATATAATTATTAAATAAATTAAATTTCATTAATATTTAATTAAATTAAAATATTAATGAAATTTATGTCAGAATATAAAAATTAATTTTTATAACTTAAAATAATTTTTAAAATTATTTTATGAATTTTTAATAATTAATTTCTATTTATTTCTATTTATTTAAATTAATTTAATTAATTTTAATTTATAATCGTCGCTAAAGGGCTATTACAACGGAAAGTGTCGCTATAGGTGTTCTTGAACCCTCAAGAACAGTTATAACCAGTTCCTTGATGCCTACTTTGACCAACAATAATTCAGTGTTAAAGATGTTTCTGGGCTTGCTAATGATCAGATCTTGTAGTATTGATATAATACTACAAGTGTATAACAATTTCTGGGTCATATAATAACATATTAGCAAGATCCAATGCTACAAAGTCACTGTCAGAGGCTTTCTGGGTTTTCTGGGTTACCCAGAAACCAAGACAGCTTCGAGTGCACACTTTGTGGCTCAATAATCTTAGGGTTCTGGCTATCAATTTGGTGTTTGAGTGCTTCAAACATGTAGTCCTCATGTCAGAGAACAACTACATAACACTATCTCAGTCCAACTACATCTAAATCTCCAGATTTGAAACGGTCAAACCCTGTCAGAAAAATTGTTCATACGGTTTTCTAGAATTTCCAGAACTCTTAATTTGTGTTCGAACAATCTACTTTGACCATCCACTACATTCAATCTATTTGTTGTTTAAGGGATCTAAAGGTATGGATCTATAGTCCATATAACAGGCTACAACTTGGTTACGACAACACACACAAATCATCTAACACCTGACAGATCTCGGCTTAGCAAAACCTTGTCAGGCTTTTCTAGGCAGTTTCTGGGTTACCCAGAATTGCTTGGTCATGGTCGGTCAACCGACTTTGACCATCAATAACTTGTAATCTAGACATGGTATGACCATGATTCCAGTTCCAAATTACAGTCCACATGGCATACTACAAAACTTTGTCAGGCTTTTCTAGGAAGTTTCTGGGTTACCCAGAATTGCTTGGTCATGGTCGGTCAACCGACTTTGACCATCAATAACTTGTAATCTAGACATGGTATGACCATGATTCCAGTTCCAAATTACAGTCCACATGGCATACTACAAATCTAAAACATAAAACACAACAAATCATTAACAAGTAGCAATCTATGGCCTCTGACATATGCTTGTAAGAAATTTTTTAAAGTTTTTCCAGATTTTTGAAATCTTCAATTTCGTGCATCTAGATGTTATAGATCTATAATATACCAACCCAGATCACTTATTAACATGTCATACAACATATTTAAACACAAAAACACAAGATCTAACATAGCTTTAAAGATCAAATTTTTAAATTAGGGTTTATACCTCACTTTGATCTATCTTGAAACTGGGCTTCTTAATCTGTTATGGGTGTGGTAGGGACTTGATTTGGGACTGAAATGCTAATGTATTTCGTGGGTCTAGAGAGAGAAGAACTTGGTTGAGTGTATGTGAACAAATGAGCTAAAATGTGAACTTTTCTCTCTTTTAATCTATTTATAATTTGATACCATGTATGTAAAAAATGCAAAGTGGCAAGATATAGATCAGATTTGGCTTGATTGTATAGCACATGGTAATCTAGAGTTGGTGAATCCAAAGATCTTGGCAAGATTTGCAAGTAAGCTAATAAAACAAAACAAAATTAATTATTTTTGTAATTAACCAAACTATTAGGGGTATTATTGTCCATGACACTTGAATCTAGGGTTTAGGGTTTCCCTAATAATTCCTAAGGTTTGCAAAATAAATTAGGAATTTAATAAAAATGAAATTAAATCACATTAATTTAATAATTAGGATTTTTAATAAAATTAGGGCTTTTTAACTTAACAATTAGGGTTTCTAGCTATAATTAGGTTCCCAAATTATAACTTAAGATTTCCTAATTATTATCATTAATCACATAATATACACACTTTCATTTAAATATCAACATATTTAATTACTATATTTAATATTTAAATTCTAAAACAAAATAAATAAATAAATTCTTAACATATATTCATATTATATATATATAATTTATAATCCTAACTTGTATTAACATACTTATCTATATTTGAATATAAATATAATTAATAATTATATTTAATATTCAAATTTCTTAAAAAAAATTCTTTATATTCATAACATAAATATACTTTTCTTTTAAATACAATTATACAATAATTGTATTATTCATGAAATTTCATAACATAGATCAACATTAGGTTTTGATCTATAATCACACTTTACCTTATATACCATTATTAATTAAGTTAAAATAATTAACTTAATTAATCTTGATAAATTCATAATTAAATAATTATTATTATAATTCTAAGAATTACTTCATATATTATTTAAATAATATATTAATCATATTTTCATGGAAAATAAATAATAAAATATTTTTACTATCAAAATTAATTTATTATAAGAATATAATTTATAATAATCAATAATTCTTTTATCAAAAAATTTATTTAAAATCATTCATGCAATAAATAAATATATATTTATCACATATATATATTCTTTACCTTGCACGTATTTCCACCCTTATTTTGATAGAAATAATATTAAAAAAAAATTCATACGCAAAATTTTATATTTCAATTATATAAAAATATTGGGTTATTACATTCACCCTCCCTTATAATGATTCCGTCCCCGGAATCACCGTTTTAAAACTTATACACACAAGGGTAATCAATATAAACATTCATTGCAAGTAGATCTCGATCTGATTCGATCGAACTGATCTTTAACTATTCAGCATAAAACTTGTCTATCTGGTTAAACGAAAATTTGATTTCTAAAATAACTCAAATTCCTCCTTCAAAATTTTCTTAATAAAACGATTTACTATATATAAGGAAATCATATATACGAAAATAAAAATGTATTCGAACAATACCTGGAATTCCATCCCCGGCTGCTACCGTATCTTGAACCATCATATTGAAGGTCCTCGCAGTTGGCTTGTTTGTCGGAGTTGGGTATGTGATCGCCATCTTTCCACTGCTTTTTCCAGCATTCGCATTTCCACCATCAGCATTTCTTTTCGGACAATCCTTTGCCATATGATCGATTGATCCGCAGATGAAACAACCAATATTATTTTATTGGATTGGGGCAATTAGGAGAGATGTGTCCCTCCTGCCCGCACTTGTAGCACACAAACCTTCCCTTAAGACACTCACCTAAGTGACTCTTCCCACAATTTCCACATGGTTCCACCTTTTTCCTTATTCCTTCCCGGCTATTACCAGTATTAACAGAATTTGTCCATTTTTTTTCCACTTGTACTTCTACTGTTTCCTTCCACCTTAACTTTTCCTTCAACCTTACCCTTATTCTTTTTTTCCTTGTTATAGAGGCTTATGGCCTCACTTTCTCCTTCGACAATGATAGCCTTTTCCAATAACGATCCAAACGAATTAATCTGCAGCACTGCAACCTTGTTGTAGATCCAAGGTTTCAGCCCATGTTCGAACCTTCGTGCCTTCCTTGCTTCAGTATTCACTTGTTGTGGAGCGAACCTAGCTAATTCGTTAAACTTGGCGGCTTATTCTGAGGCGGTCATATTTTCTTGTTTCAATTCCAAAAATTTTACCTCCATCCTGTCCTGCATACTGGACGAGAAGTAATTCTCGTTAAACAGTTCTTTGAACCTTATCCATGTTACAACTTCTACTTCGGCTCGGGTTTGGTTAGCCTCCCACCAGAAGTTCGTTTCCCCTTTCAACATGTAAGTAGCAAAAGCTGTCTTTTGCTCCTCCGCTACCCTAGCAATTACAAATTCTTTTTCTATTTCCTTTACCCAAGTTTGGGCTTCTATAGGGTCAGTCGTTCCTTTAAATTCAGGCGGTCCTACTGCCTTTAAATCTTTGAAGTTCGCCAATTGATTCCCTGGAGGATTTCCTACGACTGGTGCTCAATTTTGCATAGCCTCAACTAATATATTCACAAAATATTGCATAGAGTTTGCTTGACCTCCTGCATTGTTAACAAAGTCTTCCACCCTTCAGGTTCGTGGTTCTCTTCTTGGCGGCATTATCTGGTTAAACAAAATCTTAAAGTTATTATCTTATCATTCATATACCATTATTAATGGTATCATAGAATATAAAATTCTGAATTTAGACCAATTCAGCTTGCTGGATTCCAAATTCAGTTTGCTGAATTAACAAATTGTCATTTAATCAACATACCATCTTGACATATAATAATATCATAACATTTATATTCATATTCAAACAGTACATAGTACTTTTCCTTACACCATACAGATTGCCATAGTCAGTTACTATCCCTTAATGACAACAAAAGTCGGGATTCAACATAATACTTATGCAAAAGTATTACATTTCACACCTATACATACCATATCACATTCCATACCTAATCTTATTTACTTATCCTATTCATTTCTTACGCCTTTCCTAGATCCTAGACAAGCCTTTGCCTGATGACCTACCAATCCACAGACAAAATATACGCATTGCTTCGGATCAGGGCAATGAGATGAGATATGTCCTTCACGTCCACAATTATAGCATACATGCAGTCCTTTCATATATACGCCTTCATGTTTTCGATTACAGTTCGCACACGTTTCTACTTTCTTGAAGTTCCCTTGATTGAAATCAGAATTTCCTAAATCATGGTCAATCATTTTTCTTTTCCCTTTCTGGCTTGGAGCTGCACACGATTTGTTGCATTTGGCTCCCATCTATTCAATTTGAACCTTCAACTTATCTTGTTCTTCCATTATTTCGATTAAAGCCTTTTGCAATTGACTATTTAGTAACTTTTCTATTTCCCATAGCCTTTCCAGAGAAGAAACCTTATTCTTCAAATTCTGCACTTCAGTTGATGCCTGATCAGCTCCAACTTCAGTGTCTGAATCACTATCTGTCAATAACACCGTTTCTGGTTCTGGTTCTATATTTTCCAAAATGATGACTTCATCTTGGTTGATTTCAGGCGGAGTGATTTGCTCCTTCTTTACGACATGAAAGTCTTCTAATCCTTTCTTTCCTGACATCTATACACAAATTATCTTGATTAGCACATAATATATACATATAACAAATAATAGTTTATATAAGTTACTTTTGATTTCATTTTACGATGAATTTCCTTAATTCATCTCCTTTAAACTCTATTTGAGTTATTTGTTTTACAACGCTTCTATCTAGCTTAAGGTTATAGCCTAAGGTATCCCCCACCTATGATTTCTAACCTAAAGCCCTGATACCAACCTGTGACACCCTCAAATCCGAGTACTTAAAATTCGAACTTGGTGCTACACGATATCATTTCTTTGAGCGGAATAATATAATTTACAAACTTAATATTCATATCAGAGTTGTCTAATCCCAGGTACACGACCTTTAAATTATTTCATTACATGATAGATAATAAATATTATTGTCTTAATAAAGTCTAACTATTACATAAAATACCATAAAACTTATTCTGTCAGCTTTTCCTTTCCTTTGTCCTCGTCAGAACCTTCAGGTCGATCACGCTTAGCTGAAAACATTTAATTTAAAGCAAGAATGAGCATTCAATTGCTCAACAAGTAATAACAATTATTAAACTTTAGCTCAAATAATTAAATATTTTCTTTGAGATATACTTCTACAACGAATCAATAATTGTGAAGTCTGTCGAAACATATCTTAATAACATATCAAATCGTTTAGAATTTTGAAACGACGTAGTAACTATAAATGCTGAGCGGTCAATGGACCATGAACTTTTATTTTTAATTTTTTGAAAAGGTTTAAACAGAAATTAATCTGCAAACCGCTCTAGTCTTACGGACATGTAGGGTGATCAGCCCCGCTATGTCCTGTATTGATCAATACTATCTGTTTGAACGATAAATTCATTCACTCTGTTCGCCTTGGGCACAAAAACAATTTTCCCATTTCGGGTTGTTCATACTCAGTCTGGAATCCTAACTAAACAATTTAGTTGGATGACCTTATCATAACCAATAATATTTAATAGTACAATTCAACTATGTCTAGCCGAGTCAAATAGCTTAGATAACCTTTAAATCATAAACGCATATCCAAATTTAGGAGTGTATAACAAGATTTGTCATTTTAAAGAATTTTTGGTTCAAGAATTCTTGCATGAATACAATAGCTCATATAAGTGGGGACATTTGTATGATAAAAGATAATAATGAGATATTAATAAACAATAAACGAATTGAATAAAATTTCACAAAATAAGAATAAGTTCATAAGTGAATCATGGATATCATTACGGATATGAAGAATTAACAATAATTATTCATGAACATGCTTGTAGCTTACTGTAATCCATCGCATAAAATAAACGCGAGGAATAGAGATACTTGATCAATGTAACATTTGAGTAAAGTCAGAGAACTTCCACAATGAAAGAGAATAGTTCAGATACTTGCCTTGATAGCTGATTACTGCTACGTAGTATAGCTTACGTTCTTATCTTTAATATAAAGTCCTATCATCAATAGAATTATTATTTTAATTAGAATAATACAACTTAACACATAATACTGCTTAAACATGTTGTCACATAGTCATGTCAGTCATTAAAACACATAAGAACGTATACCTAGTCAAACTATGTCTATTTGGTTTGAGTTCGGTATCGTTTCGGTATCCCGATTGCATTATCGGATAATTAACGAATTTATTTTTAATGAAACTTTGTTCAAGAACTTAAATATTATATAAGATAATTTATTTATCATTTATAATATTTTTCCAAATATTAAAATTATTTATAATAATTTTTCAAACACTTATATCATTTTGTTAATGATTTAATTGTCAATTAATATCATTATCATTAATATTTAATAATTTAAAATATTAATGAACTTCATGTTAACACTTTAAAAGTTATTTATTATAACCTGAAAATATATTTAAAACCTTAATATTACCTTTAAATAATTTTTAAGACATTAAAATTATTTTTAAATAATTACCATTAATATTAAATATTAATGTTATTCATTTCTAAATATTCAAAGTTATTTATTATAACTTAAAACATTTTTTAAAACATCAATATCACTTTCAAATGATTTTTAAAGTATTAAAATCATTACTATGAATAATAAAATATTAATGTTATTCATATTAAAATATTAAAAGTTATTAATTATAACTTAAAATATTTATTTTACCTTTAAATGATTTATAAAACATTTAATTATTTTTAAATAATTTATTCAATATAAATATTAAATAAATTCATTATCATTAATATTAAAATATTAATAAAATTCTTATCAAAATATTATAAGTTATTTATTATAACTTAAAATACTTTTTAAAACTTTAATATCATTTTTAAATAATTTTTAAAATATTAAAACCATTTTAACTAATTTATTTATTATAATTAGTAAATAAATTTATTGTCATTAATATTAAATTATTAATGATATTTATCTCAAAATATTAAAAGTCATTTATTATAACTTAAAATATTTTTAATACTTTAATATTATTTAATATGATTTTTAATAAATAAAAATCATTTTTATCTAATTTATTTAATATAATTATTAAATAAATTAAATTTCATTAATATTTAATTAAATTAAAATATTAATGAAATTTATGTCAGAATATAAAAATTAATTTTTATAACTTAAAATAATTTTTAAAATAATTTTATGAATTTTTAATAATTAATTTCTATTTATTTAAATTAATTTAATTAATTTTAATTTATAATCGTCGCTAAAGGGCTATTGCGACGGAAAGTGTCGCTATAGGTGTTTTTGAGCCCTCAAGAACAGTCATAACCAGTTCCTTGATGCCTACTTTGACCAACAATAATTCAGTGTTAAAGATGTTTCTGGGCTTGCTAATGATCAAATCTTGTAGTATTGATGTAATACTACAAGTGTATAACAATTTCTGGGTCATATCATAACATATCAGCAAGATCCAATGCTTCAAAGTCACTGTCAAAGGCTTTCTGGGTTTTCTGGGTTACCGAGAAACCAAGACAGCTTCGAGTGCACACTTTGTGGCTCAATAATCTTAGGGTTCTGGCTATCAATTTGGTGTTTAAGTGCTTCAAACATGTAGTCCTCATGTCAGAGAACAACTACATAACACTATCTCAGTCCAACTACATCTAAATCTCCAGATTTGAAACGGTCAAACCCTGTCAGAAAAATTGTTCATACGATTTTCTAGAATTTCCAGAAATCTTAATTTGTGTTCGAACAATCTACTTTGACCATCCACTACATTCAATCTATTTGTTGTTTAAGGGATCTAAAGGCATGGATCTATAGTCCATATAACAGGCTACAACTTGGTTACGACAACACACACAAATCATCTAACACCTGACAGATCTCGGCTTAGCAAAACCTTGTCAGGCTTTTCTAGGCAGTTTCTGGGTTACCCAGAATTGCTTGGTCATGGTCGGTCAACCGACTTTGACCATCAATAACTTGTAATCTAGACATGGTATGACCATGATTCCAGTTCCAAATTACAGTCCACATGGCATACTACAAATCTAAAACATAAAACACAACAAATCATTAACAGGTAGCAATCTATGGCCTCTGACATATGCTTGTCAGAAATTTTTTAAAGTTTTTCCAGATTTTTGAAATCTTCAATTTCGTGCATCTAGATGTTATAGATCTATAATATACCAACCCAGATCACTTATTAACATGTCATACAACATATTTAAACACAAAAACACAAGATCTAACATAGCTTTAAAGATCAAAATTTTAAATTAAGGTTTATACCTCACTTTGATCTATCTTGAAACTGGGCTTCTTAATCTGTTATGGACGTGGTAAGGACTTGATTTGGGACTGAAATGCTAATGTATTTCGTGGGTCTAGAGAGAGAAGAACTTGGTTGAGTGTATGTGAACAAATGAGCTAAAATGTGAACTTTTCTCTCTTTTAATCTATTTATAATTTGATACCATGTATGTAAAAAATGCAAAGTGGCAAGATATGGATCAGATTTGGCTTGATTGTATAGCACATGGTAATCTAGAGTTGGTGAATCCAAAGATCTTTGCAGTATTTGCAAGTAAGCTAATAAAACAAAACTAAATTAATTATTTTTGTAATTAACCAAACCATTAGGGGTATTATTGTCCATGACACTTGAATCTAGGGTTTAACCCTTAGGTTTTAACCCTTATGGTTTCCCAATAATTCTTAGGGTTTGCAAAATAAATTAGGAATTTAATAAAAATGAAATTAAATCACACTAATTTAATAATTAAGGTTTTTAATAAAATTAGGGTTTTTAACTTAACAATTAGGGTTTCTAGCTATAATTAGGGTTCCCAAATTATAACTTAGGGTTTCTTAATTATTATCATTAATTACATAATGTACACACTTTCATTTAAATATCAACATATTTAATTACTATGTTTAATATTTAAATTCTAAAATAAAATAAATAAATAAATTCTTAACATATATTCATATTATATATATAATTTATAATCCTAACTTGTATTAACATACTTATCTATATTTGAATACAAATATAATTAATAATTATATTTAATATTCAAATTTCTTAAAAAAAATTCTTATTATTCGTAACATAAATATACTTTCCTTTTAAATACAATTATATAATAATTGTATTATTCATGAAATTTCATAACATAGATCAACATTAGGGTTTTGATCTATAATCACACTTTACCTTATATACCATTATTAATTAAGTTAAAATAATTAACTTAATTAATCTTGATAAATTCATAATTAAATAATTATTATTATAATTCTAAGAATTACTTCATATATTATTTAAATAATATATTAATCATATTTTCATGAAAAATAAATAATAAAATATTTTTACTATCAAAATTAATTTATTGTAAGAATATAATTTATAATAATCAACAATTCTTTTATCGAAAAATTTATTTAAAATCATTCATGCAATAAATAAATATATATTTATCACATATATACATATTCTTTACCTTGCACGTATTCCCACCCTTATTTTGATAGAAATAATATTAAAAAAAAATTCATACGCAAAATTTTATATTTTAATTATATAAAAATATTGGGTTATTACAATGCAGCAAGGGCCACCGTCGACAGTACGGGTATCCCTCTGAAGCAGTTCGATGCGATACATGATAAGGTAGTCTGGATGGTGGTTACCCTACTTATGGAGGCATTTGGCACGCTGCTGAGTCAGCCCTCGACTACTTAGGTATATATTCTTTTTATTTTAAGTTGAATATTCTGCATGTTATTTAATTTTCACTTAGATGTCTCTTTAATTCTCTCATACAGACTAACGAGTTATATTTTTAATTGTATCACTAGGGTGGCGATGCCGATGCCGATTTCGCTGGTGATAGAGAGTAGGCTGGCGATGTAGATTGCGAGCGAGGTGTGATGACGAGGATTTTCAGACGCCAGAGCAGTGACGTCGACCCTCGCTCGATGATTTTCCTCCTAGAGGTGTTATTACTAGATTAGGTTGATATTTTGTATAGCAGCAGTTTAAATATTTTGTAAAACATTTGTAAATTATTGTAGTTTAGCTTATTTGTAAATCAATATATTTTACTTTAGTTTTGTAAATAATTGAAGTTACTGTTATTTTTTATAGTTTATAAGTTATATCATTGTAGTTTAACGTTATATGTTGTTAGAAAAGTAGTTATATACACGTTAAAACGTGTGCATATATTGTTCTTCAAAGTAATTACGTTGTGTTGATTATGATATAATTTGTTGTATGTAGTTATTGGTTAGTTACTGTATGTATTGTTGGGATAAAGCATGTTACAGGTAAAAAAATGAGGTTTAAAAGCCTGTAAACTGCAAAAACGAAAAAATATATTAAAAAAAGATATTTCCTATGAAATAAGGTAACCCCGACGGAAATTCCGTCGAAAATAAAGTTCATAATTTATTTTAAAATCCTTATATATTCGACGGAATAGTCCTTAATTCTGAAGGACATTCCGTCAGATCAGATAAAAAGGTTACACGTGTCCCCCTTATTCTTGACGGACTAAATTCGTCGGTAATAATCCGCCAACCATAACCAATATTCATCTACTGAATTTTCAACGGACTTATTTCTGACGGGGTTTGCCGATGGAATATTCCGTCAGTAAATAAAATTATTTTGACGAAATAAGCTCATTTCCAACGGAATATTCCGTCGAAAGTAGGCCTTTTTCTTGTAGGGCCTCTTTATATTGGATATAAAAATAGTATCATTCACAATAACCACTGCAAGAAAAATTCTTATTTGTGACCGTCTATTAGCAACCGCACTCGATCGCAAATGTGTATCAGCGACCGACTGTGGTCGTTGATAATGGTCGCACATAATTGGTCGTTGGGTGGACACCAACGACCACTATTAGCGACCGATATATTAGCGACCGCCTAATAGCGACCGATTCTGTCGATAAGTTGAGTCATCGTGAGTCAGGTCTCAAGGGTGACATGACCCACGTGTCAGCAACCAACATTAGCGACCGCTGCAGTCGCTAACACTCTTAAGCCATCAGCGGTCGCTAATAGTTATTAGCGACCGCATGCTGTCGCTAATACTAAATTTTAACAAAATCTATTTTGTGGATTTCCCAAAAAAACTTTACCGGTTTGTACCTGCTTTATATCCCTACAATAGCAGTATATGTAAATAAACCAACATCCATAAAATCCATCGATATAAAAATTAAACCAACACAATATATATAAACATCCACGTATGTATAAATATAAACAAGTACCGTCCGATTAAAAGCTAAACATAAAACAGAAAGCTAAATTAAATATGTATTATTGAATGTAAAGCTAAACTAAACATGCAAAGCTAAACAATGACAAGATTAACTCGGCGTCATCCTGCTGTTGTGCTGCTCTCGCCACTGCATAAGCTAACTCCTCAAGACTCAGAGACTGCAGATGTCCGCCAGTGTAAGAAGAAGATTACGAACTTAATAGTCGATCGTCGTCGATAAAGTTTGCCCCCAATACTCTTTGAGAAGTGTAAGCTACTTTTGTCCCACCTCTCCATAAAATCGGGAAAAATCATCAGTTTTAAAGCCCTAGGCATTTCAGTAGGTGCTCCTGTTTTTGCAAAATCAACTGCCATAGAGTGAAGGGTTGCCAACTCATTGAAGGTATTTTTTACTTATAACTTTATCTGACTCAAGGTCTGCATGTACCAAATATGTAATAAAGATTGTACCCAAGGTATCATTGATCAGATAATCAACAAAGAACTTTTGAATTTCCTACAAATTCCGTAAACTGTGAAATATAAAAGACATGGGGAAAGTTTTGAAAACATAATTATCTAAAACTATTATCAGCATAAATTTATCTTTAAACTTCCTCTAAGGTCACGTCATGAATTATCAGGCGTGGTCTTCGCCCAGTGTAGTCCATGAGGGGTACAATTTGACATGGGATGAGATTATCATCCCAATTTATTCAATGATAATAGTTTAAAGCTATACTGGGCGAAGACCACACTTGATGGATCATGACGTGAACTTAGAGGTAGTTTAAAGCTAAATTATACCATTTATGCTAATAATAGTCTGAGATAGTTATGTTGTCAAACCTTTCCCTTTGTCTTTCATATTTCACATTCAAAGTGATTTTGTAGGAAATTCAAAAGTTCTTTGTGATTATCTAATCAATGATACCTTGGGTACAATCTCTACTGCACATTTAGTACATGTGCTCCTTGAGTCGGATAAAGTTATGAGTAAAAAATGTCTTTAGTTGGCAACCTTTCACTTTATGACATTTGATTTTGCAAAAAACAGGCGCACCAGCTGAAATGCCTAGGGCTTTTCAATTGAGGATGTTTCCCGATTTCACGGAGAGGTGGGACAAACCAGCTTAATTATATTTCTCAAGGAGTACTGGGGGGGAAACTTTATCATGCTAGTGTTGAATCTGCAGTGCATGAGAAGTCGCACTCTGTTTATTTAAAGAATATAATATCATCCAAGACGTTTATATAGAATACTCAAAAATATGTTTATATACTTAAAGATTTGTATATGTACTCAAAGATATGTTTATATAATCATTATATTATTTATTTTATTTTATTTGTCTTCTATTTCTCTAGGAGATAATATCATTGCAATAAACCTAAACAGTCAGTTAGAAACTGAAATAAAATTTAATGTGTTTAATATTATTGTTGATTATGTTATTTAATTTTGTAATAGTAGATCAATGAATTTTGAGCAAATGTATTTTCTTATCTCGGTTAGTGCAACTATTCATGCTACTCAAATATTTTTGAGTTTTGACCAACTAGTATTATATTAGTAGCCTTAAAACCTAAGTTTATGGAAACCCTAAGGTTATATGTGTTCAACCCTTGTCTCCAAAAATTAGGACAAGTTATTGGGGAAATTCTCTAGTCTCTAGTAATTTTGTGTACGTATATATTAACAGGAAATGCTTTGAATAGTTGTACTGTATTTGTACAATACAACTACTTCAAGCCTACAATCAACCATAATAGTATAGCTTCGCGTTGTCTCAAGTCCAAAATTATGTACCATAACATCATCTTTTAAGAATTGAGAACAGTGACACATGATCAAGGTGTACTAAGCTTCATTTATGAGCATGACATGCATATTATTTGGGACATATATCATAGCCAACAATGCAACATAAATTTGTATCGAATTACAGTTACGAAACATATCAATGCATAGAATTGGATAGAATTATAATAGAACCCCAGTTATTGGACATCTCACTAAAATAATTATCACTAATACATATTCACGTAACTGAGAATTAAAAATTCAACGCAATATATGTAAGACCCCAACTTTTATGAATAAAGATTTAATTTTCTTTATATATTATTTTGAAATAGTAAGGTGTTGATTTGATAAATGTGATAAGTTATGGGTGAGATGTGCAAATTTTACAAAAGTAAGCAAGTGATTACAAAATATTCGTTGTGTCGGGGAATATTCGGTTGGTCGAGGAATATTCTTTTTGTCGGAGAATATTCGTACGACGGCGCAGTCATTGGTGGACCCCACAACGGAATAACTGTCGGATATAGAAAGCGACATAAATAACTTTTTTATAAAAATAATGGTAAAACTGTTACCGTTAAACTATTGAAATACCCGTTGATAAAAATACAATAATACGCGTTGTTGCACAGTAGCACACGGTATTGCACAGTATTTCGAATTATTGATTCTTACGTAAGAAGACACTCATTCAATATAATTGTTATAGTAATTACTGTTCAATATTTTATATTATTGATAATTAACACTAATGCTTAAAACGTTTTCTGAACCGATTCTTTTCAATTTCGAGTTGGGTGCCGATCACATGAATTAATTAAATTAAACACAAGGAAACATAGAGAAAAAAAAAAGAGAGATCTAGAGAGAGCTGAGATTAATAATTCCACAATGAGACAGTCAAGGTGCTCTGACTTCATAATATTGATATAGAAGATTCACTTTTGGATTGGGTTTTTACTTCTTTCAAAAGTGTGAACTAAAACAATACTAAATATACAAATACTAGGTAATTATTTTTTGATTATGTTCCATCCGAACACACGAAGGTCTAGAACTCGCATACAAATAATAACCATTATTTATAATTTTCAATCCATATTCATATACTCAACCTACAGACCTAACTTTGTAGTTTGTGAAGAACCAAGTGTGCTCCAAACTGGGGTTGAAGAGTAAATATAGTATATGGAGCATGAGCATAAGACGGTGAAAGCTCAAATGAGAAGCGTTGCAAAATCATTGACAAGGCCATTTTCACCTCTAACAATGCAAAGTTTTGTCCAATGCAAATTCGAGGACCCCAACCAAATGGGAAATAAGCGAATTGGTTTTTTGTTGCTTTAGATACTCCTTCCGAAAACCTTTCTGGTTTGAACTCTTTAGCATCTTCTCCCCAAATCTCGGGATCATGGTGAACTAAAATGGCTAGTATAATGAGTTGCACGCCAGCTGGTATGGTCAATTCCCCAAGTTTCGTTTCTTTTATGGCAATCCGAGTTAGTTCAATTACTGGTGGATATAATCTCAGAACCTCGTTCAAGATCATATTTACCTGAAAAGGGTAAATTAATGTTAATTAGACCAAAAATTTAACACCTACACAGTAGAAATGAGTTGCATTTCTATAACAGACAGATTGCAATTGTATAACACTAGTACTAGTACGTATAACAAATAACACTTAAAGTGTAACTATTTATTATACAAATGAAACTCAATTTTTTAGACTGTTCTGATAGACCACTCATTTTGGACGATTTGAAATCAGGATTTGTTTTATTATATAGTTAAAAAAGGTAATATGAAAAGGAATTGCTTAACATGTGTCCTTAAGGCACATGCTAAGCACACAGTTCAAGGGAATGTTCCCTTGAATTGTATGCATATTCCCTTGAACTTGATGCAAATACAGAAATCAAGGGAATATACACACAGTTCAAGAAAATATTTTTTGAACTGTGTGCTTAGCATGTACTCTAAGGACATATGTTAAGAGGACCCGAAAAGTAAAAGAATACTTACAACTTTCAGACGACTAATTCCATCATAATTCGGTTTTTCATTTCCAAAAACTTTCAACACCTCTTCTCTAGCTTGTGCTTGCCAAATAGGATGCTTAGACAATAAAATCATAGTCCACAAGAGTAGGGTTGAGGTAGTCTCTTGTCCAACAAAGTAGAATAACTTGCACTCGGTAATAATATCTTGCATACTCATCCCACTGTTTTTTCCTTGTTCGAAGTTGGATTTCAATAATATACTCAACATATCATCTGGAATCGCTTCTTCCTTCATTGCATTAATTCTTTCATTGATCATATGCATAATTAAATCTCGCACTTCTCGTTCAATTTGCTTCATTCGAGTGTTCCTCTTCGTTGGTAAGAACCTACACGACCGATAGTTTACGACATAAGATGGAAGAATTTGTGTTACGATATGATACGTATCTTAGACGAAAGTATATTATGTAAGATACTTTTTTAAAGATAGTAATAGACGATTATTTTTATGTGAGCTCTTCTACGTGAACATGAAAATTAGCCATGAGTATATTTGGATTTCACCTATTTGTATTTTTACCTATCATTGGGGTCAAAATACAAATAAGTAAAATTCAAATACACTCATGTCTAATTTTCATGTCCAATTTCTATGTCCACATAGAGTTTTTGTTAACGTATTTTATATCACTTGATGAGACTTCGAACGCTTTTTAGAATTTAATTTATATATTCTTCTACATAATGTCTTTTTTTTCTCATGCCACTTTCCTCAAGACTTGAATTATTCTCTTTTGTTTTATAGTTTAAAGATGAATCTGAATTTTAATTTTCTCTTGTTACTCTGTAAACATTACTACAATAATATCTAATAATTCAATTCAGAGTATTTTGGCTACTATTATATATTCAATCTAATATGCTTGACTGACCAATAAATTGTGTGTTATATGCTTACACATATTAACACATTATTCATTTCGTACCTGTATTATGATTAGGAAATGCGATTAGATAATTCATATTTATTTATCATATAAAAATGATAGAATTTAAGTTAGAAAGTCAATTTAGTTACCTCGATCCTGGAATGTAAACAGATCGCATAGCCTCCATACAAAGCTTAGCTTGTTCTCTTTGCAGGTTGAATATCTTCCTTCCTTGTATGTAGCCATGACCAAATGCTGTCCGTGATATAGCATCAGCAGATAAGGTTTCAAGATGAGGCCATATATCTATTTCACCTGAACCCTCTATTGAGACCATTTTATCCCATTTGCTCACCATGTCACTAGCACTAGTATGAAATGCTGGTAGCATATGCTACAACATCACAAAAAGAGGGAGTTTTTCAAAACAAATTAAACTTGGCACCCCAAATAATAATAACTTTTAAATAAGATACTAGGTGTAGATAGATTACAGTCTTTTAACACTTTATTAGTCCCATATATACAAACAAGTATAGAACATATATGCTCTAATCAACATAGATATAACATCTATAATGAATTTGATCTTCCTATCGGGTGGAAGACCTGGCAAATCGTTCGGAAATACGTCTGCAAATTCTTTGATTATAGGTATCTGTTCCAATGTTGCTCCCAATCGTTGGGTATCAACAACATGACACAGATAACCTACACATCCTTTTCTTAACAACTTTCTGACTTGTGTCATGGTTAGACAATAAGAGCGTCCCGGTGATTTAGGTTAAAGTGTGATTATGGATGAATATATATGAGCCTGTTATATTCCTTAACAATCTAAGATTGTTACAAGTATAAATGGGCTAATAGTACAATCAACCTATTTGGATTATATAAAAGACGAACAATATTTTCATCAACCAAATTTGCCAATTGGAGCACCGGATCCGAAATTGTGATAGTGAGACTAACCTTGAGCTTCTCTACCTGGAAAGCAGGGCTCAAGATTCCTCTGTGCTTGCTCCATTTCTCACCCTCATGGGTTACAACTCCTTCAGTTATGAACTTAATCAGTGGATTATTTGTTTTAAAATATTTTTGAAACTTGTCAAAATTGATCAGGACTTCACGTGCCAGCTGAGGGTCATGTGATGTATACGCTTGGAATCTGTCCAAACCAGGAAAAAGAATTTTTACCTGCAATTCAAAATATTAAAAATAAGTCAAAGTAAAGTCAGTTCAAGTTCAATATAAAATCTATTTTCTCTCTTTTAGAAAAATTTCCACTCATATATACTCAAACTAAGATGCTCTAACACATCTTCCCAAGATCAACCTGGTAGACATACTACTAACGTTGATCTAGTGGCAAGTAGGTCGGTTACCTCGCTCAAAATTTGGCTCGATTTCCACTCATCACAACGGATAGTTGTGGCAACTCTACGTTCTGTTAAGAGTTAGGAATACTTTACCATAAGTGTCTGATGGATCATAAGATCATAAAAATTTGCATGTCTTGTAGTCCGAAAACTCCGAACAAATAAACAATTTAAAACTTCTATTTTATCTTATTACATCAATTTTTATAAGATTAATTCAAATGAGTAGTTCCAATGTCAAACTTAAATGAATTTTTACAGTCTTATAAGATTAATTTTTACAGTCCTATATATAAAATTTACACATTTTAAGTATAATTTGTTTCATAAAAATCTTAATTTAGTAATATGATATGATAATAGAAATTTTGAAAATAATTTTTTTCCTGGTGGGAGAAATCCTTAGATTCTAACTTTTATGTGTAAATAATTTTTTCACTTACTTCCTAACTATTTTCTAATTATTATTAATATTATTACTATCATAATAATTAAATAAATAAAAGTTGTCTTCAATTGAGTAACGCTAATAATTAAATAAAGTTAAGCAACTAGATGTTTAGTTATTTATCAAGTGGGGGTAATTTGGATATAAAAATTAAATTCTATAGTTAGTTTACTGTACAAAGGATTGGTTTAATTAAAAATAGGACTCAATTGTGGAAATATCAAATTAACTTATGAAAATATCAATTTTCTAAATTTAAACCATAAACTAAAAGCACATAGCAAAATTGAGAACTCAAAAACACAATTTTAATGAACCGTTGAACTTTTTCAATATGCATTTCACTTCAAAAACATACCATACTTTGAGATGGTGTTGTAGGCCAATGGTAGGACACGAGGCACAATATCATCTGTCAGATTAATGGGCTTGGTACGGGCTTCTTTGATAAGTGTTTTGAAAATTGATAGATCCAAAACATTTTTTGATATTTTCACAACAAAAGTATCGCTAGAAATGTATAATGATGGTGAAAACTGTCGTTATAGAATCTATAGCGAAGATTTTATTGTGAAAATATCATTTTCTGTTATGAATTTATCAATTTCTTATTAAAGAAGCAAGAAGAGAAGGATGAATGGGTCACTCATTTTTTGTACATACCATACTTTGAGATGGTGTTGTAGGCCAGTGGTAGGACACGAGGCACAATATCATCCGTCAGATTAAGGGGCTTGGAACGGGCTTCTTTGATAAGCGTGGATTCGTCCTTCAGGTCTCCCACCAGTAGCCTATAAGAGTTGCCTTTGAGGCCCTGCTGGTTCAGGAGTTTCTCGAGCTTCTTCGGTCTAAACCAAATCCAGTCCAAAACTCCCCATACAGATTTTATCACAAGAAGAATGAAAGAGGCTGCAATCAAGTTGTTCATCATCTCTTATAATAGGGATATATTATGTAAATGAAGCCCTCCTTATTTATAGTTTGGTAAGTAGATCAAAATAATTGACCTAATTTTGGATTGATGAATACTCAATTTCTCCCTCCGTCCTTTATTATTTGTCTTTTTAGAAATGAACACATATATTAAGAAAAACAATTAATACTATATTTCTTAGCTAAAAATAATTTTAGGTGTCAGTATTATCCTTGCATTGAAAAAATAAAGTGTTACTTATTGGATAGAAAATAGTGAGAGTACCAAAATTATATTTAATACTATGGGCCCAAGTGCAAATTATGGTTCACATGACCTAATTGAATTAAATGCACAATTAGGGTTCCACGACTTCATTAAATGTACAAATTAGGGTTCGCATGAACTAATTAAATGAAGAAGGAAAAGCCATAAATAAAGATGTTAAACCCGAGAGAAGCCTCCACGTGTCCCGAGGCAGAAGGCTCGTGGAGGCGGCTCGTTTTGAAAATTGATTGAGGGATTGGATTGGTAGCTAGAAGGACAGGACGATATGGGCATTATTCTAATGACTAAAGGGTATTTCTGGAATTTTTCTGAAAATATGTTCCTGACATGTGACCACTTAAGTTCCAGGAAACTCTATAAATACCCCTTCCATTATATGAAGGAGGGGACCTCTCTTCAGAGGTAGGACTTGGACATTCTCTCAACCAGAAGCACTCAAGAAGGCTCTTTGAATCTCTGCTACCCTAACAAGATTTTTGAATTCTGAGAGTTCTGCCACGTGTCATTGGAGTAATCGTCCATCTGTTCTTCTCCCCTATTCAATTTATCAATCAATTCCGTACTCTTTGTGAATTTCTCTCCTTCTCAGCCAACATGAAACCCTAACCCTAGTAATATATGTACGATTTTCTTGCCTACAAATACTTAGGATAATATAAAAAATTAAGCAATTAATAATTAATTAAAATTGACTTAAATATAGATTAATACCCTAAAACTTTTACATTTTTTTCCACCTAATTTGTTTAACACTTGTGGATTTGTTTAATACTTATGAACTAAGAAAAGGTGCAATAATTTGTTTGTTGACAATTTCACCTAAAATCTCATCCGAAATCAACTGAGGTGACTTGCACGGTTGCACCTCTTAAATTGATAATATTGTACGTGGCACAATTTCTAAACTTACAAGGTGCTTTCTGAATATCGGTATCAGATGTTATCATTATAAATTATGTTATCAAAAAAATTAAATTGTCTAAAAAATATTACTAATCACAAAATTATTGTGTGTATAAAGTTTGAAAAAGTGAAGGGATTATATACTAATGAATATTAAAAGATAAAAGGGTTCTCTTAACAAATGCCCTTAGGGCACATGCTAAGCACACAGTTCAAGAGAATATTCTATTGAACTGTGTGTATATTCTCTTGATTTCTGCATTTGCACCAAATTCAAGTGAATATGCACACAATTCAAGAGAATATTCCTTTGAACTGTGTGCTTAACATGTGCCCTAAGGACACATATTAAGAATTCCAAGATAAAAATACTTCCTTAAAACCACAATTAAAAAGTGTCGGAGGGATTATATACTAGTGGAATTGGAAATGGCACAATAATTTGTCGGTCGACAATTTCACCTAGGATCCTATCCATTAAGGAAGAAGACAACTAAGGTGGCTTACGCGGTTGTACCTCTTAAATTGATGTTTTAAATAGATGTATGTCGTTTATATAATTGCTCTCCTCTATTATTGTGTATATATAAAGTTTGAAAAGAAGAAGGTGAAGGACTAAACGCTTAAGTTACTAAGAAATGACAAAATTAATGTTGCTTTAGATATAAAATCAACTAAGTTAGACTAGGATCCCTTACCTTACATTACACTTTTATCTGAATACAAGTATTACTTTTAATTTATTTGCGGCGAATTTTATTGAGTCTCTACTTTTAATATTTTATAACGCTAACTATAATATTTGTTATGCTAAATATATATTAAAAGAAATTAAGAGAAAAGTGTAATGGATGGTATTCTTATCCCAATTAATAAGTTGATGCTCAGTGTAATATCTAGGATATTAATAAGGCTAGTAAAATTGATTTTAAATTATTAATGTAATTGTAATGTACGGTGATCCTTAGATAACGATAGTCATTAAAGAAAGAATAAGGCTCAGAATGTAATTAAATACGATTAAAGGTTAAGTGGTAAAACCTAGATTTTGAAGAAGAGAAATGATTAAATAATTTAATCTAATCTATGAACTGATATGGTTTAATATGTGTAAGGATGTAAAGAGAGACTTTTGGTTCAAAAGACTCTAAGGAGATTATGAAGAGAGGTTAATAAATCAGTCATTAAAGCAAGGTATTGTAGTGGCTCGATAGACGATTAATTTATATTACGGTATAAATTATTATTGTTGAACGAGAATAAAGGGAGTTAAACGCAAAGGATAGAAACGTTAGATTACGAAATGAGAAATGAAGAAGTAATGAAAAGATTTCAATAGATGAAGTCTTACGACTAGAAGGAAGAATACAATGATATAAAGTTTTGAAGAATTATGATTACTCGTATATATGTTAATGTTAGACCTTTTCATGGATGAAAAGGGAGGGAATGTAAGAGGCAAAGATTGTAATACCTTTACTAAGGTAAACTCGAAGAAATTATTGACGAAAAAGATTATGTCAGATTCTAGAAGTAAACTGAATGTGAACGTTACAGTAATAGTGATTCCGGAGACGGAATCCTTATAAGAGAGAAGAATGTAATACCCGAGAAAATCAAGTAAACTTTGTAATTAATTTTATGAATAATTATCTAATAAAATTAAGTTTTTATTATTCGTGTAAATGTGGTGAATGAATAAATATATGTGTATTATATATTTATTATTGATTAAGTGATGAGGAATGTGTCGATGCCGGAGAAAAAGATTCCCTTTTCTAAATGTGTTGTTTTCTATTCTTTGTATTTTGTTATGTCAATTAATTTATTTAAAATGTGAGATTTTAGGCAAAGATCGACATAAATGCCGACGAATTTGAAAAAGAGTTGATTTTAATAATGAGTCGAATTAGACAAAGTCGTCAGTTGGTATAAGTTTAAATTGATATACCAACTCATCCGATTTTTTGAGGTTTTTGCAATATGGCTCAATATGTGACTCCGTAAAATTGGCTTAGAACCCGAGATTCATAGAGTTCGGGAGCTTGCTTAAGCGAGTGGAATGTGTTAGCCACCCCCCGACTTCTGTGAAAATACGGTTACCACATCTTGTTAATTTTTTAATCATGAAGATTGTGTGTGAGAAAGAAAGCCTTCGATATTTTTGAATAGAAATTGTTTTTGAGTGTGTTGGTTTTAAAAGTTGTTCTAAGCCTGGTTTTAGCGTATGAGCGGCGTTGTTTGATTTTTAATTTTATTTTCATGAAAACTCTTTTTGAGGGGATTTAGAAAACTTGGTCTTCTTGTCTTATTTTGTCAATTGATTTTTAGCCTTATGTTTGTCTATCCCTGAGCTATTTGTATTTTACAATATATTTGTTATTTTTGATTTGAAAATTGTTTGGATGATAATACATGAAATAAAACATAAAAAGGGTCGGGCCACACATGGGCATGAAAGCCATCTAGGCAAACCCGAGCACCTACAATCACAATTTTCACTATCACGGGGCCTTAAATCCATTTTCTCTGGACGAGGCCCTCGTAGTCGTTTTAAGACCCGAAATTACATGAACAATGATTTGAACAATTAATATTACATATTAACAAAATGTCCAACATGGGAATTTAGTAAAGGCTCGATTTGTGGACCTCGCCCTCAATATTCCTAGGCTCACATTAATATGCTTGAATATAATCTAAAGAGATCTAAAAGGGGCTCTCGTACCCTAACTTTTAGATGGCGATATCGAGGCCGGCATTCGAGGGACTATGTGTAGTGACGAGATCTGTCGAATGATTTTAGAATCTAGGACATGAATCTGTAAATCTAGGAGATCCAAAGATCTGTACAATGATACAATCAGAATCTAAATGAAAGTATATAAAAAATATATCCTAAAACTACTATCAGGTGATTTAATGGTTAGAATCCCTAGCGCGATTATTTAGGACCTCTTCCCCACTAGATACGAATATAGAATTTTGTGGAGTGTTCAAAATCAATTTAAAACCTTGAAAATGACTAGATATAACCTAAATTCGAGCCAATCTAGCATGAAGGTTCAAGCTTTGGAGCTTTAGAACCGATTAAAGGCTAGATCTATCTAGATCTATGGTATATCTAGTAAAAAGATTCGATCTTTAACTATGTATATGCAAAATATTCGGTAAAATAGATAGATCTATGGATACACAAATAATATATGTATAAAGATTGATCCTTTAACTAGATATGCACAATATTGAACTAGATCTAACTAGATTTACAATTAAACGAACAAAGATTCAATTTTCACCATAGAGAATGAAGATACAAGCTTCTTTTGACTTGAATCTATGCTTTATCACTCTATATGTATAAGAACTGACTATATAATGCTAGATGTAACTTGAATCTAGTTTTTTTTTTTTTGCTAAATCTGAGCCTCTCTCTAAAAATGCTACTTTCTCTCTCTAGAATGAGCTCTCTCTTGCAAAATGAGCTGTTGATGTCTTTATATAGGTCCTCGGAGCCAGCCATAGGTACACCTGCTGCTAGCCGCAGTTGCACCAGCGACTAGGCCATGTGGGTCCCACAGCCTCGAAGTTCGTTTCTTTGGTCTCTGCACAGTTCGCTGAAACATCTGTATCTTTCAATCCAGGAATAATTGAGAGACGTGTCAGACCATTCCGGAAAGCTCTTTCCGAGGGCTACGCAATGATATCAAGTTTGACTATTTTTCGAATCTGGAAAGATGAGGCGAACGACAAAAAGGTATCTTTCGGAATCTGCAGGACAGTCAACTGAGTTGTCTCGGGAAGTCTGCGGCTTGGGATCACTTTGGTGGCTTCTTATGACCTCATCCTCAGCTTCGTCATCCCTGCTTGAACATGTTGTTGTCGGGGCAAAATTACGCTTTTGCCCTCCCGCGGGATTGTCGCTAGGGTGAAATTACGTTTTTACCCTCCTGCAGGGTTAGTAAAAGGAAAGCAAAATTTTGGGTGTCTATAGAATATAAATAAATAGTTGGTCTAGGCTAATTAATTCAATTAATTTGAACTAACTAAGAAAAAGCAAATAATTGTATAAAAGACAATAAAAGTAATCCAAAACTCAAATTTGAGCTCGGAACATAATTTTAAAAAACGGAATGCTCAGTTGAGTCCGGAGTGTCAAATTTAGTAAGAAACGACTGTAAATGAAATATTTGTCGAGGTTGACTTTTTTGATCAAAGTTAACAGTTGACTTTTACGATAAAATAATTCAAACTTGGGATTCAGAGATAAATTTTGAAGAAGCGAATATTTTCATGACGTTGAAAACGTCGATTTTAGTAGGAATTAAATGTAAACATGAAAAAATTAACTTTTAAAAGTTAAAATTGTCAAATGGATAAATGAGTCAAGAAAAGACATTTTGAAGGAGTGTGGGCCCCATGGGGCAGCTGGAATCTAAAAATTGGAGAGAGAGATTGCTGATAGGGGCTTAGGGGGTGGCTAAGAGTGCTTAGGGGTGGCTAAAAGAGCGGGGTGGCTAAAAGGTTTAGGGGGCAACTAGGGGTCAAGGACTTTGTCCCCCAATTGAGCAAATTAGTTTGATATTTTTCTTCATTCATACTCGCTCCCCACCTTCCATACACGGCTGAGGAAGAGAGAGAGAGGGAGAGAGAGAGCTGAAAATTAAAGAGAAAAGAAAGAAAAAGAAAGGGAGAATTTAGAAAGGTAAATCTTAAACTAAATCTTTTGATTTTGAATTGTGGTTAT
This sequence comes from Panax stipuleanatus, assembly GCA_020205555.1. NCBI lineage: Eukaryota > Viridiplantae > Streptophyta > Magnoliopsida > Apiales > Araliaceae > Panax > Panax stipuleanatus. The sequence goes on along the minus strand of CM035119.1, from coordinate 121,862,193 downwards.
TACATTTTATGAAGTTTATGAAAGGAGATAATGCTTATGCTTGTTTGTGATGAATTAAATTTTTATAAACAAAAATCAAACAAGAGAAATCAAGAAATCAAACTAAAGGAACGAAGAATAAAAAATCTGAAAATTTCAAAAAATTTAGTTTGCTACCTTGTTTTTATAAAATCTATAACTCTTTGTGTATAATGAGTTAGGAGATGAGCTTTATATCAAAAGAAAGCCTTGAAAGTAAGCTAAAAATAGAATCAAGAATCATCCAAAAATTCCTTGTGGATTGTTCGTGGTGAGCATTTGAATCAGACTGGGCGGGTGAAAAATTAGCTATGCGTGAGCGCAATAATCACTCAAAAATACCTTGTAGAGTGTTCAAAATATATGTTTGAAGCAGTTTGGGTCAAGTTGCCAAAATTATGCGGGGGCAATTTTTAATCCTGTTTTTGTAAAATCTATATCTTGAGATATAAAAGGAGTTAAGATGTGATCTTTATGTCCAAAATTATCTATGGAAGTTATCTAAATAGATTATCTTTACGACAGATTATGTTTCTATTTTTGTAAAATTTATATAAAATCGTGTATTTAGAATTTGAAGATGTTATAAAAAGTAGATATGGAAGTTATGAAGATGCAGAAAAATAATGAAGTTAAAATTCATTACAGATTCTGTTTTATGAATGATTTAGTAAAGTTGGCCATATTTTGTAACAATCTGACCTTGTTTGAAAAAGTGAAAATCTGTTTTGATTGAAGAAGGGGCTGGAACCAAGGCCTAGATGCGATTAAAATAGACTGTACAAGCTTTAATTTAACGTAAGAATGAACAAAAACGAATAAGTAACGAAGGAGATGCAATAAAAACAAAAATAAGGTTTTGTACAAAGAAAAATTGTGAAAACGAGTTTTATAACTCGGGTTGAAGTGAAATTTTGGGTCATGGTTGGTGTACTAGTTTACCGAAATATGAAGTATTGAATTGGACTAAGAAGTAAGTTAAAAGACTAATAAGATAAACTAGTACGATGTACATTTAGAATGATAAAGCTAAAGAGTTGTACGTATAACTAATTGATATGTCGATATTATTAACTATATAGGTCATGCAAAGTATGCAAAATATTAGCGTAGGTAGGATAAGCAAATCAGATAAGCTTTTTCAAAACTTCTTGTTATGTGTGAACTTGTTAATTGTTATGTGCAAGTTTTTACTGTATTATGTGAACTTCTTGCTAATTGGTTGAAATGTGCAGTATGTGTTATACTGTGATATAAATCTATTGAATTAAATTGATAATTGAAGTTGTTTGAGTTATGAAAAGTCACTATATTTGTGATACGAGATATATGATAAGCATGAAGCATGTAAAAGTTTTAAAGCCTGAAGCATGTATTACTATTGAATATGAATAAATGCAATGCATGAGAAACATGCAGCATGTATAAAATGCGGGACATGAAAAAGGTAATGTATGTTTGAAATACGAAATATGTGTTATGTGATAACTGTTAAACACCCTTGCTTTAAATTAACATTTTTAGCGAAGTCGAGAAACCCGAAGGTGCCAATAAAGACAAGAGAGGCAGGAAATTAGTCACGACGTTACATAAATTTAATTGTTTTCTTATTTGTATTACAACCTAAATTTGTAAGTTGTTAAATCATATAATTATGATAGATACTTGTTATATTACAAATCTTGAGTGATTATTTGAAGTAGAATGCATAAACAGGAAGTTAGCGTTTGTATTTTGAGTAATAAGTACTCATAATCATTGCAATAGAACAAATCATAATGTATATGATTTAGATATGAAAATGTAAAGATTTTGATTCGGGACTAAAAGAAAGTTGTAAAGCTTCGATCAATTGAGTTTTTATGAATAATATTGTTGTTGAATGTTATGGATAATAAGAAAGAAGGTGTATCGTCAACATCATACCCGTGGCCGTGGTTTAAGGAGCCCGGATTTGGGGACGTGACACTCAACCCTCACCCTCCAACTCAGTCGGACTCCTTCTTCCGCCTTCAACTCCAACTCATAGTACTCCGTCTTTCACCTCTAGCGATCTCTAAAAGTGTTTTGTGATTTTATATATGGAAAACATGAAATATAAAAATGCTCGGATGGCTAAGTAGAAAATAGAAAATAGATTGAAATCCACAATAGAACATTATACACTAGTAGGGCACCCATAGACCTAATCTTTTAGTTTGCGCAGAATCAAGTGCATGTGCCCCAAACCCAGGTTGAATTGTTATCATAACAAAAGGAGAATGAGCATAGGAGGGTGAGAGCTCAAATGAGAAGCGTTGGAGAATCATTGACAAGGCTACTTTCACTTCTAATAAGGCAAAGTTTTGTCAAATGAAAATTCTAGGACCCCCGCCAAATGGCCGGAAAAATGTAAATTGGTAATTCAAAATATTCTTTCGGTTTCAATTCAAAAACTTGGAGTTAAGTTGCCAAACATAACGCAAGTGAAAAGAAGTGAAAGAAGACTTCCAATTTTTTAATTACGCAGAATAATTATTGTAAGGGGCAACAAGAAACCAAGATAAATCCTTCACAATTTTAAAGTTTTTGTAGGGCATGCCTTTCTATAGCTGTAACTTTGGGTATTTTATTTTGGTATAAAAGCTTCTTCCTTTTTTTTCTTTTGTTTTCTTTTTTTCCCCTTTTTATATCATTTATGCCAATTGGGATGAGGATCCCACTATTACACATTCTACTCAATTTTTCCCAATTAATGTTTAGCAACAAAAATATTATATTTAGACATAGTAATATTCGTCATAAATAATTGTCTCTGGTGCCGACCTAAAAGCAACTTTTATGTCATTGTACGCGCATTGAGAAAATTGTGTAATTGAGGGGATTTTAATCAAAGAAAACCAAATTTAATTTGAAGAGAGAGAGAGATCCACCTCACCCCAACCCTCTGCACTTACTATTTTCTCCCATTCACTTCACTAGGTCGCTAGCACTAGTATATAGAATGCTGGTAGCATTTTCCTACAAATTAATCAAACACAATACAGTCAAAAACTTGGATTATATTACTTTATACTTTTCCTCCAATTATTTCACATGCATATATAGCGACATAAATATTGCGTTTAGCGGTGTTATCAACCATACGTTTGTTTGTGACGAAATTTTTTTGTAGCTAGTTCTTTGCGACAAAATTTTATTGAGTTTCTAAAACAAGGAGTCTAAATTGATTTGATGGATTGTGAACTTCTTATATATGTAGGAATCCATTTACATCAAATGATGGCTATGAGGGGTAGTCAGGGTTTAAAAAAGACAAGATCCTCTACAACACTACGTAGTAAAACAACTTAATTAACAATGCATTTTTTGTAATTCATCAACTGAAGCTTCATCAAGGACAAATTAGTAATTTTCCTACTGCAACTGTTTGTTACATTGTCAGGGAACTATGCAACACAGTGTTGCAGAAGGCCTTGTACTTTTTTTATATATAAAAAAAAAGAAAATAATTCTTAGTCGCATCTAGTGGCCATTTAAAGGTCCATATGCCGTATTTACTATGCATTCCGGCCTCTGCATTCTCTATTAATTGCCTAAATACAAACAGTTTTTTGCTCTCTATTAATTGCCATCTTGTCGGTTATGCATCATAATGCTCTATATATAAAACAGACTTGTTTAAAATTAAGTTACATGCATGTGTGTATATGCATGTCCTCATGTCTTATTTATGTGTTGTTATGCTGCATTTGCGCTGAATTGACTAGATTTAGGTTTGCTAATGTCAAATTCGTTTTCCTACTATTTTTCAAAGTGTAAATGGTGTGCTTGTTTGAAGTCATGCGACTTGTATGCTTTTTACTGTTGAGAAGAAAAAAGTTGAATGGGTAGTCATTATATTTTTTTGAATAAAGTACGTTTCGAAGCAATAGATCAAATGACTCGAGAAGAGTATGTCAGTAATAGTTCACGGTGTTTGAATTTTGTAGATTTCACATGCCACATTTGTTGAAAAGAAAGATACAGTAAGAATTCTTCATCAGCTATGGAAAGATGATTACTTGCATACGGAGGTAATTTATACCGTCTGTTCTTTTGTGTTTTCTCCTATGTTGCTGAACTTGCGGATATAAGAATTTTTTTGTTGTTGCATATAAATAAAAGAATAAAGATTACTTTTCTGCAATAATTTCACATAATTGCAAGAATCAAATTGTTCAAAAAGAATATTGATGCTAAAAATGCAGTCATTTGAGGAACTTGTTTCTTCTTTAAACCTTTTATTGTTTATTCGAATGAGTTTATTACCCTATTGGCTTAATTGCTTAGTAGCGTAGAAATTGGAGAGAGAGATAACTTATTAGTATGTTGTCTACCTTATGCTTACCTCTCAATTTTATGACACTCAAAATGGTTGAAATTTTGTTTTAGCAACATATATTTATAAGAGATAGTCAGCAGTGTTCTACTTTGTGCATACAAGAAGTACAAAATGTAGACGAGTACCACATTGCATCCACAAAGTACCTCTTTTTTTTTTCTTCAGCAACTTCTAAGCTCCCGCAGACCCTAGTTTAAAGGTGTTTACTTTGCAGCTCATAGCCCATCTACTAATCAATTGATGATCACAGATTTATGTTTGCTTAGTTGCAGTATGATGGTCATAAGCCTGCATTCCATATTTATGATACTTTATCATTCATGTTGCAGGTTATGGAAAAGCCAAATAACAAAAAAGATTAGTTCTTGTTGTGGAAAGTAAAAAATCGTGCACTTTGGGAACATATTCTAGATGACATGTACCATGTTGCCTTAAATTTGCGACTATGAATTGCTTACAAACTTGAACAAGAAAAAGGAGCTTAGTAAAATATGCAAAATTATTCTTTTTCTTCTTAATTTTTTATTAAACTGATTCCCATATGTGATCTTTGTAGCCTAAATTATTGCTTTTTAAAAACAAATTGTGTTTTCACTTATGTTGGTGGTCATGCTTGGGATTGGAACTGTGATCTTCCTCAGTTTTTCATTCCATTTGTAAATTATTTGGCTCACTCATGGCATTTTACTTGTACTAACCTTTGTCCACTTTTGATGTCTTCTTTGCAGGCTTAGCCAATCTTTCTATTACAGGTTAGATTTTGTTTCACAAACTCAGTATGGAAAAGGTTTTTAATTCGTCTTATCATGCATTTATTTTCATTGAATTATTCAATAAACTAAGATAGATTATGTATTGTTATGTGCTCTAGAAATTCATACAAATATAGCATATGTTTTTGTGGTGTGGATCAACCTCTCTCCTTCATCCTGCTATTTCATACATAACTCTGTTAGCCTCATCATAACTTTGGTGTAGCATCTAGAGAAATTACCTCATTACCTATTTCTTTTGTTTTCCTCCCCTTAAATTTTACTACCTGATTAACTATCTTCCTATTTTTTCATGTTTAATATTTTGCACTTTATGTAACTGCAGCTAGAAAAAGTAACTGTGCAGCCAACTCCAGTTTCATGGTGAGTTCTCTGTACTAGTTTAGGATCATTGTCTGTTGCCAAAAGAGGTTTTCATTTTCTTTTCTTTTTTTAATTTAAGTTCGCCAATTTCATCTTTTCTTATTCCTCGTCTTATTGAAATTGAATTTTGGTGTTTCTTTTGCAGCATGAAGTTTACACGCCCAACCTTGATTTTGTTGAAGAAAATGATGATGAAGTGAATCTAACATGACACACTTTATTCCTTTTAGTTCATTGTTATTTTTTAAGTTTTCTTATGTTAGTTAATAAATTTTGTAGGTACTATGGTCCTTGGGAGACCAAGATACAATAACAAATTTTGCAGTTATTGTGACTCGAGTATTATCTATTTATATGTGAAGTATTGATTTTATTAGCTCTTTATGCATTAACTTATTAATTAGTTTGAAAAAAGTATGACAATATTTATATTTACTTGAAAAATAAATTTAATATTTCTTATAGAGATTAATAATAATAATAATAAATATGAAATCACTGATTTGAAAATCAATTATAATTTTCAATGAATTTTGATTATTTAGCAATTAATTTTTTATTTACAAATTTATAATTTGTGAAGGAATTTTTCTCACACAAATTTGAAGAAAGATTCTAAATTTATAATTAGTAAAGGAAAATATTCTCTCGTTAAATAAATTTATTCTTCACAATATATTATTTGTGAGGGAATAAAGTTATTCACTAATTTCAAATAGTCTTTCTTAAAATAATATTCATGAAGGAAACCATTCTTTCACTAAATAACAATATTCAATTACCAAATATAATTTGTGAATAAAAAGTTATTCACAATATATCCTTCACAAAAAACATATAGTTATTACTTAGCGAATGATACCATATTGCGAGGAGGTCTTATGCGAGCAATCGTGTGAAAAAAATATTTCTTCGCAATAAATTTTTTGTGAGTGATATATTATGTCTTATGAAGGATTTGTCCTTCACTAGAAGTCATTTTTGGTGTAGTGATGGATCTTGTATTATGGTGGATGCTTAGAATAAAAATAAATATATATTTTTTAAATTAAAGAAAAATATAATTTAGATGTAAGAGGAATATAAAGTAAATTGATTTCTTAAATGTATGTTCACTATACACAGTTTGTCTTCATAGAAAATATAATTTGAATACAATCTACTGCGATACATATGACTATAGATGCAACATAAAATTAACTTATATACTATAGATTACACTTTTATATTTTGAATATAAAGTTAGTTATATTTTTATTTTTTTTAGTACTAGGATTAGTTGGACATATATTTTGAAAAGTTTAAATACACATACATCTTTTTCTTTATGGTCATTAAACACTTGCATAGTTATATCTCAAATATTATTTCCAATTAATTTTTTAATTGCTTCATGGAATTATTCTTTAAATTGCTACAATAAAATACCTAAAAATAACCAAAATCTTAAATCTCCCTAAAAATTGAGCATATCCAAATTAATGAAAAACTTGAGTATTTACAAGAAACTAACTTATTATTAATATTTAATATTAATAGTTAGTTTATTGATGTATTAGTTAATGCTAATATTTAACATTAAAAGTAGCAAAAATAGTAATAAAATTTTAATATTAAATATTAGTAATTGAGTATTTACAATAAACTAACTTATTATTAATATTTAATTAACTAACTTATTATTAATATTTAACAAACTAACTAGTTCTATTCATTGAAGATGTATATTAAAAAAAAGCATAGTAAGAACATTCACAACAGTTTTTTCAATAAACTTTTTATCCCTACATTTGAAGAATATATCAATAAATCAGTATCCAACAGTTTCCAGCTTATCCTTATATAATTCTCTATTTTAATCCTTATATATGATTTGACTCCTCAGGATGAGGGAATCAAAAGAGCGTTCCCTATTTATGTAAAATGACACTTCACACCTTATTTATTGCGATTTTATGTTGGTTAAAGGATCTTATCTCACTTGATTGCTGATTTGGGTATGCCTATCAAATTCACTCATTTTTATTTTTTAAACAGAGGATTTAATTAGTAAAGAAAGAGAATTATAAAAAATTAAAAATCAGTTAAATTTTGATTTTGATCATTTTTGTAAAAAATATTACTACTAATTATAAATTTTATTATTTTATAATTAAAATAATGCTGTTTTAGTTCTCATAAATACATAATGATCGTTGCACTTTTTGATTTCTAGCCATATCAAATTTTAAATTAAAATAACTGCAATTTTTAATTTCAAACAACAATTACTTTTAAATAAAAAATAGTTACAACGGTTAAAACATGATTTGACTGTTGAAACTTTCAAATTTTAACTTTTAAATTTTAAATTTCAAAATTTAATATTTAAGGAATCAATATAAGGAACCTGTTGGGTACATAGTGAAAAAATTGAATCCCTATCCTACAGAATGACCCAATAGCACTGTAGAATAGGGATAGAGATAAGAAAACTGTTATGAATGCTCTAAGTACTCTCTCCTTTATTTTTCCTCGGTTTAATTTCAAGACTTTCATAACTGCTTATGGGCAATGATCAGGCCAGACCATATTTCTGTCTTAAAAAAGCAGTTTTTCCAACCTTCCAGGTTGGTCCTGATCGGTTCAGGCCTTGATTAGACCGAACTTTGACCAGACCAGACCCAGGCCAGGCGCATGTTGCGGGCCTTTTGTGCACTCCTAGATGTTGATATTATGCCTACAATTATTCGATTAGTTTATATTATTATCATATAATTTCCCGCCTACTTTAGTGGATCACTAATAATTTAGGCATCTATTACTATATATAAAAAGGTGAATAGAGATTTATCCAAATTAACTGAGTCATTTAGGATGGTCAAATTAATCTCAAGTTAGTCTCAAGTTTAGTTGGTTGAGTTCATCACCTCTACTGATAGAATATATGTGATCCCCGTTATTCCTGTTGGTTATTGGCCCAAACTGGTTGCGCCCATAGAGAGGTCGACCCGGTGGATATTTATATGTTTCATTGTCTAGATACAATGAATATGTGAATAATCCTCTCTATTTATATCTTTGGAGTTATATATATATATATATATATATATATATATATATTAACTAGGGAAGTTATGTATATATTAACTATTATTTAATATATAAGTTGCTCTTCCTCTATTTAGTATATAAAAAAAAGAGAGGATTGATTATTCTGGGAAGAACACAAAAAGGCAAATAAGGAAAAGTCTTATAAGCCATTAGAAGTCACTTGTGAAAGCTTGAAAGCTTTATAGCTACTCGGAATGTGGAGTATATATTTGGTACTTGTACTAATGTAGTCCAAATTAATTGCCACTGAGAGCTTTGTTCGTTGAGTTTGTGATTCTAGATATTCGTTGTAGTGGGCATACGCTTCAAGAGATAAGTAAAAAATTAAAGTTTTTCAATTCATATCCATTGCATGTATTCTATATATATATATATTATTACATTGGTATCAGAGCTATCTTGTGCTAGAATTCATGTTATACATGATGTCCATGATGTCATGCATGTGTTTTATGTTTTTGCTAAAAAAAAGAGAGCTTAAATAGCATGATTATTGTAAGACCCCGAATTTTATGAAATAAAAGTATTCAATTTTCTTATAATTATTATTCTATTCAGTAAATGGTTAAATTGATAAAAGATTAAAGTTAAGGGTGATATGTGCAAATTTTACTAAGTAAGCAAATTGTCATAAAATATTCGATATGTCGGAGAATATTCGTTTTGTCGAGGAATATTCCTTCTGTCGAAAAATATTATATTCGGTAAAGTACGACGGCGGCGCCGAAATAACCAATAATTGGTGGGCCCCACAACGGAATGAATGTCGGATATAGAAAGCGACAGAAGTAATTTTTTTTATAAAAATAACGGTAAAACTATTATCGTTACACTGTTGAAATGCCCGGTGATAAAAATACAGTAATACGCGTTGTTACACAGTAGCTCACGGTATTGCATAGTATTTTGAATTATTGGTTCTTACGTAAGAAGTCACTCATTCAATAATTGTTACAGTAATTACTGTTTAATATTTTATATTATTGATTCGGTAATTGTCACAATAACCGCTGCACAGTATTTCACATTATTAAATTAATAATTCATATTATTTGAATAATATTATTAGATAGCATTATTGACAATGTCTAGAAAGTTCTGTCGAGGAAAGAGGTTAGGTTATATAATTGCGCGCCAATGAGGAGGAATCCTTATCAGAAAGCCCCTTCTTTCCTGGAAACGACCTGGTTGTCAATATTAAAATTCTATAATATTAATTATGAATAATAATTGATAAATAAGATTAAAAAAAATTATTGATAAATCTGATAAGTAAAAATTTGTCCAACTTTGATATAAATGAAGAAAATTTTGGAATGAGACATTTGTTGAAAGTTGACATTTTATCTTTTTCGATATATAATTCATTCAAATATATTATTATAATATTATATTATAATAGTATAATGTGATAATATAATAGTAAAATTTTATAATTTGAATGGTAACATTATTATAATAAATTTATGGTATAAAATAAAATGAGGTGGAAGAGATAAAATGGAATTAGAAATTCTTTTTAATAATTATAAATATTTTAATATATATATAAAAATGTGAGAAAATTTGGTGGAAGAATGGTCCTTTTAGGTGTGTTGAAGGTTTTCAAATGTGGTGCTTGAAAATCATCCGCATGAAGTTTAGTCAGTTTTGGTGTTCTGACATTTTACTATAAATAGGCTGCTTAGTTAATAAATGAAAAACACACCAGAATCAGAAAATTTTCTCTCTATAATATTGAAGTGTATTTCTTGTGAGTATAAGGATAGTTTGAGTGTGGATAACAGTGCAAGATTTTCTCAACATAATATCTGATATTCCAGCCAGATCTAGTATTCTACTAAGGTAAATGATATTATTTTTCTCGTAAAGGATGTTGTTTCCATTCAATATTCGTAAGGAATATTATTTTCTTCCATACTCTATAGTATGTAAGTAATAATATTTCATTTCAGATTCCTAAATTTAAACATACTATGGTAAGTATTACTTCTATAATTTCTGAAATGATTAAAAATTCCTTGAGTTTTGCACTTCATCTAATATCATTTCACCGGAATATTGGTCTGAACTTTATTATGAAAGTTTACCTTTTCATGTCGGGGTACTATTTATTCGAGTACTATTCACAAATTACTATTCATGAGTTACTATTCACGAGTTACTATTCATTTGAGTACTAATCACGAGTTACTATTTATGAGTTAATATTCACAAGTTATTATTCATGAGTTACTATTCACGAGTTACTATTCATGGGGTACTATTCACGATAAAAATTGGTTTATTTTTCTGTCTAAATTATCTTGGATTTATAAATCTTATTCTTGAAATTGGATCCATGTTTTTATCTTCATGTTGATAATTTGGATATTCTTGAACTCTGGATAAATTGAATTATAAATCTCTAATATTTGTCCTTTATCTCACTGGATTCATTCTTTATATCATTGTCATTATTCTCAGTCTTAAATTGTGTTGCAAGTTATCTTTGGCCCGTAGTGCAAAGATGAACAGTTGATTGATGTTACAAGGATGAAATATTGTTGGTGGACTTTTAACATGGAGAGTATAATAGACATTATGTTCTACTTGACTCTTCTAATGGATTACTTGTTCCGCTGCAGTTGTTGATCTAAAACTTGTTGTCTATTGTATTCTATCAGATTTTTTCCTGTTGAGGGCTAAGGTTCTAAAGATCTGATTCATTACGGATGAAGGCTATTGATAATTTAATTATCTTTAGTCATAATATTCTTTACTGGTTATTTGTGCTCACCCTTTTGCTTCACAATTCCTTTCAGGTAATAAAAGTGTAGCTGGGTCGAGCGGGGATAACAAAGGAATAGAGTGATGGTCGGTGACCGTTGAAGTTTCTCAATACATTATAAAACAGCATGACAATATATAATTGTATTGAGAACTTTAAATGTGTGTGTTGTATTTTATACGTCATTTAACAGTTGATTTTGGTGACCCTAATTAGGTGAGGTGAACCCGACTTTGGAAGGGTTTGTTGCCACTATCATACAAGTTGTCTAACCATATACAACTTCATGTTATTATAAGACATGGTTGTGCGCATCCACTTGCTGATTATATCTATAAGCACTACCTATATAATCTTGGAGTATGGTTGGAATAAAATCCTCAGTTTAAGAAAATTGAGATAATCATATTGCAAGAGAATACCCACCATTGGAATGAACAAGATAGTAATCTTCTCGATCTTCTTTGGGGTCTATTGGGTCAACCAAGGTTAATTCTCAAGTCCTATAATATCTATTATAACTTAGAAGCATGGCCTCCCATGTATGAAGGTTTCCTTGAGCATTTTTCAAAGATTTTAATTCCTAAAACAGTTATTGACTGTACTTTTATGTAACGTATCATTGATAAGGAGAGTGAGTATTGTTATTCACAGTTTATGTGTGGTCGTATTGTGCACGACAATTAGATATAAAAGATTTGTATTTGAATTCTGTACCATGTATTTCTGGCAACTCAGAATAGGTGGGTTGTGTATTAGACCTATTTTGGGAGCTTCACAATTATGGTAGAACATGTTAGAGATATTATTTGAGCATGAAATATTAGTATGTTCTAGCTTATATGATGGTTATATAGTCTGCAAAATTTCATGCTAATTGGATTTGTATTTTTGGAGATATTTCAAACCCTAGTTGGTTGTGGAGGTTTTTTTTAAATCCAAAATTGTTTTTCCTCAAAGTTCATATCAAATTTTTGATATCATGGTTGCTTAGATTTTTTCGATACGATTTTGTGGATATATTATTTGTATTTTTCGGACTTAAAATAAATTAGTTATGCTCGTTTTAAAAAATGATATCAAATTGTAATTTTCCACCTAAAAACCCTAGCTGGAGGTTGAGACGATGATGTGGCAGACACGTCAGTGCCACATGGCGTCTCCCGAGTGGCTTAGTGTCTTGACACATGGCAGTTGACCAAGCCATGTCAGCGACACGTGACAGTTGACAGAGTCACAAGGTGACACATCAACTGCCACGTGGCCTAATTCCATGGTGCCACGTGTCACAGTCAACAGTTAGCGTCTACCACGTGGCCTAGTCAGTGGCTTCCACGTCAGCGTCACGTGGAGAATTCTGATTGGACAATGTCCTAACACGTGTAAGTTGACCAACCAATCAGAGGTTGCCATGTCAGCAGAGCTTGCTATATCAGCAGCCTACGTGGATCTAGTTGTCGTGCCATGCGTGCTTCTGGCAGGCGAGCCCACGCACAGCAGTGGCTCATGCAGCCCACGCGCCGCTTTCCTGATTTTTCTCGGCGATGAAATTTTGACGGTAATTTAATTTATTTTTTATTTCTGTATGTATGGTATATTAAAATTAATTTTTGGATATACCTGAAATTTTCAGAAATTGAAATAGCAGTTAAGAATTGCTTAAAAATTGTTTTTAAAAAACTGGGAAGTTGGTTTTTCGTCCAAATTTTTTTCAGAGATACCAGAAACATATTTTCTCATCTAGCCACTAAGGGTGTTGAAAAATGATTATTTTTAGTGGCCAAAACTAATTTTCTTCTCAAATTATGCGTGGTTAATTTATTATTATAAATTGTGTATTATTTGGAAAAATTCCAAAAAAAATTCAGATTGTTAATAACATTTTATTAGACTGTTAAAATTTGTGGTAGCTATACTATGTGTTTGTCATGGTGCTGCATATTATTTAGAATAAAATGAGTAATTATGAAAGCAAAATTTATTTTTTATAACTTGTATATTATTCAAAAAAAATATCAGAATATTATTTATGAATAAATGATATGTTGTTTGGCATATTATTGTATATCATGTGGTATAATATCATGTTTTATTTAATCCTTTTTAAATATTTAGAATATTTAATATGCAATAGATTGTATGCATATAAAGGATTATTTAGAATGCCATGAATACTTATATATGCTTGAATTTAGTGGGAGGAATTTAAGAAATTTTAAATTCTATGCATATCTTTGCGCTAAATAAAGTATAATAAAATAATTAATTATACACACAAACTGTGATTCCCAAGCTTAGCAAAGTTTCCCTTTTGTGTTTATATTAGAATATTTTAGTAAGTTTATGTTATGTGATAAAGATAAGTTAATACTGTGGTGAACACTTAAAATTTTCTAATAATTAAGGTTCTCTCGATTATTTAGATGGCTAGGTTGCACCTCTTGACAATCAAATTCGACAATTATAAGAAGATAGTTGAACACACCATTAGACAACATCTTCAGGTGATGACGAATATGATTGGGGACTTAGGAGATGTTGGTAACCATTTGACATATGAACAAAAAGTTTGGACAGTGATACGCTCACTTCCCAACAATTGTGAGCATCTTAGAGTTAACATAGTTGAAAATGAGAATATCAAATCTTTTAAAGATATTTGTCATCACCTTGAGCGCTTAGAGGCTGAGTATGTAAAGGCTAAGAAAATAGAGATTATCAATGCTAATGCATTTCAAATTACAGAATGAATTGAGCAGAAAGAGGTACTTGCTTATCAAGTTAAGTGTCTAGTTAATTCTAGTACCTTTGTGGCTCAATCTCTCCATATGTGGATTATAGATTCCATAGCAAAAGATCACATAGCTAGATATCGTGATGGGCTCGTAGAGTACCGTTGCATTCCGGCTGGCAGAAAAGTATTCATGGGGAATGACTCTAGAAGGTGCTAGGAATAGGCACTTACAAACTAGAGATGTGAAGATGTTCTGCATTAATTCTGCATGATGTACTTTATGAGTCGGATGTCTGACAAAATTTATTTTATGTTCTTGCTAGTTTAAGACATGGGTTTTCTGTGGTTTTTTAGAAAAAACAAGTTATTATCTCTCATAGGACAAGTGTTTGTGGATATGGTTTTATTAATAATGGTTTAATGGTTTTGGATATTATTAATTCTATTTATAATAATGATTTAAATTCTTATCTTACTTCTGTTGAGAGTGTACATAGTAGTTCAATTAATTGGCATGCTAGATTAGGTCATATTGGACAAGACAGGATGACCAGGTTAGCTCGAGAAGGACTTTTAAGCCTACTCGCTAAGGTCAATTTGCCCATTTGTGAACACTGCTTAGCAAGTAAGTTTACTAGAAAACTATTTGGTAAAGCCACAAGGACAAATACACCATTGTAGCTTATTCATTTGGATATATGTGGCCCAATGAATATGAAGGATAGACGTGGTCATGCTTATTTTCTCACTATGATAGATGATTTCACGCGCTTTGGACACGCATTATTAATCTCACACAAGTCAGAAGCACTTGATTGCTTTAGACGTTATTTGATTGAGGTTGAGAATCAATTGGAGAAAAATGTTAAAGCACTCTGAACTAACCAAGGTCGCGAGTATCTATCCGATCAGTTTAAGGAACTATATGAGGAAAAAGAAATCACAGACAACTGACAATTCCTGGTACTCCGCAACAAAATGGTGTGGCAGAAAGAAGAAATCGGACACTACTTGATATGATAATATCTATGATGGTGCAAACTAATTTGCCTATCTTCTTTTGGGAAGATGCATTGTTAACTGTGTCACGTATACTTAATCAAGTACCTTCAAAATCAGTACAGTCCACCCCATATGAATTGTGGACCGGCAGAAAGCCTAACTTAGGCAATTTGCAACCATGGGGTTCAGCGACTTACGTTCACAACACTTCTCATAAATATTGGAAGTTGGGCACAAGGGTAAGAAGTGTATCTTTATAAGGTATTCTAAACACTCTAAAGGCCACGTGTTCATTGGTGAGCAGCTTGATCTGAAATTGAGTCACGAGATGCAGAATTTCTAGAAATAGATTTTTCGAGTAGAGGTGATGTTAACAAGGATACATACTTTTATGAAATGGAGGAAGAAAATGGCGCACCTAATCAGATGGTTGAGAGTAAGGAATCCAATCCTTTGGCTCCTATAGAAAGTGGGAGTGACATTCTTTCAAGTACTATTCCGTCAAATGAAGAGTCACTTGTTATTCAATTATGAAGAAGTCAAAGAAGCAATATTCCACGTCGTCTCTTTGAGATTGAGAGAAATGTTTTTATGGCTGATACGCAAGATCACGATGAATCTCGATCTTATCGAGAAGTTATGCCATCTGCATCAAGTGAGAAGTGAAAAAATGCAATGGATGAGCAAATGGAATCTATGAGAACTAATCAAGTCTGGGACTTGGTTGATCTTCCAACTAGGCGAAAAGTTGTTGGGAACAAATGGGTTCTCAAAGTTAAACGCAACGCGGATGGTTTCATCGAAAGATATAAAGCTCGCCTTATAGCCAAGGGTTACACTCAGCAAAAAGGGATTGATTATGAGGAGATTTTCTCACCTGTTGTAAGATTTACCTCGATCCGTCTCTTATTAGCTATGGTTGCATATTTGGATCTAGAACTATACCCAATTGACGTAAAGATGGTAATGGAGAATTTGCCGAAGAAATATACATAGAACAAGCAGAAGGTTATATTGAAAAAGATTTTGAGCGTAAATTTTGGAAGCTCAAACGTTCTATTTATGGCTTAAAACAAGCATCTAGACAATGGTATCTTCGGTTTCATCTATCAGTCATTGATGATGGGTTTACGATGATCGAAGAGGACCATTACGTATATCTCAAAAGATCTAATGAAAAGTTTTTTATTCTATCAATATATGTTGATGACATTCTACTTGTTGGGAATGATAAGGAGATGATAGTCGCCACTAAAAGTTGGTTTCCCTCTAACTTTGAAATGAAGGACATAGGAGAAGCAACATATGTTCTTGGAGTAAATATCTTCAGAGATCGATCAAGAAAGCTATTTGGTTTGTCCCAAGAGACTTACCTTAAGAAGGTTCTTGAATTATTCCAGATAAGCAACTGTAAACCCATTGACACTCCTATTGCAAAAGGTGATGTTATTGGCCCTCAGCATTGTCCTACCTCTCCTGAAAAAATTGAGAAAATATCCTATATTCCATACGCTACAGTTATTGAAAAGTTAATGTATGCAGTTCAGTGCACACGACCAGACATAGCATTTTGCAGTTCATGTTCTTGGTCGATATCAGTCAAACATTGGAATTGCTCATTGGAAAGAAATTAAGAGGATCCTGTGATACTTGAGAGGTACATTAGATTACATGTTATGTTATGGAGGATCTAATCTTCAAATAGTTGGATACTCCGATGCTAGTTATGGAGGTGATCGTGGTAATTAGAGATCTACAGGATATGCATTTTTGCTAAATGGAGGTGTCATCACCTGGATAAGCAAGAAACAAACTTGTGTGACTTCATCCACGATGGAGTCAGAGTTTGTAGCATGCACATCAGTCGTCTAAGAAATCTTATGGCTAAGAAGGATCCCAAGTATCACGGCAGGACAAAGCATATTGATTTGAAAACGTGCTTTATTCGAGAGAACGTAGAAAATAATGAAGTGGTACTGAAGTACTTGCCCACCGATCAGATGATTGTTGATCCCCTAACAAAACCGATTCCTAGAGATGCATTTTGTAACGAACGAGATTTTTGTATTTGATTTTAAATATTTATGGAATTAAATAAATATTTTAGTTGATTTATTTATTGAGTTAAATAAATATTTGATGGAATTATTGTGCATTAATTTAATTAAGTGTTATATGTTAATTAAATTAATGTGGAATAATTTTATAGTTTGAAGTTTTAATTTAATTGGGATAATTAAATTAAATGAGTTGTTAAATAATTATAATGTTGTCCCAATTTAATTTAATAATTAAATTGGAGATTTAATGATTTGTTAAAAAAATTATAATTTATAATGGGAATTATAATTATGTGGAAATTTAATTTAATATGTAATATTAACTTTAGGTTAATTAAATTTAAGTATTAGAATTTAATTTGTTAGTAGTGTGATACTTGAACTATATTATATAAGTAATATAAAAATAAATTAAAAGAGGGTTTAAAAGTGTTTTCCTAAACAAGGCCTTATGACTTTTGAATTTTAAAATTGATAAAAATTTATTTCCTAATTGTGTAACTGATGGATTAATAATACGTATTATGTCTTTTATCAGTTTTATTTTCTTTACGTGTTATAAACTTGGCCTAACCTATTTGCAAAGAATACAGAGAAGAAGAGAGAGCTCTAGAGAGAGTTTGAGAGAGAAATTGAGAGAAGGAATTCTGTAAGAACAAGAAGGAGTAGCAATCAAAGTCTTGTAAAACAAGAAAGCAAAGGTAGAATTCTTAGTTTTAAATTTTTGTTTTTGTTTTCTATAAACTTCTCTATAATTGAGTTTTATGGATGATTGTAGAAAATATGATTTTGTATGTGTTAGTGGATGTTTATAACATGTTTTATATCATTCATTCATGATTTAGAATAATCAAATGCATGGAAATATGTTTAAAAGGAAAAAATTGAGTTTACAGTGAAAATATATGACTGTGGCTATTTGGAGTCTAAAATTGATATTTGATTGGGTATTAATCTGTAAATTAAGAGTTGTTTATGTTGATATATTCAAATACGAAAACAATGGGTGTTTAATGGATTGATTTGATTGAGAAACGAGTTCATGGTAGTTGATTTCATTGAGGATGTCTAAAAATAGAGTCTTTGCAAGAACATTGAATTTAAGGGTTTAAATTTAATTGTTGTGTTGTTTGGTTGGTTATAATCATGTTATACATACTTAGTAGTGATTCTAGGAAGTCTATATAGTTTAGGTATGCGTAATTTGTTGTTTGAGCAAAGTTTATGGGTTTGTATGGCTTTGTCTGTGTTCTTCGCGAGTTGTCTCTGCGTGCTGCTATGCCGAGGCGCCGCATCGCCTATTTTATGAGTAAACAGAGTGCTGCAGCGCTCTGGCAGTGTCTGTCGCCATGTCATGGCGCTGCAGAGCCTGTTCTGTGACTAAACATAGCGCCGCAGTGCCAAACCTGAGTCGCAGCGCCTAATTATAGACATAAGTGTTGAGCCGCAGCTTCTTGGTAGCGCCGCAATGCCAGCTTCCAGTTCAATATGGGGCGCTGCAGCCCAAAAAATTGTTATTTAAATGTATAATTTATGTGGATGTTAATCTAATTTTATTTAATGATCATGAAAGTGTATTTATCATATAATGACATGCTAAAACAGGTTATTAACATATAAGTGATTATTTCAAGTGAGTTATTAAAAAGTTAAATATGAACTTAAACTCGTTGTCCGTAAGGTGTGGTAACATGTTTAAGAGTTAAGATTTGTTTGTGTGGTTAACATAATCAGATTTAGAGTTATAAATTATGAGGTTAAGTTAAAGAGAAATGAGCCAATGATGTTGGTTGTATTTTAATTAATTGGTGTTGTGATACTAAAATGTAGGGTTAATTGGGGAACGTGAGTAGTGACTATTTAATCTACGCACGAGGCAAATTCCTATCACTATCTTGTTATCTTACGCAAGCTTTGTACCCTAACTTGATTACGATTACGCATGTTTCTTAACTAACGTTTCTTTTCCTCAAAGCTTAAATTATTCAAGCTCGTTGTTTCTAATAAAAGTTCCTAATTCTTTGAAAGTAATACCTTGAGTGCACAATGTATGTTCTATTGTATACTGTTGTTGTTCAATCTTTGATCATAAATATCATTGTTTAATTCTCTAATGTTGTATAAAACTCTTATATGGCTAGTGAACCTTATTGATTCAACTAGTCAATAGTTGATGAAGCATTCTAAAATTCTAGAACTGTTTTAGAAGTTAATCCAAACCAAACTTCCTTTGGTGCGGACTCGAATGTCAAAACTGAGATTAACAACCCTATTATAGGGGATTATTTATGCGTTAGCGTTAAGATATTTGTGCACAATATATGGTACAAATGGTTGATCTCCCTGAGTACGAGAAGTAAGGTCAATATAGTCTTATGACTGTTAAAGATTTAAAGTAGAAATACTTGACAACCTAGGACATAGTTCATGGTCTTATGACCCTCAAGTGTACTTTTGAACTTGTATTTTGTTCTTGATTCAAAAGTTGAATTCCTATTGAGTTTTCTGTTTTTTAATTATCATTGATAGAAAAGTTTTAATTATTCAGTTGAGATTATTCGTTATATATTGTCATTGTTCATGATTATTCCAGTGAGATTTGTTTTGCTCACTCTTGCATATAATAATATTGCAGCTAAAGTTGATAAAGTTGATGGGCCGTCCACAAGTAAGGTTAAGGGTAAAATGAACAAGTGTTGAAGACTTGTTTATGTTATTTGATTCAATTTATGTAATGAGATTGTCTTATCTATTTTTCGCTTTTATGGTTTTAAGGTTAGATTACCTGGATTGTTTGAGATGTTGTAACCCTTGAATAGGGAAGATTTTCATTTAAGATTAATAAAGTTTATGTTTTAATATTATTCTTTATTGTGGGTAGTTAGATGCATTATGTTGGACAGTGAACACCAAATCTTGTGGAAATAAAGTACCCGAATTTGGGGGTGTCACACATTTCATAGACGTGTTCGCTATTTAGGACTTCGTAGGGTTTAATGTACTTATGACATTTTAATGTATCACTTATTATTTGGCTTATATTAGAATTTCATATCATTGCATATTATATTGAAATTATTTATCATTTAATGCAAAAGACTTGATATTTTCCACATTGTCTTTATTGGCATATGATAAATTGAGTTCACACAGTTAGTAACAATAACTACATATTATATATGTATTTTAGAATTATATGTCTAACAGGTTGATTGGCTCTCTCACATGAGCAATCACCTTTGGCGCTTTGGATAGCGAGCAATTGAAGTTTTAGATTACAATCAATTGGCGCTAAAAAGCGAGCAAAGATAAGATATTTCATTTAATTTCATTTTGAACAGCAAGCTATTGACACTTCAGATGACGATCAACCGGTGCTTAGTAGCGAGAAAAATGATATTTTTAATATATCGCCTTTGTAACGCCCCCAAAATAGGTCCACACAACCCATTCTGAGTCATCAAATACATACTACATAATTTCAAATACAAATTTTCCTATTTACAACTATTAAACTGTCGTACAAAATATGACATCACATAAACTGTGAGTTTCAATACAAATATTGAACCATATCTGATACGACAATATCCACACTCAAATTAAGTCCTCAACAGTGAAAAATCTGATAGAATATAATAGACAACAAATTTTAGATCAACAACTGCAGCGGAAATAACAATCCATTATAAGAGTCAAGTAGAACATGATATCTACTATCTTCTATGATTTAAAAGTCCATCATCAATATTTTATCCCTATAACATCAATCAACAGTTTCTGTTTATAACAATGCAAATCAACAATTATCTTTGTACTACGAGCCAAAGATATTCATTTGTATAACCAGTGGTCATAATCATGTCAACAACAGTTCATCTTTGCACTACGGGCCAAAGAGAACTTTCACCACAAGTCTTTGCCTGTAACATTAAAGGTCATGATTATACCAATACACAATTCCTGGTCATAATCATATCAATCAACAGTTCATCTTTGCACTACGGGCCAAAGATAACTTTTCACCATAATTTAAGCATGAGGATGATGACAATGATATAAAGGATGAATAAAAGTGAGATCAAAGATAAATATTAGAGATTTGTAATTTAATTTATACAGAGTTCAAGAATGTCCAATTTGTCAACATGATAACTAATTGTGGGGTAAAATTCAAGAATGATATTTAATATTTATATTTCAAAGATAATTTGGAGAAGAAAATAAAACTAAATTCCTTCGTGACTAGTACTCTTACGTGAATAGTACTCTGGCGTGAATAGTACTTTGTCATGAATAGTACTCCGGCGTGAATAGTACCCGGCATGATTAGATTAAATTTAATAAGAAAGCTCATGGTGAATAAAATATTCAAGTGAAATTATATTAGATGAAGCGCAAACCTCAAGAAATTTTTAATCATTTCAGGAATTATAGAAGCAATACTTACCATAGTAAGTTTAGATTTAAGAATATGAAATGAAATATATCACTTACATAATATAGAGTATGAAAGAAAATGATATCCCTTACGAGTATTGAAAGAAAATAATATCATTTACCTTAGTAGGAGACTAGATCTGATTTGTATAAAAGAGCTTATCTTGAGAAAATCTTGCACTATAAGCTACACTCAAAGTATATTTATACTCAAAAGAAATACGCACAATATTATAGAAGAAGAATTTCTGATATTGTGATAGTGTGTTTTTCATCGTCTGAAGATGTATCCTTTTATAGGCGAAGTTGGGAGACATATTTCCTTAATTTACGGATCTTATGCCCAGGATTTCAATTCCTTTAGCACCACGGTTTAGAAAGTTTTTAAAATTTTGGCCCATGGGAGAAAAATAAGTCACAAGCTCACAGAAGAAAACTAGTTACCAGCATGTAAGGGAAATTAAGCAAAAGCACATGTTTTTGAAAAAAAATCCATTGAGGGGGGGCCACTTATCAATATGCCAAAGTTTTAAAGAAATAGAAAATGTGTTCTTTTGAAATCATATAGTAAATGAGGGGCCACCCACACCACTTGGAATTTTTTTTGTCCAATAAGGGCCATCCATTATCATCTGCCAAAACTACATAAAAGTAGACAACCTCCTTTGAAGGTAACTGAGGGCCATCCATTGAAAAATATTATGCATCCTCCGAAAATCAAATAAGCAATTACTAATTAGAAGGTAATTGAGGGGCCACCCCTTGAAAAAGTATTCTGTATCCTCCAAAAATAAAATAAACAATGCCACTTAGAAGATAATTGAGGGCCACACCTTTACAAATTAATTTCGCATCTTCCAAAATCAAATAGAACAATCCCAATCTATTCATCAATTATTCATATCTTTTCGATTGTGCAACATTTATTAATATTATTATAGACTCACAATATTGACAACCAGATTATTCCAAGGAAAGAGGAAGCTTTTCGATAAGAATTTCTCCTTACTGACGCGCAATTAGATGACATAACCCCTTTCCTCAACAAAACTTTCTAGACATTGTCAATAATGCTAACTAATAATAATATCATATCAAATAATATAAGTTATTGTGTTGTGACAATTATTGATATAATAATGTGAAATACTGTGCAGTTACTACTGTGATAATTATTGAATCAAATACTGAGTGACTTCTTACGTAAGAATCAATAATCAGAGATGTTGTGCACTATCGTGTGCTACTGTGCAATACCGCGTACTACTGTGGGACAACGCGTATTAGTACTGTACTTTTATCACCGGGTATTTCAACAATTAACGGTAAAAGTTTTGCCGTTATTTTATAAAAAAAGTTATTTTTATCGCTTTTTATATCAGACTAGTTATTCTGTTGTGGGGGTCCACCAATGATTGATTATTTTGGCAGTGCCGTCGTACTTTACTGAATATAATATTCCCCGACAAAATGAATATTTCTCGATAAAACGAAAATTCTCCGACAAAACGAATATTCTCCGACACGCTATTTATTTTCTATAATTTGCATATATAACCCATAACTTCATCTTCATATCAAATTAACACATTAATATTTAAAATAATATATAAAGAAAATTAAATCTTATTCATAAAAAGTTGGGGTTTTACAGCCTTGGTTAAAACCAAGATGAGGTTAAGTTTGTTTAATCGAATATGGTAAGTTCCACTATCCATATTAACCTGGTAATTAACCAGATGCAAAATCTTAGAGTTGACACTTAAAGAAGTGAGCAATTCAAGAATTCGAGTTAGGAACTCGATGAGTGATTGAACTAAGATCCGCACGACATGACTATATGACATATGCTCACAATAGTGAGATTGTCTACCGTGACATGTTATATGGACCTAAAACTTCAAAAATGGCGCTTCAAAAAACAAGTAATTTGAAAGTTTGAAGTTAGGCACTCGAGGAGTGACTAGACTGAAGTCCACACAACAAGACTATTTAATTAGTACATTGTGATATTATAACATAATTAAGTTTAGCGACAAAATAAAGGATGCGAGAAAATGAATCCCTACTTTCTCCCTGTGTGTTGTCCTTTAAAGGATAAGGTATTCCTTGATCTTTTTATTAAGTACTCTTTGTGATCTTTGACTATGTTGCAAAGAGATGAATTAATGTTGCTACTTTGGTTTCATTTTCTAAAATCCGGACTATGACACTATATGGGGTGATTCTGGAAAAGCAGTTGATTCAGATTTTAGTAACATTAGAGCAAAGGGAAGATAACTTAATTTCACCATGCTTTGCACTTATTGTCGACAACTATGACGTTTTAAGAAACGATATAGTAATAAGTGAGATGAAAAACAGACATTGGCCTAAAGGGGTTAAGTACGGCACTCTGAGAGATCATAATTACTTAACCCGGTAAAAATTAAAGTTAGTCTGGGGTACTCTGAGTTTGAGAGGTTGTAGTCTCAATATAAACCTTAACCAGTTTAGCATGAAGGCTCCCATATTGAATATTTTGTTAAAAGGGTTGATATCTTTATTTTGGCCCCAACGGGTTTGATTTAGAGCTCCCGCGTTGCAGGTAAATTCAGCGGTCACACGGTTGGGTAACTAAACAAATTTTTCAGCTTACACATTTAGACTTTATTAACTTATATGATAACAACGTCGTCCTCGCCATGGGCGAATGGGAGATGGTTGTTATTGGATGCAAAACGGTGCGCCCATGGAGCGATCAACCCTGTGGATATCTACATGGTTCATTGTCTAGATACAATGAATATGTGAATAATACTCTCCATTTATATCTTTGGAGTTATATATATTATATTAAATATGGGAGTTATGTATATATTAACTATTGTTTAATATATAAGTTACTCTTCCTCTATCTATAAAAAACGAAGAGGGCTGATTATTTTGGGAAGAACACAAAAAGCAAACAAGAAAAAGTCTTATAAGCCATTAGAAGTCACTTGTGAAAGCTTGAAAGCTTTGTAGTCACTCGGACTATGAAGTATATATTTGGTACTCGTACTAACGTAGTTCAAATTATCGTTGAAAGCTTTGTTCGTTGAGTTCATGATTCTAACCGTTCGTTGTAGTGAGCATACGCTTCAAGAGATAATTAGAAAATTAAAAAAATTCGGTTCATATCCGTTGCGTGTATGCTATATATTATTAGAATTTCAATTAAGAGTGTACATGCATATATTAAAAAACATATATAAATTTCATGTTAAATTTGTTATTGCGATCTACTATACTATTTATACTCAAATTATAATATTAAATAGCACACATCACAATTTTAAATTGTGTTATCAATACTAACCCGTGCAAGGCACGGATTATCGATCCTGTAATATATTTAATAGAACAAATTTGATTTTGGTTGAGGACAAAATTTGTTCCTGCGTTTTCTTATTAAATTAATTTCTTTTAACTAAATTAAAATTCATTAACACTTAATATTAACATATCATGTTATTTAATTACATAAATTTTAAACGTGAATCTCCCTACTAAATTATCGCCTAGCTATATTAAGAGTCATTAGAACTTTAACTCTTATCATATTATGTTGTTCCGATGTACTAATAGTATTCGTGAATTTAGTTACGTAATAATAATAGATTTCTTACTAAATAAATATCATAAATGAATTGAAATTTATTAAAAATATTCAAATTAAGTTATATTCATTGAGTGACCAAATACTTCTTTCTTCTTCTTCTTTTTTGGTAAGAATCTCTAAATTTAAAATTATTTATTTCATAGCACCAAAATACATTGCTTAATAGACCCTTTTGTTACGTACCATCTCCTTTTGTTTGCTTGATTTGTTGGGAAAACTCGTCTAATTATAATTGTCTTTGATAAATTAAATAAATCAAGTCAACCAAATAATGCAATTCTACCAAATAAATTATAATCACAGAAAAAAATAGTACGAAAAATAAACCAAACACAAGACATCAAATCTTAGGTGAAAAATCCTCTAAAATTAAGAGGTAAAAATCACGGGTTAAGCTCCAAAAATTCTATTATAATTAACTGTAAGTACAAATAATCCTTTCAAGTTTTATAACTAAAAACTTAAAATATTATAAAATTGAGAAATTACAAGAATACCTTAATTTGAGTGAAAACTTAAATAACTTACCATAAAAAAACCTTCTGAATTAATTAAAGTTTTCAAGCTTTAATTAATTGAAAAACCGAACAGTACTATCTGCTGTTTATAAAATAATCTCTCTATTTCCTTCCGTTTCCTTTCCGTCGAAACACAGTATGTTTGGTCCTCCTGAAAAACATCACAGTTGCTTTCCGTTAATCTTTTGCCCAATAGATATACTCACATATTGACACCACACACACACATATACATACACACACACACACACACACACACACACACACACACATATATATATATATATATATATATATATATATAACCAAAATGTAAGAGGTACAAGTTCTTCCATAACCAAAAAAGTCTTGTCATGGGGATCTTTAGCGAGAAAAAAAGGAAACGAAAAATGAAGAGAAAGGGGAAAAAATGAAGTCATTTCCTCTCTTTTGTTTTGAAGTGTAAAAAAGAAAAGAAGAGAAATTGAACGTAGGATTTATCTATTTGGCAAAAAGGCTCTTGCGTGATATAGTCCTCATGTTATGTATAAAAGAGTATTTTTACAATTTTTTAAAATATTATTATTATAAAGAGATATCTCATGCAAGAGCGTGGGATAACCCTCACCTCCCGTACCAGTTACTTTAAATACAAGTAGGGCTCCCTCCATTTCAAAAAAAAACAAGTTTAACAATAAAATTTAACTATAATTTTTTAATTACTTTTTATTTAAATTTTGAAAACATTAAATAATTGTATAATTATTATTAATTTTTAAGTAACTTATAATATTTATAATTGTATTAATTAAGTCACAAAAATTGAAAGAATTTATACTAATTTTAAATTTTAAAAATAGCTTTTATATTCGCAAAAAGTCGATCAGTGTCATTCTATGTTAAACCTAACGATAAATTAATTTTCTTTCTTCTTTTAAATGGATAGTTTATCACTCCTTTTATTCCACGAAAAGCACCTCATTTTATATATAAAAAAATTTGTTGCACAAAAAAAAATATTTCTTTTATTGATGATAATAATATATAATGTAAAAGTATTCTCAATTATAACAACATAATTTTATTACCTTGTCACTACTACTAAACTACACACTCATTATCTATAAGGAAATGATATTTTCACATAAAAATTGATATGTTCACATTATCTCTCTTACATGAATTGCGAGAGGTCCTACCTCTATGTGGAAGAGACTCACGTGAAAATATTATTTTAACATATGAAAATATCAATTTACTATTTATATATATCTATATTATAAATACTAATATATATATATATATATAAAATACTATTTTGTCTTTTTTAATAATAATTTTTTATATTTTTTATTTACTTCTCTAAATTTTAAAAAATTCATATTATCCCACATAGTTTACACATGTAACATGTGTGCGACGACCACTAGTATTTATAAATTGAGTAATGTTATGGATACAAGTTATACATAAAAAATTAATGCACAAACCTTATAAAAAAAGAAAAGGAACTAAAACGGGACCCACTATTGATTTTACACATTTTTATTAATATGCAGTATATGAGTTCTACTATTGGTGTATAATTTTTATAAGAAAAAAGGGAGTTTGTGTCTTAGACTATTCTATTATTTTAACAGATTTTATTAATAGTGTTTTTGACATTTCATTATTTTTATTAATAGTTGTATTGTCATATTATTTCAACCGTTTCAAAATTAGAGATACATTTTAATTTTTTTGAGTTAATTCGCGAAATTTTAAAATTTAAAATTGATGTAAAATTATTTTTTTAATATAAATAATATAATAATTGTAAACTAACTATAAGGTATTACTACCTTCATTCCATGTAATAGTCGTCTTAGTTTCATACACATGAATTAAGAAAATTATTTAATATTATCATTTAATAATTAAAATTTGTATGAAATTTCATCACTATCCTTTTATGAAAGTTGAAAACTATTAATACAAGGAAAAATATTTTTTGGTACAATGAAAGAAGTTAGGGGTGATATAGGAAAGTAAATAATGTATTCTCCTAGAAAGTTGTAAACGACAAATAAATTGGAACACATTTTTTCTTCTAAAAAGTCAATTATTATAGAATGGAGGTAGTACTAATTATCATTTTTGTACTTGAACAAAATTTAATTTTTAGTTTTAGAATTTCGTGAATTGACTTTGAAAAGTAAAAAATGTATCTTTAATTTTGGAACAAAAATAGTACTAATTTGCCAATTAAAACTACTTCATATTAGGTGCAGAACACACAAAAACTTGTGTGTCTAAGACAAATACTCCCTTTTTTTTCTTTTTATAAATAACATGAAAAGTATATACTTTAGAGTAAAAGACATCTTCGATCGACTTAAGCTATTTTATTTTAGGTCACTTCTAATAGAATACTTTTTAATCGTAAATTTAATAAGCTAATCGTACGGATGTAATGAGCATATAAAAATATAAAATAATATAAAATTTAATTTGATTTGAAGTATCAAAAATATCATTTATTTAATAATATAAATAATTTATATAAAAATTTATATTTTGACAACTCAAATTTTAGTAACTCCAATTGTGTTATAAAGTTGCTATCTCATGTTTATAGCGACTATTATAGAACAGGCGGACCCTATTAATCCTTTAGTTTTCCCGATCCAACGTAATGACCCGACCTGTGATCTTTCTTAGACGTCGTAACAGAGCTTTACCAGCAACCCTTGCTTGGATCCTTCCAATCACAGTTTGGGCTTTATTCCTATTGGAACTGAACATATTTTACACTCAGGTCTACTTCAGTCGGAACTACTTCTAAAGGCAAGCTCTCTCTATATATGTATCTATATTGATAATTATTAAGGTTATGGCCCTTTATTTCAGTTATGAGCAATCTTTGAGTTTGTATTTGTTTGATATACTTGATTTGTTCTTTCAGATGTTTGAAATTTAAAGTTCACTTTCAGTATTCTTATTGAAATAATTGGTGAGAACTGTTACTTGTCATTCATAAAAATTGTTAGGTTATGTAAATTTCATTGTTTATTCCATATGGGTGATTTGAGTAAATGTTGAAAGATTTGGAGCTTTCTCAATAGCCCGTTTGGGGGCCCCGAAAATTCAGTCCATATTTTATGCATTTGTGTGGACTTTGCTTTCATCAATGTAGGTGGTTTAACAATTAAATACATTCGTTTGCCAAGTTTAATGTATGCATCTTGTATAATATTATGTAAAAATAAGTACTAGAGTTTTGTGGAATGGGAGACTACAATTGGTGACAAAGAATCTAGAAACTGGTTACAACTTTGAAAAATGAAAGCATGAGGTGATACTAGCAACTTGAGACATGAGATCAAAGTAAAAAGATACCTAACGAATGAGCTGGGTATGCGTTTTGAAACTTTCATATTTCCAAACATAGTACTGTTATGTTTCGGAACTGTACACTTAACGACCCAAATATTTCTTTGTTTTCTAGCTCTAATTGCACAAGCATCAATATTTTAACTTAGTACTCGATGCTCAAGCATCACATTGTACTAAAGTGTTGCAAACCTTCATTGATTTTTTGCCGCTTTGGCCCTTTTTGATCAATAACCTAAGGAAATAATGAAAGCCTTACCATGGTTATACACACAAGGTATCTCCCTTTTTGTGCATTGTAATGACCTGTGACGTTAAACTCCTTGAAACTATTGGAGGATATATTTTCTTTGTTTTTTTTTGGTGGGGACATCACACACATAGCAATTCTTACACAAATTCAGTAATTGATAATAATTCAATTTGTTCTAAAGGCCAGCATACATAACCTAGCCTTATTTGGATAATTACTAAAATTACAAATAAAATAAAGTAAGTGCAAATCTATAATCTTCTATTGATTAGACTTGGACTCCTGCTTCCCAGGCTCTTCGGCATGGCTTCCTAAGCCTTTATACTGATCCAACCAAGTCTCACGGACTCGTCCTGCATCAATTCTCCTCCTGCTGAAAAGAACTCGATTCCGTCTAGTTAGGGGAATAACCAAGAACATCATAACAAGGGTTAAAATGCTCAATCACCAAAGAATTCTTCATAAGGTTCAAATTGGCATGTTAGGAGCACAAGTTTTGCTTAGAATGTTTAAACACATAATAGCATAGACTTGATAAAAGTTACTTTAACCACCTTCTTTCTGAATTAACGGTGTTTCCCAGTTGAAATAGCTTCTATAAATGAACATTGTTACTTCAGCTGCCTAGCCTGCCCTGAAACATTAGTTAAATAAAGTCGTAGTACTAATGGACAGATCCCCTCGTAATGAGCCAGTGGAACTTTGCTTTGGCAGGTTTTGATTTTCTTGTATTATTCATCTTAAATTGATTTATTTACTTTGAGAACTATTGATTCGCGGACGAAGGAGACAAAGCGAGCGATCGCCCATAAGGCAATGAAATTCTTTGATTCTGATAGTCTTTCTCTATAGTACCTGATGAAATCCCCTTTTTATGCCTTCTGTGAAGCTAGCTTTACTGGTGGTGTTTTGGAGAGTCGGTGAAAGATTTCGGTTTTGAGATCCAGTGGTGGAGGTGAGTGCCGTCCTCGAACGCTAAGCTAACTCCCTATGTTGATTCCTTCTGTTGTGCCTGCCGATTCAATTACTCCTGCTTATGTGGCATCGGCTTCTGACTTTGATATAATTTGAAACGTACCAAACATTAGTTGAATATCTAACAGGCGGCTAGTCGACAAAGGACTAATTGCCCAGCAACAAGAGGACCATAGACCGAATAAAGGAGATATATGCCAGCTCGAATGCATGCTACAATTCTACTACTCCCTAGAGAGTATAGAAGACTGGACTAGAGACTGCCTTGGATTATTAGTGGAAGGAGCGTTCGAGAGCAAGCTTATTAGTGAAAAGGAGGGTAGGTCTCAATCATTCGACAGGTTCGGTTGCTTCACTTCATAGAAGGGGGTTGGGCTATTCATTCCAGTTTTCGTTTGAAAGAAGTAGGCCTAACCTAACTAAGGGAAGGTGTTTAGTAAAACATACCTCTTTGGCGAGATATAATTTTTATTGGAGCTACATACGATGAATATTTATTTGGCTCTTTTTTACTTTAGACTAAACAATACTCTTCCCCTAAAGGAAATATTGATGAATTCTAAGGCAAAATAGACCAATTTTACAAGTTGTATCAAATTGGGTATTAAGCAAAGTGTTGAACTATAGGTCCATGGAACAATATTTCATCCATGAATTGAAGTTTTTGCAAATAAGGAGCTTTTTTTCCAAATACATGCTAGTGTCATTGTAGTGAGACCTATATTTTAAATGCGTATACAACATATATTTGCGATCATCAAAACTACACATCGATAAATTAAATATTGTGATATTTATGTAGCTATCGCTTATCCTCCCAAAAAAAGGTACTATGATATGTATCAATGTTGCCATCTTTATTTATGTTACATGGACTCGTGATCCCAAGAAGTGCCCGACACTAAACCCTCCCTAGTTTTAATTTTTTTTTCACTATTTATCACTTTTTATGAGTGTCCAGTACTGACACTCCAAAACATTTTTTCCCCATTTCTCAATATTTTTGGAACGTTTTTTACATTTTTCACTATTTATCAGTTCATGCATTTCTTCGAGTGAGTATTTCTATGTCATATGCTAGAAAGAGTAGCAGCAGATGCATTCAGAAAATTTTAAATTGTGGTTGTCCACTAAGATCATGGGTGTCTATGTATGTGACGCTACTGTTGTTCGCTTGCATATTCTTAATATTTGTTTTAATTTAACAATGATTTGGCACTTCTTGTTTTACTATGTTGAAACTTTCATACTTCACAACAATAAATAAGTGAAACATAAAAAAGACTTTATATCACTTTCTCTCCAGAAAGGTCTACTACATAATTACTGACTAGGAACTCGTAAAGATGTCCTATGAACCTCTCTCTCTCTCTCACTCACTCTTTCCCCCTGATGATATATTTATTAATCTCTAACATTGTTTAATTTGTAGGTTGTCCGATCTCCAAAGGCCTTTTACTTTGCTATTGATAAGGAATCTATTCTAGTGGCAAGATGGCTTATGAACTAACTGAGCAGAAAAGTAAGGATCTGTTTTTATTCCACGCATCAGACACACACACACAAGTGCACACATTCGTATATCAATTTTGTTAACAATATTTTTCTGTATTATTTGCTGACGCCTTGATCAAGTAGTTAAACTATAAACTAAATCTATGAGGATCATTCTCTTATATATCATGTTTTATTCATTTATACCTATGTCATCGATTAGCGCATAGAAAATTACAAATTGATCATCTGTTATTACTTCAATGAAAAGTTTAATGCGTATTTTTTTTAAAACTTGAATATGTACGGGACCTTTATTAGGCATAACAAAAGCTAATTTCATAAACTTTGGCTCAAACTTGCAGAAATTGGATTTGGTTTCATCGGCTTCGGATTCTTTTTCTTATTTCTTGGTGTTATTCTTTTCTTTGATAGGGGTTTGCTAGCTCTGGGAAATGTAAGTATTCTTTACAATATAAAACTTAATTTCATAGAAAATGTTAGTAATTATGTAATATGAATTAGATTCTTATTCTAGGAAGTCTTAACTTGGCATATTTTTATTTTTGCTTCATTAGATATTTTTCTTGGCGGGTGTAGCCCTTTTACTGGGTTGGCATTCTACTCTGCAACTCTTCACGAACAGAGCAAACTACAAGGTATTGTAATGGAAAAACATAATATGGATTCCTCAATATGGTTCTTTAATTTCTCTCACAGTGCTAGTATATTTGAAGGTGTAGATCTAAAATTTTATACTGTGATAATATTTTTCTGGTATACCTTGAGTTGTTCTCAAGGCTGGTCAAAATTACTGATACAAATTTTCTTGTAACCCTATTTCTCAACTCCTGGCTGGAATATACCAGATCTGTATTGTGCCTGCTTTTCCTTTGCTACTTAGTGCCCTTGCTTAAATGGACATATGTTCTAATATTGTATCCCTTTCTTATAAAACACCTTAGTTTATTTGTGACTCTTCAAATATAGTTCATACTCAAGAAGTAGACAGATGCAATCTGAGTTTTTTATTTTTTTTGTCTTTTCACTGCAGGGTTCTGTCTGTTTCCTTCTTGGACTCTTCTTCATATTTGTTCGGTGGCCAATAGTTGGTATAATCTTTGAAATTTACGCCTGTGTTGTGTTATTCGGGTTAGTTTCTTCTCTGCCTTCCAACTTGATGAGCTTATTAACTGTGCTTCTATCTTTTAAAATTTTCTTGTGTTTGTTGCTTTTAGTGGTTTTTGGTCATCTGTCAAGGTGTTTCTATATCAGATTCCAGTTATTGGATGGATTCTACAGTATCCTGGTATGGTAAGTTATTTTTTAGCTTTCCTTGAGATATATCTTCTCACTGCTCCCTCCAGCTATATATACCCTCTCTTATGTTAGCCTTCATTTATTTCAAAAGTCATTCCGATAGATAATTCATATTTTTGGCCATCTCATAAAATAAGTTGCATTTTACTTGGTTGTTTTCCTTTTCCCCTTCTCTTTCTCTCGCACCTGTTAAGGTATCAGGCCATGTTTGTTTGCAAGAATTATAATTTCAGAACTATATTCTCATGGGTTATATTCCCAAGACTACTGATCCTAGGCTTAAATAGTCCTAGTCACATGTTTGTTTAGAATGGATTATTCATGGAATAACTAAATATAATCCCATGTTATGTTTGTTTTGTCTAGGATTATTTAAAGGATTCGATAAAAACTTATCGTTTGGACTATTATATATTTATCAATAATAACAAAGAGATCGTCGTATTCTCAATAGTGTGAGTATAGATGTATAAAATATGACATATCAGTCATTTTAAAAAATAAATAAATGTTAATTTTGTCTACAAATTTTTAATCCCAAATGGTAAGAATTATAATATCTGATTGGATTTTGTATTAAATAGTCCCTTATTTCAAGTCAATTTGTTATCTCTGGACTAATAGTTTCAAGTCTAATTTATAAAACAGACGAGGGATTTAGAATTAATAGTATATTCCCAAGTGTTATCTTTTCAAACAAACATGGCCCAAGTGTTTTAAGAGCTTAAGTTTCCAGATAACGGGCACAACAATTTACATTATGCTATATCACTCTCCATTCTCCTCCCCTCATGTGCAACACCTCGTTTGCATTCGGAAAGATAAACTATGATGTATAATGTTGAAAGAGTTGAACACATTGTAATTGCACCAACAACATAATAGGGGGACCAAATGGAAGCAGCATGAGAATTTGATCTTTTTGAAGTGAAAGCTCTAATACTATGCAAGGTTACTGACTGTTCTAGAACTTCAAGCCTTTTAATAATGGTTGCAAAGATATAGCCTAAGTTGGCTATGAACATTCATTCTCAGACTCTCTCTCTATATATAAAGTCGCGTTCGTTGATAAATGGCTGGCTACTAAACACTCAATAACCAAAACTTAAGGAATCTATGATAATATAACTTAGAAAACGGGCAAGACTGTCCTTCTGAAAAACAGACAGAATGATGAAGTAGTCACCAAGTCTGTCTACCGCAATAGCCGTGGGATTAAGATATAATAGTCTAACAATGTAAGGGTATGGTGCAAACTAACTATCGTCACACTACTCTGTATATATATACTGATAGGGCTAATTAGTCGGTATGGATTATACTACAGTTTGAAATTTTCATTATTAGGGCAGTCCCAGCAGGGAGGTTCATGTTACAGGAATCAAAACCTAGTGAATGTCAAAGTCTTTATCTTAGCTGTGAGGTTGCCATGTATAGTTATCTAACATATGATACATGTTGCAGCAAGAAGGTAAGTTTAGCTTTAGCAGTAATGTTCTCGAGATACCATCTTCTAGAGGAACGAATAATCCTTTGTCTGATGTGCAGTATGCATTTTGATAGATATGAATTGCGTATATATATATATATATACATACGGTTCGGATCTTAAGCTTACCCTTTATTCAACATACATTGCTTACCCCTCTTTAGCGACGGACCGGACGACGGTTCGGTCCGTCGCTATATATACAACCGTCGTCTATATGTTGTCCGTCGTTAAAAGCTAAGACGACGGTTGTATATATAGCGATGGACCGAACCGCCCCCGGTCCGTCGCTAAAGGGAGGTAAGCAATGTATGTTGGATAAAAGGTAAACTTAAGATTCGGACCGTGTATATATATATATATATATATATATATATATATATATATAATATATATATATATGTAGTATGTAAAAGGAAGAATACATTCAAGGAATGCATTTCAATATGTCTACAATTGCTAGAGCAATTGCTTACCTAATAATGTTGTTTTGAGAAATCTTTGTGTCGCAATTTCCAGGCCAAGAATTTTTATTAATTAATCTTATGCCTACAGCTTCTTGATCGTACGAGGAGTTCGGGTTGACTTGTTGTTCATGTTGTATAATTTTTCATCCGACACCCGCAGGGACTATACTCTGTTGACCATCCTCTGCATTCTGAATGCTGCTATATTTTGGTGATTATCTTTTTGATCGTTACGAGAAACATGTTTTAGGTGAGAGTAAAAGGTCAAGACATACTCCCTTTCTTACAAAACACTCCCTCTATTTCATAATATTGGTTGCGTTTAACTTCGTATATGAATTAAGAAAGTCATTTGTAATGATTATTATAATTTGTGTGGAATTTTATCACCATCTTTATGTGAGAGTTGGGAACTAGTAATACAAGAGAGATTTTCTTGAAAAATGAGAGCATTTGGGGTAATATAGAAAATAAATAATTTATTAACTGCAAACGACAAGTAAATTGAAATAATATATTCTTTCTAAAAATTCTAGTATTATGGAATGGAGGTAGTACAAGATAAATGTTGATCTTTTGTAGTCAATTTAAGATATTTGTAAATTCAAAATTAATATTCATCAAGTTTTAGATAATACACTTAAAAATTTTTTGAACTATCTAAAAATTATTATTAATTATGAAGTTAATATATTGAAAAGATGAATGAATAACATCAGTTTTGAATTTGAAAATGTTTTAGTTTCTCCTCATGCTGCCCCTCCCCCCCCCCCCCCCCCCCCCCGCCCCCCATGCTTTATATTGATTTTAGAAAGTCAAATTTTATTATATATTTTGAAATGGAGGGAGTATTATTAATATAATATAAGATATCAAATTGATAAAAACTAATATATTGATATATTTTAAAAATAATGATTTTTAAGTAAAAAGTATTTTTTAAAATATATCTCTAATATTAGTTAAAAACATAGTACTTAACTATAGTACTCTTTCTGCTTTAAATTATAAGATCAATATTGACTTTTTAAAAGGCAATCTAAGACATTTACAAATTTAAAATTGATATAATCTATTCAAGTTTTGAAAGCAATAAATCTTATAACTAGTACTCCTCCCGTCTCATAATAATGACGTTTTAGAGTTGTGCACAACTATTAATAAAATAATTTTATAGTATTAAATATAATATTAATTGTCTATAATACTCTTTACCGTATACTTATCTCATACTCTCTCATTTGAAATATTTTTTCATGAGAAGTAATTTTGAAAAGATTATGACTAATTTTCCTAGTTTATATAACACAACAAATAATTTAGATAAAATAAAATTATTTAAAATATCATATATTATGGGAGGGAGTAATTCTTTTTAGATAGTTGATGATATTCATAACTGTCTTAACTTTAAGTTAAGACAATTATGATAGTTCATGATATTTTAATAACAACTTGCATTTGTCTAAAGAAAAACAATTGCTCTATCTAAAGGTATAAACGAGTCGAATCGAAGCGAACAGAGAGCTACTCGAATTCGACTCGAAATGATAAATTCGTATTCGAATTCGACTCGAATTCGAATTGTATTTAAAAATTTCTACTGAGATTCGACTCGAATATTTATTACTCGAATTAGATCCGACTCGACTTGAATATTTATTCAAACTACTCGCGAGCTTCAAATTCAAGCTCGAATTCGAGTCTCCACATAATAACTAGTTTTATAATAAATATAATTATAAATTAAATTTGTTATTTTACTTAGAAATGAGAAAATATATTTACTATTATACTTTACAAATATAAAATCATAATTAAAATTAAAAACAAAACAAAATAATAATTAATTATCATAATTTGATTTATATTTGTATATATTATAAGAGAATGTATCGAACATCTAATCGAATCTGTATCAACTGAGTATGTATCGAATCACAATCAAGAATTCGAGTAGTTTGAATCTTAAACGAGTCGAGTATTATCTTGCTCATATTCTATTCAAACTATTTTTAATGCTCAAATTTGGATTATATTATTAACGAATTCGAGTCTCGCTCGTTTTTTTTTGAGTCGAGCCCGAATCGAGCCCGAACTGTGTGTTGGCTCGTTTACAGCCTTTAGCTCTATCCCATAAATATCTTCCATTTTAATATAATCCCTATATAATACTACGGCATGGTACTGGTAGGTGAGAAATGTACTAGTGTATTTACAAATGCAGGTTTGATGGATGGGGGATGATTCAATTCAAATTAAACCAGGCAGAATTGAAGAAGAAGAAGAGGAGCCACAAAAGACGAGGTCATTAATCCTATCTAGTTTTTGCATGGCTTAAATTGGGGAGTTGGGGGTGTCCTAACTTCCTTTTTTTGGATTATATTAAATGTTAATAATTATATTTATCCTATTCTTCCTCTTTTACCCCTATAATAAGTAATAAAAAAAGATAATTTAAGTAATTTTTTTTTTTATTAATTAGCGTGTGGAAACCAACTTAAACAACCAAACTTGTTATCTTTCAAATCTAAAGTAGCTACGAGTGAAGTTAGCCAATTCTATTTCTATCCATTACGGGCATAAGTGATTAAATCGGCTTGTTTTATAAGTTGTCTCCAGTTAGCCAGCCAACAACTCATTCCAGAGAATTGATATTTTCATAAGTAAATTTGATAATTTTACAAGTTCTTCATCTCATGTAAAAGAATCTTGTGAAACTATTAAATTTATTTGTGAAAATATTAATTCTCTTTTAGGATGTTTATTTCGGGGTGAGAGTAGTATTTATAGATGGATCCCCATTAAATAGGGGGTTCATGCCCCAAGCAACAACCACCACCACCAAGACTCCCTATTATTAATTGTTAGTTGTTGGCACTGGTAAGGCTAACACTTTACCATTTACTCTATTCTCTCCCTCATTTACAACATCTAATGCTACTTTTTGGATTTCAAGAATCAAGATAGGAATGTAACGATTTGTTCTTATGTAATAAAAAAAATTATTTGGGTGTTCCACAACCACTCTTATTTCTATTAAATTTGTGAATTTTATTATTTGGGAGAGTGCCAATATTCCAATCAGGAATGAAATGAATCATTCAACTCACCATTCAATTCAATTCTATTCTCTTATCTATTCCATCCATTCACCAATTCTATTCCTCTAATCCAAACGTAACATAAATGTATTGGAGGCTCCAATGTTAGGTGTAAACGAAATTTGATTAAGAAAAAAGTATATGACGTGAATTTATGTATGAACTTTTTTTTGTTATAGTGGTAATTTTTTTTAAAGAGATAGGAGTATGTAATATGATGAGTCAGTCTGATAATTATATTTAATCTCTATGTATTGATATATTTTATAATTGTAATTTAACATAATATTTTTACAATACGTAGCAGAACTCATCCAATTAACTTAGGGTGTGTTTCATCTGTTATAAAACTATAAAAACTTTTTTTCCTTCTCATATAATAATATAGATCTATCTTTTTTTTCCCTGTATTTCAAAAAAGAAATTAACGAGAAATGTATGGCATATTTTAATTAAATGAGACTAAAGTATTAAGTTCAACTTCATTTTTTTTCTGTTTCTTCTTTTAGATAGTTTTTTTTAGCAAAAGCTTTTAGACTAAAGTATTAAGTATCCTGGTTCTGAAGTCTTGTTCGGGGTGGGACTGCAGACATAAGCCTGTTTCAGAAGTCTTGTTCGGGATAGGGAGATTAAGTTCGACGCAAGTTGGCAGGGCCGACCCTGAGGGGATGCAGAAGGGGCGACCGCACAGGGCTCCTAAATTCGGAGGCCCCCGAATTTTTTTTTTTTTGTCTATATGTAGAAAATTGATTATAGAAGTTTGATTGATGATTTTGCAGCAAAAAAATGTAAGAATGATACTAGCGATCGTGTGAAGTTTATTATCCATTTAAGTTTTAGCTACCTGTTTTTTTAATTGATAATTTATTGAAGTTTTAGCTATATTTTCTTTCTAATTGATAATTTTGTTACTCGACGTTGACATTTATTAATTTAATTAATGATGAATTTTGATATAAATTGTGTTTTATATATTGGTGCTGATAAAAAAATTAATATTTTTATATGCGAGAGGACCCCTATTTTTTTTCTCGCACAGGGCCTCCAAATTTTTAGGACCGGCCCTGCAAGTAGGGATACTTCTTATTCTTACAAAAAAAGAGAGAACAGTTTGCCGTAGTCATCATATACTAGGCATACAATCTAACACTTCTCCTCACGAGTAACTTTGTGTATTAAGGTTTGCACATGAACCTGATGAGTATGAGAGTCACCCAATTAGAAAAAATTAGTCACACGACAATGTTAGAAACCATGAACAATTGTTGACCTAATTGATAAGTGACTACTAATTGGGTAACGATTCTTAAGAATGGATTGCAAGTGGGTATGTAAAAATGAAGGCCAAAAATAGTGTAAGTTAAATCAAAGATAACTCGCTCTAATACCATGTTAAAATGGGCTCAAATCTAGAATATAAAGATATCAAGCTTTATATATAACTTGTTGGGATGTAATTATTTAGGTATAGCCAAGGTGCAGTCCAATTTATTTAATAGTCCGGATCTGGTGATGGCCCATATACATTTATTTGGACAGCTTGCTCAAATAGTGGGAGAGTCCTTATTAAAGTAAAATTGTGTTTCTTTATTTGGTGGGATAAGGAGGTCTAATTTGAGAAGGAATCGATCAACCATTAATTGCAGTAATAAGGTGATTCTAAAAAGGACTCGTACTCCTAATTGGATTCAGGTGGACATGATATCTATAAATACAGCAATAAGCAAGAGTTTGGATATAGAACACAAATAAACAATTTGTACTCACATATTATTTTTATAGTGGATTTCTCATCTTTCTGCGTGGTTTTGTTTCAATTGGGTTTCCACGTAAATTCTTGTGTTTATATTTTATATCTTTATATGTTTATCTGAGTATATTTCGTGAGTTTGACTTCACAACAACATAATCAACTATTCTAGTAACTGTTAGCGCTGTTTTGGCCTGCTGTTTTGGTAATTTAATCAAGCATACAAAATTTGGCGTTAACAAAATTCTTAATTTTATTTTTTTTCCTTTTTTCTTTTTTCTTTTTTTGTTGTTGGCGCCGTCTGTTGGAACCATTTTAGTGTCAAATTAAAATCACCAGATTTAATTTGAAGACATTAAAATTTCAAGTGTTATTTTTTGCTCGGAAAACCACTTGAAATTGTTTGGTGTCTTTGTAGCACCCCCAAATCTGGGCCCCTTTAACCTCGGACCTGTTGCGTCACGATACATCGTCTTTATACACATTCTATAAACTAATGCGGAATATATAAGCATACATTATTTATTTCAAAGGATTCTACAACATTACCCAAGGTCTACAACCTTAACTTAATACATACCTTTAATATAATAACTTAATAGGTTTACAATATCATTTGCATATGATAACAAAATAGTTAAATGTTCATATGGAAATATTCTCCAACTTTGCTCTTGACTTTATCCTTTTTCGAACACTCGACTTAACTGAAATATTATCATGATATAGCAAGGGTGAGCAACTACTTTGCTCAGCAAGTTTAAATACAATAAAGATATATCATGATTGAAGAAAAGAATATAGCTTTCTGAATTTTCAACAATATATAATAATTGTGAAAGATTGAGAATCAAATTTAATAAATGAATAACTGCATCAATAACGCTGAGTGGCCAACAATGACCATGAACAAATACTTTGGTAATGAAGGTGATCAGCCTTTCATACCCGATAAACATATGAGACTTGCACTAAGTGCGAATAACAATAATTATCATGGATGTGGAATAATTGACAATAATTAAACCACTAGTATGCTTTAAACATAATAACTCGAGTTTGAGTTAGAAAACTTACATGTACTGCTGATTATCGCTAAACAATCTAATTTAATCTCTTATGAAAGACCTTCAAGGCTTTTCTTCTTCTTCTTGATGATCAAAGCTCCCATGCTTGATCTTGATCCTCTTGTTCTCCTTCTCATGCCCATCCATCTCTCTTTCTTCTAAGCTTTTCTAGCTTTTCTCTCTTTCTCTCTCTTGTTCTCCTCTCTTCCTTGCTTTCTTTCTCTTGCTCTTCCTCTTTCTCTCTCTAGAACTCTCTCTTTTCTCTTTTCTTTCTGTCTCTACACTTAGCCAATTTGGCTAAAATGAATATAGGTAAATTTTGATTTTTGCTTATATAAAAGCTAATTTTAATTTCTTATAAGTTGGTCACCCAACTTAAGTCTTCTCTAGTCTTCCCTCTCGTCTTTAAAAACTTGCAAATCACCCCAGGCATATTCTTAGCATATTCTCGAAATATTCTTTATTCCTTAGCATATTCCTTAAGATATTTTCTTAAGTTTCAAATCTTAGGTTTTCAACCTTAAGATTTTTTTAACTCGCACAATTCTCCATTGACTTTCATAATTCACTTCCATACTTTATTAAGTTGGCAAAATGTCCATTTTGTCCTTTCCTAATTCATTAAGCTAGCAAAAAGTCTATTTTGCCCTTTCGTTCAATTGATTAGGGTTTAATTCTCGAGCTATGTCGGTAACCCGATTTCTTTTTATTTCTCTTTATATAATAAATAAATATATATACATATTTATATTATATATATTTATTTAGCCACATACATTTTCCAAAGTCATAATGTATTTATCATCATTGATAAATAATTATTAAATTTATTTATTAGGCTAGACATTTAATTCATGTCTTATTAAAATCTTTTAATTCGGTTTGCTACATTCAATAAACCTTTTCCATATGACTTGCCATATATATTATTTTAACTTGCCAAAATCTTAATTAAGTTTCTAATACTTGACTACTAGGTTAAAGCTAAATTTAATTATCACCATCATACCTAGCTTATCTCTTCCCAATTTAATATTTTTGGGTTCTCTTAAATTATCGCTCAAGGCTTAATTTCCACAAGCTTGTATACTTAAGCATTTCATTTATTATTGTAAATTTAAAGGTATCATAATACCTTATCTTAATATACCTCCAAGTATCCATATAAATCAATTCTAGGGTTTTGGATTTTTATAACCAATATTTTCTCACTTTAATTCTTCAAAATTTCTATCATTCATATTTAATTTCCTTTATAATGCCTTAAAACTTTCGAACCATATAGGTTCTTTAATTTTTTTTAATTAGTCCTCTATTTCCCAGTCTAGGTTTTATTCTTTAACCTTTAATTTAATCGTTCAAGATCTTATAAATTTTTGGGTTGTCACAGTCTTCGTTATGCATGTTACAGTCTTCGATTTATGCTGCACAGATAACCTGACCATGTTGCTGATGATTTATTTCGACAGAAGGGCGGAACTTACATATAAAGGAAGAAAATCTTTGTGCAGAATATATAAGTTTAATATGAGAGTTGATGACGCTCCGGGTAATGACGACTCACTTCGGGCAACAACAGCCCTCTTTAGATAATTGCAGTTTGCTTCAGATTATATCACTTCGGCTTCATCATATCTTCGGCCATCTATATTTGGAGATATGAAGCCGGATCAAAGCCTCCCATAGGGGAAGGCAATTATGATAAAAGGAAGGGTAACATCCTTCGGGACGGATCAGCGTCCTCCCGAATGGATAACATCATTCGGGACAGACTAGCGTCCTTCCGAACGGATAACATCTTTCGGGACGGATCAACGTCCTCCCAAACGGACAAACATCATTCAGGATGGACCAGCTTCCTCCCGAACGGGTAACTTCCTT
Source organism: Panax stipuleanatus (assembly GCA_020205555.1). NCBI lineage: Eukaryota > Viridiplantae > Streptophyta > Magnoliopsida > Apiales > Araliaceae > Panax > Panax stipuleanatus. The sequence continues at coordinate 121,819,265 of CM035119.1, read as the reverse complement.
CGAGACGGATCAACGTCCTTCCGAGCGGATAACATCCTTCAGGAGAGATCAACGTCCTCCCGAACGGACAAACATCTTTTAAGACGGACCAACGTCCTCTCGAACGGGTAACTTCCTTCGGGACGGATCAACGTCCTCCCGAACGGGTAACTTCCTTCGGGATGGACCAACATCCTTTCGAATGGACAAACATCCTTCGGGACGGACCAACGTGTTCCCGAACGAATAATTTCCTTCAGGATGGACCAACATCCTCCCGAGTGGATAACTTTCTTCGTAACGAATACATTCAGTTCTTCGGAACGAATACATTCAATTCTCCGGGACCTCTATTTGATACCTCTCACAGGGGTCGGGAAGGCGACATATGGTTGAATAAACATCATTCGGGAAGGCTAAGCTCCTCCCAAAAGATATTACGGCGGGATAAGTTTGGTTATTTGTATATTTGCTTGTGATATGGTTGGTTATCTATAATCGTCGGTTGTAATAAAATTGGTTATTTATATTTTCATGATAAGGTTGGTTATTTATATCTTCGGTTGTGATAAAGTTTATTATTTATATCTTCGATTGTGATAAGGCTGGTTATCTATATCTTCGATTGTGATAAGGTTGGTTATCTATATATTCGATTGTGATAAGGTTGGTTATTTAAATTTTCGGTTATAATAAGGTTGATTATTTATCTATCTTCGGTAGTGATAAGGGCGATTATTTGTCTATCTTAGAATTGAATAAAGGAGTGTGGCGACAATATTGAGAGCCAAAAGTTTTTGTTTGCCGTATGGTGTTTGGGTGTGACAGTTCGTCTTCGGTAGATACGGATCTTTTGTTGGTATAAATTTGTATACTCTCTTATTTTAAGTTTCTTATAAATAAGAGACTGAGGGCAATGTTGGGATTTTATTTGGGTCTAGCCAAGGTGCAACCCAATTTATTTAATTGTCCGGATTGGTGATGGCCCATATACATTTATTTGGAAAGCTTGCTCAAATAGTTGGATAGTTCTTATTAAAGTAAAATTGTGTTTCTTTATTTGGTGGGATAAGGAGATCTAATTTGAGAAGGAATCGATCAGCCATTAATTACAGTTATAAGGAAGTTGATTTTGAAAAGGACTCCTACTCCTAATTGGATTCGGGTGGACATGATATTTATAAATACAGTAATAAGCAAGAGTTTGGATATAGAACACAAATAAACAATTTGTACTCTCATATTATTTTTATAGTGAATTTTTCATCTCTCTCCGTAGTTTTTTCTCAATTGAATTTTCACGTAAATTTTTGTGTTCATATTTTATATCTTTGTATGTTTATCTGAGTGTCTTTCGTGAGTTTGACTTCACAACAACACAATCAACTATTCCAGTAACTGTTAGTGCTGTTTTGATAATTTCATTAGGCATACAAAATTTGGCGTTAACATAACTCAAAGTCAATTGACAATCAAGCTCTATATATAACTCAAAATCATTTGACAATAAAAAAAGTTAATCCTAATCATTATATATATACTGATATATTTTCTTGGTATATATTCAGCCTTAATGTGCAACAACTTATATAATCTAACGACCATAAATAAAGGATAGTGAGGATTCAGGAACATCTAGCTATATAGTACCCAGAAGAATAGAGATCATTTTCAGACAATTAATCTGCAAGAACTTCATTTTATCATAGAGGATTCACCTAAGAAAAATAAACGCAAGCTTATCGAGCCATAGCGCCATAGATAGTTTGGGTGCCTTCATAACCCGGCTACAACTGAAATTTTTAATAAAAATAAATTAAATAAAGCCAAAAATAATAAATAAATAGTCCGAATATAGAACAATTAATAGATGCAGGTGGTTACTAGTAGTACTATTTTAGGTCTGTCAATGGGTCAGACCAAAACAAATTATGTTCTGATCCAAATCACCAAATGTAATAATTGATCAATGATCTGATTCATCCTATAATTAATCATTGATTTGTTCCATGATTCACTTGATTCAACAATACAGATCATGATCCAAATTAATCCATTTAAAAAAAAATACAATTATATTAATTTATAAAATGTTATTATTTATTCAATTATATTAAATTATGAAAGACTTAAAAACCTTATACTTTCTCACTCTAATTTTTTAAAACTTTAGGTCACTAAACTTTATTACTTTCTCCATCTAAAAAAAATCAAATTTTACATCTACTTTCTTACTTTCTCTCTCTATTCTCTTATTTTAATAATCAATCATATAAATAATCGTGTGAGAAATACTAACAAATCAGGTTCTAAAATAATTACATTTTAATTAAAACTAGAAGTATGAACTAATTCATGGTAGGTACAGGAGCCTGAAACAAACCAAACCAAACCAAAATGACTTGAAAAAATTGTTAATGCGATAATTTAACTTTGGCATTCATGTTACATACCGTTGGTTCATAATACCTTTTTCCAGTGCTTCTACTAATAAACAACGAATTCAAGAAATAACTATATATCTTTTTTATCATACAAAACACTGAAATAATTATGACGAACCATTTAATCTTCTCTGGCCTCCAAAATTGCTCTTAACAATCTAATATATCTCGTCAGTTCGTTGTTTCAATTGAGTGAATAAAGGGCTATAGGGGAATTTTGTCTTGTTTTGGTCCATCAGTGGGATCAGATTTATGATTTGACTCATTTAAAATATTGATTCAATAAATTAAATTATCATAAATCAATAAATAAATGAGATAAATTATAGTGAAACAGTTCAAATTAGGGTTAAGATTTGACTTAGCCCTATACTATTTTGGTGTCATTAAATGCAAATGAAGATTGAGAGGAAAGGTATTAAATACATGTACCTGGAAGAGGACATGCATGATTACGGAAGCACTGGCTATGATGACATCAGCATTGCATGGATCCTATTCTTTGGTTTATATATGCTTCTGATGCACGTAAACCTTTTCTATGTGATGGCCACATGATGAGACGTCACCGGACCACCGGTTACGGATTGATCCATGGGTATAAATTATAAAAGGTTATCGTGTTAATATATTATATAAAATTATAAAATTCAATAGGAATATTTAAATTATACCCCCTATGTTAACAGGGTCGACCCATATGTTAAGTCATTTAAATAATTACTTGATACCCCTAAAGTTGAGAAAATTCTCAATTTTTTTTAATTCATATATGTTAGTGCCCATTAAAAAATCCCAAATTTTTTTTTCCAGCAAAACAGTAGCTACAAGTATAATCATACAAGATATTTTTTTCTCCCTCTAACGGAAGACTGAATTTATTCTTCTTTTTTTCCAAGGCTGAAATTTATTCTTCTATTTTTTCAGGGTTGAAATTTATTCTTCTTTGTTCCCAAGGCCCACTGACCACTGTTTTTAGTCTCTTTCTCCATTTCTCTCTCTACATATTACTCTCTCTCCCGCTCTCTCTCTCCCTCTACGTACCAGTGAATCTTTATAAATTATTTAGTATTCTTTATCTCGAAAATGCTCACATATAAAAATTCCATTAATATTGATGGTTTGGATTTATTTTCGGAATTAAATTTTTTAAGAGAAGTTATACAAACAGAAGAAAAGAAGAACACTCCGGTTGACATTCTGAATTATATAAAAAAAACTAGAATCTTTTCCAAATGCATGCATCACATATAGAATTTTATCAACAATTCCTGTAACATTTGATTCTGCAGAAAAAACTTTTTTAAAATTAAAATTGATATAAATCTTACTTAAGATTGACTATGTCCCAAGAAAGATTAAGTGGATTAGCGATTTTATCAATCGAAAAGAATGTGTTAGAGAAAATTGATTATAAAAGTTTGATTAATAATTTTGCATCTAAAAGGGCAAGAAAAATAAAATTCTAATTAAAAAAAATCATAGATATTAATTTAATTTAGTATTGAATGGTTTAAAAAAAGCCTCAATTTAAGATTTGACTTGAGATCCCCAAAAAGCTTAGACCGACCCTGTATGTTAATATGGATTATTGCGGTCACATTATATAGTGTAATAAGTAGAAAGATAATTTCTCGTTTGTTAGAAATAATGTAATTTAAAGATGAAAAGTTTGGAAAATGAAAGGTTGGATTTTTGGAGGTTACAACCAAACAAATGATGGGGCACATAAGAAAATTAAAAGGCCTTAAATTCTTCCATTACTATATTAGGAGGCTATGTAATGTATATCATATATAAAGAGATGTGTAACTAAGAGATTTGATAAATATTCATCCAAGTGATTTGAGAGATATTAAAATGTATTGTGAATGACCACTTGATAAGTTTATCAATATAAATCCATTTTTCTTTCCTACTTTGTATATTGATTATTTTATAACACGTTATCAGCACGATTCTCTACCCAATTTTGGGAAAAAAAAGTTCTCTCAACTCACTGTAAGTATTGTTTCATTACAATTAAATTTGATATACATATAAAAACTTTATTTAACAAAAAGTGCGTGGGACAATAATGGTAATGCACAACTCTAAAGCATCTGAGAGTACAAATTATGTAAGTACACTACTTTTGTGATATAGTAGTATTAGTATAAACAAATAATCACTCCACCTCCCAATTCTCCTACTTTGAAAGTGACTAGAGAAGGGTTAAATATTTTTATTGTCTTCTTATAAATTTATACTTAGTTATTTAATTTCTTATGTCATTATATATTTATATAGATGTCAAATCTTATGAATTTGAATTTGCTGCCCTTGACATATATCGAGCAAGAGTTACTTGTTATGCACTCTTGATGCTGAGATTTATATAAAGACAAAGAACTTTGGAGATATAATTAAGATTGACAATCATGCATCCCTCTAGGATCATGCAAAATCAATGATTTTTATCCGTCATCATCTCCATGAAAAAAATATTGATAAAGACATGTTAGAGAAAATATTTTCTACATTTCATGCCTCGAATATGCTCTTGCAATAGCAATATTGAGAGCGCAAGTTCACAATATATTCCCTAAAGCGATAAAGAAAATTGTGTTCCCTAAAGTGATATCATGTCTTCTAGTGGCTGAACACTTAAATAATGAGTTTTTGCTGAAAAATTACCAATCTTGCCCGGCCGGTTCTACTCCATTCCCGGAAATGAATGAAACCTCATTTGACAAACATAGAGGAAATTATGGTTGTGGTCGTGGACGTGAAAGGAACAACCAATATAGAAAAGAGAATATACATGTCGTACTCCTAAACATTTGGTAGATTTATATCAAGACTCCATAAAAAAAGAGAAAAAAATTTGAAATAAACTTTATTGATCATAATGATCTTGAAGATCTTATGAATGATCATAATGATCTTGAAGATCACATGAATTATCTTGATTTTCCAAATGGAGTGAATATGACTAATTTTGATGTCTCTGATTTCTTGGATGATGTTGGTGGAAATGTTCATACCAATTAATTATTTTTATTTCATTATATTATGGCATTATAATAAGTATTTTTATTTTGATATGTTTTATTTATGTTTCAAGTAATAAAATTAATTTAGTATTGAATGGTTAAAAAAAAGATCACAATTTAAGATTTGACTTGAGACTCCCAAAAAATTTGGACCGACCCTGTATGTTAATATGGATTATTGTGGTCACATTATATAGTGTAATAAGTAAAGAGATAATTTCTCGTCATCTATGGTAGTATCTAGGGGTGTAAACGGATATAGACGGATTCGGATACAGTAGTATCTGTATCCGTTTATTTGCGGATACCTTTAAACCGAATACGGATAATATCCACTTTTTTCTAATACGAATAATATCCGTTTTTTTTTGAATACGGATGCAGACGAATACGGATTTTCCGGTTACCATTTATAGTCCTAGCTATAACTAGAATAAAAAAATAATGAGTTTTAAAATATAGTTTATTAATGAATGAATGTTAATTTATTTATTTTTAATAAATATTTAAATACAATAATCAATATTCTTAATTACAATTCAAATAATTTTTCATCATTTTTTAAATCCTAAATTTTAATACTACTTATTAATGTTTAGATGTCCAATATTGTAGTGTGTATGAATATTTATAATTTATAATTTATAATTAGATTCAAAAGTTTACATTAAATATTTAATTATTTAATTATTTTTTCTCAAATACTTGATTAAAATTTTAATAATATGTTTATGGGAATTTTTATTTACAATTTATCCTCAATACATAGATTACAATTTACATAGTTATAAAAAATTTATTTTATTTCATTATATTTATGGAGAGTGCGAGTTATAATGTATATGTGACAATTGACAACTAGTTAATTCAACTTCATTCAAAATTTACTTTGGACTTGCTTTAAATATTTGGACTTTTAATTTTTAAATAATTGGGAAAATGAAAGTGATAAATACTCCCTCCACTTGAAAATTTATAAATGTGAATTAATTATTCAACCTCCTTCTAGATTAATTCTAAATTAATTCGGACTTAACATATTTTAACAATAAAATTATATTGTTCATTGTTCCCGTCTCCCAACATTGCAAGTAAGTTTTGAAAGTAAAAAACTTATAACAAGCTAATAACTATAGTTTTGTTCTTCTAGTATATAATTTTCTTGATAAATGATACATTTTAGATATTTTAACTTTATAATAGTAAAAATCTATTAACTATATTTAAATCAATTTATTTCAGTTTATTAATATTAAAATAAAAGTGTTATTTCCTACTTTTTAGAAGTGAAATGATATATTTTTAAAATAATTTTCGTTTGATAGTGAAAACTAATTATTATATAAGGAATGTCACTTTTAAAAAATTAATTTTTTATTATATAATATATAAGTTATTTAGATACGAATTTCGGATACGGATCCGAATCCGGATATTCACTATCCGTCGGATATATTTACGGTCGAATGTTAAACGAATATGCATATATCTGTATTCGTATCTGTTTATTTGCGGATACCTTTAAACCGAATACGGCTATATTCGTTTTTTTTTAATACGAATAATATCCGTTTTTTTTCGAATACGGATGCAGACGAATACGAATTTTTCGGTTACCATTTACAGCTCTAGTAGTATTATTTGAATATTTTTTTATTGCATATTAAGATCATTTGAGTCTTGTTATTACGGGAGTACTCTTGTGCATGCACTTATAAGAATTTTTTTAATATTATTATTATTATTATTATTATTATTATTATTATTGTTATTTATTTATTAAAAGTGTGAATAATTCATAAACTATTTGTTACTTCTTCTATTCCATAATAATAGTCATTTTAGGAAAGAATTTTTTTTTCAAATTTATTTGTCCTTTATAATTTTATAAGAGAATACATTATTTACTTTCCTATATTAGCCCCCTTAATTCTCTCATTTTTCAAGAATTTTTCCCTCTTGTAATATTAGTTTTCAAGTTCCCATCAAGTAGTAGTGAATAGTGATGGATTTTACACAATTTTAATTATTAAGAGATAGTATTAATTAATATTTTTTTTTAATTCATGTGCATAAAGGTGAAATGATACTCCCTCCATCCCTTTTTATTTGTCTTTTTAGAGAGATTTTTGTTCCTTATTATTTATCATTTGCAGATTTTAAGAAAGCATTAAATTCTTAATTTTCCATATTATCCTTCAGATTAAAAGCTAATTTATTTCTCTCTCTCATCTTTTCAATAAATTTTAGAAAGTTAATATTGAAATTTTATACTCAAATTAGTCAATTAAAAAAAATATTAATTATATTTTTTAATCTATGTACATAACCTTAAAACATCAATTAAAAGAGGGATGTAGAGAGTATCACATCTCCAATTGCATGCTATAGTTCATCATTAAATGACGGGTCCTCTTAACATATGCCCTAAGGGCACATGCTAAGCACATAATTCAAGAGAATATTCTCTTGAATTGTGTGCATATTCTCTTGATTTCTGCATTTGCACCAAGTTCAAGAAAATATGCACACAATTCAAAGAAATATTCCTGTGTGCTTAGCATGTGCCCTAAGGGCACATGTTAAGAAATTCCTTAAATGACTTTAGAAATAATATTTCCTTCTTTCCATTATATAAATCGTTTAAGACATAATCACACATGAAAAAATCTCATTAATTTTAATGTTAGGTAATTAATGTTGATTTGAAATTTTATTACTACCCATACACTAATTAATTACTCTTCTTCTTTTTTTCTTAATTATTCTATTTTTTAGGAACAAAATAGGAAATAATTATTAATTTTTTTCATAAATATACGTAAAATGTCTTATATTATATGGAAAAAAATTCTTCTCAAACGATTTATATAATGAAAATGAGGGAGTACAAGAGTATTAAACATAATTGATGCTGAGTGAAGACTAAGAAGAAAAAGGAAGTATTTAATTAAAACCTCATGAGAACCTAGTTACTAAGAACATAAATGCATATATAGGTTTGAAAATTTTGAGGCATGCATGCATTAAATCGATCTCTACTTGCCACCTTTAATGCTTGGCCTGCCTGCTCGACCATTAATGGAGTTTGATGAAACCCAATTTAAGTTTCCCTGCATTGCATGCCCCTCTTAAGTAGACACACCTTCTTGCATGACTCTCTGCAATCTATCTATCTTTTTCAAGAAAATTCATTATATAATTAATTGTTCTTCACTTCACTCGCTCATCAATTGCCTTTTTTTGTGTTGTTTGATAAAATTAAATAAAAAGTTGTAAATATATAAGAAAATTTGAATGAGTTGAATTAATGAAATAAAAACTTTGAATATAGAATAAAATGATATATTTGATAAATGTTTGTCTAAAATATTTGAATACGTGTATTTCTATATTTTAACCTTCTGGACTATTATGAACAAATTTATTATGTTGTTATAACAATATTATTTAAGAAAAATTAAATATAAACTTATGAACAATATTTGATGGAGTATATTATTAGTAATATTATTTTAGGAATAAGTACTAATTTTTTTTATAATATTCTATTAGTCTATAAAACCAAAACAAAAGACTACAACAACATTCATTATATTAATTATTGACCAATTTGTAAAAGAAAAAAAAATCAAAAACAATTCAACAAAATTTGTTTACAATAGTAAAAAACCATGGATATTAAATGTAATTTTTAATTGTTTATGATGATAAGTAGGTAAAACTATCATTCATCAATACTTCTTACTGATTCAACCATATATATTATATTATATATCTTAATATATAAATAAGTTACTCCTTTTAATTAATTATAAAGGGGGAAAGAGATGAAGAAGTATATGCAAGAAGGAAATATTTATAGTCTGCCTGAGCTTTCTTTGGCTTCTAAGAGCATGATGAGTTGTAATTCTTCATCTCAAGATCAACCTCAAATCAATCATCTCCCTATGAAGAGGAAGTTGTTTTCAGATAATCTTTTTATCAAGACTGATCAAACAAGTGTTGATCTTCAGCTTAATGATCCCTTGCCTTTGGATTGGGAGCAATGTCTTGATCTTGAAGTATTTCTCTCTCTTTCTCTCAAATGAAAAAAAATAACTTACTTTAGATGTTTTTTATGTAATCTTTTATTGTGTGATGATATTGTACTACTTCTGTCCTATAATAATTCTGACAATTTTATTTTACTTTTTTTTTTGAAACTGATTACATAAATAGTTCTAAATAATTGCATGTTTGCTTCATTTTTTTTTATTTATTTAACGGATGATTATATTTTGTCCATATATGATAGTGTTGGGAATAAAGTACACTTGCTTTGGAGACAAAACATACAATCCTTCAAAGTTATTTTCGACTTTACTTTAATTTATTGTAAGAATAAAACCTAACAGTGACAATATTTGTAAGGGCAATTGATATTGTCAGAATAAATATAATATTGTCAGAACAAATTAAATATATATTTCACAACATTTTATAATTGTTTTAGAGAGACTTCAATGACACTTTAAGCAACACTAAATGTTCTGAGAGTATCAACCACAATTTGCAAGACGGAAGGAATTGGTAATGTGTATATATGTGAAAATTGATTCCTTTATATAAGCTGATCAACTATATATCAAATTTTATTACCAAAATTATGTGTAAAATGACTATATATCAATAGTAATTTTTGATCACTTAATTTTGGATGCTCTTAACTTGGCTTTTGGCTCCTCTTGCAGTCGGGGAGAATGTATTATCTCAACAGAAAAACCTCAAGAAAGAGTTGGAACTGGCCAAAAGACCAAAAGCTCGACCTTGAGCTCAACATCTCATTGACCGGTTCGTCGACGGAAATGCAGCTTCAAGAATCATACAAGAAACAACAACTATCAGGCGGCAGCAGCAGCAGCACAAACATGCTTGCTTTGGCTTGTTTAAATTGTCATCTCCTTGTAATACTCTCAAAATCATCTCCCTCTTGCCCTAATTGCAAGTATGTTCACTCTCTAATTCCAAACCCTCAAAAAATCACAACAACTACCCTTAGCCTCTTGAACTAGATTTTTAGCATGCCCTAGAAGAAAGGAATTATAAAAGTAACCCTTTTGGCAGAACTATGCTATGTTTGCTTAATTTTGTTGATGTACTATTAAATATGGTATATATAATTAAAATTATGAAAAGTTTTCTCTCTCTTGTTTATAAATTTGTAGTCTCCGTAGCTTAATATATGTCGTTTTAGATAATTTTCTTTTTCCATAATTATTTGTCGTTTTATATAATGTAGGAGAATTAGCTACAATTTTTTCAAAATTATCTCTTATAGAAAAATATTACAAATGAGAGAGAGAGAGTAAGATAAATATGGTAATTATGAGAATTTAAGGGTATTATAAACAAATGATATTATATTTAATACTATACAATTATTTTTTTAATTCTTATGCACAACTCTAAAACAAAATATATTAAGGGACATAGGGAGTATATGAATTACTATTATGTTTTCTGAGCGCGTGTGTGCGTGTGATTGAGAGACAGATAGAGGTTTTATAACAAATTTAGATTTTCCAGTTATAATGATGTTCACTATTTTCATGCATAATGTTATTTTCTTTGGTTCTTGAGTTACTACCATGCATGAACTAGATATTAGTACGAAAATAATTTTTTAGTGATGCATGATATATAGGGATTTTCCTTGTTAACAAACTTTTACAGAATTACTGGTCAACACAAAATGAATGTGAGAAGTAATAAGAAGGATTCGATTCATTATTCTTATTAGCAAGTCTCACATAAAACCAAAAAAATAAAAAATAAATATTAAAAAACATAGGAAGAGGAGACAGAACCATTTCATTTTAAAAAAACAAATTTACGAGGCACCTGTCACTCTACCCTTTTGGGTGATTTGAAACTATTATCACTTAAAAAAAAATTGTTTTCCATCCAAACCTTGTTACTCACATATACTATATTCCAGGATTCCACTTCACACCATTGACCAAATTTGACATAAGGAAGCAGTAAAAAAGTTGCATTCATGGTAAAAATACAGAAAAAAAAAAGTTGCATTCAGATTTTTCAAGGTTGCATTTTGATATTTTCTGAATATTCTAACTTTATTGAAGCAGTCATAGTAGTCATCAATCCCTAGGTAGGTTGCATAGTACTCCCTCCGTCCCTTAGAATATGATAGGAGCAGGGGCGGAGGGGAGATCCGGGTACCCCGGCCGCCGAAAAAATTAGTATGTAATAAATATGTGGGAGGGTCTAGCCTGAAATACGGTAATGGCGGTGTCCGGAGAGCTCTGTGTGCGTTGGAAAGAAGAAGGAAGGGGAAGAAGAAGAAGAAGAAGAAAAAAATTAAAAAAAATATAATTTTATAATTAAGTAGCCTACACATAATATAAATACTGACATATTAATAAATTTTTATCCGTTTGTAATTTTAAAATAGTCAAAAAAATGAATCTCTAATTTAAAAAGGAAGAAGTACTAATTTATCTAGATTTTTTGTATTTTTTTGATATTTTTGGAGGCAGGTCGTTTAACAAACTTTATTATATAATCTCCCTATTTTGCAAGAGAAAAAAAGAGAGTCCCATTTATAAATTTTGTAAATACTAACTACTTTTCATTTTATATATGTATACTTTTTAAAATAATAAGGTGTTCATTTATTAATAATGGCATTATATACATGAATATAACTAAGTGATAGAATTTATTTTTTTTGAAACGAAAGGAGTATATATTTCTGTTATTTAAAAATAATAATTACTTCGTTTCACAAAAAGAACTTTATTTCTAAAATTTATCAATATTAAATATGTATTTTTGTTCTATATCTATCTCAAGTGAATAAGTTGTTATGTTAACATTAACCACACTATATTAAAATATGATGATAATTTATACTTATCACTACAAAAATAATTATTTTTATACTATTTTTAAAAGGAGTAATGGACGTGTTTGATCTTTTCAATATTTTTTTATTTGTGAAACGAACTAAATAACAGAGGAGGTCTGTATATTGGAGGGTCTGGTAGAAACAGAGGAAAGGAGAGGAGAGAAAAGAGCCGCCGCCGCTGCCGTCGATCGCCATTGCCGGTTACCGCACCGACGTCCGCCCGCCGGACTCTCCGACTTAAAATCTCTGGCTCCGCCACTGGATAGGAGTACTATTTTAGAGGTGTGCACAAGAATTAAGATAATGATTGAAAAGTATTAAATATAGTACTCAATTGTTTATTGGGTCCTCTTAACATGTGCCCTAAGGGCACATGCTAAGCACGCAGTTCAAGAGAATATTCTCTTAAACTGTGTGCATATTCTCTTTATTTCTGTATTTGCTCCAATTTCAAAGGAATAAACACACAATTCAAGGGAATATTCTCTTGAACTGTGTGCTTAGCATGTGCCCTAGGGGCACATATTAAGAAATTCCTTGTTTATAATACCCTTAAATCTTGCTATTATCATAATTATCTCATATTCTCTCTCACACATTTTCCCATAATTCTCTCCTTAAAAAACTTATCAGTCTTATTTACTCATTAGTCTCTCTCTCCATCTTCATAAAACAACTTATTTGGAAAAAAAGATGGAAGAGTTTTGTTGGGATAAGGAGAGAGAAAGACTTACAAGTATTGGCAATTGTGAATAAAGATCAAAAAATTAGAAAGAATAATAAAGAATAATTTTGAAAAAATTATGACCAATCCTCCTAAATTAGAGCAAATATCAAATAAATAGAAACAAATAAAAAATTCTAAAAAGTCCTATATAAATGGAACGAGGGATTATTATATTCAAGACAAGCAGTTGAAATACATGCCTGCAATTCTGCACTTGTACATGCAGCTTTATAATCAACTTTTAACTTTTTAAGTCATGATATCGATGATTTCTAGCTCATCAATTTTCCTGCATCATTTTCCAATGAAGATTTTATGAATTGGTTTATAAAAACTTTTAACCATGTAAAATTTTAGTTAAGAAAGTGAATTCTAATATTCAATGCTTAAGGATTACCCCATTCATTCCAATATATTACTCTCTATCTCTCTCTCTGTTCCTAACAAGTGTTGTTTAAAGTTTTTACATATAAATTAAGAAAGTTATTTAATATTATCATTTAATAATTAAATATATAACTATAAGTGCACAGTGTTAAGTTGAAGAACTGACAAGTACATGTCGAATCCACAGAGACTCGATTAATTTTAATATATCCTTAATATCTATTTTAAGCGAATTAGAAATAAAGATTGAGAGTTGATTAACTAGAATATGAAAATTAATAATGAGAAAACAATCTAGGAATTCGAATCCATTAAATAATAAACATAACATATAATTCAATCTCTGCTATTTTTATAACTTAATTATGATTTTGATATCCCTTCCATTTAATTTAGTAATTTTACAATTAACATGGGCAAACATAGACTATAAAAATTTAAGGATTAACTATAACCCATCAAAACTTCTTCGAGCAAGCATGGATTATGAAAAACTTATATCTTAACAATAATCTATCAAAAACCTCTTAATTAATTTAAAATTACATAAGAACTATAAAACGAAGGTATTTCAATAACGAAACATGAAGGCGAAATTAATTAAACATAAAAGTATAAATAATAAAAGAGATGAAAAATATTATCATGAATAATTATTTAATTTCATCTTCATCCTAGATATAAAAAAATTAGCTAGACATGAAAAATAAACTAACTAACTAAAATAAATAAGAAAAAATAAAATAAGAAAACTTCCTTTATTGATGATTCTCTAACAAGCGTACAATGAAAAAAATAATTTAATCTACTTCTACTCCTAACCTAAACTAATACAATACCTAATCCCCCCTCCTCTCTAAAATAAGAGACCTATTTATAAAAAAAATAAATTTGTGCCCTAATTTAGATACATTGAACTTGGACACTTTTGTTCCATTTTTTCCTCTTCTTTCCTTCTTTACTTCAATCTCTATATGACAATCCTCCAAGAGTTCTTTCTATCTTTAAGAGCTGGATATAAATACTTTATTTGCTCCCCAAGAAAAATAAATGTTATTTCCTACAAAATAAAATAAAATGTATAAGTTAAATAAAATAAGCATATAAAATAATGAATATGAGAATATTAAAATGTATTAATTACGTGTCTATCAAATACCCCCATACTTAGTTTTTGCCTGTTCTCGAGTAAAATAAAAAGAAAATAAAATAAAACAAAAATGATACTACCCCATTTTCGTAGGAAACACGATTGCATTTAGCATGTGCAATAAGCCTTTAAACCCCAAGGTTACCCCAAGTGAACGAGTTATGTCTCGTGAGGGTTTGCAGTGAATATACCCACAAAATTCAAAAATATTTTTGAGTTCAACAAGTCATGAAATTGAAATAAAACTTTTAAATATCTATGTGCATTATACATAAGCAAGATTCAATTCAAAATCACACTTTCACCTTATCAAAAATATTCAATCTTTATTCTAGACACCATCCTTCATAAAATTAATTCCATGTGATGCATGCATGTGTATGTGATGTAATTCTTATTAAGGATTTTTACCATAAAAATCAAGCAAACTCATTTTTCTTTTTCTTCTTTCTTTTTCCTTTTTTTCTCCATTTTTTTTGAATTTTTTTCTCGACATGTGCAATGTCTCATTTTCTTAGGCTTTTCAGAGTTACCCATGTACCGAGCGTTGGACCAATGACTCCCAAACCAGTTGATTTTAGGGCACTAGGTGTAGAGACATCCCTAAGGGCTTACTAACTCGAGTAACAAAGACCACAAAACTAGACTAGTTAAGCTGTTTTTATCCATCACACTTTTCAACGTGAATATCGATGCTTCCTAAGGCTTGGATATCCAGTTATTTCGTTCAATGGACATTGAAGTAGTTATTTATTTCTTTTTCTTTTTCAACTTTTTTTTTCCTTTTTTTTTTTTCTTTTTTTTTTCTGAAATTACTCGAATCATAGTTTATACCCCACAACTAAGAATTTGTGCAAATGTTTAGTGCAAAATGCTTTTGAAATTAATTTTATTCCAGATGGTATTTCAACTAAGATTTAGTACCTTATCAAAGATTCAAGAGTTTTAAATCTTTCAATCTTGCTCAAGAGTTTTAACTCCACGAACACTTATTAGAATAAATTCAACTCATAAAAAGTCAAACAAAATTTTCAATTTTTTTCAATTTTTTTTGCTTTATTTTTCTATATTTTCCTATAAAAAAAAATCTAATACAATAATACAAACAAACTCCCCCATACTTATATCATGCATTGTCCTCAATGTATGCAAATGAAGAAAAGAGAACAAAGATGTGAAAGAATTGTACCTTGTATGTGGGGCACTTATTCTGTAAAAAAATGTGGCGAGAAGGAAAATAAATGTACATACCTACGAATTTTATAAATCCTAAAAAGTATGTAACTAGAAATGAATGATACAAATGGGCAAGTGAGTGTGAACTTTTCATTATTTTCGGGAGGTCTAGGAAATTGAAAATAGTCAGAATTTTCATCACAATTATGCTTAAAATTTGCCTCAAGAAAACTTTCATTAACATGTTCAAAGGATTGAAGAATTGGTTCAGATACATGTTCTACTTTAGTTGACTTATTTGTAATGGATCTCAGCAGCTCATTGACCTTATTTAAATATTCGAATTCATTCCAATTTTGGTCAAGATGATTTAAGAAAAAATCAATTGAATCTTTTTCAATCAAGAGTCTATTTTCAATTATTTCTTGGGTCATGGACAACTCTTGGATCGTGTTATTTTAATGGGTTGGTCCAAAAAATCACTAAGTGGTTTTTTAGGATTAAGTCTTTCAGGGTATGGAGCTTTAGGCTTATAGACTTTTTTATCCGACTAATTAAATGTGACATGATCAATTTTAAGTATAGACTCATACTTTTTAGACTCCTCCAATTCGCTCGACTCAAATTGTGTAGAATTGAATACAAAATTTTTATTTTCCTCATCATTTTCACAACCATCAAGATTTTTAAAATTAACCTCAGAGTTACTAGAAAATTCATCCACCTCTTGTTCATTTATTATGGTGGCTAATCGACTCATTTGAATTTTTAGACGAGATATAGTTTGATCCATGCTAAATTAATTTTTCATTAAGACTTCCATAGTTTTCTCTAAGGCACTAAGTCTTTTCTCTTCTTCATTTGATAATTCTTGTGTATATTGAGGTTCTGGATCCGAATATGGATATGAATATGGATATGAACTTAGATACGAATTTTCATAAGTTGGAAAAAATTTATTTACTTGATGTGCATTAAAATTTTCATAGGGTTTTTGATTCCAAGCAAAATTATTATTCCAACTATAATAAGAATCCATCTTTCCACAAATCACAAAACAAATAAACAACTAACCACGAAAGTCACAAATAAAATAAAATAAAATAAAATCCTAATTCTACGGTTAACCTAAATAAAATTTAGACAGCTCCTAACTGTTCTAAGTTACACCTTAAGTTCCACAAAATTTAAAATTAATCACACCACTAGCCAGGTATAAGTGTAAGAAAGGTGGGAGTCTCTCCGTGTAGATACAGTGACTAATTGAATAACCACACAATCTTTAGGCGTTTACCTTTTGAACCACTTGCCTAGACACCAATAGTTTGATTAATTTAAAATTCAGCCTCTTCTCGGAGTTTTTTGTCCTAATTGAGCTCGAGAGTCCTAGGGGTCAACGTCTACTTGATTTTATTAGGTCAAGGTTATGCAAAATGCAAGTTGGGTTGTTTGTGGGCAAAGGAAGGGTGATAAAATCCCCACCTTATCTTGTTACAGGTTGTGCCCTTAATGTTAGATTAAAGATGAAAATGCACAAATAAAAAAAATAACTATAAACAAAAAAAATGTTCTAAAACTATGTGAATTACGAAAGAAGGAGAAATTTTGACGTACCTCAATCCTTCAGCAATCACCACAGTTTATATTTGACAAAAAAATAAAAACGTAACAAGATGTGCTCTACGTGAGTGAATGCATGAATGCGGCAAATAAAAAAAATATTAATAAAAAAAACTAAACTACTATTTTTTATATATTTTTTTATTAAAAAAAATAAAGATACGAAGTACCAAAGAAAGTGCAGCAACAAAATCTTTATCTTCTCAGTCCTTCGATCCGCTTCAATAATCTTGAAAAAAAAATATTAGAGTTAAAAACTAATTCGAATAAATAAAAATTAAAGGAAAAAAAATTAATTCTAGTCCCCGGCAACGGCGCCAAAAACTTGATGTGATAAAAATATGTAACTGCAAGTGCACAGTGTCAAGTTGAAGAACTGACAAATACAGGTCGAACCCACAGAGACTATATTAATTTTAATATATCTTTAATATCTATTTTAGGCGAATTAGAAATAAAGATTGAGAGTTGATTAACTAGAATATGAAAACTAATAATGAGAAAACAATCTAAGAATTCGAATCCATTAAATAATAAACATAAAATATTGAACAGTAATTACTGCAACAATTATTAAATGAGTGACTTTTTACGTAAGAACCAATAATTCAAAATACTGTGCAATACCATATGTTACTGTGCAACACCGCGTATTACTGTAATTTAACTACCGGGTATTTCAACAGTTTAACGGTAAAAGTTTTGCCGTTATTTTTATAAAAGGTTACTTTTGTCGCTTTCTATATCTGACATTCATTCCGTTGTGGGGTCCACCAATGACTGCGCCGTCGTATGAATATTCTCCGACAAAAAGAATATTCCTCGACCAAACGAATATTTTCCGACACAACGAATATTTTATAACCACTTGCTTACTTTGTAAACTTTGCACATCTTACCCATAACTTATCACATTTATCAAATCAACACCTTACTATTTCAAAATAATATATAAAGAAAATTAAATCTTATTCATAAAATTTGGGGTCTTACAACCTCCCCTCCTTATGAAATTTCGTCCTCGAAATTGACGTACGGACCTGGTATGTCAAAAAGGTGAGGATACTTGGCTTTCATTTTCGATTCTAACTCCCAGGTCATTTCCTCGATATCATGGTTCCTCCACAAAACTTTAACTTGAGGTATAACCTTTGAGCGTAGGACATGTTCCTTTCTATCCAAGATCTTGACAGGTACCTCCTCGTATGTTAAATCTTCGGCTATCTCGTCTGGTTCTAACTCAATAATGTGGTTTGGGTCTTTCACATGTTTACGAAGCACGGATATGTGAAAAACATTTTGAACACGAGACATGCTTGGAGGTAAGGCGAGTCTATAGGCCACATTTCCTACTCGGTCAAGGATTTAAAATGGACCAATGAATCGTGGGTTTAGCTTTCCTCTCTTTCCGAATCTCGTAACTCCTTTCCATGGAGCAACACGTAACAATACATGATCTCCGACATTAAACTCTACGTCCCTTTGATGAAGATCAGCATAACTCTTTTGTCGATCTTGTGCAATTTGTATACGTTGCCGGATCATTTGAATCTTTTCCGTAGTCATACGTACTAACTCCGGTCCCAACAATGTTGCTTCACCCACCTCGTCCCAGCATACTGAAGAACGATATTTTCGTCCATACAATGCCTCGAATGGAGCCATGCCTATACTTGCCTGATAACTATTGTTGTAAGAGAATTCCACCAATGGTAAATACTTGTCTCAACTCCCTTTGAAGTCTAGAACACAGAGTCTCAATAGATCTTCAAGAGTTTGAATAGTCCTTTTCGATTGTCCGTCCGTTTGAGGATGATATGCCGAACTGAATCGTAAATCCGTGCCCATAGCTTTCTACAAACTGACCCAAAATCGTGAAGTGAATCTTGGATCACAATTCGAAACTATGGATACTGGCATGCCATGCAATCTTATAATCTTATTTATGTACATACGAGCAAGACGTTCCAGTGAATAAGTCTCTCGTATAGGCAAGAAATGAGCAGACTTGGTTAATCTATCGATAATAACCCAAATTACATCTATACCTTGAGAAACCTTGGGAAGACCCGTAATGAAATCCATGGTAATGTGTTCCCACTTCCACTTTGGAATCTCAAGTGGTTGCAATGGACCCTTTGGCACTTGATGCTCCGCCTTGACACGTTGACACGTTAAACACCTCGAGATGAACTCCGCAATCTCTCTCTTCATATTGCTCCATCAAAATGTATGACGAAGATCACGATACATTTTGGTACTCCCAGGATGGATTGCAAACGGTGTGTTATGTGCCTCCATCATGATTCTATACTTCAAGTCAGAATTGTTGGGAACACAAAGTCTGGAGTTGACTCGAAGTATTCCTTCTTCATCGATCCTTGCTTCTGGAATAGCACCTTCTTGCACTTTCTTCTTCATCTTCATCAGCTTCGGGTCTGTAGCTTGCGCATCTTTAACTTTATCAATTAAAGCTGGTTCTACGCGTATATTTGACATCATCACGTGGGTCCCCGGAGTCTTGAACTTTATCTCCATTCTCTGTAAGTCACACAAAATGGGACTTTGTGTTGATATCATCGCACTCATTCTCGCATATGATCTTCTACTCAACGCGTCAGCTACCACGTTCGCTTTTCCAGGATGGTATTAGATGGTATGATCGTAATCTTTCAATAGCTCAAGCCAACGTCGTTGCTGCATGTTGAGTTCCTTTTGAGTGAAGAAATATTTGAGGCTCTTATGATCTGTATAGATCTCCACTTTCTCTCCATACAAGTAGTGTCTCTAGATTTTTAATGCTAAAACGACAGCTGCCAACTCTAGATCATGAGTAGGATAATTCCTCTCATATTCTTTTAGTTATCGCGAGGCATAGGCTATGACTTTCCCATGTTGCATGAGAACACATCCTAACCTTTTGCCCGAGGCATCGCTGTAGATAACAAATCCATCCGAACCAGATGGTATTGTCAGAACAGGTGCCGAGATGGGTCTCCTCTTGAGCTCTTGAAAGCTCTTCTCACATTCCTCGTTCCATACAAATTTTATATTATTCCGAGTCAGCTGAGTTAATGGAGTAGCGATTCGAGAAAATCCTTCCATGAATCTCCGATAATAACCAGCTAAGCCCAGAAAGCTACGTACTTCGGTTACCGACTTCGGTTGCTTCCAACTTTGTATTGCTTCAATCTTCGTCGGGTCAGCAGATACTCCACGTTTCGATACCACGTGCCTAAGAAATGCTACTTTCTCAAGCCAGAACTCGCATTTCTTCAGCTTGGCATAAAGCTTGTTCTCACGAAGCTTTTGAAGTACGAGCTTCAAGTGATGCTCATAATCTTCACGACTTTTAGAATAGACAAGAATGTCATCAATAAAGACAACAACGAACTGATCCAAATATTCCTTAAATACACGGTTCATCATATCCATGAAAGCAGCAGGAGCATTAGTCAATCAAAAAGACATGACTAAGAACTCATAATGCCCGTACCGAGTTCTGAAGGCAGTCTTCGGAATATTCTCAGTTTTAATCTTCAGCTGATGATATCCAGAACGAAGATCAATCTTTGAAAAGAATTGTGCTCCTTGCAACTGGTCGAACAGGTCATCAATGCGAGGCAACGGATACCTATTCTTGATGGTGACATGGTTCAACTCTCAATAGTCAATACAAAGTCGCATACTCCCGTCTTTCTTCTTTATGAATAAAACAGGAGCACCCCAAGGAGATGGACTAGGACGAATGAAACCAATATCTAATAACTCCTGTAGTTGGACCTTTAACTCCTGAAGTTCAATAGGAGCCATTCGATATGGGGTTTTAAAAATGGGTTTTGTACCGGGTTCAAGATCAATAAAGAATTCAACTTTACGTTCTGGGGGTAGACCAGGAAGTTCTTCGGGAAATTCATCAGGAAACTCATTAACAATAGAAATATCCTTCAAACCTGACGTATTCTGGTTTAAATCAGTGACATGGGCTAAGAAAGCTTGACATCCATTTTTCAATAAATGAATAGCTTTATGACTTGAAATAACATTGATTGATTTTAGTTGTTTGGTTGTTTGAATTTGCACAATAGGTTGGTTAGGAATATAAAAATTAACAACCTTACGAAAACAATCAATTTTGGCATGATAAGTGGTTAACCAGTCAATTCCTAAAATCACATCAAATGTAAGTATTTTCAAAGATATAAGATCAACAGGTAGGGTGAGGGTACCAATTTGAATCGAGCAAGATTTATAAAATGTAGATGTAATGAAGGTTTCTCCCAACGGAGTTTCAACAGATAAGTCAAAGTCTAATTTATCAGGAGTTAAGTTCAAACGTTGAGCATAAGCAGGTGAAATAAAAGAATGGGTAGCACCGGTATCTAATAAGGTATAGATTTCGCAAGAGTTTATGATTAGCTTACCCATAATAACCTCATTTGGGTTCCTCGCTTGTTGGGCAGTTACGACAAAAGCTCTTCCAGGAACCACTGACTTTGACTTGTCAGGGATAGCCTTTGGAGTCACCATTCCTGCTGGACTTGGTTTCGCTACAGGACACACTTGAGCTATGTGCCCTTCTTTTCCACAGTTATAACACACCTTGGATTGTTGTGTGCAGTTAGGACTAATGTGTCCCTCTTGCCCGCATTTATAGCATACGACCGGCGGTCGTTCTCCTCCCCTAGAAATAGTTGATGTTGGTGCTGCTGTCGATGCTTTCACGTTCTTATTGTTGTACCTTCTCTTCTTGAAATCTCCCCCCGACTCACTTTTTCTATTATCATGGCCACGATTACCACCGGAGTGATTACCGCTTCTGTCATGAAACTTTCCTCCCTGCTGGTTGTCATTGTTTCGATGACTGCTGCCACCGGTACGACCTTAGTTGTGGTCCCTTGGTTGAACCGACTCATTATCTCGTTCTAATAACTGGGCTCTGTTCACTACATCCGAATATAGAGAAAATTTATGAGAAATGAGGTATTGACGAATTTTTAGTTTCAAACCTCTTAGAAACATCCGCGTCATACGTTCCTCATTCTCCACCAAATGAGGTGCAAATCGGGATAACTCTGCGAACTTAGCCTCGTACTGTGACACCGCCATGTTGTTCTGTTCCAGTCTGATAAACTCTACCTCTTTCATGTGACGAATACTTTCTGGAAAGTACTTGTCATTGAACAGTTTTTGGAATGCCTCCCAAGACATCTTGAGTGTGGCAGACTGGGTATGCTTCACAAATTTCCACCAGTAATCTGCCTCTCCACGGAACATAAACGTGGCGAATGAAACCTTTTGCTCCTCCGTGCATCCCAAGACATCAAATATCTTGGTAATTTTCTTAATCCAATTTTCTGCCTTGATTGGATCTGGCTTTCCCTGAAACTCTGGTGGTCCCAACTCTTTGAATTGCTTGGCAGTGACAAGCCGCGAGTTGTTATTATTTCCACCTGTATTATGAACACTTGTCTCCCTCGTCTGATTTTGCTTGAACTGGAAAAAGCTTCTAAACATTCCATCATTCATCGTCTGATCGGTGGTGTCGTTTCCAGAAGGAATATTGCCTTCTTGTTGCACGTTCTCCTGGTTGGTGATTAAAGGTGTTTCAACGATCTCATTCACTCCATTGTTTAGATTTTCAGCTGCCATTCTCAAATACTGCCATAAAACAAGGGTTAATTAAACAAATTAACATATCACATATTAACCCTATGTTCCAAATGACCAATTAAATACCAAATAAGCTTAGGTAAGACACACACTAGCGAAGGATTTACTCGTCTCTCCCCTCCTAGTTCTATTCTCAGATCTCCGCCAGAGATCATATCCCTAAGCTCTGATACCAACTGTAACGCCCCCAAAATAGGTTCAATACCAACTTATTCTGAGTCTCCAAATACATGGTACAGAATCCAAATACAATCTTTTATAACATACAGTCGTGCAAAATACGACCACACAAATTGTGAGTTTCAATACAAATTGTATATAATACGAAATATAAACACTCAAATTCAGTCCTCACTAATTACAATCATTATCACACTATTCTACAAAATAGTGAGGACTGTTATAACTCTAACTCTGACCATCACCCCGATCCCCGACTAGTCCCTGCGACATTCTCATTTCCCGAAGAGAATAATGGAAGAAAAGGGTGAGCTCAACTAGCCCAGTAAAGAATATTATGACTACGATAATGAAGAATAAATTATCGTTAGCCTTCAACAAATTAGATAAAATATTATGGACAACAAGTTTTAGATCAATAACTGCAGCGGAAATATCAATTCATTAGAAGAGTTAAGTAGAGAATGAAGTCTATTATCTTCTATGATTTAAAAGTCTATTATCAATATTTTATCCCTGCAACAACAATCAATATACATCTCAAACCAAATATTCATCTTTGCACTACAGGCCAAAGATATTCATTTATATCACTAGTTGGTCATGTTCATCTCTATACCTGTCCATCTTTGCACTACGGGCCAAAGATATTCATTAGGTAATCATTCATCTTTGCACTACAGGCCAAAGATATTCATCAAGTAATTATTCATCTTTGCACTACAGGCCAAAGATATTCAGTTATATCGCCATTTAGGACTAAAGATGTTGAAAAATATTTTAAAGAACGAATCCAGTGAGATAAAGGACAAAGATTAGGGATTCGTAATTTAGTTTATTCAAGTTCAAGAATACTCCAAATAATCAATTGTGGAGCAAAATTCAAGAATAAAGTTCAAAACTTGGATCCAATCAAAAATAATTTAGAAAGGATTTTTTTACCGTGAATAGTACTCCGTGAATAGTAACTCATGAATAGTAACTTGTCATGAAAAGATAAAAATTTCACAAGAAAGTTCAGACCAATATTCCAGTGAAATGATATTAGATGAAGCGCAAAACTTAAGGAATTTCTGATCATTTCAAGAATTATAGAAGCAATACTTACCGTAGTAAGTTTAGAGTTAGGAATCTGATATGAAATCATATACGAAACTGCAATTGGATTTTCACCCGTCAGGCGGTAGTCCGCTCAGACAGATTATTTTCACAATTTAATAACAACTGAATACGAAGGGTTATTCACCAGGCATGCGGTAGTCCGCGTAGACAGGTTATTCCCACAGAATAATAAAGAATGGAATAACAACAGAATTTCACCATGCATGCGGTAGTCCGCGTAGACAGGTTATTCCAACAGAATAATAAAGAATGGAATAACAACCCTTACGAGTATTGAAAGAAAATAACTCTCTTCATGAATACGAAAGAAATAATACCCCTAACCTTAAAAATTTGAAGACTGCACTAGTGTAATAGCATAATACTCTTCTTCTTTCTCTTTTATTCTCTTTATACTTTCTCTCTTTATAGCTTTAGTGAATTCGTGAGAAATAATGAAGAAATGAGCTTCTATTTATAGGCTAGGCAGAGTAATGGTAAAATAGTCTTTTCACCATAATTTTTGATATCATCGCTTACATCATCAATCCTATGACATCATTACTTACCTCATCGTTCTGATGACATCATTGCTTACATCATAAGAATTTAAATTTAATTTGTTCTCTTCTACCTCATTTTACTTTTATACCATGAATTTACTATAATAATGTTACCATTTAAATTATAAAAATTATACTATTATATAATCACATCATACTACTATAATGTAATATTATAAAAATATATTTGAATGAATTATTTTATAGAAAAAGATAAAATACCAACTTTCAACAAATGTCGCATGCTAAAAATTCCTCCGTTTAAATTCACATTGAATAAATATTTTCTTATCATATATATCAAAAATTAATTATTCACAAATAATATTACAGAACTACAATATTGACAACCAGGTCGTTCCTAGGAAAGAGGGGGCTTTCCGATAAGGATTTCTCCTCATTGACGCGCAATTATATAACCTAACCCCTTTCCTCGACAGAACTTTCTAGACATTGTCAATAATGATATCTAATAATATTATTCAAATAATATGAATTATTGATTTGATAATTTGAAATACTGTGCAATGACAATTATTGAATCACTAATATAAAATATCAATGTAGCAATTATTGGATCAATAATATAAAATATTGAACAGTAATTACTGTAACAATTATTGAATGAGTGACTTCTTACGTAAGAACCAATAATTCAAAATACTGTGCAATACCATGTGCTACTGTGCAACACCGTGTATTACTGTATTTTAACCACCGGGTATTTCAACAGTTTAACGGTAAAAGTTTTGCCGTTATTTTTATAAAAAGGTTATTTCTGTCGCTTTCTATATCTGACATTCATTCCGTTGTGGGGTCCACCAATGACTGCGCCGTCGTACGAATATTCTCCGACAAAAAGAATATTCCTCGACCAAACGAATATTCCCCTACACAACGAATATTTTATAACCACTTGCTTACTTTGTAAACTTTGCACATCTCACCCATAACTTATCACATTTATCAAATCAACACCTTACTATTTAGGGTCTTACAACCACCTCCTGCCGCCACCTCCTGCCGGAACCACCTCCTGCCGCCAGCAGCCACCACCTCCGGTAGCCAGCAGCCGCCCCCTCCTGCCGCCAGCAGCCTCCTTCCCTTCCTCCACCAGTAGCCACCACCCCTCCGCCAGCAGCCTCCTTCCCCATCTCCTGCTGCCCCCACCGGCCACCACCACCTCTTGCCGCCAGCCATCTTCTCTTCTGTTGTACAGGTTCTATTTAAGGTTTATTATAATTTACTATATTGTATGATGAATTGTATGCTGAAATTTGTGTTTAATTTAGGGCTTGTTATATTGTTTGGTTAATTTTGATATTGTATCATTAGGGTTTATTGTGAATTGAATTTGATTGAAAATTGTGTTGAATTTGTTTGAATATTGTGTTGAATTTGTTTGAAGTACATATGTTCATTATTCTGAAATTGTGAATTGGGCATACTGTTAATGAATTGGGCATACTGTGAATTGAAATTGGGCATACTGTGAATGTGGTTTTAGAAAATGTGATATTTGTTATTTCCGACTGAATTTCAGATGGAATTTCTATTAGAATTATGCAATTGCAAAATTTGTGGGCCCTACAAGGAATAAATAATAAATAATAGATAAGAGATAAATAAATAAATAATAAAATAATAAAATAATAGATATTAGATAATAAATAATAAATAATAACTAATAAATAATAAATAATAAATAACAGATAATAGATAATAAATAATAATTGATAAATAATTAATTAAAAGATATAAATAATAATAAATAAATAACTAATAAATAATAATTAATAATTAATAATAAATAATAGATAATAAAATAATAGATAATAAATAATAAAATAATAGATAATAGATAATAGATACTAGATACTAGATAATAGATAATAGATTATAGATAATAATTAAGAAATAATTAATAAATAAATAAATAATAAATAATAAAATAATTAATTAAAATACATAAATAATAAATAATGAATTAATAGATAATAAAATATAAATAATAAAATATAAAATATAATAAAATTAAATACAATTAATAACTAAGTAGCATTTGCTTAGTTGGGATGCAATATTCAATAAACTAAGTAGCACGTACTTAGTTTTTCATTAGCAAAATAAACTAAGTAGCATTTGCTTAGTTTGCCGCAATATTCAATAAAATACAATAAAATTAAATACAATTAATAACTAAGTAGCAATTGCTTAGTTGGGATGCAATATTCAATAAACTAAGTAGCACTTATTTTTTCATTGGCAAAATAAACTAAGTAGCATTTGCTTAGTTTGCCGCAATATTCAATAAAATACAATAAAATTAAATACAATTAATAAGTAAGTAGCATTTGCTTAGTTGGGATGCAATATTCAATAAACTAAGTAGCACTTACTTAGGTTTTCATTGGCAAAATAAACTAAGTAGCATTTGCTTAGTTTGAATGATATGATCTGGTTCCCATAATAATATGAGAACCAGATCATATCGTTCAAACTAAGCAAATGCTATGCTTAGTTTATCTATAAAGGATAAAATCTTGAGAGTCTTTCCGATCTCCGGAAGTGTAGACATTTCAGTTCCATCACAAAGAAAGCATCTATGTGGAGCTTTGAATCCAAAGCATGTGGACATTTCAGTTCCATCACAAAGACATACATGCTTTTGGAGGTGTCAACTTAGAAACCCGTTTGACATTCACTCAGTAGGAGTGAATGTCGAATAGTCCCCAGTTTGGGACTGTTACTGGATGTTATGTCTTTCACTTATGCCGGTGCCAATACGAAACGACACGTTTTTGTTGTTTTGAGGATTTTTTGGCTGTTATCTCTACATGTGCTTCGAGTACATACTTAGATTACGTTACCTTAATCTATTTTGTGTACTTGGAGACCATGGGGAGGCGCTGTCGAAATTTTCTTAAAACAGTAGAAACGTGCATAACTTGTTGGCACTAGTGAAGAGACGCATCTAGGAACGGGATAGAAGCCTGAATTACCCCTTTCCTATAGAGCTGTCATAATAGGAAATTACTCTAATTCATGCATGGACCACATGCATGAACTTCCCTGGACTGAACAGGGGGTTAAAGTTGATCGTAATAGAATCACAACCGTAGATATCAAGTCGGTGTTAAAGTCTGATGACGTGTTCGTGTTAGCAAGTCAAGCGACTCAAGTGTATTACGCTCGTAATGTCGTAAATACTCGAAGCCCCTGGTACACAGTAGTCATAACTAAAACACGTTCAGTTGATGCTGAGAACATGTTTGCTATAGATGAGGCGTTGCAAGAAGATGTTAGCAACCCTTTGGCCGTAGTGTTCAATGTTGAAGATGTGATGGATACTGATGTTATTGACGTACCTGACGATGAGGATGTCAAGGAAAACGTCGTCGTAAGTGATTATGTAGTCGTCGATGATGATAACGATGACGAAACTGATCTCGAAACTGATCTCGAAACTGAGGATGAGAAAGATACCAAATCCGAGACTGATATACATGTTGATTCTGATGGGTTTGATGGTGTAAGTAATTAAAAATTAGCATTCATATTAGTTAATACCATATTGTTAAACCTTATATATTCATAATTTACCAATTTGGATATTGCAGTAGGATATTCATGGCTAGACATAACGGTGGAGGTCGCCGAGGTGGTGGGCGATCCGGTACGGGAGACGGTAGCAACGACGATGGCTCGTCTTCAAGAGCTAGTAAGTTGTCTTAACTAGGATTTAAATATATCTCAAACTGCATTAGTTTATGTTTATTGACTCAGTTTAATATAATTATCACAGATGTACCTCGTCGACGACACCGAGGGACGAACCTCGGGCTCTTAGGTCGTCCGCCGGCAGTTCCACATATAGTACCGGTGGATGTTGCTTCTGGACAGTGAGTGTTAATATTTTGTTAATATTTCTGTCAGTTATTACAAAACACAATTCACATAACACATATTATTATATTTTTTCTGTAGTATACTATACCCGGTGGCTAAGCACACCCTACACGCCATCTGTTTGACGCACCTCCCGACTGGGTGCATGCTTTTCACCCATTATGCGCGGTACTATGCAGACTGTCTTGCGGGAGTTTCACGTAAGTTAATTATATTAATTAGTACATAGTTGTATTAGGATGACAAAATCAATTGTTTCTAATTTTTAAACTTTTGTTATAGGTTTATTATAGATTTGACCTGAGTATCTCTCAGACAGCAGGCGACGATGTGATTATATCATACGTCACTAAGAATTACTCTGGCTGGCTGTATGAGCTGCGACATAGGGCAGCCCGGGCAGTTGAGGACCAGCCCGGGACCACCATCAGATCTCACCAACCTCGCATAGTCTCTGATTTAGCCTGGGAGGCTATGTGTGCGCATTGGGATGCTGATGACTTCAAGAAGAAGTCTGAGCAGGCGAAGAAGAACCGTGGTCAGCTCCGTATAGTACACACCACTGGTTCTCAGTCGTTCGAGGAGGTGAAGACGGTAAGTGCGCTGTATTTAGTTGTTTAGTTATCAAGTTCTTACACAAATACTTAATACCTGTTTTATGAATGTTTTTATTAGGCCTTGAGTAGGTCCTTGGGCCGAGATCCCACCATTCTAGAGTTTTGGGATAGAGCCCAAACGCCTAAGGACGAGCGTGTTTTGTCTCAGGCAGCTATGGCTATACGGGTAAAAATCATCTTACTATTTAGCTTTTAGTAATATTCAATCGTAAATAAAATGTTATAATTCACACATTTATAAAAAATAAATTACAGGACCGATTTCAGAGGCTTCGGGACGCTCGTATAGCTGAGCTGGAGGCTATTAGGAGGGGTTCTGAGCCGTTAGACTCCGTCACTCCCCTTCCCGATATTATTAGTAATGGAATTTGTCTCTTTTTATAGGCTCCAGCCAGCGCTAGCGTCCGAGAGCACATGTTGGACCATCTGATACAGGCGCTGGCTTGGATGACGAGATCTTCCAGAGGCTGATAGGGGCCATGTCGGATAGGTTCCGTACCGATCCTATCTTTTGCCGTCAGCAGTTGCCTACCAATTCTCGTCTTCACCAGGTTTCTCAGGAGGTTATAGCAGGGGCCTCCGCAGAGAGTACGGGATTACCGCGAGAGCAGTTCGACGCTTTCAGCAGCGAGATGCTCCGGATGGTGATTACCCTCTTGGAGGAGGTTTTTCGTCTTCCCCTGCCTACTCAGGTATTCTTATTATTTATGTTATTTTTATTTAAAGCTAGCTTGTTAATTCTCACATATATACGGACTAATGATTTTTATTTATAATTTTTTCAACAGGGTGGCGATAGCGAGCGGGCTGGTGGCGATGACGAGCGGTTTGACGATGACGACGAGGAGATTTTCAGACACCAGACAAGCGTCGTCCACCTTCGCCCGATGATGATACTACTAGATCATAGTTCATTTTTATATGTTATTCATTTTAGTTCATTAGTACGTATTTATGTTATTTATTTGTAGAACATTTGTACAT
Source organism: Panax stipuleanatus (assembly GCA_020205555.1). Taxonomy (NCBI): domain Eukaryota; kingdom Viridiplantae; phylum Streptophyta; class Magnoliopsida; order Apiales; family Araliaceae; genus Panax; species Panax stipuleanatus. The sequence goes on along the minus strand of CM035119.1, from coordinate 121,788,807 downwards.
ATTGTACGTAGTTTATATAGTTACGTCTGTATAATGAGATTACGTTGTATTCATTTATTTGTAGAACATTTGTAGCTTATATTCTTTATCGTTGTTGAAGTTTATTTGTTTTCAGTTAGTCGATTACGTTTGTTGTTGCGAATTGGTACAGGTTTAGGTTTTTAGAATTACGTTTGTTGTTGCGAATTGGTACAGGTTTTTAGAATTACTTTTGTTGTTGAATGTGAAATATATTGTTGTCTGGCTGTATTGGAATAAAACAGGTTACAGGTATATATATGGGTTTAAATACCTGGATTTTGCATTTAAAAAAAAAAGATTTGAAAAAAAATCCTTACTTTCGACGGAATAAGGTAGTTCCGACTGAAATTCCGTCGTAATTATAGGTCAGGCTAATTTCTAATTTATTTCTTATTTTTTTATTTTCCGTCAGAATTGCATTATTTCCGTGGGAATAGTCCGTCGAGAATGTGGAGTATTTATATTAACTATTTTTAATTTATTTCTTTATTATTTACTTTTCCGTCGAAGTTAAAGTATCTCCGAGGGAATTTTTCTATCGGCCATAAGTAAGGCTATATCCGACGGAATTAATTCGTCATACATACATCCTTCGAAGATTGGCTATATCCGACAAAATGAACAATAGAATTTATCTCTGACGAGGTTAGTTACGACTGCATTTCCGACAGAATATTCCCTCGGACATAAGCTACTTCCGACGGAATAGGCTTATTTTCGAAGGGAATATTCCGTCGGAATAAGGTCTTTTTCTTGTAGTGTATATGTTGGGAATTACATATTCAGATTTGATATTGAAAGTAAATGCTTAAGTGTACAGTCCTTAAGAGAATCATTGTACAAGGACTTAGATGATAGATCAAAACTGCTAGGTTGATCTGAGCTTTAATGTTTATCATTTATGTAAATAAATGTATAGAAGAAAAGATCAAACTTGTTAGGTTGATCTATTTGAGCTGTAAAAGTTAAAGCCTTGACAGAATCGTAGTCTGTCAAAGGTAGCATGTAGAAGACAAGGCAGAATCGTGGAGCTTAAACGAAGACATCTAGAATCATAGTCTGCTAAGAGATTTGAGTCTGCAGATGACAAGGTAGAATCATGGAGCTTGAACGAAGATATCAAGAATCGTAGTCTGCCAAGAGATTCGAGTCTGCAGAAGAAAAGGCAGAATCGTGAAACTTAAATAAAGATGTCCAGAACAGTAGTCTGCCAAAGAATCAAGTCTGCAAAGGTCAAGGCAAGATCCGTTGAGCTTAAGTGAAAGCATCAAAGAATCGTAGTCTGCCTTGGAAGCCACACTGAGAATCATAAAGTTGAAGAGCATCTGCCGAGCCAAGTTAAGAATCGCAGTGTGCTATCGGAACTATGGAGTCTGCAACACAAGCAAGCAAGGAATTGTAATCTATCAAGAGCTTAAGAGAAATCGTAGTGTTATCTACGATCAAGTCTGAATCAAGCTGTGCAAAGACAACACACAACGATTATGTCACAATGACCATAATCGTAGTGTTCCTCCAGTCAGCATCAAAGATCTTAGTTCTGATGAAGGGAGGAAGAGCAACAAATGAAGAAAGACTTATGGTCGTTGACAAAGTGATAGTCCCAATACTTCCATATTCATCCTTAGTTCAAATCGAAGAAGCGTATTGAAGAAGCTAAGGAAAGGACTAAAGTTGCCTGCAGAAAGCACCTTTTCAGGTGTTAGGTGAAAGATACAGTCTGCTGTGTCAGTGGGCCAGTCTGCAATGCTGCAGGAAAGCAATATGTCAACATCAACTGCACAGAAATGTCTGAAGCATTAAATGCAGCAACGGGAGAATTCAAACGGATACTTTTGAATGGCTCTTTTATAAAGACATCAGACAAAGATCAAACTAAGCAAGCAAGACACAAAAAGAAAGATTATCAAGAGAAAAGCTCAAGAACACTCAACGATCAACACTACGATCCTGAAAGAGGAAAGCTTGCTTCGCTACTCAGTCTTTAAGAGACAGATGTTGAACTGCAACTGAGTAGCACACCTCAAACAACTATTGCAAATCCAAGTGAGGTACCAAGTCAGAGGACTTGACGAGTTCAAAAGTGAACTAAGTGAAGATCCAAGTCAGAGGACTTGAAGAGTTCAAAAGTGAACTAAGTGAAGTTTCAGGGCTGCTGGCCTTGAAGGGATCTAAGTGATCCAGTTGTAAGAAGACATCCTTAGTGGATTTCCTACTCGTGGAGTAGAAGAGTGGATTAGGAGCCTTGTGTGCTCTGAACCACTTAAAACTTTCTGTCTCATTGTCTCTCATTAACTGCTATAACTGCTATATCTGTTATAACTGCTATAATTGTTTATCAAACCATAACTGCAATATCTTGAAGGGGAACGAAACATATATTCCGTTACTGTCAGTATAATCAATACTAACAAAGTATTTTAAACAAAGAATTTTTAAAATATCTATTCAACCCCCCTTCTGGATAACTAACGTGCCTTTGGGAACTAACAATTGGTATCAAAGCAGGTTCTCATATCTAAGCATACAAGCTTAAGTAGATCCTATGGCACAACTGATAAGCGAGACCAAGACAGGTGGAGGAAGCAAACCACCCATGTGCAACAAAGATAAATTTGCCAACTAGAAAGTTCAGATGCAGGCATACATGGATTCAATAGATAATAATCTATTTGAAACTGTTCTAAATGGGCCCTATATTCCAAGAAGGCTTGCACCAACTCTAGAAGATCCAGACAATATGGTGGTCAAGGTCAAATCTGAATGAACTGAAAATGAGAAGAAAGATGTTCAGCTTAACAAAAAGGCTAAGAACATCTTGTTCCAGTCTTTAGAAGACAGTCTGTTCGAGATTGTGGTTAACTGCAAAACTGCAAAGGAAGTCTGGGAAGCATTGCTCATCATGCATGAAGGAACTGAAGAAGTCAGAGAAAACAAGCAATCTCTATTGACTCAATAGTATGAGATGTTTGCTCATGTTCTAGGAGAAAATGTCACTTCCACTTATGAAAGATTCACTACACTGCTCAACTCTCTCAGAGCCTATGGAAAGACCTATCCAAACAAAGATCTAGTCATCAAGTTCATGAGGTCTTTACCAAGCAGATGGGATGCCAAGACCACTGCAATCAGAGAGTCAAAGAATTTACATGAAATGACAGTTCAACAGCTCTACGAAAACCTTCTTACATACGAGCTAGAACTGTCTCAACGAGCAGAAAATCTATCAGAAGGAAGAAGAAAGGATAAAGGAGTTGCTCTCAAAGCAAAGGAAGATATCTCCAGAGCACAGGTGGAAGATGAGTCTGACTCTGATGGAGAGGATGACATTGATGATGATGAAGCTGGAAGATGATCTTCAAAAAGAGAAAGAGAAAGTTCAGAAAGAGCTGGAAGCAGCTCTACTAAGTTTTAACTCTCTCTCTAAGCTTGAAGCTGAGAATAAAATCTTAAGAGAGACAAATGAACTAAACATACAAAGAGAGTCAAATCTAACCTCTAAGATTGTGGAGTTAGAAAAGACCATCTCTACATGGAATAGATCTTCTTCATCCATGGACTCCCTGATATCTAATCAAACTGTCTTTGATAGAACAGGCTTAGGGTTTAGGGAATCTACCTCAGAGCCAAGTGTGGAAAAGACATAGGAAATTAACGTAAGTAGTGCTTCTAATTTAAATAGAAATATTACATTTGTAAAGTCCACACAGAAGAATGAACCAGTGCGACCTTGCTCTTCGGGACCAAGACGTGTTACTAAACACTATAGATCTCATGCTGGCCTAGGGTTCGGAAAGGTGAAGAGTAACTCAGTCACCACTGCCCAACCTCGACGAATCGGAGAGTCAAGTAAAACTGACTTCACAGATCAACTTGGAAGGAATCGTGGTGTTGAGGATCACTCAACACAGAACGTAAACTCCAGGGCTGCATGGAAAAGGAGGATGCAATATAAGGGTAAAGCCAACAGATACCCACACAAGTCCAATTGGAGAAAGCATCCACACACACACACAAACATAAAATATTTCAGATGTTTTGTATGTGGAAGACTTGGTCATAAAACTGCATCATGCTTTCATAATACTGTGCATGGGAGACCCAAAGTCAAGCAGATTTGGGTTCCTAAGGGTACTAACATTGCAAGACCCATGCTAGTCTGGGTACCAACATGAAAGCTGAATATGTTTGCAGGAAATGAGCACCACGACTACAACATGGTATCTGGACAATGGTTGCTCAAGACATATGACCAAAAACAAAGCCCTCCTATCTAATTACACAGAGAAGAAGGGACCAACAGTTATCTTTGGAAATAATAGCTCTGGCAAGACAAGAGGTTATGGATCAGTTGGAAATGGTGCAGTGTCCTTCAGCAAAGTGGTTTATGTTGATGGTCTAAAGCACAATCTTCTTAGCATCAGCCAACTTTGCGATAAAGGCCATCAAGTCACATTTCTCAACAATCAGTGTCAAGTCAGAGATCTGGAGACATCCTCTATCAAGCTGACAGGAACAAGAGAAGAAAATGTATATATTGTCAATCTTTCTCAGCTCAGTTCTGATGAGACAATATGCTTCCTTGCTAAAGACACTAAAGAAATAAGTTGGCTTTGGCATAGAAGATTATCTCATCTCAACTTCAAGAGTATGTCTAAACTGGCCTCCAAAGATCTAGTAGCAGGATTACCTAAGTTCAGCTTCATCAAAGAAAGACCATGCAATGCATGCCAGCTTGGAAAGCAAACAAGGAGCTCATTCAAAGGCAAAGCGGTCAACTCAATTGACAGGCCCCTAAAGTTACTTCATATGGATCTCTTTGGGCCAATTCCAACTGTGAGCCTAGGAGAAAAGAGATACTCACTGGTCATAGTGGATGACTACACCAGATACACATGGGTGTTCTTTCTTAACTCAAAAGATGAGACAAGCTCCCAACTAATAAAGATGTTCAAGCTGGTGATGAATTAAAAAGGAGAGACTATCAAGGCAATAAGGAGTGATCATGGCAGAGAGTTCGATTTCTCAGAAATGGATCAGTTCTGTACAGACAATGGCATCAGTCACAACTTCTCAGCACCACGAACTCCTCAGCAAAATGGAGTTGTTGAAAGGAAAAATAGAACACTTATAGAAGCTGGGAGAACTCTACTAGCAGCAGCTCATCTGCCTGAATACTTTTGGGCAGAAGCCATCAACACTGCATGCAATACACAGAACAGATCTCTTGTACACTCTATGCTGAAAAAGACACCCTACAAGCTGTGGAAAGGAAGAAAGCCAAATGTCAGTTACTTCTATGTGTTCGGCTGTTCATGCTACATTCTCAACAATGGCAAGCAATATCTGACTAAGTTCCAACCTAAGTCAGATGAAGGAATCTTCCTTGGTTATGCCACAGACAGCAAAGCCTATAGAGTGTTCAATAAGAAGACAATAAGTGTTGAAGTCTCAATCCATATCATCTTTGATGAAATAGACTCGGACAAGTCTGCATCACAAGACACTACGATTGATGATACCGACACTACGAATGAAGCAGTCGAGCCTAACACTACGACTGTAGTTCCTGATCAAAGAATCGTAGTGCCTGAAGAAGAAATCGTAGAGAGAACTGAACCAGACGACGATTCTGAACAACAAGAACCAGAAGGCACTAGAACAGATGTTCTAACAGGGAACAGGTGGGCAAGAGATCACACTCAAGATCTGATTATTGGTGATCCAACTGCCAGAATCAGAACAAGATCTGCAACTCAGAATGAATGCTTCTATTTGAGTTTTCTATCTCAAACAGAACCCAAGAAGATTGAAGATGCTATGCTAGATGCAAGCTGGATTGAAGCCATGCAAGAGGAACTAAATTAATTTGAAAGAAGCAAAGTCTGGAGATTAGTTCAAAGACCAAAGAATTACCTAGTCATCGGCACTAAATGGGTCTTCAGGAACAAGATGGATGAAGACGGGGTGATCACTAGAAACAAAGCAAGACTGGTGGCCAAAGGCTATTCTCAAGAAGAAGGCATAGACTACGATGAGACCTTTGCACCAGTGGCCAGACTTGAAGCTATCAGAATGTTCCTTGCATTTGTTGCTCACATGAAGTTCAAAGTATTCTAGATGGATGTCAAGAGTGCATTCCTAAATGGTGAACTTCAAGAAGAAGTCTATGTGGAACAAACCCCAGGTTTTGTCAATCCAACCCTATCTGATTATGTCTATAGATTAGATAAAGCCTTATATGGACTTAAACAAGCACCTAGAGCATGGTATGAAACACTAACAAACTTTCTTATTGAAAAAAGATTCACTAGAGGTAGAGTAGACACTACACTATTTCTTAGGAAGCACAAAGATAAAGTCTTATTAGTTCAAATATATGTGGATGATATTATTTTTGGTTCTACTGATGAAAATCTATGCAAGAAATTTGCCAAGCTTATGCAGAGCAAATTTGAAATGAGCATGATGGGTGAGCTGAACTTCTTCCTTGGACTACAAGTGAAGCAAACTGATGAAGGTATCTTCATAAGCCAAGCCAAGTACTTCAAAGACTTACTTAAGAAGTATGGCATGGAATCAGCCTTACCCATGAAAATACCAATTGCTCCAGCAACTAAGCTTGACAAAGATGAGGAATGTAAAGGAATTGATATTACTCAATACAGAGGTATGATAGGCTCCCTTCTCTACTTAACTGCTAGTAGACCAGACATAATGTTTGCAACATGTATATGTGCTAGATTTCAAGCTAATCTTAAGGAATCACACTTAACTGCTGTAAAAAGGATTTTCAGGTATCTTAAAGGTACACCCTACTTAGGTCTATGGTATCACAAGGAGTCCTCATTTGAACTGACAGGATATTCAGATGCTGACTTTGCAGGATGCAAAATAGATAGAAAAAGTACCAGTGGCACTTGTCAACTACTAGGAAATAGACTAGTGTCCTGGTTCAGCAAGAAGCAAAACTCAGTATCAACTTCAACAGCAGAAGCTGAATATATTGCTGCAGGCAGCTGCTGTGCTCAAATTCTATGGATGAAGAACTAGCTAGCAGATTATGGGTTTGATTTCAAATCTATACCCATACACTGTGATAACACAAGTGCCATAGCAATAACAAATAATCCTGTCATGCATTCTAGGACCAAGCATATAGAAATAAGATATCATTTCATTAGGGATCATGTTCAAAATAGAACAATATCTTTGCAATACATCCCTACTGAAGATCAACTTGCTGATGTGTTTACAAAACCCTTAGAAGAATCCAGATTTAATAAACTGATAAGCGAGTTAAGTATGTTAAATTTACAACCATAAATTCTATGCTCTAGATGGTGATAACCTTGTAGATATAAAGGCTAAGTCAAAATCGTAGAGATGACAAAGAGAAACCACGATCGTGGAGTGATCTAGTCAAGACAGAAAGGCTCACTGTGATAGCAACAACAAGCCAAGCAACCCTTTTGATAAGTGTCTCAGGGACAAACCTAATCCTTAGTGTCAAACTAAGAGGTTGGCCCTTCCTGAGCAACCTTAATCCAGAAGGTTTGCCATTTCAGAAGGCATCACAGAAAACCTTAAAGTCAACGGTCAAGAAGCAAGAAAAGGATCGAACTCAACAATTGTGGAGTGGTTTTCGGCATTCGTAGTCTTCTCACAAGGGCACACTAGCTCAGGGGGAGCTAATGGCAGAACGGAGATTTCCACATGGATTAAAATTGTGGAGCTTTACAAAATCCGACACGTGTTCCACAATGCAGAACATATGGAGGGAAGTTAAATTCATTTCGAACTGGTTTCTGACAGTTTACCTCTGAATTTTAAAAGACTATCTCTCTCTTACTTTCTCTCTTTATCTCTCTCTCTCATAAACGAAACCCTAAGTTTCAGAAAGCTAAGCCAAGTTCTTTCATTTCAGAAGAATCAATCCACATAAATGGCTGCTTCAAGAATTGTTTAGGGCTATCAGCTATGCTTTGATAAATTTGAAGATGCTGGTCCAGAAATCCACAGAGTTCTTTCTCTGCTAAAGAAAGCTGGACTAGAAAATGCCCTAAGCTCTGACACTCTGATCTTTACAAAATTGGTGAAAGAATTCTACACCAATGAAGTTGTTGAAGGAGACTCCATCCTCACCAAAGTCAAAGGCGAGTAGATACGCTTCAATGCTGAAAACATAAACCTAGCCCTGGGTCTGAACAATGAAGGTCTTCCATCACTAAACCGAATTGATTTTCATGAAGGCCTAAAGAAGATGAAGCACATCAGAACTGAAGGAAAGAGTGGCTACAGAAAGAAAGAGTTTCCCCAAAAATATGAATTTCTTGCTGACATTGTTGGAAAATGCATATGCTGCAAAGGCTCGGGCCACTATACTGTTAATGAGAAGCAACTGAAGCTCATGGCAGCTATCAGATACAGAGTTCAACTTAACTATGGAGCTCTACTGATGGAGTGGTTTGGAAAATGGATGGAAAGTCCCAAAAATACCAAGAGCACGGCAAAGATGCCCTATGGAAGGTTTATCAGCATAATTCTTGAAGCTACATTGGGTAACAAGATTGAAGACAAGGAAGGTGTCTCCATTGTTCCCAACAAAAAGATGACCCAACAACTATTTCAGAATTGGAAGAAAAACCCGGCAAAAAATGTAAAGATGAAATCTGCAACTTCATCTGCTGTGAGGGAAGCCTGGGAGATAGAAGAAGAAGAAGTAAATCAAGAAAATGCTGAAGCTTTGGTCAGAAAGAGCAAAGGAAAGAAGAAGATGAATGAAGATATGTCAGTGGTCGAGGAACACCAAGGCTCTACCACTGATGCACTTCAAGCTTGTCCTGGTGCTAAAATGGAGTTTAGAGGCTCAATGTCTGACAGATTTACTACTTCTTAGACAACTCAAGCACCAGAGGAGGCTCTGAAAGAGAAGGAGATGAAGAAGAAGAGGGAAGTAAGTAAAGGCATGACTGAAGGTAGCTCTGAGACTCAGAAGAAGAAGAAACGCAGTCACAGAACAAGGAAGCCTACACTGACTAAGATTGTGGAGTCTTCACCACTCGTAGAGTCTAGGCTGACCACTGAAGGAGATGATGCAACAGCCTCTCAGCCTGAACAAACAATCAGGGCTGAAGCTAAAGAAGGTTCTGAAGATGTAATCAAGCTCAAGAAGAAGAAGACTTTAGTTAAGAAATATATTCTTACCAATTAGGAAATTCGAAGGGAAGAGGACAGAAGAAGGGCGATTGAGAAGACTGAACAGATCACTGAATCTCAAGCATCTATCCTAAACCAAGAAGAGGATCAGACCACGATCAATCAGGAGGAATCCAATGCTGAAAAAGAAATGCCTAAGGATGTTGGTCCTTATGAAGAAGGTCTGGTTGAAGTAGAAATGGCTCAGTCTGAGGAAAAACCGCAGGAAGCACTTGAGCTGAGTCAAAATGAAGCATTGAATAAAACTCTAGAGATTCACAATGAAAAGAGTGCTACAGCTGAGCGGGAGCTGTTAAGAGCAAAAGAGCCAGAGAATGCAGAAGTTGAGGGGGAGCTACCAGTTATTGGAGAAAACGTAGTCTCCTCAGTCCATGAAGAAACTATAATATCTGCTAATGCTGTGATAATGGACGTTGAAGATGATGTGTTGGAAAATAGAGTGGAAAATAAATTTCTAGTCACAGAGTTCCAAAATTCTGTGTCTGATGAACCAAACAATCAACTCATTCTCATAGAGCAACCCGATCCAATGATGATTGAGCACATCACACGAGTTGTCAAAGAAATGCTTGCAAACTCAATCAGTGAAGCACCAACCCTAGATGACACACTACGATTTGGGCATGCTGATCAATCCGAAGAAGAAATCGTAGAGTGTCAAGAGCAGCTTAAAGAAACACAAACACAAACACAAACACAAACATCTGAGCCAAACACTACGACAATCCAGCAAACATCAACCCCTCTAACCCAAGCAGACATCCCATCATCCTCCAAAAATGAATATTTTGATATGACACTTGCTCTCGCAAGATTGTCAAGGAAAGATGAACACACTACAACTGCTCCTCCTCCTCCAGAAACACAACAAATTCTAGATGAATTGGCTCTCATGCCAACAAAGGAGGAGCTGACTGCAACATTGAATCAAATAGGTTCAGAGTCTGAAAAGAGTTTTGAAGATCACTCACTTGCTCTCCACTTAAGATTCGATCACATCCTTGAATCTGTCAAAACTCTGCCAAGACATTTGGGGACTGAACTGACTAAAGTAATGAGAGGAATTTTCAAAGAAATGGATGCAAGCCTCAAGGCAAGGGATGCTATTCATTTTGTTGAGATAAAGAAGCATAAAGAGGCTATGATACTAATGCAAAAGAATCAGCAATCTCAAAATGAGCTGATGGCAAAACAGATTTCAGCACTGCGTATCTCTCTGCAACAATTCCAAGAATCCAGTGCTACTCAAATCAGCCAGAACAACGATGTCATGAGACTGCTTCAGCAACAGAGAAGAAACACTGAAGCTATAGTTACTGAACAGAGCAATGACATTTCTCATCAACGAACTCAAATGCATGAACTGGTGGACGGAGTCAGACGCCTATCTGAAGATATTCGAACCCTAGATGATGACATAAAGGGGGAGAATAATGAGCAAGGAGATAGACAAGGGGGCAGAGGCAGAAGTAGAAGCAGCAAAGGTGGACAGAGGCAGATGCAAATATATATTCAACCACCACCTCCGCAACAGGTAAGGCATAGGCAAACTCATATTGGTCAATCGTTGGGTGGCAACTCCAGGAGTCCAAATGTTCAAACTCCACGATCTGATCAATATCTACATCAGCCTCCAGTGGGAATACCCCTTCAAAGACATCAAGGTCAAGCTTCTGGCTCACAAGTCATGACTTCTGCACAGTCCAGATATGAGCTAAAAGACATTGAATGGATAGATGAGCAAATCAGAAGAATGAGAGCTGCAGAATCTTCGAGGAATAAGAGGCAAAGAAAATAGAGATAAGTCCAAACTTAACTTTGTATTGATGTTTCTATGCTAGATTGTAATATCTCTTCAAACATCAATAAATTCATGCTTATTCTCTAGAAATTTTAGCTGCTCACTGAAACACTAAGTCATATTTACTTTCTAGCATTATGCATTTAGAAAATGATGCTATGATCTAAATCTCCTTGATTATGTCAACATCAAATAGGGGGAGATTGTTGGGAATTGCATATTCAGATTTGATATTGAAAGTAAATGCTTAAGTGTACAGACCTTAAGAGAATCATTGTACAATGACTTAGATGATAGATCAAAACTGTTAGGTTGATCTGAGCTTTAATGTTTATTATTTATGTAAATAAATGTATAGAAGAAAAGATTAAACTTGTTAGGTTGATCTATTTGAGCTGTAAAAGTTAAAGCCTTGACAGAATCGTAGTCTGTCAAAGGTAGCATGCAGAAGACAAGGCAGAATTGTGAAGCTTAAACGAAGATATCCAGAATATTAGTCTGCCAAGAGATCTGAGTCTGCAGATGACAAGGCAGAATCGTGGAGCTTGAACGAAGATATCAAGAATCGTAGTCTGCCAAGAGATTCGAGTCTGCAGAAGAAAAGGCAGAATCGTGAAACTTAAATGAAGATGTCCAGAACAGTAGTTTGCCAAAGAATCAAGTCTGCAGAGATCAAGGCAAGATCCGTTGAGCTTAAGTGAAAGCATCAAAGAATCGTAGTCTGCCTTGGAAGCCACACTGAGAATCATAAAGTTGAAGAGCATCTGCCGAGCCTAGTTAAGAATCGCAGTGTGCTATCGGAACTGTGGAGTCTGCAACAAAAGCAAGCAAGGAATCGTAGTCTATCAAGAGCTTAAGAGAAATTTTAGTGTTCTCTACGATCAAGTCTGAATCAAGCTGTGCAAAGACAACACACAACGATTATGTCACAATGACCATAATCGTAGTGTTCCTCCAGTCAGCATCAAAGATCTTAGTTCTGATGAAGGGAGGAAGAGCAACAAATGAAGAAAGACTTATGGTCGTTGACAAAGTGATAGTCCCAATACTTTCATATTCATCCTTAGTTCAAATCGAAGAAGCGTATTGAAGAAGCTAAGGAAAGGACTAAAGCTGCCTGCAGAAAGCACCTTTTCAGGTGTTAGGTGAAAGATATAGTCTTCTGTGTCAGTGGGCCAGTCTGCAATGCCGCAGGAAAATAATATGTCAACATCAACATCAACTGCACAGAAACGTCTGAAGCATTAAATGCAGCAACGGGAGAATTCAAACGGATACTTTTGAATGGCTCTTTTATAAGGACATCATACAAAGATTCAGACTAAGCAAGCAAGACACAAAAAGAAAGATTATCAAGAAAAAAGCTCAAGAACACTCAACGATCAACACTACGATCCTGAAAGAGGAAAGCTTGCTTCTCTACTCAGTCTTTAAGAGACAGATGTTGAACTGCAACTGAGTAGCACACCTCAAACAACTATTGCAAATCCAAGTGAGGTACCAAGTCAGAGGACTTGACGAGTTCAAAAGTGAACTATGTGAAGATCCAAGTCAGAGGACTTGAAGATTTCAAAAGTGAACTAAGAGCAGATCCAAGTCAGAGGACTTGAAGAGTTCATAAGTGAACTAAGTGAAGTTTCAGGGCTGCTGGCCTTGAAGGGATCTAAGTGATCCAATTATAAGAAGACATTCTTAGTGAATTTCCTACTCGTGGAGTAGAAGAGTGGATTAGGAGCCTTGTGTGCTCTGAACCACTTAAAACCTTCTGTCTCATTGTCTCTCATTAACTGTTATAACTGCTATATCTGTTATAACTGCTTATCAAACCATAAATGCAATTTCTTGAAGGGGAACAAAACATAGATTCCGCTGCTGTCAGTATAATCAATACTAACAAGGTATTTTAAACAAAGAATTTTTAAAATATCTATTCCACCCCCCTTTTAGATAACTAACGTGCCTTTGGGAACTAACAGTATACTTTCTTTGTTTTGTTTGAGCTGACTTTTTTTATTGCCTTTTAGTCTCTCTTTCTCTTTCTTCAACCTTTTAACTTTCCAATAAGTACGCAATAAATACTATTGGCTGCATAAGGGTACATATGGGAAAATATTATAAAAATTATATTGGAGCTCTAACACATCACTTATTTTGGAAAAAAAATATTAAGCCTAAAAAATCACTTATTGTGGGACGGAGGTAGTATATGTATCTTGTTAATATTTTTTTAATTAAGATCACTCTCTAGAAAAATTAATAATTTTTATTATAAATATATTACTTTAGCATATTAATACCAATATTTCTATTTTTCTATTATCAATATAATTATATTGTTATATATATATATATATATATATAATAATTAAATTCTTTTTACATACATCTAAATTTTTGAATTATCTCTCTTTATTTTATTAAAAAAATAAAAAATATATATAAAAAATATTATTATTTGTATACTTAATAATAAAAAAAATTATAAATTTTTAAATACATGTGTAAATATACCTTTGATTATTAATCTATTTATTCTTATCTATATATGTATTTATATAAATATTAATATATAAAGAGAAAATCTGAGCTGTTGATCTTAAAGTCATCCAAGGGTCCAAACAAAGCTCAATCCATGGCTAGCCATTTAAACAAATCAGAAGTCGCCTACACAGATGACACGGATCGATCATAAGGACTGTTCGATCAAAAGAAGAAAACACAATCTTCTCTCAGTCGTTCGATCAAGCCTAATCGATCAGATTAAAAGTTTTAAAACATCGGTTCAATCTTGATCGTTGATCACTTTTGTGATTAATTATCAGCCATTTGATCAGCTTAATTAACCTAAATATAAATATCAAAAATTCTTTTTTTAATTCATTACTTATTCTTCTCTCTCTTTCTCTCCTCTGCCGACTTCTCTGTCTTCCCCCTGAGTCTCTCTCTCAAACCTTAATCGATTTCTACCAAAAAGGTCTAATCTCCTATTCAAATTCAAGAAATCTGATCTGATAAATGGATTCTACACCATCGATTTAGTCTTTCTACTGATCAATCTTATGTTTGTATTTGGTTTTTGTCTAAGATCTCGTTTATTTTCAGATCTATAAAGATTTTTTTGTTATTTCTAAAGTTTTCTTTCAGTATATTTTGTTTAATATGTCATTTAGCTACATGTTTTTTTCTTAAAAAATGATGATGGATCTATCAATTTCTTAGTTTGATAAACACAAATTTTCTTTTCAATTCAAAACCCTAACTTTTCTAAATTAGTTCTTATTTCATTCTTTTAATCTCAAATCATTTTCACCATGTCAAAACCCTAATTTTGTTTACAAACCATCTCCTCGTTTAAATCTTAAAACTGGGTTTTTATTCTTACCACTAAACTTTCGATCTTTGAAAAACCCCTAATTTTTTTTAACCCTAATGTGTTTTACTTATTAAACTCTTGTCTTTTACTTGCATTCATCTACATATATACAAATTTCTAAATATTCTGACAACATATTTCAAGTATGTATGAATTGCTTTGGCTGCTGAGTTTGAGAGAAATAATCAGTGGACATACTTGTGTTTTGGAACAAGCTTGCAGGTAAATTTTTTGTCTTTTTGTACATTACACATTATGCACTGTGGGGGCATTGGATATAATCTGTCCTTCACCCTCTCTGTCTTAGGCTGTTATGGTGAGGTATAAGTATATGTCAAGTCATTTCTTAACTGATGAATATTCTTTTCATGACTCATCTTCTACTCCGATTCTATTAATGCTGTGTTGGGATATATGACATGTTTACTGTTATGGGTTAAAACTTCTAGATTTGAACCACTGTGTTGGGCAAAACTTTCATTTTCTTTCTGAAATAGTATGCGGGTTGATTTGTTTCTCTATCTGCATTAGATTTTGCTATGAGTATCTACACATCTCATATGAATAAGTATCTGATAAAATCTTGCAGTATTTATGAATTGTTCTTTATGTGGTACAACATGCTCAACTACTTTCTGTTTTGCAAAAAATGTTTTAGCTATGAGATCACAGTAACAAATATTAAGCTGGTTGGACTGATATTTTCCTCCATTGACTTTATTGACTCTCTACTTTTTGAAGTAAATATTAAATGAATTAGACATTTTCTTTTGCAACACTCTTTTATACTCCTCGTTGGTCCCAACAGTCATATCTTTACTTTATCTGTTCTGTATGTCTATGTCTGATAAATGAGTACCTACCTCTATATGCATTAAACACTTAAATTTTCACTTATCTACTACTTTTACAAATGGTAAATACATAATTTTACTGCATATGTCCTTCATCTCTCTGTGTCAGTCTTTATCTGTCTGCATTTTCATCCGACTCTTTACTCTGTCTGTACTTTTCAAAATAGATGAAGTTTATTCCTCAAAACAAAGGAAGTTACTTCTTCTTTCTGAATTGCATCTTGATACTTTTGAACCACAATTACTCACTTTATCTGCACAAGTCAAATATAAGCACTTAAGACACAACCTCACTCCTTGAATGAGTACTTCTTTTAACAGTTTTCCTAACTTACTAGAGAAAATCAAAAATATTAGCTGGGGTTGTTTAATCACTTTCACAAATAGGCAAATTTATCATGCAGTCATTGTAGAGTTCTACTCTCATATGACCTTTGTTAGAAACTCATCTCGTCTCTTAACTGCTATATATGAACGTGCATACAAGGTCAGGAGTATATCATTGATGAACAACTGATTTTAAATACATTACATTTAGGCAACAATGTGTTAGAACTTTCAAGAGTCAATGACTATATTCATCCCATAAGCATCTCTACCAGTAAATGCATCACATTTAAACACAATCTAGCTACGGTTACTGATCAACTGGTACCTGCTTAATTGTTTTATCTTCCATGCAAAGTGTCCATTTCTTGCTAGAATTTTTAAACACAATATTATGCTTGTCAGGAAAAACAAACTTCTCCATCCTTTTGATTTAGAACTAATGAAGTGTGTTTTGAATCAGCATATGCCTTATAATCTCCCATACTTTCTGCTAACTTCTTTTGAGTACTGTTATCATCATAATTGCCTTGGTTTTGGTCTTGTCCTCACTTTTGTATTTCAACATCTTGGTATAAATGTGCTTAATCATCAAACTCAGTATGTGAAAAGTAGCAATATTATCTCACACCTTAATCTGCCTCCAAGACCACTCATAATCTTTAAACCAGAAACTACTGAGTCTCCCGAACCCCATCTGAATCTACTTTCTCAAATAGATGCCCTAAACAGTTTGACTCAACTTTCTCTTAAAAATCAAAACAATCTATTGAGTCAAATAGAATCCCTACAATTGTCTGTGCATCACCTCAGAGATATACTATATATGCTAATGGAACTTCAAAAGATCTATGTACTACCATACCACTTCTCTACCAGCACAAGCTCAGCCAAGGATGCTTAGTCTGCTCAAACTCCTCCGGATGATACTTTTTCTCTTCTTGGATTACATTTCTCCCATGTCCATTTGCCAGATTTTTAACTATTCAGGAGGACTGTATAACTATATATACTATATATAACTATTGATCAGGATGACTCTACTTAAATACTAACTACTACTTACTCTACATGCTATATTTCTTTCTTATGTTTGTCTTTTCTGACATGCTCTTCTGTAGGTCGTAAAGAATTTTATTTAAATACTAACCTTTTTATGCAGGTTCTGAACAGTTTTCTGTTCCCCCACTTTTTGTAATGACAAAAGGGGAGAAGAAAAATATAATTAACTGCTTAAATTGCTACTATATTACTGTTGCCAACTGTTGAGATAAATGTTTTTTTTAAAAAAATTTAATTACAAGTTTTTAAAATTTTTATCTCATAAATGAACTTTACTGCTAGTAACTGTTGAGATAAATGTTTTTCGAAAAAATTACAAGTTTTATCTTATTACGTTACTGAGGAGGAGCATTTACCAAGGGGGAGCAGTTATAATAGAAAATATTTTTAGTCTATTGTCATCATCAAAAATGGGGTGATTGATAGGTCTCCAAATTGATCAGTTTTATTTTGATGATAACAAACTTAGTAAATAGAATTAAATTAAAATAGGTGGAATCCTCTCTATAGGATTTTATATAATTGATTTTAAATATCCTATGTTATTCCTATCAAAAATATTTTTCATCTTAAAAATTGAATTTGTTTTTCTTGACCATGATAAATTAATTATCAAGTGTTAATTAAATTAATTCAAAATTTAACATTTCCTAAGGCAAGGAGACTCCTATTCTTTTCTAAAAGATTTTCCAAAACTCTTGTGGGCAAAAAGAAATATATATATATATATATATATATATATATATATATATATTCGTATATATGTTATATATATAAATGCATATGTGTGTGTGCATGTGACTGTGTGTAACCATGTGTGTGTGCCGTGCATATATGTTGTGTATGTAAAATAACCATGAGTTAAAGAAAAGGCTTAGGCCTTGGTGTGCAGGTTGGCAAACATTTAAAATTATGTGCATTCATGTGATGAATCATATGTTGAAAACCTTTCTTTTGGGCTCAGACTTGGTTAAAGTCTTCAAAAAAATTACTTGGGCAACCAGTTTGAAAATTTCAGCATACAAAATCTTTCCTAATCCGTGTGCCCAAGTTAAAATCCAGACCTTTCATTTTACATCCATACAACCCGGACCATTACTTTCAAAAACAAATTTTAGAAAATTACCTTTTTGCCCTCAACTCCAAAATCCTATAAATAGTAAGCTTTTTCTTCATTTCCAAATTACCAATTTACAATGTAAAGAAAAGTTATATCTACTTGCCTATATTTTCTCTCTGCAGAAGATTTCTCTCCATCTTCTAATTCAAAGTTCTATTTTTGAAAGAAGATAAAATTGGTCAAAGTAGTCAAGATAAGTTATTGAATTGTTGTATTTATATTATCTCATATCTGCCTATATATATATATAGATATATAAAGATAAATTGTTACACACATTTATATGTATCTATATTTAATCTATTAAATATCATATAAAAAGTCAGTACTTAGATACCGATATAATTCAGAAGTAATTTCTCTTCCGGACGGTCTTTAAAATCCTAAGTGGCTTTTTATTGATATAGATACATTATATAAATATTAAAAAATATTTATAAAATTATCAGAATGTGAAAGAAACAATTTGATCTATACTTAGATACCAATATAATTCAGAAGTAATATCTCTTCCGGACGGTCTTTAACATCCTAAGTGGCCAAATTTTCACAACGTAGATTAAGTATAATATAATATATATACGTGAGTGAAACAAATTTTATCATACTTGCTTATATATATAAATGTTATACACATCTATATATATCCATATTTAATCTATCAAATATCATATAAAAAGTCAGTACTTAGATACCATTATAATTCGGAAGTAATTTCTCTTCCGGACGGTCTTTAAAATCCTAAGTGGCTTTTTATTGATATAGATACATTATAAAAATATTGAAAAATATTTATATAATTATTAGATTGTGAAACAAATAATTTGGTCAGTACTCAGATACTGATATAATTCGATTGTTATTTCTCTGAAATTCTCCGAACGGTCTTTAAAATCCTAAGTGGCCAAATTTTCACAATGTAGATCAAATATAATATAATATATATACGTGGGTGAAACAACTTTCATCAAGTACTATTTAATTGATAAATCTGTTATATTTGATAACTGTCATAACAAGTATCTTACTCACAAACTTACTTATTCACAAAAATACTTGTTGCATTATAAGTGATTTTATATGGTTATCTAAACTCAAAGTTATATATGTTTAAACTATAGAAACACACTCTTTATTTATAAAGAAAAACCTTTTCTAAAATTGTTTAAACCATAGAGACACATTCTTTATTAAAAGAAAAGAAAATATTTATAAAAGTGCATCAATTAACATATCTACTTACCTGGAAGCATTTCACATAAAAATCTTGAACTTTTATTTGATATTTGATCCTAAATTGTATATCTGCTTATTTGAGAAGTATCAACTATAAAAGTTATTTAAACTTTTATAAGTTTGTACTAAACTTTATCTACTTACCTTAGAAGAAAATTCAAACTAACTTTTCGTAAAAAAGGGAAGAGGGTAGAATTAGCTTATTTTATGTATCTGTGAAAAAGATAAAAATTCTTTGACCAAGACAAGAGTTTTAGAGAGGTCAACTGCGAGGTGGGTCTCTAGTGTACTTGTGAGATAAGGAAGAGATTGTTGTTTCAATATCAGATCATAAAATAGTTCTGAACTAAAAAGGAAGGTACAACTAAGCTTGAGTAAGGAGCTGGGAGTTCGCTGTCCAAGATAGTTAGTTGTGGATAGTTGTAAGTTAATCTTTAAAACTTTGTAAAGGTTTCTCCGCCTATTGAAGGAACATTTATTACTAGGAGTAATAGGATCTCAAGTCCTAGAGAGGAGCTTGAGACTGGACAGAGCAATATTCCCAAGATGTATATTGTTAACCAGATAAATCTATGTGTATTGTGTGATTGAATTTTTCTAATCTTGCATATTAATTTCTGACACTATAAATTGATTTGCGAAAAATTTAAAAAATCCTAAAATAATTTTTTAAACGGTAATAATATATTCAACCCCTTCTAAATTATTATTGAACTTTCACATTTAAAATTGACTAATTTCATTGCTAACAAATTATCCAACAAAATCTGGCATTCTCTCACTCACTTGTACACACACTCTTACTGTAAGACCCCAACTTTTATGAATAAAGATTTAATTTTTTTTATATATTATTTCGAAACAGTAAGGTGTTGTTTTGATAAATATGAAAAGTTATGGGTGAAATGTGCAAATATTTTAAAATAAGCAAGTGGTTATAAAATATTCATTGTTGTCGGAAAATATTCATACGACGGGGCAGCTATTTGTGGGCCCCACAACGGAATAACTGTCGGATATAGAAAGCGACAGAAATAACTTTTTTATAAAATAACGGCGTAGTTGTTACCGTTAGTACTGTTGAAATACCCGGTGGTTAAAATACAGTAATACGCGGTGTTGCACAGTAGCACATGGTATTGCACAGTATTTTGAATTATTGATTCTTACGTGAGAATGCACTTACTCAATTATTGTTACAGTAATTATTGTTCAATATTTTATATTATTGACTCAATAATTGCTACGTTGATATTTTATATTATTGGCTCAATAATTGTTACATTGATATTTTATTGACTCAATAATTGCTACGTTGCTATTTTATATGATTGATTCAATAATTGCTACAGTTGATATTTTGTATTATTGATTCAATAATTGTCACTGCATAGTATTTCACATTATCAACTCAATAATTCATATTATTTGAATAATATTATTAGATAGCATTATTGACAATGTCTAAGGAAGTTCTGTCTAGGAGGGGTTATTTAATTGCGCGCCAATAAGGAGAAGTCCTTATCGGAAGGCCCCCTCTTTCCTGGGAATGACCTGGTTGTCAATATTGTAGTTCTGTAATATTATTTGTGAATAATTAATTATTAATTTATATGATAAAGAAATATTTATTTTGTGGATATAAAAGAAGAAATTAGCGCTGATGTGTTTTTATCAGTATTTTGGTATGAAAAATCATCCGTTTATGGATTTCGGATAATTTATGTTTGGAATTTGGAAAAACTTCCTTCTACAAAGTTGTAGAGAATTAAATTTTCTATAGAAAGACATAGGATTTATATTTTTCTAACAAAAGGGCTATTTATTATGAATTATTGAAGTTTCAAAAAATAAATATTTTTTTTAATAAAATGGTGGGCCCCACTTTTGGTTGGTGGCTGATGGCTTTTGTTTTTTGGTCATGAGGCGGCGGGAATTTTTAAAAATAAAATATTATTTTATTAAAAAAGTCTACTTTGGCATCCTAAGCTTTTTCTATAAATAGGTGCTTAGGTTAGAATTGAAAATCACACCAGAATTAGAAGTTTTCTCTCTCTATAATATCGAGCGTATTTTTGTGAGTATTTAGATACTTTGAGTGTTACTATTCAGTGCAAGTCCTTCGGTATTACATCCGATATTCCAGTCAGAAGTACTATTCTTTTGAGGTAAGGGATGTTATTTTCTTTCGTAAATGATGTTATTCTTTTCAATATCATTATACCGAAATATTGGCATGGATTTTGTTATGAAATTCTTACTTTTTTCGTCGGGATTACTATTCACGTATACGGCACTATTCACGTATACGGCACTATTCACGAAAAAACTAAATTTTCTTCTATTTGTCCAAATTGTCTGTTATGGTTACTATCTTTGGTTGGATCTAAGTTTTGAGCTTTATTCTTGAATTTTGCTCCACAAAGTATTATTATGGAATAT
This sequence comes from Panax stipuleanatus, assembly GCA_020205555.1. Classification (NCBI taxonomy): domain Eukaryota; kingdom Viridiplantae; phylum Streptophyta; class Magnoliopsida; order Apiales; family Araliaceae; genus Panax; species Panax stipuleanatus. Next base: position 121,767,352 of record CM035119.1, on the reverse strand, counting down.
TCTTGAACTTTAATAAACTAAAATACGAATCCTTAATCTTATCATTTATTTCACTGGATTCGTTATTTATATTATTTTTCATCATCCTCAGTCCTAAGTGGTGTTATAACTGAACATATTTGGCCTGTAGAGCAAAGATAAATGATTACCTGATGAATATCTTTGGCCGTAGTGCAAAGATGGCAGGTTTTGAGATGAACATGACCACTGATGATACAATTGAATATCTTTGGCCTGTAGTGCAAAGATGAATATTTGATTTGAGATGTATATTGATTGATGTTACAGGAATAAAATATTGATGATGAACGGTTATTTTCGCTGTAAATATTGATCTAAAACTTGTTGTCAATAATATTTTATCTGATTTATTGAAGGCTAACGATAATTTATTTTCCATTATCTTAGTCATAATATTCTTTACTGGGCTAGTTGAGCTCACCCTTTTCATCTGTTGTCCTCTTCAGGAAATGAGAATGTTGCGGGAACTAGTCGGGGGACAGAGTGATGGTCCGAATTAGAGCAGTAGTAGTCTTCACTATTTCTGATAAATAGTGTGATAATAATTGTAATGAGGACTTAGTTTGAATATTAATATTTTCTACATATTTGTATTGACACTCACAGTTGTGTGGTCGTATTTTGCACGACCGTGTGATATAAAAGTTTGTATTTGAATTCTGTACCATGTATTTGGCGACTCAGAATGGGTTGGGTTGACTGAACCTATTCTGGGGGGCGTCACAGTTGGTACCAGAGTTTAGGGATATGGTCTCTGGCGGAGATCGGGGAATAGAACTAGGAGGGGAGAGACGAGTAAATCCTTCACTAGTATGTCCAACTTAAGCTTATATAGTATTTAATTGGTCAGTCGGAGCATAGGGTTAATATGTGATATGTTGATTTGTTTAATTAACCCTTGTTTTATGGCAGTATTTGAGAATGGCAGCTGAGAATGTTAACAACGAAGTGAATGAGACCGTGGAGACACCTTTAATCACTAACCAGGAGAACGTGCAACAAGAAGGCAATGTTCATCCTGAAAATAACGCTGGTCAGACGATAAACGATGAGATATTTAGAAGTTTTTTGCAGTTCATGCAAAACCAGACGAGGGAGACTCGTGTACAACATACAGGTGGAGATAATAACAACACGCGAATTGTCACTGCCAAGCAGTTCAAAGAATTGGGACCACCAGAGTTTTTGGGGAAGCCGGATCCGATCAAGGCGGAGACGTGGATTAAACAAATTACCAAGATATTTGATGTCTTGGGATGCACGGAGGAACAGAAGGTTCCATTTGCCACGTTTATATTCCGTGGAGAGGCAGATTACTGGTGGGAATCTGTGAAGCATACCCAGCCTGCCGCACTCAATATGTCTTGGGAAGCGTTTCAAAAACTGTTCAATAACAAGTACTTTCCTGAAAGTATTCGTCATATGAAGGAGGTAGAGTTTATCCGACTGGAACAAAACAACATGACGGTATCCCAGTACGAGGCTAAGTTCGCGGAGCTGTCCAGGTTTGCACCTCATTTGGTGGAGAATGAGGAACATATGACGTGGATGTTTCTAAGAGGTTTGAAACCCGAAATACGTCAATACCTCATTTCTCATAAATTTGCTCTATATTCGGATGTAGTGAACAGGGCCCAGTTGTTAGAACGAGATAATGATTATGTTCAACCGAGGGACCATAACCAAGGTCGTACCGGTGGCAGCATTCATCGGAGCAATGACAACCAGCGAGGAGGAAAGTATGATAGAAGCAGTAACCACTCCGGTGGTAATCGTGGCCATGATAGTAAAAAAAGCGAATCGGGAGGAGATTTCAAATAGAGAAGGTATAACAATGAGAACGTGAAGATGTCAACATCAGCACCAGCATCGACTGTTTCTAGGGGAGGAGAACGACCACCGGTCGTATGCTATAAATGCCGGAAAGAGGGACACATCAGCCCAAACTGCCCACAACAGTTCAAGGCATACTATAACTGTGAAAAAGAAGGACATATAGCTCGTGATTGTCCTGTTGCGAAACCAAATCCAGCGGGGGTGGTGATTCCAAAGGCGGTTTCAGACAAGTCAAAGTCAGTGATTCCTGGAAGAGCGTTTGTCGTGACAGCCCAAAATGCGAGGAATCCACACGAGGTGATTACGGGTAAGCTAATCATAAACTCTTGCGAAGTTTACACCTTGTTAGATACCGGTGCTACCCATTCCTTTATTTCACCTACTTGTGCTCAACGTTTCAACTTGACTTCTGATAAATTAGACTTTGACTTATCTGTTGAAACTCCGTTAGGAGAAACCTTTGTTACATCCACAGTTTACAAATCTTGCATGATTCAGATAGGTACCCTTACCTTACCTGTTGATCTTATATCTTTGAAAATACTTGCATTTGACGTGATTTTAGGAATTGACTGGTTAACCACTTACCATGCCAAAATTGATTGTTTTCGTAAGGTTGTTAGTTTTTATATTCCTAATCAACCTGTTGTACGAATCCAAACCACCAAACCACTAAAATCAGTCAATATCATTTCAAGTCACAAAGCTATTCGTTTATTGAAAAATGGATGTCAAGCTTTCTTAGCTCATGTCACTGATCTAAACCAGAATACATCAGATTTGAATGATATTTCGGTTGTTAATGAGTTTCCTGATGTATTTCCCGAAGAACTTTCCGATCTACCCCCAGAACGTGAAGTTGAATTCTTTATTGACCTTGAACCCGGTACAAAACCCATTTTTAAAACCCCATATCGAATGGCTCCTATTGAACTTCAGGAGCTAAAGGTCCAATTACAGGAATTGTTAGACATCGGTTTTATTCGTCCTAGTACGTCTCCTTGGGGTGCTCCTATTTTATTCGTAAAGAAGAAAGACGGGAGTATGCGACTTTGTATTGACTATCGGGAGTTGAACCATGTCACCATCAAGAATAGGTATCCGCTATCTCGTATTGATGACCTGTTCGACCAGTTGCAAGGAGCACAATTCTTTTCAAAGATTGATCTTCGTTCTGGATATCATCAGCTGAAGATTAAAACTGAGGATATTCCGAAGGCTGCCTTCAGAACTCGGTACGGGCATTATGAGTTCTTAGTCATGTCTTTTGGATTGACTAATGCTCCTGCTGCTTTCATGGATATGATGAACCGTGTATTTAAGGAATATTTGGATCAGTTCGTTGTTGTCTTTATTGATGACATTCTTGTCTATTCTAAAAGTCGTGAAGATTATGAGCATCACTTGAAGCTAGTACTTCAAAAGCTTCGTGAGAACAAGCTTTATGTCAAGCTGAAGAAATGCGAGTTCTGGCTTGAGAAAGTAGCATTTCTTAGGCACGTGGTATCGAAACGTGGAGTATCTGTTGACCCGACGAAGATTGAAGCAATACAAAGCTGGGAGCAACCTAAGTCGGTGACCGAAGTACAAAACTTTTTGGGCTTAGCTGGTTATTATCGGAGGTTCGTAGAGGGATTTTCTCGAATTGCTACTCCATTAACTCAGTTGACTCGGAAAGATACAAAATTCGTTTGGAGCGAGGAATGCGAGAAGAGCTTCCAAGAGCTCAAGAGAAGACTTATCTCGGCACCTATTCTGACAATACCATCTGGTTCGGATGGATTTGTTATCTACAGCGATGCTTCGGGCAAAGGGTTAGGATGTGTTCTCATGTAACATGGGAAAGTCATAGCCTATGCCTCGCGACAACTCAAAGAATATGAGAGGAATTATCCTACTCATGATCTAGAGTTGGCAGCTGTCGTTTACGCGTTGAAGATCTGGAGACATTATCTGTACGGGGAGAAAGTGGAGATTTTGTGACAACCCGAGAATTTGTAAGATTAATAAAATCTTAAATAATTAAAATTAAAGGTTAAAGTTTAAAACCTAGAGTGAAAATAGAGGATTAATTAAAAAAAATTAAAGAACCTATACGGTTTGATTTAAAATTTTTAAGTAATGTAAAGAAATTAAATGAGAATGCTAGACATTTTGAAATTAAGAAAAAGATTATGTAATAGTCTAATCCGTAAAGTACTAGAGGACTAGCTCAATTTATTTAAATAATCAAGCCCAATTATTTAAGGATGGACTTGAATGCTAATGAATGAATTAATTAATCTAACCCTATCGGTTTATTTATCAAGCCCACTCAAATTAATTGATAGTGGACTTGAGTTATTTGATGGTATATATTAACCATCACATGTGGGAGCCCAATAATTTAATTAGCTAGTGTCCCAACAATGAAAATAATTAATTTGATTAAGCTTGATTTCTAATAGCCCAAATTAGTATAATACTAATCCAAATGAATTAAATAAGACCCAATCTTTGAACCACTAAGGAGGGGCTTTGTAGTCATTGGATAAGTAAGTAAGTAATTAAAACAAAAGCCAAAAATTGGGAGGTAATAGCTTGGAATATCCGGCCATCAAGAGGGATATTTTGGGGAGAGAAATGTGGATTTATTAAGCTTGTCCAAGATATTAGATATAATCTACCTACCCTCTTAGGTGTCACCTTGTGATCAAAGCCAACAATTTTGTTAATGTGTACAAGCAAGCTCAATGTAATAGATGAGAATGATATTGGGAGATTGGTATAGATATACATTTTGTATATCTACATACATCTACTAAAAAAAAAAACTTATTCACTTTGTTCTTCCCATTACACCTCTTATTTCCAAAGAAAGCTAAAAGAAATAGAAGAGAGAGGGAGGAAGAACCCACGGCAAGAAGGAAGAAGAAAAGATGGTTCCAAGCTTCAAAGCTCCATAGCCATCTTGGAAGGAAGGAGAATGATAGCAACAAAAAGGGTAAAACCAAAACTAGTTGATTCCTTTTTCTTTTAATTGATTTTGGTAAAGTAAAAATTATGATCTTGAGGCCTAAAACCTTGATCAATATGTTTCCTAAGGTTTTATGTTTAGATCTTACCTATTTGAGGATCTATATGTGTTTATGTGGAAAAAGTTTGGAAGAAATAAAGCTAGAATGATTATTATGAATTTTCTAATTTTCTAGTGTCCTAAAGCATGATAATCTTGAAATCTATGTTTGGTATTTGTGATTTGTTGTGGGGGTATGCTAGATCTATGAGATATGTGAATAATCCCTTTTGAATGACCCAAAAATATTGTGGGAGGAATAAGTTATGGAATTTTTAGTAAAACACATCCTTGATGGAAAAACTTAGAAAAATTAGTATACTACTGTCACAAAAAGCAAATTTCGGGATTAGCTAGATTATTCAGAAAATTCTGGGCTATTGGTATGTTGTAGTACACTGAATAAGCTTTCCATAGACTCTGGAACGGACTAATTCCGACTTCGGAGCAAAGAGTTATGCCATTTTAAAGTAGCCGAGTCAAAACTGGGAAACCATTTCGGTTCAGTCTCTTTCCACGAACTTTCTGGAATTTTGTGCTTGGAATTTGAAGATGGTCCAAAAACAAAAGTTGTAGTCCCGGAAGTTAGCTTCGCGTGGGCTCAAGAATCGCTCAAAAATGTTTTAAAATGACTAAGTTATGATTGTTTTAGTACAAGAGGGTCAAGCTGGGAAACTAAAACTGACCAGCCACTTCTGGGCTATTTTCCGTGATCAAAACAGAATCAAATTTGGTGTTTGATAAACGAAAACTGTAGTTCAAGAAAATACAAATCCAAAGCTTTCGACAGAACTTAATTTCGAGTTGTAGATTTCGTATTACAAGTGTTTCCGTAAAGGACCCCGAATCTAAAAATTTTGGGCGAGAATGACAGAATTGTAATTAAATGAACAATGTTAATAAATGATTTTAAAGCCACTAATTGGTTAGTAAATTAATTACATTTAAAATTAAATATAATTAACTATTTAATTATTATTTAAGTGATAATTAAGTAGATTTAGTGTTAATAAAGTAACTAGTTATTATTAAATGATAATTAGAGTTAATCAAGTGATTAATTATTATTTAAATAATATTAAATAATGATTAAAGAATGTTTAAGTAAGATTATGTGATTACTTACTTACATTAACATAAAAGTGTATAATTATTTATTATTTAAATATTAAATAATAAATAAGGACAAGTAATAATTAACTATTCTTAATTTAATAAGAAAGAATGATTAAAGATTTATGAAATGAATTAATTATTTATTATTAAATAATAAATAAGGACAAATATTAATTAATTATTCCTTAAATAATAATAAAAATAATTAAAGACTAATGAAGTAAATAAAATAATTATTTACTATTCAAGGATAATTAATTAATTAATTATTATTTAATATTAAATAATAATTAAAGACACATAGTAAGTAATTAATTAATTATTATTTTATTAATATTAAATAATAATTAAAGACAAACAATAATTTGATTATTCATTACCCAATTAACATTAAATAATGGATAGATCTAATTGGCTATTATTTATTAGTTAAATAATAACTAAAGGTAATTAATTAATTACTATTTAATTAATATTAAATAGTAATCAAATGAAGGTATAGATTAATATTATGATAATAAATTTATTTAATAATTATATTAAATAAATTATGTAAAAATAGTTTTAATGTTTTAAAAATCATTTAAAAATGATTTAAAGGTTATAAAAAATATTTTAAGTTATAAAGCATAACTTTTAATATTTTGTCATGAATTACATTAATATTTTAATATTAATTGCAGTTATTTAATAATGATTTTAAATGTTTTAAATTCATTTCAAGACGATATTAAGGTATTAAAAATACTTTGAAATATTATAAATAACTTATAATATTATGTCATGTATTTCATTAATATTTGAAATTAAATAGATATTAATGATAATAGAATTATTTGGTATTTAAATAATTTAAATATGATATTATTGATTGAAAAATCATTATAAATGGTATTAATTATTTGAAAATTATTATGAGCTTGTGAAAAATATTTTGACTGATTAATAAATTATCTAAGTTAATATTATAGTGTTTAAGTAGAGTCTTATTAATATTAGGCTCGATAATTATCCGATTAGGCAATCGGGAGGTCGAAATAGTACCGAACTCAACTCAGACTGAAATAGTTTGAATTAATACTAGGTCTTATGTGTTCTGTTGACCGATAGGATTATGTGATAATGTGTTTAGGTTATTTTATAACTGTAATTAGCAATAGTTATTGCGATGATATTATTCTAATTGGGAGATCGATATTATCAATATTAGGTCTTCAGATGAAGCTAACTAGATTGCGTAGCAGTAGTCGGCGATAAAGGCAAGTTTTCTTTAACTCAACCTTGAGTTATGATTCTTCAATTATGTTAGTGGTTAATCCTTGTTGATTACATCACGTCTATGAATTATTGATTCGCACGTTGTGCATATTGCATGTGTTCATCAGGTATGAAAGGCTGATCACCTTCATTACCATTTGGTCCAGTTGATTTATTAATGTTCATTATTGACCATTCATTTTATTGTCTCGGTCGTTCAGTTACTAAAATTGATTCATGTTATTTCATAATTGTTATTTTGTTGAAAGTCAGCCAGCTTATTGTTCATTCTTTCAATCATGATATATCTTTTCTTGAAATTAAACTTGCTGGGCAAACTTGTTGCTCACCCTTGCTATATCATGATAAACATTGCAGATTTAAACGAATACTTCAGATACAGGCGAAGGCGTATGGCATTGTATGTTGTATAGGATATTGAATACAGGTATTAAGTTAAGGTTACAGACCTTGGGATTATGTTGTAAAAGTTATTGTATAAACAATTTATGTTTATATCTTCCGCAATAGTTATAGAAATGTCGTATCGTAACGTACCAGGTCCGAGGTTCTGGGGACCCGGATTTGGGGGCGTCACAGATTTATACAGATCATAAGAGCCTTAAATATTTCTTCACTCAGAAGGAACTTAACATGCGGCAACGACGTTGGCTTGAGCTGTTGAAAGATTACGATCATACCATCCAATACCATCCTGGAAAAGCGAACGTGGTAGCTGACGCGTTGAGTAGAAGATCATATACGGGAAACGAGTGTGATGATGTCAAGTATACGCGTAGAACCAGCTTTGATTGATGAAGTTAAAGCTGCTCAAGCTAAGGATTCGGAGCTGATGAAGATGTAGAAGAAAGTGCAAGAAGGTGTCATTCCAGAAGCAAGAATCGATGAAGAGGGAATACTTCGAGCCAACTCCAGACTTCCTAACGATTCTGACTTGAAGCATAGAATCATAATGGAGGCACACAACACACCGTTTGCAATCCATCCTGGGAGTACCAAAATGTCTCGTGATCTTCGACATACATTTTGGTGGAGCAATATGAAAAGAGAGATCGCGGAGTTTATTTCGAGATGTTTAACTTGTCAATGTGTAAAGGCGGAGCATCAAGTGCAGAAGGGTCCATTGCAACCACTGGAGATTCCGAAATGGAAGTGGGAACACATTATGATGGATTTCATTACGGGTCTTCCCAAGGTTTCTCAAGGCATAGATGCGATTTGGGTTATTGTTGATAGATTAACCAAGTCTGCTCATTTCTTGCCGATACGAGAGACTTATTCCCTTGAACGTCTTGCTCATATGTACGTGAATGAGATTGTGAGATTGCATGGCATGCCAATATCCATAGTTTCGGATCGTGATCCCAGATTTACTTCACGATTTTGGATCAGTTTGCAGAAAGCTATGGGCACGGATTTACGATTCAGTTCGGCTTATCATCCTCAAACGGACGGACAATCGAAAAGAACTATTCAAACTCTTGAAGATCTATTGAGACTTTGTGTTCTAGACTTCAAAGGGAGTTGGGATAAGTACTTACCATTGGTGGAATTCTCCTACAACAACAGTTATCAGGCAAGTATAGGCGTGGCTCCATTCGAGGCATTGTGTGGGAGAAAGTGTCGCTCTCCAGTATGCTGGGATGAGGTGGGTGAAGCAACATTATTGAAACCGGAGTTAGTACGTATGACTACGGAAAAGATCCAAATAATCCGACAACGTATACAAACAGCACAAGATCAACAAAAGAGTAATGCGGATCTTCATCGAAAGGACGTGGAATTTAATGTTGGGGACCATGTGTTATTACGTGTTGCTCCGTGGAAAGGAGTTACGAGGTTTGGCAAGAGAAGAAAGCTCAACCCACGATTCATTGGTCCATTTGAGATTCTTGACCGAGTAGGAAATGTGGCTTATAGACTCGCTTTACCTCCAAGCATATCTCGTGTTCATAACGTATTTCACATATCCGTGTTACGTAAATATGTGAAGGATCCAAACCACATTATTGAGTTAGAACTAGACGAGATAGCTGAAGATTTAACGTACGAGGAGGTACCTATCAAGATCTTGGATAGGAAGGAGCATGTCCTACGCTCGAAAATTATACCTCAAGTTAAAGTTTTGTGGAGAAACTATGCTATTGAGGAAATGACCTGGGAGTTGGAATCGGAAATGAAAGCGAGGTATCCTCACCTTTTCGACATACCAGGTACGTACGTCAATTTCGAGGACGAAATTTCATAAGGAGGGGAGGTTGTAAGACCCTAACTTTTATGAATAAAGATTCAATTTTTTTTATATATTATTTCGAAACAGTAAGGTGTTGTTTTGATAAATATGAAAAGTTATGGGTGAAATGTGCAAATATTTTAAAATAAGCAAGTGGTTATAAAATATTCATTGTTGTCGGGAAATATTCGTACGACAGCGCAGCTATTTGTGGGCCCCACAACGGAATAACTGTCGGATATAGAAAGCGACAGAATAACCTTTTTATAAAATAACGGCGTAGTTGTTACCGTTAGTACTATTGAAATACCCGGTGGTTAAAATACAGTAATACGCGGTGTTGCACAGTAGCACACGGTATTGCACAGTATTTTAAATTATTGATTCTTACTTGAGAATGCACTTACTCAATTATTGTTACAGTAATTACTGTTCAATATTTTATATTATTGACTCAATAATTGCTACGTTGATATTTTATATTATTGACTCAATAATTGTTACATTGATATTTTATTGACTCAATAATTGCTACGTTGCTATTTTATATGATTGATTCAATAATTGCTATAGTTGATATTTTGTATTATTGATTCGATAATTGTCACTGCATAGTATTTCACATTATCAACTCAATAATTCATATTATTTGAATAATATTATTAGATAGCATTATTGACAATGTCTAAGGAAGTTCTGTCTAGGAGGGGTTATTTAATTGCGCGCCAGTAAGGATAAGTCCTTATCGGAAGGCCCCCTCTTTCCTATGAATGACCTGGTTGTCAATATTGTAGTTCTGTAATATTATTTGTGAATAATTAATTATTGATTTATATGATAAGAAAATATTTATTTTGTGGATATAAAAGAAGGAATTAGCGTTGATGTGTTTTTATCAGTATTTTGGTGTGAAAAATCATCCGTTTATGGATTTCGGATAATTTATGTTTGGAATTTGGAAAAACTTCCTTCTACAAAGTTGTAGAGAATTAAATTTCCTATAGAAGGACATAGAATTTGTATTTTTCTGACAAAAGGGTTATTTATTATGAATTATTGAAGTTTCGAAAAATAAATATTTTTTTAATAAAATGGTGGGCCCCACTTTTGGTTGGTGGCTGATGGCTTTTGTTTTTTTGGTCATGAGGCGGCGGGAATTTTTAAAAATAAAATAAATATTATTTTATTAAAAAAGTCTACTTTGGCATCCTAAGCTTTTTCTATAAATAGGATGCTTAGGTTAGAATTGAAAATCACACCAGAATTAGAAGTTTTCTCTCTCTATAATATCGAGCGTATTTTTGTGAGTATTTAGATACTTTGAGTGTTACTATTCAGTGTAAGTTTCCATCGGTATTATATCCGATATTCCAGTCAGAAGTACTATTCTTTTGAGGTAAGGGATGTTATTTTCTTTTGTAAATGATGTTATTCTTTTCAATATCATTATACCGAAATATTGGCATGGATTTTGTTATGAAATTCTTACTTTTTTCGTCGGGATTACTATTCATGTATACGGCACTATTCACGTATACGGCACTATTCACGAAAAAATTAAATTTTATTCTATTTGTCCAAATTGTCTGTTATGGTTACTATCTTTGGTTGGATCTAAGTTTTGAGCTTTATTCTTGAATTTTGCTCCACAAAGTATTATTATGGAATATTCTTGAACTTGAATAAACTAAAATACGAATCCTTAATCTTATCATTTATTTCACTGGATTCGTTATTTATATTATTTTTCATCATCCTCAGTCCTAAGTGGTGTTATAACTGAATATCTTTGGCCTGTAGAGCAAAGATGAATGATTACCTGATGAATATCTTTGGCCGTAGTGCAAAGATGACAAGTGTTGAGATGAACATGACCACTGATGATACAAATGAATATCTTTGGCCTGTAGTGCAAAGATGAATATTTGATTTGAGATGTATATTGATTGATGTTACAGGGATAAAATATTGATGATGAACGGTTATTTCCGCTGCGAATATTGATCTAAAACTTGTTGTCAATAATATTTTATCTGATTTATTGAAGGCTAACAATAATTTATTTTTCATTATCTTAGTCATAATATTCTTTACTGGGCTAGTTGAGCTCACCCTTTTCATCTGTTGTCCTCTTCAGAAAATGAGAATGTTGCGGGAACTAGTCGGGGGACAGAGTGATGGTCCGAATTAGAGCAGTAGTAGTTCTCACTATTTCTGATAAATAGTGTGATAATAATTGTAATGAGGACTTAGTTTGAATATTAATATTTTCTACATATTTGTATTGACACTCACAGTTGTGTGGTCGTATTTTGCACGACCGTGTGATATAAAAGTTTGTATTTGAATTCTGTACCATGTATTTGACAACTCAGAATGAGTTGGATTGACTGGACCTATTCCGGGGGGCGTCACACTTACTCGCTGTGTAACCCTTTGAATTTGAACTCAACCACACTTGCAAGAAAAATTAACAAGAGAAAACGTATGAAAATGTTTGGTCTCACTAATTTTATATAGAATAATTTATATGTGGGATCCTTGCCTTTTCTTTTTCAACAGCCGCAAAAATAATAGGTTCAAGTATTAAGAGCTAAACCCCAACCGACCACACAAAAAACTTTATTTTTTTTAGAATGTGAGCACTTCAACTAAAATCATGAAAATTTTGAAAATCTCAGTCAGTACTCACCAAACATGCCTTTTTCTTAATTCTCCCTTGCCTGTCACCATAACAAAGAAACTCCAAGCCTCCTCTCTCTCATCTCTCTCTTCTTATATATTGATCGGGTATAATCCACCGACCCCTACATGTACAGAAGGCTTGGGCCGAGGGGAGCTTATCGGGCCCAATGGGACAAAGCCCAGATTGGGATAGCAGGGTTCGGGATCGGGTATCTAATTTCTGCATCTCGAAGGACGTGGCTGACATAGTAGACCGGGAACTGCTTTCCCGTTCTTTCCCGCACCAGTGCTGCCTCCACAGCCATCGAGCTGGCAGCTAGGTATAGATATAGTGGCTCCGAGGGGATCGGTTTCATCAGCAAAGGTGCCGAGGACAAGTATTGCTTGATCTCCTGGAAGGCGTCTTCGCACTCGGAGGTCCACTGGAAACTCTTCTCATTTTTTGGCCCCTTTAGAGTGTCGAAGAACGGCAAACACCTTTCGGCTAATTTTGATACGAACCTTCTAAGAGCCGCGATCCGACCTGTCAGCCTCTGCACATCTTTGTAAGACTTCGGGGATTTCATATCTAGTACCGCTTGGATCTTCTCCGGGTTTGTCTCAATACCCCTCTTGCTAACTAGATAACCCAGGAACTTCCCTGACCCTAATCCGAAGGTACACTTTGTTGGGTTCAGGCGAAGCTTGTATTTCTGAACCGTTTCAAAGCAGTTTTCCAGGTCCACCAGATGATCCCGAACGGACACGCTTTTTACAATCATATCGTCTACGTAGACCTCCATGCTTCGGCCTAGCTGCTTTGTAAACACATAGTTCATCATTCGCTGATAAGTGGCCCCTGCGTTCAGCAGTCCAAAGGTCATCTTCCGATATGCATAAATGGCCCGATGCGTGATGAAGCTTGTCTTCGGGATGTCTTCCTTAGCCATTGAGATTTGATGATATCCTGAAAAAGCATCCATGAAGCTCAGCATGCCGTACCCTGAAGTGGCATCAATCAATTGATCAATGTTGGGCAAAGGGTAGAAATCTTTCGGGCACGCCTTGTTCAGGTCTGTGTAATCAATACAGATTCTCCATTTCCCATTCTGTTTCTGAACCAGCACCACGTTTTCCAGCCACTCCGGATAATCAATTTCGAAGATAAACCCTGCCTCCATTATTTAGCGATCTCTTCGTCGATAATTTTCTGCCTCTCCGGGGCGAAGATTCTTCTCTTCTGTATGACCGGCCTCTTATTAGGATCCACTTCCAGTCGGTGTAGTGCTACTGATTTGTCCACCCCGGGCATATCGCTGGGTACCCATGCAAAGATATCCGCGTACGCCCGAAGCAGATCAATCAACCAGGTCCGAAAGGGTTCAGTCAATCCTGAACCGATCTTTATTATTTTTTGCTCGTTCCCCAAGATCAGTTGTATATCCTCTGTTTCTTCGGCTGGTAATGCAAGTGGCTCTGTACTACCTTCTGTAAAGGGTTCTATCTCAATAGCCATCGTCTGCTTCTGCTTGCTTATCCCGGTTCCTGAAGAGATCAAAGTATTCCGATAACACCTACGAGCGATATCTAGGTCGCCTTTTACCTCTTCGATTCCGTTCGGTGTGGGGAACTTGATCTTGAAATGAGGTATGGAGGTGACCGCATGTAAGGCTGCCAGGGTTGGTCTTCCCAATATGGAGTTGTAAGCCGAATCTACCTGAACAACAAAGAATCTGACCATAATCTCCAGTTGTTGGGGAGCTGTGCCAAACTTAACCGGCAATTCGATGGTGCCCGACACATGCACCGGGTCGCCACTGAATCCGTACAATGGCCCTTCCCCTCCCAGTTCCATCTTCTTTCCGCCTAGGTCCATCCTCTGATAAGCATGTGTATACAGTATATCGACCGATGATCCGTTGTCCACCATCATCCTTCTCATGTCCACTGGTCCGACTTAAGCCGTTATCACCAATGCCCCATCATGCGACTCTATGGTATTCGAAGGGTAGTCTTCATCTGAGAAGGAAATAACTGTCCCCGGGAAAACCCTTTCCTTTTTTACTGAGGACCCTGCAACCGATAAGACAGCGTCTAGATGTTCACTTCTTTTTCGTCCTGTCACGCGCCCTACGGAACCCCCGGATATAACATCAATCACCCCCCGAGCGGGCTGGTTCTGATTTGGCTGGGTTTCTCGGGCCTGAGTCCTGTCTTCTTCTATTGGTTGAGTCCTGGCATTTTCCCAGCCGGCCACATACTGAACCAACGTCCCATTCTGAATGTTTTTCTCGATGAGATCCCCCAGATCAAGGCATTCCTCTGTCGTATGGCCCACGTTCTGATGGTAATTGCAGTACCTATTTTTGCTGCGCTTCCCCGGTTTCGGCCTCGTCCTGCAGGGCTCATAGAAGGGTTTGTCCTTGATATCTTCCAATATTCTTGCACGGTCGGTGTTGAGGGGAGTGAATACCCTGTTAATGCTTCTGCCCGGGAAGGGTGGACGGCCATTGCCCGATCCCCCACTGTTATAGTTTCTTTTCCCTTGATTATCCGATCTCCCCTGACTGTTGTCCGATCGCTGGTTGTTCGGCTTGTCTCTGTCCCTAGACTTGTCGTGTGAAGGTGGCTTGAAATTTCCCATTGCCTCTTCAATGGCAATGAACCCTTCGGCCCGATGAAAGGCTTCAGTCAAGTCCGAGGGTGGGTTGATCACCAGGTCTTTCATCAACTTCTTTGACCTCCCCATATCCAAACCCGTTGTGAAGAATCCCAAAGCCTGTGGTGAATTCAATTCTGCCACCGATCCCACAGCTTCCCGAAACCTTTTGACGTAGGTGCCAAGAGTCTCGTCCGAACGTTGTTTCACTTGCATGAGGGAAGCTGTGATCTTTCCCCTTCTCCTGTTGCTTCCGAACCTAGCGTGGAATTTTTCCCGAAGGTCGTTCCAAGAACTAACCGTTCCCGGTGCCAAAGTTCCCATCCACTCTCTGGCACTCTTCTTCAAGGTGGTTACAAACATATGACACTTTGCTGCGTCCGAATGCCCATAATATGTCATCAACCTATCATATCCATCCGAATGGTCATACGGGTCTCCCATTCCGTCGTATGTCTCCATCGGGGGCATTTTCTTCTTTGGGTCAGCAGTGACTTGATTAATCTCGGGCGAGAAGGGCGAACTGTGGCAGCTCGAGGGTGTTCCCACTTGATTTTTCACAGCCAGAAGCTTCTCCAACTCCGCGACTCTTCGAGCAAGGTGGTCGGTATCTTCCTTACGGGAGGAAGGTCTGCACCTGTCCTCCTCATATTCGGGAGATCCGATTTTCGCCCTCTGTCCCGATCGGCCCAGGCGTTCAGATCTTCTTTCGGGGGAACGACTCCTTCTTTGGCTCCTCCTTTCCCGAGAATGGCTTCTGTATCGGTTTCTGTTCCTTCCTGTCTCACGTTGTCGTGGAGACCTAGATCGGCTTCGATGTCTGTGCTTCTTCGAAGAAGCCTCCTGTTCTCCAGCCACCTTAGCCATCTGCAACTCCAATTCTTCTTGCTGGAGACGCAAGGCCAGCATGGCGTCTTTGTTCTGTTGTATTCTGGTCAACAGAATAAACTAACGCTGGTCCTTGCTGTTCTCCACCTTATCCTCCTCCCGTCGTTCATAGGCCTGAGACTGGTTGTCTCCCACGCGGGTGTGCTGAGGGATCGGAGTACGTTGACTGGGGACGAACAGCTGTCTTCGTGCCGACTGGACCTGCACCGAATTGCCTTCCTGGTTGCTGGGTCCCAATCTATCTTTGACCGATGCCCTAACTAGGGTCGTCGGGTGGGTTTTGGCCTTTTCCTGGTTTGAGGCTCCACCGTCCTTACTGGCCATGTCCTTTCTACCGAAAAAGTACAAACGTGATTGACTAGAGCACTAAACCCCTCCTTCTAGCGCCAATGTTAACGCCAAGTTTTGCCGGCGCGTCCAATCACCAAATCCGCGCGCTCAAACCTGCACAATAACACGTCACCAACGAAGCTTGACGGCTGGGGCCGCCGGGTGGTAGCTCCGGTGTGAGAATAAGTACAGGCTGGTCACAAGGTTAACAATGGAGGCCGTAATGTATAGTGCTCAAGTGAATAATAATAATGATTACCTGTTACCATTAGGTTAAGCCTTGTATTTATAGTCATTCTCACCACCTCTAGAGTCCATGTCCCAGTCAAGTTAGGACTCCTAAACATGGCAGTTACCATTGTTTGGGTCCAACTCAATCTCTCTTGAAAGTACAAGTTGGTGGTCATCCAACCATTTGCCTTATGAGAATTAGTATGGAGATAGGATTAAGGTTAAGACCTTTAATCCTTTAGACTCCTTATTGCTCCGGGCTCCATCCGAGAAATATCCTTCGGTATGGACCTTACAAAGTGGTCTGAACCCCATCCCAATCATTACCTATTCGGTCTAGACTCCGGCCCGAAGGGCTCGGTAATCCGATCCCGTTCATCATTATGTTGGTCTGGGCCCCGATTTCGTGGACTAATTTGTCCGATCCTGATGATACCAGCTGGGTCTGGGTTCTGGCCCAAATAGCTCAGATACCCGATCCCGAACCCTGCTATCCCAATTTGGGCTTCGTGATTGACTAGTTTACAAAACCCCTCGGACTGGCGATAAACAAATCCGATCAGAACAGTTACAAAACAACTTGAACTGATCGAAAAAAGTTACACGCAGAACCGATCGGGCAAAGTTACAAAAGAAATAAAGACAAAAATTACATGTGAAATCCTAAACTATGGATCCGGAGCCTCGCCATCAGCATCCTCTCCGGAATCAGACTCTCCTTCGGAAGAATCGAGGACAGCAGCATCCAAACCAGCGGTATCCATCTTACCCCGAGCACTCTTCCGATGAGCGTCATAGCCTTCAGCAACATAATGATGAACGGGATCGGATTACAGGGTTCGTCATAGCCTTCAGCAACATAATGATGAATGGGCATTGACTCCCCTTCGGGGGAGCAGGAGAGGAATCCACGGAGAGCTCAGAGATGGGCATTGACTCCCCTTCGGTGACACCATCCCCAAGCAGTAGGTGGGTCGGGCCAGACCGAACGGGGAGAGGAGAGATAGACTCAACGAGGCCCTTCGGCTTGAAGATGGTCACTACAGAAGGAAATAACACGTCAGAAATTAGGACAAAACAAAACAAAAGGAAAGGGAAGGACAAGCGAGATCGTGGGGAAAACTTACATCCATGTTGGTACAGCCAGACCTCATCGGCCAGAGTGTCCAGGCTCCACATAGTCTTTTTCACCTTCTGGTAGAAGGTTCGAAATTCATCTCTTCGGGCAGTGGGGAAGGTCGTTACTTTCACAATGGTGTCATCGGGAGACGACCAGTTCGGAAGTAACTGAAGATCGGTCCCCTTGATGAACATCCACTGGTTGTGCCACCCCTTGTTGCTGGAAGGGGTTCTTACGAACGATGATAAGCCCGGTAAGCTCCCCTCGGCCCAAGCCTTCTGTACATGTAGGGGTCGGTTTTGTAAACTAGTCAATCACGAAGCCCAGATTGGGATAGCAGGGTTCGGGATCGGGTATCTGAGCTATTTGGGCCAGAACCCAGACCCAGCTGGTATCATCAGGATCGGACATCTTAGTCCACGAGACCGGGGCCCAGACCAACATAATGATGAACGGGATCGGATTACCGAGCCCTTCGGGCCGGAGTCTAGACCGAATAGGTAATGATCGGGATCGGACTACCAAGCCCTTCGGGATGGGGTTCAGACCACTTTGTAAGGTCCATACCGAAGGATATTTCTCGGATGGAACCCGGAGCAATAAGGAGTCTAAAGGATTAAGGGTCTTAACCCTAATCCTATCTCCATACTAATTCTCATAAGGCAAATGGTTGGATGACCACCAACTTGTACTTTCAAGAGAGATTGAGTTGGACCCAAACAATGGTAACTGCCATGTTTAGGAGTCCTAACTTGACTGGGACATGGACTCTAGAGGTGGTGAGAATGACTATAAATACAAGGCTTAACCTAATGGTAACAGGTAATCATTATTATTATTCACTTGAGCACTATACATTACGGCCTCCATTGTTAACCTTGTGACCAGCCTGTACTTATTCTCACACCGGAGCTATCACCCGGCGGCCCCAGCCGTCAACCTAATTGGTGACGTGTTATTGTGCAGGTTTGAGCGCGCGGATTTGGTGATTGGACGCACCGGCAAAACTTGGCGTTAACATATATATTCCTCTTTGGTCTCTACTCTCCAGCTTGCTCCTCTCCTCTCTCTAAAACCTCTGTACTTTCTTGGCCATGGCTTTGAAAGTGGTAAACATAACAAACCCTAAAATGAACTTTGTAGCATTTTCCAGTAACCCTGATACGAGACCGTCTGGTCTAGGGCAGTTACATACCCAAAAAATGAGCGAAACTTCCACTAGACAACAATCCCTTGTTGCCTCGGGAAACACTCCTCGAGTTGCAACAAAGATTGTGGAATCGTGCTTGGCTCGTTTATGGAGAGAGGTTCAGGGTTTAAACAACTGGGAAAATCTCGTCCAACCCTTAAACCCTCTCCTCCAGCAAGAAAAATCCGGTACGGAGGATTTGTCGCTGCTTGTTACAAAGCCTTCGATCTAAATCCCAAGAGCAAAAGATTACTTGAATTGCAAGTATGGGAAAAAAACCATGCTTAAAGAAGTTGGCATGGAGAATTCAGGGTATGACGTCACCAAGTACATTTATGCCACGCCGGACATCAACATTCCCACACAAAACGATGCAAATTGTGGCCGTTGGATTGGATCAGTGACGAAGGCAGAAAGTATGACCAGTGGGGTCAAAATTATTGCTATATTGACTCATAATAGACTTTTTAAATCACAACTGTTTATAAGTAAGTAATTCATTATTTATTTTTAAAAATAATATAAATTAAATTATTATTTAGTTTAAAATATTATAGAGAGACATACATATATTGAGAGGATATGAGTCATGTGGTTAAAATTTGATTAACAAAATTATAAAATTTTAATTTGATCCCGTATAATAGAAAATTTATAAAATTTTAATAGAGTCAATTTATATATAATACTTAAAATTTTTAAAATTTAGCTTATAAAACAAAAAAAATTTCCTATGTGGCTTCGCCATCGGATTGGATACGTGGCGGTTTCGTCCGACAAGGAGGTGAAGAGGCTTGGGAGGAGAAATTTAATGGTGACATTTAGGGGAACGGTGACGAATCCGGAATGGGTGGCGAATTTCATGAGCTCATTAACTCCTGCTCGCCTCGATCCCCACAATTTAAGGCCGGAAGTGAAAGTGGAAGCTGGGTTTTTAAGCTTGTGTACTTCTAATGAAAGTGACAACAAATTTGCAATAGGAAGTTGTCGAGAGCAGTTGCTTTGTGAAGTGTCACGTTTATTAAAAATATTATGAAGGGGAGGAAATTAGTATAACTTTGGCAGGGCAAAGTATGGGGAGTTCATTAGCCCTATTATTAGCATATGATATTGCGGAGCTAGGAATAAATATAGATTATTCCAATAATAAGATACCAATAACAGTTTTTTTCGTTTGGTGGACCTAGGGTTGGAAACTCCGGTTTCAAAGAAAGGTGTGATGAATTAGGGCTTAAAGTTTTTAGAATTGTAAATATAAACGATCCGATCCCAAAGATTCCCGGGGTTCTTTTCAATGAGAACTTTAGGGTTTTGGGTGGGAAATTTGAGTTGCCTTGGAGTTGTTCATGTTATGCTCATGTGGGAGTTGCAATTGCCCTTGATTTTTTCATGATGAAAAATCCATCATGTGTTCATGATTTGGAGACGTATATTAGGTTGCTCAAGTGTCCCTAGACGGCTCCAATTCGAAAGAAAGGGATGGACTTTCTTGGTAGGGCTAAAGGGTTTTTATTGAGTGCACAAAATATTAACACCTTGGATTGGAGAACTGCTGCCATGAATATGGTGAACGTGGTTCAATCTCAAAGAACACGATCAATGGATGAGTTAGTTCATCGATCATCGGCCTTCTTCCTTCTTTTTTACTGGTGGAGGACTTCCAAAATTGACATGGATCGATCGATATAGTCATGTAGATTAAATATATATACTTATACTTTTTAAACATTTGTTATATGACTTCTTATGAGAAAAGACATCATGAGATCATGTTTATGCAATTTTCTGCGATAAAATTCTGAGTTTCTGTAAATTATGTCAAGAAAGATTAGTTCAATATTATTATAAAAATTCTGAGTTTCTGTAAATTATATCAAAAATTATAAAATCCTGAGTTTCTGTAACATTCATTCATATAGAAATGCCTAGGGCTTTTAGATCTCCTTCGGCTGGAAGCTTGAAGTTAAGAATCATGTACCTTTCGCAAGATAGAACGTGGCATGATTTCTAAGAAGAGTTTCAACAACTGCTCAATTCTGTTTGTGACCCTATTCATACCTTTTGAATTTGCCACATACTGTATGACTTTGGAATTTTTAATAAAATTTATTTTAGCTGATCAAATATATATATATTCGATAAGGATTTTAAGTTCACTTAATTAAAAGTTCGATAAGGATTTTAAGCTCACTCAATTAAAAATTCACCCAACTCACCCCCATTTAGTGACAGACCGGGCGACGGTTCGTCCGTCGTATATATACAACCGTCGTCTATATGTTATCCGTCGCTAAAAGCTAATACGACGGTTGTATATATTGCAACGGACCAAACCGTCGTCCAATCCGTCGCTAAAGAGGGGTGAGTTGGGTGACCTTAAGATCCGAACCGTATATATATTATAGTTGTGTCTTCATTTTATTTTTTATTTTGTGCTAGAGGAATCAACCAACTACTACTACGTACCTAGATAGTGAGTGTAGGGGGAAGGGAGGATTGGTGAAACTCGAATCATGCCCAAGAGCAAGGTTGGGATCGGAGTTCTTAACTTAATTGCTGTAATTTCCAAGAAAATGGGACAGCCATGTGTATCACATAATTTGAGAGTCAATATCAGAAATTCAGTTAAGGATCACGCGGAAGAACTTCATTGCTTTATATTCTACAGATATTAGTAATATCACGAATGGCACATCTTTGCTTTATATTCTACAGATTGGCTTGTGAAGATGACTAGAAAATTAAAGTTTGCAGAAGATCACACTTGCCATATAGGTTTTTCCCCTTTATCATACTCCCTCCGTTCCTTAATATAAGATGTTTTAGAGAAGTTTTTTTGTCCCTTAATATATGACGTTTTAGAATTCTAAGTAAGCATTAATTGTTTAGTTTTCAATATTACCCCAAGTATTAAATATAACTTTGGTTCTCTCACTATTTTTTGCCCAATAAATAATAATCTCTTTTTTCAATACAAGGACAATATAGACATTTGATATTATATTTAATGCTATACAATCATTTTTTTAATGCTTATGCACAACTCTAAAAAATCTTATATTAAGGAACGGAGGGAGTATATATTTTCCATTTACTTAATCTATTGATCACAATTGCCAATAGGTGTTCCTCCTTTGGGAGATTCAAGATAGATTGAGCTACCACTCACCTTAAGGAAATAATTCTTTTTATGTACTTAATTAGCAATTTGATTTTCTTTTTTAATAAAAAAAATTCAATAACTTGTAAACAAAATGTAAATAGAACAATAAGAACACCAAGATAAAAACAAAAACGCAGTAACAATTTAATTTTTTCCCAATAATAAGAAAATTGTACTTATATGTATGCATCTATATAATTCCTGGCAAACATATTGTATTTATGTTGTGTTTGGTTGGTGGGAATGAAATGTAATGGACTGGGAATGTAATGATCATTCCTTATGGAATGACTTAAAACATGTTTGGTTAGTCTATTGGAATGACCATTCCATTCCTTTAGTCATTCCCTCCCAAATCTAAAAACTATTTTTCATTCCTTTCTAAATACGTGGGTTTATCTCATTCCTAGACCAACTTCCTTCTCCTCTTCTCTTCTCTGTCTCCCATCCCAATCCCACCTAGCCCCGCCCTGCCCAGCCCTGTCTTGCCCACCCTACCCCACTCCAACTCCTCCCACCCCCACTCAAAAAAAAAATATTTATTGATTATATATACCTACCCCACCCCTCCCACCCTACCCCAACCCCACCTAACCCACGCCCCCACCCCCACTCAAAAAAATTTACTGATTATATATACACACTCCACCCCCAACCCCTACCCCACCTCCCACCCACCTAGCCCCAGCCACTCCCACTCAAAAAAAAATTATTTATTGATTATATATACCCACCCCACCCCGCCCACCCTACCCCACCCCCACCCTACCCACACCCCCACCCTCACTCAAAAAAAATATTTACTGATTATATATACACACCCCACCCCACCCCCCCACCCTACCCCACTCCACCCCCACCCCGCCCCCACTAAAAAAATATTTATTGATTATATATACACACCCAACCCCGCCCACCCTACCTCACCCCACCTCCCACCCCCCCCCCCACCCACCCTGCAACCCACACAAAAAAAAATTACTGATTATATATACATACCCCACCCCAACTCCACCTCCCACGCACCCCACGCCCACCCACCCCCACTCAAAAAGAAATTTATTTACTGATTATATATACACACCCCACCCCAACCCCCCCCCCACCCACCCACCCCACCCTCCACCCAACCCCCCCCCCCACTCCCCCACTCCCCCACCCCCTACTCCGCCACCTTCACTCAAAAAAAATATTTACTGATTATATATACACACACCCCACCCCAACCCCACCCCATCCCGCCCACCCTACCCCACTCCACCCCCCACCCACCCCACTCAAAAAAAATTAGTTACTGATTATATATACCCACTCCACCCCACCCCGCCCACCCCCCACCCTCACTCCAAAAAAAATATTTACTGATTATATATACACACCCCACCTCACCCCAACCCCACCCCTTCCCGCCCCGCCCACCCTACCCCACTCCACCCCCACCCCACCCCCACCCACTCCCACTAAAAAAATATTTATTGATTATATATACACACCCCACCTCATCCACCCTACCCCACCCCACCTCCCACCCACCCCACCCATCCCCCAACCCCCAACCCACTCAAAAAAAAATTACCGATTATATATACACACCCCACCCCAACCCCACCTCGCCCCCCCTACCCCACCTCTCACGCACCCTACCCACCCACACTCAAAAAAAATTTATTTATTGATTATATATACACACCCCACTCTAACCTCGCCCCGCCCACCGCCCCCCCTCCACCCACCCCCTCAACCCCCCCACCCCCCCACCCTCACTCAAAAAAATAGTTACTGATTATAAATACACACACCCCACCCCAACCCCACCCATCCCGCCCACCCTACCCCCACCCCCCACCCACCCCACTCAAAAAAAATTATTTATTGATTATATATACACACCCCACCCCACCCCGCCCACCCTACCCCCCACCCACCCCACCCACCCACCCCTGCACCCCTACTTAAAAAAAATTTATATGTGATTAGGACTATTTAATCGTAAGATTAATAGCATTGAGATTAAAATCCTTGCAAACAAACATTAGCCCTAAAGTAGAATGGTAATTTTATTTCTGAAGGAATGAATGGACAAACCAAACATAAAAATGAGAATGACAATTCCATTCCCATTCCCATTCTATTCCTTAAGCCATTCCATTCCTTAGTCATTCCATTCCATGGATGTCAAGGAATGGGAACCAAACATAACTTAGTTTCATAAATTTATATTGTGTTTGGTTGGTGGGAATGGAATGGAATGGGTTGGGAATGGAATGATCATTCCTTATGGAATGACTTAAAACATATTTAGTTAGTCAATTGGAATGACCATTTCATTCCTTTGGTTATTCCCTTCTAAATTTAAAAGCTATTTTTCATTCCTTTCTAAATAGGTTGGTTTATTTCATTAATTGGCCAACCTCTTTCCCCTCCTCTCTTTGCTATCATCATTTCTTTCTACTTTTTTTTATGCTACTTCATTTTTCTTAAAAAAATGTTATGTTTATGTTTATTTTGAACTACTTTTTTTATATTGTTTTCATACTAATATTTTTTTGGACTAATATTAGAGTCAAAAAAATATGTTTATAAAAATATTCATATTCTATTTTTATAAAAAAAAAAGTACATACTAATTTTTATTTTATTAGTAAAAAACATGTTTGTATTTGCAAAAAATTTTAAAAAAAACATGTTAACAATATGTATTTTATCTTGTAAAAATAGAATATGATTATTAGTATTCATATAATTAATTTTTACTAAAATACATACTATAAATATTAACGTTTAGTAATATTTTTGTAAAAAATATTACATATTGTATTAACATTTTTTTTGTAAAAATTTTATCTAGTATTTAATTTTTACTAAATACATACTAAACAATTAACGTTTTTTAGGTATTTATAAAAATATACATACTGTAAAAAAATTACAAAAATAGAATATGAATATTAAAAAATATATTTGGTTAATGTTTAAATTTTTATTTTTGTAAATACATACTGTAAAAAATTAACATTTTTTTCGTAAATACATACTGTTAAAAAAACTAAACTAACCAAATATTAAAATAGACTGCAAACTAAAAAAACATGTAATCAACTAACTAAACTAACTGAAATATTAAAATTACACCCTTCCGTTAAAAAAATTTAATTGACGTTAAAATTTTCCTACATGAGAGTACAAATAAATAAAAAGCATCAAAAGTTATATGACAATTATAATAATAATAAATATATATAAAAAACAATAATATAAATAAATATGAAAAATGATATATGATGTAGTAAAAATTTTATGATTTATGTTTTCACTGATTGCTTATATATATTTATACTTATTTACATAATACTCTCTCCGTTTTAAAAAAATTAAAAACATGAATAAAGTATAATTTTCACACAAATTAAAAAAATAAAAGTAAAAAAAAATAGAATAAAAGAATTTCAAATTTATACTTAATGACCTCGCAAGATTATTTTTCATTCATTTTATAAGTTTATACTATATAAAAAACGAAAAAATTATTTCACATTCCATACATAATATAATTCATATAAACTAAACACCTAAAGTAAAAAAGTGATTTTATTCCTGAAAGAATGAATAGACAAACCAAACATAAAAATGAGAATAACCATTCCATTTCCCATTCTCATTCCATTCCTTGAGTCATTCCATTCCTTAAGTCATTCTATTCCATACATATCAAAGAATGGGAACCAAACATAGCATTAGATTCTACATACACTTGACATATGATATGCAGTATCAGCACTAGCTAATAATCAGCAATTAGATTAGATATTGTTTTTGAATTTCCATAATCATCTCTTTACAATATTTGACTTCCTTGATTCTAGCTTTAGTTAGAATAACTGACTCCTTGATTCTAGTTTTAGTTGTTATAATATATGCATATATAAAGAGGACATCTCTGCTGTAAAGATACACAGAAAATATAATACAAAAGTTATAGTTTCTCTCTCTCTCACGTTTCAATCTGGTATTAGAGCCAAACGGCCTAACGGCAAATAAATTTTTTTTCTGCTGCACATTTTCTGTTATCACATCTTCTGCATATCAATCCAGACAGTCTGTGCACTATTCAGACGGTCTCCTCACCGGTCTGCATTTCAACAAATTATCCTCGATTTATTCTGCTTCTTCCTGCACTACTCTGCCTCTCTCAGCTCAACTCAGCAACTCATTAAACTATTGATTCTCTTCATCCAATTACCTTAATTTCCTGGGCAGCAACTTAATTTCTTGGGTTTCCCGAAAACAACGCACAGTTGCACGTTTTTCTACAGAGTCTGAGTATAAAGCCATTGTTGACGCAACCGCAGACCTAAAATGCTTTTGTTCACTGCTCAAGGAGTTGCGGCTGCCCCCTCATCACTTGCCTGTGTTGTGGTGTGATAACCTTGGTACCTCTTAGCTTGCTTCCAATCCTGTCTTCCATGCCCATACGAAACACATTGAGATCGATTACCACTTTGTTCGTGAAATGGTTGCGAACAAACAGGTCTCTATTCAGTTTGTTTCCTCTCAAGATAATGTTACCGACGCCCTCACCAAACCATTACCAACCAGCCAATTTTCGTACAACCGGAACAAGCTCAAACTGACTTCCAGAATACCCTTTGGCTTGCGGGGAGATATCAGCACTAGCTAATAATCAGCAATTAGATTAGATATTGTGTTTGAATTTCCACTATCATCTCCTTACAATATTTGACTTCCTTGATTTTAGCTTTAGTTAGAATAACTGACTCCTTGATTCTAGCTTTAGTTGTTATCATATATGCATATACAAAGAGGACATCTCTGCTGTAAAGATACACAGAAAATATAATACAAGAGTTATAGTTTCTCTCTCTCTCACGTTTCAATTTGCAGATAGTCGCAGAGTTATCAAAATTACTGCAGAACGACGTGCTCTGATCAGACAACTATATTTATGTTTTGGCTTAGAAGGTCAAATAAGTTTATGACAGAAAGGAATATTAAGTAGTCAGAAAATAAAATTGCTATATTATTAGCTTGATATACATTGTTGAAATATTTTTTTAACTACTTCAACTTTTAGATAAATTGGTTAACATGCATAGTACTAATAAAGCTCTGGCCTCTGGGCGTACATGGTCTTTAATTCAATTCTTCTTGGTGACAAGTTGACCGTTATACAGATATGCATGACTTCAGTTTAAATCTTCTCGTCCGCACATTGCGCTCAAATAATAATGCACATGACAATATCATATGCCGTCTAATATTTGACATAAACGGAGAAAAAAACACATATTTTTGATAAAAATGAGACATTGGCACATATATTAGAACACAACTGCTTAATTATTTAATTAGCATTAGACCAGAGCAACTAATTGATGGGATATATCGTCTAAAGAAAAAAAAATTGTCGGTGTTAGAAGACAATTCTACTATATTTGTTTTAATCTCTCTCTCTAAAAAGCTATAAATCTTCAAACAAAAGTTCAAAGCTTTCACACAGCAATACCATCATAATATTTTCCTGTCTGTTGGAAATACAAAAGTCTCATATATAGAGGAAAACATAAGCCTTGAGACCTATACTGAACTACTTCACTCGTTTTGCGTCCGATAGTTCCACATTATCACAATAGCTACAAAGTTGCTTCATATAACTTAAAAAATATGATTATGAAAAAATGTAAATGACAATATATATAAGTAAAATACATAATATAAAATCAAAATTGCATAAAATTTATTACAAAATCATTATTTCATTTCTTAAATTGTTTCATAATTGCTTCATTTTTATTGGTATCAAATACATCTTTCTCGATATAAGTACTAAGTCATACTTATTACGATCCAAAATATAAGGTTACTATTGACTTTTTGAAATAAACTTAAGATATTTATAAATTCAAAATTAATATAAAGTAGTTATATTTTAAACAGTACAATCATGAAATTGTAAATTATCTAACTAGTATTATTAATTATAAAATTTATAACTTGAATTTAAAAATATTTCAAATTGACTTTAAAATGTTAAATTTAATTCTTTATTTGGGAACAGAGAGAATAATATTTAGGGTGGACAACTTTTTTTTCTTTTTATATATTTCTTAAATCCCATATTAAGTGCAGATCCGTCAATGCATGTAGCACACGCAACGCTATAGGA
This sequence comes from Panax stipuleanatus, assembly GCA_020205555.1. Taxonomy (NCBI): domain Eukaryota; kingdom Viridiplantae; phylum Streptophyta; class Magnoliopsida; order Apiales; family Araliaceae; genus Panax; species Panax stipuleanatus. The sequence continues at coordinate 121,739,385 of CM035119.1, read as the reverse complement.
GGCACCTAGATTATATATATATATATATATATATATATATATATATATATATATATATATATATATATCCATAGTATGTATTTATTATAGATCAAAAATGGGCAAATATTATCTCCACCTTACATTACAATTATCAACAATGGGAATTAAAAAATATTTTTCGCCTTCCGCTAGTTTAACTAGCGGACTAGTGGACTGAAATTTTTGTTTAGCAGGTTGATTATGCCCATGGCCCCCTCTAGTTAAACTAGCGGATGTAATGTCCATAAACTTTCTCCGCCTTGAGACAACAAAGATAATGTTTGCCTTCTGTTAAGTATTTTACTTCAAAATATCTAATATCTTATCAGTCAATTTTCTCTTTGTATTATTGTATATTATTTATGTTTGCTAGACATGTTGACTGAAGAAGGATACTTTTATAACAGGTTTTCCTCCAGGCTCCATGCATGCTCCAGCTAAACAGTTTCTTTCACTTAGAGCCCTTGGTGCTCCAGCAGTTGTTGCTTCCCCAGCTAGCTCTTCAAGGCATTTTTCGTGGATTTAAGGATACGAAAACTCCTGTATTCTGTCTAGGCAAGTTTTTGGTTTATTAATTAACTAGTAGATTAAAAGAAGGATTCAGTTTGAATGTCATGTCATAAATCACTAATCCTCAAGACCTTAGAAATGTTACAATGTACTTTAAAGTCTTTTTCATGTTCCTAAACCTATAAAAAAAAAAAATTGATTGATAAATCAAACTGGTAGTATTTTTCATATACAACTTTTTTTGGTGATAAGAGATGCATGGATTGTGTATATGTCGGAATACAAGGTAATCAAGACGGATGTATTTTAGTACTTTGGATCAATTACATGAATAGGGAGGGAGAAGTTGATGAGGATGTAAGCCACATGATTGTAGAAGGATGGATGAATTGGTTTGGTGCATTAGGAGTGTTGTGCTTCTAGAGTCATCCTACTTATTTGTGATTTTTGTCTCACTCTACTAATGGATGCAATTGTTCTATGTGCAGGTGTTGGTAATTTTTCAGCTATATTTTTGTTACCGATTCTTATGTATTATTTTAAACTGGGTGTAACTGGAGCTGTCATTTCCTTATATTTGTTTTGTCTTTCCTAGATAATGATTAAGCTAGATATTTTATGTAACAGATATACCGTCACTTGTCTAATAATCTGATACCTTAATAAAAGAGCTGTATTGTTGTCACCAAAGTTGGGATCTCTGCTATTTGAAATCTGTTAAGTGTTAAGTTAATGTTGTTAAAATAAAATTCTAATAATGCCAGTAGTCTGCATGTTTCTACCAAGTTGGGTTGCTTGGGGCTTGGATATTAGGTATACGCACGGGTCCTCTGCCTATATAATGGTAATGACTATTCTTATATTTCTAGTGTACTCTTATATTTCTACATCCGCTAGTTTAACTAGCGGACTGTCAAACTTTTTAAATATCAATGGCCGTATACACGGACTAGGGATGCTCAAAAACTAAGTCAGCGATTTTTGGAAGCTAATAAGCTGAAGATTCTGAGTATTAGTTGCTCAAGTATGTTCTCCAAGGCAGAGTTTTCAGATTATCCCAAAATTTTGTTTTACTAATTGTGCATGATTATACTCTGGGTTAGTGCATTTTTATATGTAATTATTTTATCTTGGCCTAATCCATACGTTTTGAACTGCCAAGAATTGTATGCATTTTATAATTAAATGAAAATCCTATTGCTTTTCAAAAAAAATATACAAATGAGTAGTTAAAATTTTGTAGACAAAATACCCTCAAGACCGGCTTTTTTATAGCCATGAAGGGTTTAAAGTGGTCATACTTTCATGCTTTAGCATGTTCAGGCCTAGGCCGGACTTTTAAAAAAAAATAACTTTTTGTGCAACTTCTAATGCAGACTATACATGAAGCATATGTAAACTGATATTTCCACATATGAAACAACCGGATCAAATTCCGAATTCAGAACAAATCTTGAGTCCAAATAAGACCTTAACCACTGACAATAGTATATTCTCAAATTCATCCAAATAAGGCCTTAACTACTTACTCAATAGTATCTTCTTGGGTCATCATAATTCACCCAAAATGTCATGACTGAAAGTATTATTGATAATAACTTAATTCCTTATATATTCATGTGAGAGATCATGTGAAAATATCAATTATTTATGTAAAAATATCAGCTCCAAAGCATATTTGTTTGTGAAAATTGGCTATTTATATTTTTTTTTTATTCTCAAAGTTCTTCAATGTAAAACTTCAATAGCAGCCCTCTGCTTTTCTAATTTTGACATATTTTGATTATACGAACCCCAAAAAATGTACATTTGAAAGATGGATTTTATTATAAAGACCAATAATCATTGCATATTTTAAAACATCAAAATGAATTATTGAGACAGTTTCATATCAGACAAATAAGACATGAAAACACAATATGACTTTGATGGAGTACTCTACTTGTTATCAATTGATTTTGAGTTAGATATTTTAACATGGTACCAGACACCAACTTTATAACGTCATTTCATATACTTCCGATCAAGTGCAACTTAACCAGCAAAAAAGTCATCTGAGAATTAGAATAGAAAAGGTTCAAGCTATCATGTACATATTTTTCCTCCGGACAAAACAAGGAAAGTCTAATGAGACTAATTTGCTTCTAAATGTACAAATCAAGAGGTTACCACCTTTTTTTTTGCCCTCTTCTTGAAAGGATCCATGTCACAACCTTCTGAAAGAACATTACTTAATATACTAGTCTTCATTTTACCTTATTGGCTGCATTGCGTAGTTTGCTTGCAGCCGCATGTGCAATGCTCAAGCTCCGTATTAAGCTTCTGCAGGAGGAGGAGAAAGTCAGTTTTATATAAATAATTCTAGGCAAGTAAAAAGGAGAAAAATAAATAAACCATTAATAGTGGAAGACCGTAAAAATAGTGAAACATAAGTGATAAGTTCACAGTAAATACTTTATCAACATATTAATAATGAAAAATGTTTACTATGACTTTGGGAAGAACGAACTACAAATAAAGGGCAATGATGGAATTTTTCAAGGGTAGTTTAGTCTTACATACATTGAATGAATTTAGAGTAGATAAATATATTAAGATGTATAAATAGCTTCTCCCTTGGTTAAATGTTATACTCCCAGCTATATGCATGTAATTTAGAACATTATATTTGGGAAAAAAAGTAGTATTAGTCGAAAACAGTAAGTACATACAATGAGCTCAATTTTCTATGAATTATAATACATATGCATGGACTGACAAGACTTTAACTCAAATATGAGTTTCAATAAAAAAAATCATATATATATATATATATATATAACAAAACATTCTTCGCATGCAACAGCAAAATATAACACAAAACGGAGTCCATGTAGCATGTATATATAAACCGACCTGAACCTGAGTCTGCAGGCCTTTAATATGTTGTACAGCTAAATCCAGCATGTCCGAATAGCTAGTTTGCTGCAACAAAAGATTTCACAATACAGATCATGTTTATAACAATGAGTTCATGATAATGAAGTATCACACAGTTCTGATCAGTTTAGGCAAGAGTACGAGACTTATCATGACTAGTGTAGTTTTTATAGGTTGTAATCACTTGCTCAAGTACATGGAACATTCAAAAACACATTTTCTAGTTAACCATTTTGTTATCTTTATGTATGAAAGCTTTGTTGGAAGTAGGTAGGTTAATTCCAACATCCTTTTCTTTAACTTTCCAATTACTTTAAGAAAATGGGAATGTATATCATCTTTCAAATTTCATCTCAGATAAAACTATTCGCATATCCAGAGGACTAATCATTAATGAATCACGAAATTATAAACTGCAATATTGAATTCACCGTAAATAGGTACTAGAACATAACACTGACTAATCCCAACACTTATCTAAGTACTAGTAAGATAATATTAGTAGGAGCTTATCTTTATCCTCAACACTCCCCTGCAAACCAAATGGTTTAATGAAGCAATTTGAGTTTGTATTTCAGTTTGCCTCTGTCAAAACGAACCCAAACAACCACATTTCATGAACAAGCCAACTGAACCCAAGAATGTACTGGAATAACCATAGTACATTCAATATGCGTTCGAAACCGACTCCCAAGCATGATAATGTTTGGAAAATGTATATTTCAATATGATATATATCAGAAAGTAACTTTGGTTAATTAAAGTAAATGCATAAATGTAGAAAAGGATTGTAGTATGTGCTAGTACTTGATACTATGTCCTTAAGACAATTACGCCCTCCTATGGTGCTTATAGTTGTTAGCGCTCGTCTCCCATGATACAATGACAACGTATACTATAGTGACACTACAAATAGTACACATAGCGAACCAATGAATGCTTTGAACTCTCTCAATTTGACTATGAATATGATTGAAAAGATGATGCAAAATTGAACGACTCAAATAACTGAATTCATATGATATTTACAGGAGGATTAGTGATCCTTCATGATTGGACATAATGCTTAGGAACCGACTGGACACGTATGAAAAGGCACGGTTGAATAGGTGTGAAGCAAGCAAGCCAGAAGCAGGGCGCCGTTTTGGAGCGCATCTGCGCTTGACCTAGCGCTGCTACACTGGTGTGAAGCACAGTTGCGCTTGAGATTGTTACGCATAGAAAGTGGAGCGTTTTTTGTTTCCCAAAACTAATAAATAAAATTTGGAACCAAGCAAAAAATTAAAGAAATTTATTGCCCAAAAAGATATATACGTATAGTGTCTAGCAGCGCGTGGTCAAACCAAGGCTTGGTTAGGTCATCTCCTCTCCACAAAATTAGGGTGCCCCTTAATTAGAGCCCAAACTCGAGAACAATCTAATTGTATATATATATATATATATACCCATTTAATATTTAGTTCTCAATCGATATGGGACTCTTACTTCCCACAAGCATTTATTTATCATCTTCAAAAATGATCTTTGAGAGTAAATTTCTCATTCATTATCTCATGGATTTGAACTTCCTAATACTTGATTTTCATCTACTTATGAAGTAGAACACATTGATATGTGGATTCATCTCAAATGATTATTGGAACCCCTTTTAATTTTAGCTTAAAAATTCAAACTTAAAACTTCATTTAAAGCTCAAATTCTAACAAACAACATGTGAGGGGACACGTTATTAGGCAACCGTGGTACTATAAAAATTGTTTGATGCACTTGATCATGAATAAGTAACTCTACAGCATTTAGCATTGCATTCCTGTCTAGTTTAGACCCAAAAGCAGGCCATTAAACCTCATATTTTAAAGTTCCAAACAAGTATTAACAACATAAACTTGGTTCAATGTTTTGCCAGGGACCATATAAACCTTCAAGAGCTATGGGAGAAGAAACTCCATTAATAACATCATTAGATTTCATGAATCTATCACAAACCAAAAATGAATTTGCAAAGACATCCGAATAAGGATGAGAATGACCTTGCGGTTGAGAGAAAAATGAGGTTAATAGTTGTGACAACAACTAGACAGATGTTGTCACTTGAGTGTGAAATTTTTTTACTGTATCAAATGATACGTTCTACAACGAAGTTGATAAATTTTGTAACTTAGAAATAGATCTATCCACGTTAGCAAATGAAGATATGGTTGCCGAAGAAGGATGTGAATTAGATGAAATAGTAGATGGCGAAAATACAATAATAAAAGATGTAGTAGCAACTCTAGAAGGCTTATCAAATGATAATGATGAAATTACAGTTTGATCAGACGAAATCGAATTTTTCTGGCATATAAATTTCATGTGCAAGAAGAAGATTATATAAGTCATCTAGAGTAGAGTGCATCAAATGATAGTAAATACGAGCATCATTGAAAGCACCATCAAGTCCTTCAATGAGATAATCAGAAAATTTAGATTCGGACAGTAATCCTCCAGCGCTCTCAAGCGCATAAAGAAGTGATTTTGCTTCCCGAATGTAGCTTTTCACAGACTGATTTTTGAGTTTTTGTAAGCAAGAAAGTTGATCCATGAGATCGTCGATGTACCAATTAGATATTTCAAGGTTGGAAAAGAACTCGTCATCATCATATATAATGTCGTTAGGATAATCAGAATAAGAAGAATCATTTGAGAAGGTTTGAATAGAAGACGGTTCAGGATTTACCCATAATGGTGGATCGTAAGGAGTGGAATAAAAATCTGAGCATGGAAATAATTGATTTTCTGCCATGGAGTAATCCGAAGATGAAATTTAAGGACCAAATTAAAAAGAAGCAGCAGAAGGAATTGTTGATCGGATATTGACCAAGAAAGGAAACGAAAACGAAAACGAAAAAGTAGAGGCCGATAAGCCATGAAGGCTCTGATACCAATGAATCACCAAATTATAAACTGCAATATTGAATTCACGGTAAATACGTACTAGAACATAAATTGTTATCTTGCTTCAATTCTTATACTTACACCAGTACATGCTTATATATATGATGATGATTAGAGATATCTATTGACAAATCCTAACACTTATCTAAGTACTAGTAACATAATATTAGTAGGAGCTTATCCTTATCCTCAACAATCATGATGCATCATAATTTCAGAAATAGAACAGAGAGTATTCAAACAAAAAAGGGAATCAAATTCACATGGAAAGACAGCTTGAAACCAAGACACTGCAAAATATTTTATTGGTAAGCTCATGTATAAGTATGCACTTGTATATACCAGAATATGGGACACCTTAAGGCTATGGTTTGCTCTTGGAATACTTGAGGGAAAGAAAGGAAAAAGAAGACAAAATAAGAAAAGACAAAAGTAAAAACTTTCCTAACAAACATAACACAAACTATATATAATAATAAGAAAAATATAATATCGTTTGATGAACCCCTTGCAAAATTCTTATCTTTTTAGATTTCATTTCCTTTCTTTTGCATAAAATTTTCCAAGTTCCAAACATCACAAAAGATAACTATGATGTAGTCCAACATACCCTTAACAAAAATATTTATGAAGACCTTTTAGTAAAAACTTGCAGCACATGAATTTCACTTTCAGTAGTTTTTCTCTATACAATCACCTCGTGCAATTTGTTAAAATAAATTTTATAAACCATATCTAAAGCAGTGTCACCTAGATCATGGTTTGGTGCGGAATGGGAACGAAATCAGGAGCGAAAATCATCACTTTTCGTGGTACAGGGTATGGTGGGAGTAGGTTTTTTTGAATTGCTTAGGTACGAAATAAATTTATGCACAACGTTATATGTTGGGAATAACTTTCTAAAAAGATACATTTCAAACTAGTTGAGTTGTTTCTAATCGTAGTATCATAACAAGCACATTTTCAACTAGATTACGTCATGTCATCGCCTACTTAACACACACAAGATGCCCAGATGACTATATTAGGTGGCATTCCCTAGAATCTTCTTTTATACATTAGGGTTTCTAACACAGTGTACTACATTTACTCATATAACAATTATACTTGCAAATATCCTAGAAATATTTTAGGCTGATTTTAAATAGTAGATCATAACATTCCATTAGATTTGTTCTTAGCCATTGGTTGTATGACCCGCTATATAAGATAATGTTCCCCATTTGTAAATCATAACGCAAAGTTGTAATCATGTTTTTGCACTAGAAGTTTAAGTAAATAGGAGAAAAAAGTTTTGGATAGTCACATTTGATATTTCGAAATGAAAATATATTATATTTTGTAACGTTCGTACCAAAACACAATTCGATATTATGTTACCATTTTTTGCATATGTTAGCTTATTTAAGTTGAACTTTTAGGGTTGGAGTACTCTAATGAGTCTCTCGAAAAACAATATAATTAGTGCTTTTCGCATCAATAACATGTTATGCCTTTCATTCATTTTTCTTTGATAAGCATTTCATAGCATACAATGACATTAACCGGTTCAATTAGTTGTGGCTCTTGCTCATCAGATTCAAACATCTTACTAATTGTTTTAACACAATAAAACTGATTTCAGTTACAAGTATATATGCGTTGCACCAATAATGAAGCTTATGCAACTAATTGTATTAGTAAAAAAGTTTCGCTAAAGGTGAATAGTTTTGGTTGCATTTGTGACAATTCAGTTAAATTTGAGTGAATTTTGATGATTACTAACACGAAAGAACAGTAAAAATCAAATTAACAATTATTTGGGATTCAAACTCTACAATTTCAGGAAAGGTAAAAAGAGAATGAGAACCAACTTTTCTACATGCAGTTCACTAAACAAAGTTTGGTACTATTTTAATTTTAATTCTTAATATGCTCATAAAATGAGAATATGTTAATGTTCAAGAGAAGATGAATATATTTTAAATTGTTTGAGTTCATACTAAAGATAATGAGCTTTGGTCACCTAAACTAAAATTTGCTCAGTTTTTAAGAATGTATAAGAATAAGGTCACATATACATTGTTACTTTTCTCTTGTTAGAACCGTGAAAGTTTTAACTTTGGTTTGTATCGTGCATATTACATGGAATTTATTTTCGATGGGGGAGGGGGAAGCATTTTGTTTTAACTGCAAGAAGACCTACAGCATCAATAACCTTCCCTTGGCCGTAATGTGACAGACAGTGGAATTGCTTGTGCTTGTGACCACGAAATTGAAGAAATACAACTTTAGATTGTGTCGTTTTGACTTTTGTCAAATGATTGTATAATATACTTCGTATTAACCTATACTTAATACACTACAAACCTAGTTATAGGTTGGTTTAATATACAAATAAAAAGAAAAGACAATTATGTCATAAATAATGATCGATAACTATATAGGCAAACTATTTTTCAGTCATATGCATAAAAAACTTAAATCCCCACTCAGTAGAGTTCAAAACTCAACCAAGGAAAATAAAGAATATTTGGAATTTGTACTTGTAAAACCCCACGCGATAGTATAAAAGATGTGGTGATTAACATACTTTTGGAATTTCAAAAATCATTCTTTCAAAGATATCTCTTGAACAGGCACATTTTTGTCACTTTGACAATTACCATTTTTGCTAACGTTCAAATCCTTCAGATTTGCATATAGATCAGGTACGGAGCATGTTCTCACTCGACTACACTAAGAACTAAACTTCTGTCGACAGATTAAATTGATTATAAAACATACATATGAGGATGCAATACGTCAATGTAATAATGTAAAATTAAAATTCAGATGTATACTAGACAGCCAATTATGCCATAATTATCATCCAAGTTAGGCAGATATATGGTAACCACGAGAGAGAGAAAGAGAAAGGAAGAATATCAAAGATATTACCTTATCCATGTTGGGAACAAGATCTTGTAGCTTCTTCAGTTTCTCACTTATTCTGGTTCTTCTCTCCTAGAAAAAACATACATCCATTAGGAAAGGAATCACATCCGCATAACGTCTAGTGCTCATATTGCTGTAACTTTTCACAAAATAAAACCAATTCAAAGTAATTGAGCAAAAAACATATATAAGGACATGAATATCTAAGCATGGTTTGACATATATGAATAAAACCTTCTCCCTTGCTTGGACCCCCCAGCCCCCCTCTTCAAACACCGCTATCTAAGAAATCTTGGGCTGTATCAATAACGAGCATAAATGCAGTACTTATTTGGTTTTTGTGTGAATTAGCAAGTTAAACCTATACTTTTCCAGTGGAAAATAAAGTGCATTGAACACATAGATTCACAACTCTTGGACAGACATAAAATAAGATATCTTTTAACTTCTTATAATGATCTATGATGGCTCAATTCGGAAAGATGATTAAATATGAAAAATAACGAATGGAGCAGTTCAATTTTGTCAAAAGGGCTGAATTCTCTTTAAAATATTCGTAATCAAATTTGCACACACCCTTTCAGCAATGCTCCGGGGATGAGTAGCACAACCACGTTTGGCTCGAGCTTTGCAGGGGACAGAGTCTTGAGGAATATCCATCATATGCTCCATTGAGGTCATCTCTAAAGCTGTTTGTGACAGGCCAAACTGAAACTGAAACTGAAACATAATTACATCTACTAAGAGAGTAATCAAATTCAAGGGAATAAATAAATAAATGAAAATTTATTACTCAAGCTCTTAAATGTTTGAAAAGTTGTTGTGATAAGATTAGAACATAGCATTGTACTTAACAATCACTCCGTCCACCAATGGATGTCGTAGCTAGGATTTTATTTTGCCAACAAATGGATGTCATTTTTATTTGAAACTCATGCTAATTTTAGTACAAAAAGGTTATATTTGTATGGGACCCAATATAAGTACAAGTACATGTGTCTATGTTACAATATCTTAAGACTATGTTTGTTTGCAAGGATCATTTTTAAGGGATTACAACCCTATGGACTATAATCCTAGGATTAGTTTTAGTGTTCTTTATTTTATCCTCTAAAATTAAATAGTCGAGTCTTTGTTTAAGGCAGTTGATAACACCAGAGCAGTAATTATGTTGTTAAAGCAATAAATGTCGTTGAAAGTTCAAAATGTTATTAAAATAAGTGTAAAAATTTCGTTAAATGCATATTTACTATGACAACATAAATATTGCTCTGACATTATCAACAACCTTGTTTAAAATGTATTATATATGGGATTATCTATAATAATGCTATTTTTGTCCTAAAGTTTATAATGCTAAGGTCATTTAAGTGAGGGACTACTTAATAGTTTGGGGGTTGTGGTATTAAATAGTATCCCATTTTGAGTATTATATTATCCTAGGACTAATACCCCATAATAGCACAAACATAGTACCAAACATGGGATTAAATTGATCAAGAACTAAACAGTCCTCTGAAAATACTACTTATCCACCCATTAACAACTATGTACATTTTATCCGACTCTCTCCACATCAACATTGATATTTTATTTTCTCTCTTTCTATGAACTTTATCTTTCACAAATTTATTTTCGATAAATAAAATAAAAAAGAGAGGAAAAAGAAAAGGCACTTATATTTTCCTAATGCTTCCGAAAATTCTATTTGAATACCTGAGTTTCCATCATGTTTAGCCCACCAACAATGTCGTTCTTAGCTCGTTTTCCGGTTGGAGCTGAAAACATGATAGTGCTGGAATTGTCCCATGATCCTATCCCAAAGCTAGCCGTAGCGTAAGAATGAGCAGTTTTTCTATGGCTTTCTTCATGGATGTCGTCCTCACCATCCTCGCTTTCTTCAGTTATTTGAGAAAGAGAATCTTGCCTTGTGAAGCTCAATTGAGAGTTCAACCTTTGTATTCCACACACACTATCAGAGCCCCCTTTCAAATTATAGCTTCCAACACCCCTTGTGACTGAGAAACCTGATTTTAATTTCTTGATATTTAATCAAGTTGATAAAGCCTACGGTCGACTCGAAATGAATACTGATAACAAATAATCAATGAGATTAAATAAATGACTAATTATGGGATAAAATAATCCATAAGAGCACGTTTGTTTCATGACTAAATAAGTCGGACTATCCTATCCAGAGGACTATTAATCCTGAACTAAAATAAGTCAGACTAATTTAGGACTAAATAGTTTTATCTCGTCTATTATTCTTGCAAACGGATGTAGCCTTAGGAGTTAGGGCATAACTCATTGTTAAAATGCAAACCCTTATTTTGTTAATGTGATTAAAGATTGTTCAAAATTGGTTAATGCCTGGGTAAAGCTCTCGATTTTGTGTACTATCCAAAGCAAATTTTCCTAATGACACTTCTCCCCTCATTCTGTATAACAGAAGACCTACATTCCTAACTCACATATCCCACAATGCTGACAACTTGACATGGACGCCACTCTCTTCCTTAATAAAACATTAAAATTAGTTACATAATGATACAGTTTCGTAGTTCTATTATTGAAACAAGCACACCTTTAGGAAAATAGTTTCTTAACTTGTATTCTTGTATCTGAATTTTATATTTCTTCCGTTTCAAAATAAACGCCCTAATTAGTTTCGGCATGCTGATTAATATTTTTTTTTTTTTACTTAAATTATCCTTTTTGATTTCTTATTAATTGAAGTATTTTTTCACTTTCTATAACTCTAATAATTACTTTTTCACTTTTTTATGACCCCAATAATTGATTTTTTACTTTTTTATGACCCTAATAATTACTCTTTCCTATGTTATTTAATTCTTTAAATACATTTTTTTAATAACTCTCACATTCTCAATAAGTATATTAAATAGATTATGAGGATATGAGAGGAAGAATAAAATAAATATAATTACTAATATAGAAATAGGATATTTATTTTGAAACATCTAAAAAAAAATTAGAACGTTTATTTTGAAACGAAGGGAGTATAAAAATTCAGAAATATGAAAAGTCGAACAATTTTATACTCTTAAACTACAAATAAAAGTAACATAAAAAAGAAAAACATATTATATTAAAGTTTTATGTGTAACTTTTGTAAGATAAGAACCAAATTGAAAATACTCAAACCTTTTAGGAGATATAATTCACTGCAAGCACTTCTTTACCCTTTTCTTTTTTTTTTTAAGTTGAGGATAAGCATTATTGTATTTTAGGTAAAGGGAGTTGGTTATCCTTTATGGAGTGGATGGTCTAAAATCTAAAAACATTGGGCGGGTTTCTCAATGAATAGGTCAGATAGTAGTGTGAATATGAGGCACGTGGTAAAGAATGGCAGAAAGGGCACGTGAGCTCATCCACTTGTTTGTTGGATTTGATGGTGCTGTCAGGTTCATGCATCTTCTACCCAACTTGCTTCATACTTTAATGTGAAATATTGATTGTCTGGTAGTGACTCTTCCTCAATCCTCCTAGGATAGGGTTTTTGATATTTTATATTCCCTCCGTTATTAAAAGATTGTAATTTTAAAAAAATAAAATTAATTTTAAAAAAATTATCGTTTTGAATTTATCAATACACATTAATTATTTTTTTTCTATTTTATCCTTAGTTAAAACTTTCTCCTATTTAACGCTTTAATAATTCTTATTCAATTCAATACTATAATCCAAATAATAATTAATTGAATAAGAAATACTATTGATTGAATTGAATAAGAAACATTAAGAAAAGAAAAATTGGTTGAGATAATTAATAATGATAGTATAATATTTTCGCTAAATATTAATTATATTCTTTAATATGTATACATTAACCTTAAACGACAATCTTTTAAGAACAGAGGGAATACCATTGACTAAAATACATTTTACAGCCCAAAATTTAAATCTATAGGGTTGATGAGGTTCATATCATAATATTTAAAACGTATTTAAGTATATTTTTTTTAAAAAAAATTGCTTTAAAAAAATACAATTTGCACTCAAAAGTGATTGTATTTTATTTAGTAGAAAGAACTTTTGAATACGTTTTGAACAATTAAAAATCTTAAAAGATATATTTTATTTAGCAAAAAAAAAAACTTTATGGTACACTTGAATTCATTTTAAATATTGAAATGCAAATCTCAATAACCCTACAAAATTGGGGGTTTACAAAAATTGGGGGTTTACACTGTATTTTAGTCTTTATAATTATATTATTATTTTACTAAAAAAAATTATATAATAAGTACTAATTTTTCATATAAAAACATCTTGTGAATTATCATTTTGATCTGTGAAAATTTTTTCCCATACAATTTCATAAATTAGCAACAAAAAAAGTATTTTTCTTTGTACCGATTAAAATAATAGACATCATTACTCAAACCCCTTGCTTTTCGAAATTTTGGCCAAAAGAAGCCAGCACAAAAGAAATTAACAAAGAAAAATCGATAAACACTCTAAATTTTACCGGTTCAATTTTATTTGAATAACTAATATTTCAGAAATTAACAAAGGAAAAAAAAAAAAGACTACTCAAAATAAGATTGATTCCTACCACCAACAATCCCCTGGTCAACTACGGTTTAATTGGCAAAAACTATGGGTGCTTAAAATATACATCACCCACTTTCCACAAGTAGTAACATTAAACAAACCCCAAGTGGATTTTGGATACATTGCATCTAACATCACAAAACCTAGCTAGTAACCTAGACCAGGACACTTAAAACCCAAATATTCCCTACAAAACTCAAATTTTCTCTAATCCTACCCCTTGTCTTCTAAAATTAGAATTCCTATTTACCAACAAGAGGTAAAATAGTGAGAATAGTCTAAATTTCATAACAAATGTAATATTCTACATGTACTAAGATTTAACTAGGTAAAATATATCTTTTAAGGTTTACATTTCAATCAAAATATATCTTTTAAGATTTACATTTCTCAAACTTCAATATAATTTCTTTAATAATTCTTCTAATAAAAATGTTCTACATTTCAATCAAAAAAATTACATGTTAGCCTACAAAAATATGCGAAACTTTCATTTTGGGACAAGTAATATTAATATAGTAAACAAAGTGAACAAAAAATTAAAAATTAAACCCCTTTTTAATTGGAATGTCCAAATAAATTTTTTTTTTTTTTAAACTTTCCTTTCACAATTCGCACCATAAAACACATTGAGATAACAAAAGGGTGAAGGGAGAAATATAGATATACCGTTATCAGTTGAAGCAGCAGAAGCCAAACGGTTAAGAAAACCGGCCGGCGAGCTACTATGCCGGACCAACGGTGAAGAAGAAGAAGAGAGAGATGAACCATAAGAACTTTGTAACCCGTTAATGGTGGAATTATTCTCTTTCTGATCGGCGGCCGCCGCCGCCGTCTTGCTAGTTGACTCATCGGTAGTTTTCGCCGACGTTTCCGACGAGAAGTATCGCGGAGGTGGGTGGCCGCCGAGGGCAGATAATTCTTTGCTGCGTTGTTGTCCGATGACGGAGTCGACGGCGGCGGTTAAGAGTGAGCCCGGAGCTGAGCCATACCTGATCAGGTTGCTGCCGCCGCCGCCTGTGGGGCCCATTGAGTTATGAGAGGATGAAGAGGAGGAGGAGGATGGGAACATGTTGTCTTTTTCTATGGGGTTTAATTGGTTAACTTGTGTTATGGTGGACTTGGTGAATGTTAGGAGGGAGAGAGGGAGAGAGGGAGAGAGGGAGAGAGGGAGGGACTCGGGTGGTCGAGAGAAAGGAAATGTTTGGTTTCAAAAGTATAGAATAATACTTGATTACTTATTTGTGGAAAAGATTAGGAAAGATGGAATCATGGAATCATGGAATCACTTAACTTTGTATTTGTATATCATCTCAATGAGATTTTTATTTATGTTTATTATAAATAAATAATTAATATCAAATATATATTCACTCCGTCCTAAAAATATGGCTTAATGAATATTTTTTTGGATGAATTACATCTTCTAGTACATTTTTAAAAATAATTACAACAACAGTATATTCATAAAATAATTATAAAAATAACACATTTTTTCATATTTATTTACAAAAGTAATGCAATTAGGATTCCTTTAATTTAGGTGGGTCAATCGTCATTCTCTCTCGCAACTGTTTTATCCTTAATCTCTTTCGTCATTATATCTCTCTCTCGCCATTTTCTATTTCTCTCTCTCTCTCAAAGCTCTCATCGCCCACCGGCCAAATGGCATCTAGAAATCTGTAATTCCTTATAATTCCACCGCCCATTTCTCTCTCCCTTTCTTTTCCACTACAACAATCCCGCCCCTTTCTCTCTCCCTTTAATATATTCTTTTTAATTTGACTTTGTGAATAGATATATGAATGATGAGAAGCACCAGAAGACCAGCCTTTATTCATCTTGTGTGCACTGCCTCCATTTTCTCTCTCTTCGTTTTCTCCATTCAGTCCCTCTTTCTTCACCGGTTAACTTCCCTCCAATATATCAAACCCCGATCTCACTACTTCTATTTATTTTCATGTCGTTCATGCCTTTATTAATGTTTGAGTAATTAAATTGCAGGGGAAAAGCTGAATCTAACAGAGGAAGTTCGGATCTTATCTGATTTTCAGTCCACCGTTCAGCAATGTGTGATGGTTTCTTAGAGAGACACCGATCGATCTAGTAACCTCATCTGTATATCATATTATTACCCTCCCGTGCATGGTTCAATTCCATGGGTACGTTAGCTTAGAAAACTGGTTGGCTGTTGAGCTTAAATGTAAAAGACTTATTTAGCAACAAGTGTGACGCCCCCAGAATAGGTCCAGTCAATTCAACCCATTCTGAGTCGTCAAATACATGGTACATAATTCAAATACAAACTTTTATGTCACACGGTCGTGCAAAATACGACCACACAACTGTGAGTGTCAATACAAATATGTAGAAAACATTAACATTCAAACTAAGTCCTCATTACAATTATTATCACACTATTTATTAGAAATAGTGAGGACTACTACTGCTCTAACTCGGACCATCACTCTGTCCCCCGACTAGTTCCTGCGACATTCTCATTTTCTGAATAGGACAATAGATGAAAAGGGTGAGCTCAACTAGCCCAGTAAAGAATATTATGACTAAGATAATGGAAAATAAATTATCGTTAGTCTTCAACAATTCAGATAAAATATTATGGACAACAAATTTTAGATCAATATTCGCAGCGAAAATAACAATTCATTAGAAGAGTTAAGTAGAGAATGAAGTCTACTATCTTCTATGATTTAAAAGTCCATCATCAATATTTTATCCCTGTAACATCAATCAATATACATCTCAAATCAAATATTCATCTTTGCACTACGGGCCAAAAATATTCATTTATATCACCAGTGGTCATGTTCATCTCAACACCTGTCCATCTTTGCACTACGGCCAAAGATATTCATCAGGTAATCATACATATTTGCTCTACAGGCCAAAGATATTCAGTTATATCACCTTTTAGGACTGAGGATGATGAAAAATATTTTAAAGAACGAATCCAATGAGATAAAGGACAAAGATTAAGTATTCGTATTTTAGTTTATCCAATTCAAAAATACTTCGTAATAATCAAATGTAGAGCAAAATTCAAGAATAAAGCTCAAAACTTAGATCCAATCAAAGATAGGAACCTTAACAAGCAACTTGGACAAATAGAAAAAAATATAATTTTTTCGTGAATAGTGCTGTATACGTGAATAGTGTCGTATACGTGAATAGTAACTCCGACGGAAAAAGTAAGAATTTCATAATAAAATTCATGACAATATTTTGGTATAATGATATTGAAAAGAATAACATCGTTTACGAAAGAAAATAACATCCCTTACCTCAAAAGAATAGTACTTCTGACAGAAATATCGGATATAAGGCTGAAGAAAACTTGCACTAAATAGCAACACTCAAAGTATCGAAATACTCACAAAAATACGCTCGATATTATAGAGAGATAAAACTTCTGATTATGGTGTGATTTTCAATTCTAACCTAAGCACCCTATTTATAGAAAAAGCTTAGGATGCCAAAGTAGACTTTTTAATAAAATAATATTTTTTTAAAAAAAATTCCGCCCGCCTGTTGACCTTAAAGCCATCAGCCACCAGTGGGGCCCACTTCCCATTAAAAAAAAATTTATTTTTTGAAACTTCAATAATTCATAATAAATAGCCTTTTGTCAGAAAAATACAAATTCTATGTCCTTTTCATAGGAAATTTAATTCTCTACAACTTTGTAGAAGGAAGTTTTTCCAAATTCCAAACATAAATTATCCAAAATTCGGATGATTTTTTACACCAAAATACTGATAAAAACACATCAGCACTAATTCCTTCTTTTATATCCACAAAATAAATATTTTCTTATCATATAAATCAATAATTAATTATTCACAAATAATATTACAGAACTACAATATTGACAACCAGGTCGTTCACAGGAAAGAGGGGGCCTTCCGATAAAGATTTCTCCTTATTGGCGCGCAATTAAATAACCCCTCCTAGACAAAACTTCCTTAGACATTGTCAATAATGCTATCTAATAATATTATTCAAATAATATGAATTATTGAGTTGATAATGTAAAATATTGTGCAGTGACAATTATTGAATCAATAATACAAAATATCAACGGTAGCAATTATTGAATCAATCATAGCAACGTAGCAATTATTGATATAAAATATCAACGTAGCAATTATTAAACCCATAAAATATCATGCAATTATTGAATCAATAAAATATTGAACAGTAATTATTGTAACAATTATTGAGTAAGTGACTTCTTACGTAAGAATCAATAATTCAAAATACTGTGCAATACCGTGTGCTTCTGTGCAACAACGCGTATTACTGTATTTTTATTACCGGGTATTTCAACAGTTTAACCGTAACAGTTTTATCGTTATTTATAAAAATATCATTTCTGTCGCTTTCTATATCCGACAGTTATTCCTTTGTGGGGCCTACAAATAGTTGCGCCGTCATACGAATATTCCCCGACAACAAGAATATTTCATAACCAAAGGAATTTTCCCGACAACAATGAATATTTTATAACCACTTGCTTATTTTAAAATATTTGCACATTTCACCCATAACTTTTCACATTTATCAAATCAACACCTTACTATTTCAAAATAATATATAAAGAAAATTAAATCTTTATTCAGAAAAGTTGGGGTCTTACAACAAGGAATGGAGCTTTTATGACTCTAGTTACTTGTTGTTGTTAAAGTAGAATGTTATTTGGCAACAAGGAATAGAAGAAAAAGATGTTTGATTAATGATGGTAACAGTGTGTGAGTTTTTCAAAGAATGTATTGGTCTTTCACCTTGTATTGGTTGAAGTATCAAGTTCAGTTGGTAATCAAACCTTCATACCAAGGTAACCAAACATTCATACCAAGGTAACCAATCCACCTCCACACCTGCAGTGTTTTCATAGTGCAGTTGGTAACCAAACCTTCATACCAATGTAACCAAACCTTCATACCAAGGTAACCAATCTACCTCCATACCTGCAGTTTTTTCATAGTTCAGTTAGTAAATAAACCTTCGTACAAAGGTAACCAATTCAGTTTTATTAGGTTACCAATTTATTTTGAATGTGATGCAGTTGGTAACCAAACCTTCATACCAAGGTAACCAAACCTTCATACCAAGGTAACCAAACTTTCATACCAAGGTAACCAATCCACCTCCACACTTGCAGTTTTTTCATAGTTCAGTTAGTAACCAAATCTTCGTACAAAGGTAACCAATTCAGTTTTATTAGGTTACCAATTTATTTTGAATGTGATGCAGTTGGTAGCCAAACCTTCATACCAAGGTAACCAATTCAGTTTTATTAGGTTACCTTCATTGTGCAGTTGGTAACCAAACCTTCATACCAAGGTAACCAAACTTTCATACCAAGGTAACCAAAACTTCATACCAAGGTAACCAATCCACCTCCACACCTACAGTTTTTTTATAGTGCAGTTGGTAACCAAACCTGCATACCAAGGTAACCAAACCTTCATACCAAGGTAACCAATCCACCTCAACACCTGTAATTTTTTCATAGTGCAGTTGATAGCCAAACTTTCATACCAAGGTAACCAATTCAGTTTTATTAGGTTACCAAGTTATTTTGAACGTAATGCAGTTGGTAGCCAAACCTTCATGCAGTTGGTTGACAAACCTTCAGACCAAGGTAACCAATTAAGTTTTATTAAGTTATTGAATGTGATGCAATTGGTAGCCAAACCTTTATACCAAGGTAACCATTTTAGTTTTATTAGGTTACTAATTTAATTTTATTAAGTTACCTTTATAGTGCAGTTGGTAACCAAACCTTCATACCAATGTAACCAAACCTTCATACCACGGTAACCAAACCTTCATACCAAGGTAATTGATCTTTGTTAGTGCTTGAAGTTCTCTTTCGAAAAGGCTGGTATGTTTCTTTTCATCTTTGTTAGTGCTTTACATTTGAATTATTAGTTTCTACATGTTGCTTATTGTTTTTTTTAATTCTGCCAGTCTGATGAATTAGAAGAAGAGAAAATCGCCATGTCTGGAGATTCCCTTATGGATGTCCAACAATCAGGTAGTTCGAACCATGAGCGCGATGAAGGTGATGAACTGAGGATGAACAGGTTCTGCAACCAAAAATAAAACAGAACCTGTGAAGAAGGAGATTCGCGGCGGAGTAGCGGAGCGGAGGAGAGGGCTACTGTGAGAGAGATGAAGATTTGAATTTTAATATTTGAATTTGAATTATTAATTTGAATTTGAATTTTTGAATTTTTTTTTTGTTGTTAGATCCCAAATATTTGAATTTGAATTATTAATTATGGCAGTTATTTTTCCTTGATTTTAAGTTTCCTTATTAATGTGAATTGCGTAATTTTTGTAATTATTTTGTGGATGCATTATTATTGTAATTACTTTCTAATTGTTGTATATTAGTGTTAAGGACCCTATTTTTTTTTGTACTCAAAAGTATAGTCATAACTACATAAAATAAAAGGTAAGTATGTCATTTAGTGGGTTCACTAGTATTAAAAAAAACGATTCATCACTTTATATAATTTTATAGGGCTACTAAACAAAAAATTGAATTTTTTTACTTTCTTTTCTCTACTTTAATTTTCTTAATTTGTATGCAAAATATACTTAGAATATCATTTTGAGGACAGAAGGAGTAATATGTTTATTTTTAATTTTGGGCGGTTGATAATAATTGATATTTATTGGCTTAACAATATAGGAAATTGATATTTTCACATGTGTTTTTGATATTTCCACATAGTCTTCTCTCACATGAGAAGAAAGTGGGTCCCACCTTCATGTGAGGGGGCAATGTGAAAATATCAAAAACTCATGTGAATATAATGTTCCCTTATATTGAATCAAAAGACGTATGGGGTAGATAGGTCTGATTCAACTAGCGTAGAGCATGGGTTCGATTTGTTGCGGTTAGAAGCCCAAATCGCACATGAAATCACTTGGGTGCAGTTTGACAATTTTGAAACTGCACATGACATTATTTATGATTGGTGCAGTGCGATTTTATTTGGTTCGATTTTTGTTCCAAAACCATATAATATATTTAATAAAATTATTAAATAAATCAAATTCATCTTTTATAAGAAAAAAATCTAGATATTATTATGTAATTCCATGGGGTGGGACAACAAAAACAATTCAAATACTTAAATCATTTTACAAATAAAAGAAAAACTTGAATGGGAGAATACATTTTATGAATAATAAAATAAGATACAAAATTAAGAGATCATATGAAACAGTGAAACAATAGGCAATACCAAATGGATCATATATCATTGGTAAGAGCGTATCACACACATGACCACACTAACAAAAAGATGAGAAATTATGATTTAAAATATGTACATCACACATTCCAATTAATATATATATATAAGAGCATTGTGGTGCGACTTGAGCAGTGTGCGAGCTCCCCAAAAAACTGCACCCAAATCGTATATACAATTTTTCAACCATCCTAAATTACCACATACACTGGAATCGTTGGTGCGGCTCAATTGGTATGGTCGATTTTTTGTATGATTTCGGGATCGATTTTCGAATCTTTGCTCAGCTGTAGATTCAACTAATGATCAAACTATTATCAAATGATAAATGTTATTAATAGTTAATAAAATTTTAAAATCTCTTTTTTGATAAACTAAAATATAATAAAATTGTGTACAAATATTACTACAAAATATAATCTTAATATAAGATGGGGAAAAAATGGTTCCGAAAATTTAATAAAAAGTCGGTTCATTGGGTCGAGTTCAAGGTGATTTTTGACTAAATTAGTTAAATCAGGTCAAATTGGACCAGACATAAGACCAATTTTGATCCAACCATTTTAATCGGTGGCCGGGTCCGCTTGTCAAAGTATTGTCACCAAGTAAATATATTTTTGAACAATATTTTTCACTTAAAACAACTCTTGTTAATCTAACAATGTAAATTGTGTTAGCAGCATGAATAGTGAGGACACAAGGATGTTTGCAGCTCAGTTATGAGATATTAGTTTAAAGTTGCTAGTTTGCAGCACAATTTGTTGGATATGCTAAGCCTAGCTTGTTCTATGCAAATTGTCAGTTTTTTCAAAGCCTTGTAATGTAATTAACTATATAATACAAACTTAGTTTTATAAATTTTTGGGTCAACTTTTTCCTTTATTATTCAACTTAGTATAAACATTATCCAAATTAGTAACAATTAAATATTATTCAAATTTGTCAAATTAGTATAAATAATATCCAAATTTATAATAACTAAATAATAAAATATATATTCCAAAGAAACTCCAACCAGTTGAGAAAATCAAAGTTGGTTTTTGTATTTATATCTCTAATATCACTACATGAAAAAAGCATAATTTCGACAGAATATATTTCGTCGATAATAATATATTTTCGACAGAATATTCTCTCGGTTCTAATTCCATTGGACTTAAGTTAAAGTCGGTCATAGATTAGTCCCGACTGAATTACCGATATACTTTTTTGTCGACCATAAACTAATTTTGATGGAATAAGCTTATTTTCGATGGAAGATTCCATCGGAAATAATGCTTTTCATTGTAGTGTATGAAAATGAACTTCTAATTTTTTTTTTGTTATACCAATTTTATTAAAAGCTTTTTTATCACAATTTTATGTAAGATAATGAGTTAAATACACTTTTTCCCACTCTACTTGACCTCGGTTTACAAATGCATCACTGGACTAAATTTTTTTACGGTCAACTCATTGAACTATACGTTATTTACAAAAAGTGATTTTGTCGTCTATGTCTGTTAACCATTTAACAAAAAAGGGTGTAAGCAATACGTGACAATCGATTAAATAACTTACGTGGATTAAATCCCTAAATCCTTTAACCGACTAAATCCCTAAATCCCAAAAATCTATCCCAAATCATTTATAACTCCTCTTCCTTCAACATCAGGTAGACCAACGAAGAAGAGAAACTGAAGAGAGGAAACAAAAGTTGGGTTATCCCCAAAATCATTCCCAAATCGATTCCAATTCATTCCTCCACATAGACGACGAAGAAAAGAAGGCAATTAAAAGAGGAACTAACATGAGCTTCAGCGAAAATAACATCACAAATTGCGTCGATAATTGGGAGATGCCCAGAACTCCGGTGACATGCCGATGTGGGATTGTCGCATTGATATAGGTAGCTTGGAAAGAGGGAACTGCTGATTCGGGAAGAAGGTTCATCGATTGTTCTCGTTTCAAGGTATGTGACCTAATTTCTTCTAGTTGGGAAGTATGTGTGTAATGTTTGTTGTGATTGAGATCAACTTTTGGTGTTGTTAAATATTTGAGTATTAGATGTTTGAGGAGTTGTTTGAAGATTTTAAAAGTTGACAACTTGTGATTTCAAAGAGAGGAGGGTCTGGCTATCTTTCTACATTTACACACTTAAACCACCAACATATGACTAGAAGTTGGAATTTATGTAAAATGTAAACATTTAAAGAGTTATCCAATTACTGTATATACTAGTGCTAGCTATGGGAGCCTAAGATTCAACAACTTCAACTTCTTCTAGAAAAAGTTATTGATACATAGAGTGAAATGGAAGATTGTTATGTTTTTGCTGACCTAATCACCTAATTAATTTTGCTGACCAACAGAGCATGAAATTAGTATGACATATCTGTTGTATGTTGTAAAAGCATATTTGTTGTTATTAAAATCTTATCTGCTATATAAGTTATGGGCTTGATGGTTGGATTTGAGTGTAACTGGTTGCATGATAACAAGTTGTGTTGTAGGTTCTTTAAATGATGTGATCCTCCATTTATAGAGAGATCAAGGGAAGTGATATTGCTGCTAAAGGAAAAGATAGAAAGAAGCAATGAAAAAATTAAGAGTTTGATGAAATTAATAAAGAAGGTGAAAACTGGGAACACATTGATGAGCAAAGGTGAGATAAACATTGAAGAAGAAAAGGTTTTGGTGCTGCAAAGATAAGGGCAGTAGTAAAGGAAGAAAATTGACAGACAAAGTTCGATGGAGAAGAAATTATGGATTGGTTTAGTAGTTTCTTGGATTTTTTTATTGCAACCAAATGTGTAGATGTGTATATTTGAATGTAGTAAAGGTTTAAAGTATGTATTGAAGGTTATTTTACAAAGTATGTACTGAATGATTAAGGTTGGTTTTGATGGTTGGCAAGTATATATTGAATGTTGATTTGGCTTAAAATTTGAATGTATGTTTAGTATTGAATTGAATGCTTATTTGGCAAAATTGAAGCAGAGCATTGAATTGATGTTTGGTTTATTATTACTTCATTTTTAACGTGGCACCAAAAAATGAATGCAGCAGACTTATAATGAATTTGACACCAACCTATGCACCTAACAAGTTATTAGGACAACTAGGAAAATACAGAAGCAGAGCATGAACCATAAACACCCCTCATTACAAAGCAGTTCATATTACAGAGCATTTACAGAACCAATATGCATTAACCAAAATAATATATTCATAAGCATCTATCATGAACCAGAAAAAATCATTACAGAGCATTACATATTCCAAGCATTCAATCTCTATAAGAATACATAGTAATCAACATATAACCAAAATGCATTCACCAAAATTACTGAACCAAAATGCATTATCTAGCATTACAGAACCAAAATGTATTCACCAACTGTAAGGATACATAGTAAAACAGAGAACCATAATTCAATCTCCCAAAATATACATATTTCATATTAATAATCATTTACTTTAAACATTCTATATGATATCCTCTTCAAAATATACCTTAAGCCTATACTGGACCATCATTCAATAGCATATTTACATACAAAATACCACCATTCAGTACCATACTTACATATAAAATACCATCTAACTTTGTAAAGACTCATAATAACTTAATCTCCCAAAAACTTAGTCCCAAAAGAAAAGAATCCTAATTTTTATCTAAGTTTGATCCACCCTTCTTCCTTGGAATTATATATGGCCTTCGTGTGGATTCTTGGTTGCCAACAATTATCTTCTTTTTCCCCCTTATCTGGTTTGAATTAAGGAAGAAACTGAGCTTAGACTTGGTGTTTGGAAGCTCATTTCACTAAGGTGTGCTTCATTTTGTGGGGTACTAACTGGAGGGGTATTATTGGTTGAAAAATTAGTAGTATTCATCACATGTGGAGTTGACATCTATAAAAGATAAAAGCTCCTATATTAATTGAGCAATTAAATGATAGCATGGAAAGTAGACCAATATAGGTATGAATTTACTTACAAACATAAATGCTTATGTGGGTATATCTTTTCCTTTTTCATTAGAGTATCCCACCTTTTCTTTACATTTACATGTGGACTGTCATATATTTCATAGTTAGTCTTTATCAATTTTAGTAAAAATAATGTACGTACATACTAAATAGACATTTACATTAGGTGTTGGATCCTTTGCTTTGTTGAATTGGTCTCCCTCTCTAATTACTACACCAAGCAATGCAGTAGGATGTGCAGTGGGATTTTGATTAGGCTGTTCAACTTGTTCTCTTGTGGGCTTTGCATAGGTCTCATTAACTGGGCATTGGTTCTTTCTATGATCTGATTTTCTACAAATGCTACAATATGCATTTTTCTTCCCACTCTACTCACCCTCTTTACCTGACCATTATTTCCTTTGTCTTCCCAGCCTTCTCTCCTTCTCAGCCTCTATGATCTGCCTCTCAGTTTCTTTGGTATTGGTGCAGGTTCCATTATATCATAGTCTATGAATTCCCAAAAATCTTCACCATTTAACACCTCAAGTGTATGACTATAAGTCTTGAGGTAAGTATCTCTAGTATAGCAGTGGGCTATATAGTCTATTGGATTTTGATAAATTGATTGAATTGCTGAGACAACATGACAACATGGGATGCCAGTAAGGTCCCACACTCTACAAGCTTAAGTTCTATCCTTAAGATTCACAATAAATGTTCTACCTCTTTCTTTGACTTGGAATGTGATTTTTTCATCCAAAGTGGATCACAATGGGCAGAGGCAATGATGGTTGCAT
The DNA here is from genome assembly GCA_020205555.1 of Panax stipuleanatus. Taxonomy (NCBI): domain Eukaryota; kingdom Viridiplantae; phylum Streptophyta; class Magnoliopsida; order Apiales; family Araliaceae; genus Panax; species Panax stipuleanatus. The sequence goes on along the minus strand of CM035119.1, from coordinate 121,713,462 downwards.
CAAGTTTCTTCTTAATTTGTGGATAAATTAAATCCTCTGACTTAAGCATAATATCCCTTTTCTGATGCAATCTAATCATGATTTGATCATGAATTTCCTGAAGCATTGTTAGAACTGTAATGTACCTAGGAAATATTGATATAAGAGTAAGTGTAACTGATATATAAGAGTAAGTGTAAGCATTTCCTGAAGCATTATTAGAGCTGACCTATAAGAGTAAGTGTAACTTGATTATATTTCAGTACATTACAATAATACAATTTATAATAAATTAGTAAGAATGTACTTAGCTTTGATAATACAAGCATTGAAGCATTCAGACATGTTATTCTCAACATTATCAGCCTTTGAATGAGTGACAAAATAAGCTTTAAACTAAACCTTTGGATCATGTTCAACAATCTTATCATGTGTAGGGCCAGAAAGTCTCTTAATTTCCCTCATTGCTCTCTTGTGTGCTTGATCATGGGTTGCACATGCAGCTTCTCAAAACACTATCTTTAGTGCCTGTGAAGTGAACCTTTTCCTCCAGTTAGCATAAATATGTCTAGCATAATTTTTATGCTCAACATGAGGAAGCAGTTCACCTATGACATTCTTCAAACCCTGCATAACACAAACTCAGTTAGTAAAGTATATGCAATTAGTAAAACAGAGGCATTTATATTAAATATATACATTTTGTTGGTCACTGATTATAGTTAATCTATATCCTTCACCAAGGTTAAGGTCATCAGCCAATAACTCCAAGAACCATCTTATACTGTCACCATTTTCAGTTTCTACAACAACTATAGCTACAGGGAACATTTGATTGTTCTCATTCCTTCCTATTGCAGATAATAATTGACCCCCACATACAGTTTTAAAGAAACAACCATCCAATCCAAGAATTGGCCTATAATCCTCTTTCCAAGCTTTCTTCAAAATGTCATAGCAAACATAAAATCTCTTAAACCTGACCTCATCTTCAGAATTAAGCTTAATGGTTTTGATGTTGACCGTATTCATTTTGTTACTTCTCTTAATCTCAGCCCCAAAATCCCAGACTCTTGAATAATGTTCCTTCATAACTGCATGTATACTTGTCAAGGCTAAATTTCTCACCCTCATACACTTCACAAGTGTTACATCTAATTTCAACTTGATTTTAATTTCTTCTTGCATGTCCTTTGACCTCTAGTTTGAATTTTTCCTTATCCTATTTCCATAAAACTCTGCCAAAAACTTGGTGTTTGCCAACTTGTTTTTAAAACTATAGACACAATTATGTGTGCCCAGTATTAACTTTATTTGCACATTCTCAGTCCCATGAATATAATTGACCCACAGTTTCCAAGGGCAACCCTTATAACACTTAACCTACATTTTTTCCTTGTCGTTTACCTTGTACCATAACTTCCTGCCATTAACAATTGAATAGTCTCTAATAGCAGTCTTCAATTCATTGAAATTGGCAAAAATCTGATAGTTTGCAAACTTTATGTGTTTTTTCTTTGTTTTTGGGTTAAAAACATCACAATGTACAAGCTTTATCTTTTTTACAGGGGGCCAACAAAACCAAGGTTCTCATCTCCACTGCTCTCTGAGGGGGACCTTAATACATCATTGTCCTCATACTCACTGTGTCAGTCACTATCATCATCAGAGTCACTAACATTATATCCTTCACTATTTCTATCAACCTCTTCAGTAACCTCATTCACTAACCTATCACTATTTGATGCACCTTTATCACCCTCAACCTCACTAACTTTTTCTCCTTCATCATTTCCCTCATTCCCAGTTTCATCAACCTCCTCACCCTGACTAGCCCCCTCATATCACCCTCAACTACATCACCTTCAATAGTACTCTCAACTATATCACCTTCAACACCCTCAGTAATACCATCACTTGCATCCCCATCAACAAAGTTAGTTTCATCACATGCCTCAGTTTCAACTCTAGCCATCTCTATTTTTTACTCACTGCACCTCCTCTTAGCCTCTAATAATTCTTCATCACTACTTAATATTTCACTGTCACTTTATGCATCACTACTTTCTGAGTCCCCAATCACAATTGGTGTATCATCACTCTTTTTATTTGTTTTCTGATTCATTTTAATTCTATTACTCTTCCTCCTCTAATTACTCATATTCTCCTTCTTCTTACTCCTCTTAATATTTTTACTCTCCTTCTGATTGCCCTTACTATTCATACTTGCCCTCTTCTTAGTCCTCGTCGACTTCTGCATATTAGCATTTGCACTTAGGACTGACCAAAAAACTGATAAAACCGAATAACCGAACATAACCGATTTTTTTAAACCGAATTATTTCAGTTATTCATTTATTTTCATTAATTCGGTTATAACCGTTTTAACATTTCGGTATTCGGGTATGAATACGGTTATTGAAATATTGGTATTCGATTAACCAAATATATTAAAAAAAATTAAAGACTTAAACTTTTAACTCTTAAGAACAATAGCACCAACTTGAGCTGATATCATATATCATGGCCTCTATTTATATGTTAATAGATTTTGTGATACACCATTGTTAATAGACATCATGTAATAACATAAACTACTCATATATCATGATATCATTTATCATGATATATATGATATATCATATATCACACTACAAAAAAGGGTCATTGCCGACGGGCATTGTCGTCGCCTATGACTGCACCGCCGTCGGTATTGAGGTCATTAGTGACGACAATGACCATCGCCACTCCCGTCGCCTCCCAGGTCGTCGCCCCTGGTTCCCGTCGGTGGCCATCGGCAGCATAGTCATGGGCGACAGGGGTCATTGGCGACGACAACTACTCATTGGCGACGGCAATAACGATGGTTTGACCGTCGATAATCATATGCAAAAATTATTTTGTTTGACTGGCATTGGCGACGGCCAGCCGTCGGTAATGACATTCGTGCCCGTTGGCAATGACTTCTAATACTTTTATTTAAGAAATCAATTGCATGCTACCAAGTCTGTCGCTATATGGCATTGGCGACGGGGTTGCCGTTGCCAATACCCCAGTCGGCAATGCCTGTATTTTTGTTGATTTTTTTTTTATAATTTCAAAATTTCCCTATTCATTTACAAATATATACATATATCATGTTATAAACTAATGAAAAACCATCAAATAACAATCAAATATCATACAATATTATCATAACAATCAAATAGCAATCCAAATCAAATATATAAATCCAAATTGGCTGTATGTACAACTCAAAAACTATACAAGTACATACATGAAACTCAAATATATCATAAACTAACTACAACCCAAATCAGGAGTGACAATATCATCACCGTCGGTCCCATCGCCGGTCTCATCGTCAGTCCCACCCTGTACTAGAGTCTGCTCGTCATCAACTCGGCGGTCATCACCATGTATTATAATCTGCTCACCATCACCTCCACGGTCATCGCTTGTGCCTCCACCTCCACCTCCACCTCCACCTCCACCTCCACGAGTCTCGTCAACAAGACCCTACAAAATTAAAAAATTAATAACAAAGTCGAAATGAAAAAATAATTACATTATTTTAGTTTGTGTTCTTCAAGTTATAACAAAGTAGGCAGACGGGACTCGAACTCGGGTTCCGTATATCAGAATCGAGTCCCGTCAGTTGTAACGCGTGCCTAATACCTATGCAGTGCTATGTCTGTGTTTGCGTGTTGTTTCGACCCCCGAGGCGGGTTTTGGTCTCTTTTTGACTATTGTTCTGAGTTTGCGTAAGTTAGGCACACGGGACTCGAACTTGGGCTCCGTATATCGGAATTGAGTCTCGTCAGTTGTAACACATGCCTAATACCTATGCGGTGCTATGTCTATGTTTGCATGTCGTTTCAACCACCGAGGCGGATTTTGGTCTCTTTTTCGACTATTGTTCTAAGTTTGCGTAAGTTAGGCAAACGGGACTCGAACTCGAGCTCCGTATATCGTAATTGAGTCCCGTCAGTTGTAACGCGTGCCTAATATCTATGCAGTGCTATGTCTATATTTGCGTGTTATTTTCAACCCCGAGGCGGGTTTTGGTCTCTTTTTTTACTATTGTTCTAAGTTTGCGTAAGTTAGGCAAACGGGACTCGAACTCGGGCTCCGTATATCAGAATTGATTCCCGTCAGTTGTAACGCGTGCCTAATACCTATGCGGTGCTATGTCTGTGTTTGAGTGTCGTTTTGACCCCTGAAGCGGGTTTTGGTCTCTTTTTCGACTATTGTTCTAAGTTTGCATAAGTTAGGCAGACGGGACTCAAACTCGGGCTCCGTATATCAGAATCGAGTCCCGTCAGTTGTAACGCGTGCCTAATACCTATGCAGTACTATGTCTGTGTTTGCGTGTTGTTTTGACCCCCGAGGCGGGTTTTGGTCTCTTTTTCGACTATTATTCTAAGTTTGCATAAGTTAGGCAGACGGGACTCGAACTCGGGCTCCGTATATCGGAATTGAGTCCCGTCAGTTGTAACGCATGTATAATACCTATGCGGTGCTATGTCTGTGTTTACGTGTTGTTTCGACCCCCGAGGCGGGTTTTGGTCTCTTTTTCGACTATTGTTCTAAGTTTGCGTAAGTTAGGCAGACGGGACTCGAACTGGGGATTCGTATATCGGAATAGAGTCCCGTCTATTGTAACGCATGCCTAATACCTATGCGGTGCTATGTCTGTGTTTGCGTGTTGTTTTGAACCCCAAGGAGGGTTTTGGTCTCTTTTTCGACTATTGTTCTAAGTTTGCATAAGTTAGGCAGACAGGACTCGAACTTGGACTACGTATATGGGAATCGAGTCCCGTCAGTTGTAACATGTGTCTAATACCTATGCGGTGCTATGACTGTGTTTGTGTGTCGTTTCAACCCCCGAGGCTGGTTTTAGTCTCTTTTTCGACTATTGTTCTAAGTTTGCGTAAGTTAGGTAGACGGGACTCGAACTCGGGCTCTATATATCGGAATCGAGTCCCGTCAGTTGTAACCCGTGCCTAATACCTATGCGGTGTTATGTCTGTGTTAATTATTTGTTTGACAGTTTATATAAGCATTATAATTACAAATAAGGAAATACATCAATAATTATTTTTACTTGTCGAATATGTGGAGGAAATATGTTGGCCAAGACAACCGCACATACAAGGATGGCCTCCTCTCGGACTACACCCATGAGGTCGTTAGCGGCAGCTATAGGATCTATGGAGCAGTAGACAACCTCCTGAGCAAGCTGGTAGATCCGCTCGCGTGATGGTGCGCCTGACTGCACGACACTGCTCGTCATGCACCTCTCTATGATCCGCTTGAAGAAATCGTCAGATAATGAAGGGCCAGCACCCGATCCACTTGCACAATTACCTCCGGTCGGTGGGCGACGTCGCGATCTCGTTGCAGGGACTAAAGTGTAGGCTGGGACACGGGGAATGCCCACAACTCTACCCTTATTTGGTCCCCTTGTAGCCTACAGCCAGTCCTTCATCTCCTCATCCGCACGCGTACAATCATCTACTGGAGTGTCATCTCTCTGGCTGCTCCGGACCACAGCAAGGTCCTTGACCCGTCGCTAAAAATACACATAAATAGATGAAAAGCAAAAAGATACAAAAGAATTTCAAGATTTTAAATAATACTAAATAAAAGAATTAAATTACTTACAGCAATGCGCTCTGCCTCAGGTGAGATATAACCACCATCACCTTTCTTCTGGTGAGCGTGCCACCGAAACTCTAAGCGGGAAGGTGGGTGATTTAGACTCACCTCGAGTCTCTCCCTGTAGAGATCGTACGACTGAGACCCAGTGCAGTGTGGGAGACGACTCTGCTGTCGGGAAGCTGTAAGCTGTGTCGACATCTTCTTGAACGCCTTGCCCTCCCAAATGCTGCACATCTGCTCCCACACCGCAACACCAATGAAATTTGGCCGAACATCTTTAAGTGTCTGTACATCAGCCATCTTGGTATGTGTGACGCCCCCAGAATAGGTTCAATCAACCCAACCCATTCTGAGTCGCCAAACACATGGTACAGAATCCAAATACAAACTTTTTATAACAAAAGGTCGTGAGCAGGATAACCATACAAGCTGTGAGTGTCAATACTAATTGTATATAATACAAAATATAAACTCTCAAATTCAGTCCTCAATAATTATAATTATTTTCACACTATTATACCAAAAATAGTGAGGACTACTACTGCTCTAACTCTGCCCATCACTCTGTTCCCCGACTAGTCTCTGCAATATTCTCATTTCCTAAAGAGGACAATAGATAATGCAGAATAATTTATCGTTAGTCTTCAACACATCAGATAAAATATTATGGACAACAAGTTTTAGATCAACAACTGCAACAAAATTAACAATGCATCAGAAGAGTTAAGTAAAAAATAATGTCTACTATCTTCTATGATTTAAAAGTCCATAACCAATATTTTATCCCTATAACATCAATCAATATATATCTTGAATATTCATCTTTGCACTACTGGCCAAAGATATTCATTTGTATCACCAGTTGGTCATGTTCATTTCAACACCTGTCCATCTTTGCATTGCGTGCCAAAGATATTCATCAGATAATCATTCATCTTTGCACTACAGGCCAAAGATATTCATCAGATAATCATCCATCTTTGCACTACAGGCCAAAGATATTCTTCAAATAATCATCCATCTTTACACTACAGACCAAAGATATTCTTTTGTATCACCATTTAAGATTGAAGATGATGAAAAATATTTTAAAGAACGAATCCAGTGAGATAAAGGACAAAAATTAGGGATTCGTAATTTAGTTTATCCAAGTTCAAGAATACTCCATAATAATCAATTGTGGAGCAAAATTCAAGAATGAAGATCAAAACTTAGATCCAATCAAAGATAGGAACCATAATAGCCAACTTGGAAAAAAAAAAAATTAATTTTTCTGTGAATAGTATCGTATTCGTGAATAGTGTCGTATACATGAATAGTACCGTATACGTGAATAGTAACCCCAATATGAAAAGGTAAAAATTTTACAATAAAATTCATACCAATATTTCAGTGTCATGATATTAGAAGAAATACCATCATTTTTGAAAAAAAAAAATAACATCCCTTACCTTAAAAGAAAAGTACTTCTGACTAGAATATCGGATATAATGTTGAAGAAAACTTGTATTGTATAGCAACACTCAAAGTATCGAAATACTCACAAAAATACGCTCGATATTATAGAGAGAGAAAACTTCTGATTCTGGTGTAATTTTCAAATTCTAACTAAGCACCCTATTTATAGAAAAATGCTTAAAACGCCAAAACAGAAAATTTAATAAAATAATATTTTATAAAAAAAAATTCACGCCCACCCCTTGACCAAATTCATCAGCACACCAGTGGGGCCCACCAACATTTAAAAAATATTTATAACCCAAAAAATCAATTCAAACTCAATATTCCAGAACTTTAATAATTCATAATAAATAGTCCTTTTATCAGAAAAATATAAATTTTATGTCCATTCCATAGAAAATTTAATTCTCTACAACTTTGTAGAAGAAAGTTTTTTCAAATTCCGAACGAAAAATGACCCTAATTTACATACGGACGAACTTGCAGGTTATAATCAAATTTCAATCAAAAGTGGAGCCCACCAACATATTTAACATGTTTTTTGTAACAAAAATACTCTGGGCCCAATTTGCTCTCTTTCTCCTCATTTTATTCACATATCGTGCATTCATTGTAAAAATATCACCATTTTTATATTATTATATTATTACATCATACACTTATAATGTAATATTACAATAATATATTTGAATGAATTATTTTATCGAAGAAGATAAAATATCAACTCTCACTAATTGTCTCTTTAAAAATTCCTCCATTAAATAAATATTTTCTTATCATTTTTATCAATAATTAATTATTCACAAATAATATTACAGAATTACAATAATGACAACCAGATCGTTATCAGGAAATAGGGGGCTTTCCGATTAGGATTTCTCCTTACTGGCGTGCAATTAAATTAACTAACCCCTTTCCTCGACAGAACTTCCTAGACATTGCCAATAATATTGTCTAATAATATTATTCAAATAATATGAATTATTGATTTGATAATGTAAAATGTTGTGCAGTGACAATTATTGAAACAACAATAATATAAAATACTGTGTAATACCGTGTGCTACTGTGCAACAACGCGTATTACTTTATCTTAACCATCAGATATTTCAACAGTGTTAACGGTAACCGTTACGCTGTTATTTATAGAAAAATTATTCTTGTCGTTTTCTTCATCCCACAGTTTTTCGTTATGGGGCCCACAAATGGTTGCGCCGTCGTACGAATATTTCCCGACAACAAGAATATTCCACGACCAAACGTGTAAGACCCCAACTTTTATGAATAAAGATTTAATTTTCTTTATATATTATTTCGAAATAGTAAGGTGTTGATTTGATTAATGTGAAAAGTTATGGGTGAAATGTGTAAATATTTCAAAATAAGCAAGTGGTTATAAAATATTCATTGTTGTCGGGGAATATTCGTTTGGTCGTGGAATATTCTTGTTGTCGGGGAATATTCGTACGACGGCGCAGCTATTTATGGGCCCCACAACGGAATAACTGTCGGATATAGAAAGCGACATAAATAACCTTTTTATAAATAACGGTAAAACTGTTACGGTTAAACTGTGGAAATACCCTGTGATAAAAATACAGTAATACGCGTTGTGCACAGTAGCACACGGTATTGCACAGTATTTCGAATTATTGTTTCTTACGTAAGAAGTCACTACGCAATAATTGTTATAGTAATTACTGTTTAATATTTTATAATTGCATAATATTTTATTGGTTCAATAATTGTTACGTTGATATTTTATATTATTGATTCAATAATTGCTATATTGATAATCGCATAATATTTTATTGATTCAATAATTGTCATTGCACAGTATTTCACATTATCAAAATCAATAATTCATATTATTTGAATAATATTATTAGATAGCATTATTGACAATGTCTAAGAAAGTTCTGTCTAGGATGAGTTATTTAATTGCGCGCCAGTAAGGAGAAATCCTTATCTGAATGCCCCCTCTTTCCTAGGAACGACCTGATTGTCAATATTGTAGTTCTATAATATTATTTATGAATAAATAATTATTGATTTATATGATAATGAAATATTTATTTTGTGGATATAAAAGAAGAAATTAGTGCTGAGGTGTTTTATCAGTATTTTGGTCAGAAAAATCATCCGTTTGTGGATTTCGGCCATTTTTCGTTGGGAATTTGGAAAAACTTTCTTCTACAAAATTGTAGAGAATTAAATCTCATATGAAAAGGACATAAGATTCATATTTTTCTGATAGAAGGGCTATTTAATATGAATTATTGAAGTTTTGAAAATATATATTTGAATATATATATATATATGTATATAATTATATAACATGTGGGAATTTCCTTTTCAAAGGAGGTGGCCGCAGAGATTTCAAATTTGGTATGCTATTTTTTCCTCCGTGGTTCATTTAGTCAGTTATGGCATGCTAAGCATTTCCTATAAATAGGGTGCTTAGTTAGAAATGAAAATCACATCAGAATCAGAAAATTTTCTCTCTATAATATCGAGCGTATTTCTTGTGAGTATTTAGATACTTTGAGTGTTGATAGCAGTGCAAGTTTTTGTCCACATAATATCCGATATTCCAGTTAAAACTACTCTCCTGTTAAGGTAAGGGATGTTATTTTCTTTCGTAAATGATGTTATTCTTTTTAATATCATGATACCAAAATATTGGCATGAATTTTATTATAAAATTCTTACTTTTTTCGACTGAGTTACTATTCACGTATACGGCACTATTCACATATACGGCACTATTCACGAAAAAATTAAATTTTCTTCTATTTGTCCAAGTTGCTTGTTAAGGTTTCTATCTTTGATTGAATCCAAGTTTTTATCTTTATTCTTGAATTTTGCTCCGCAAAGTATTATTATAAAATATTCTTGAACTTGTATAAACTAAATTACGAATACCTAGTCTTTGTCCTTTATCTCACCAGATTCGTTATTTATATTATTTTTCATCATCCTCAGTACTAAATGGTGATATAACTGAATATCTTTAGCCTGTAGAGCAAAGATGAATGATTACCTGATGAATATCTTTGGCCTGTAATGCAAAGATGAACAGGTGTTGAGATGAACATGACCACTGGTGATACAAATGAATATCTTTGGCCTGTAGTGCAAATATGAATATTTGATTCGAGATGTATATTGGTTGATGTTACAGGGATAAAATATTGATGATGGACTTTTAAATCATAGAAGATAGTAGACTTCATTCTCTACTTAACTCTTCTAATGAATTGTTATTTCCGCTGCGAATATTGATCTAAAACTTGTTGTCCATAATATTTTATTTGAATTGTTGAAGACTAACGATAATTTATTTTCCATTATCTTAGTCATAATATTCTTTACTGGGCTAGTTGAGCTCACCCTTTTCATCTATTGTCCTCTTCAGGAAATGAGAATGTCGCAGGAACTAGTCGGGGGACAGAGTGATGGTCCGAGTTAGAGCAGTAGTAGTCCTCACTATTTCTAATAAATAGTGTGATAATAATTGTAATGAGGACTTAGTTTGAATGTTAATATTTTTTACATATTTGTATTGACACTCACAGTTGTGTGATCGTATTTTGCACGACCGTGTGATATAAAGATTGTATTTAGATTCTGTACCATGTATTTGGCGACTCAGAATGGGTTGGGTTGACTGGACCTATTTTGGGGGTGTCACAGTTGGTATCAGAGCTTAGGGATATGGTCTCTGGCGGAGATCTGGGAATAGAATAGGAGGGGAGAGATGAGTAAATCCTTCACTAGTATGTCCTACCTAAGCTTATGTGGTATTTAATTGGTCAGTCAGAGCATAGGGTTAATATGTGATATGTTAATTTGTTTAATTAACCCTTGTTTTATGGCAGTATTTGAGAATGGCAGCTGAGAATGTTAACAATGGAGTGAATGAGACCGTGGAGACACTTTTAATCACCAACCAGGAAAACGTGCAACAGGAAGGCAATGTTCATCCTGAAAACAACACTGATCAGACGATAAACGATGAGATGTTTAGAAGCTTTTTGCAGTTCATGCAAAACCAGACGAGGGAGACTTGTGTGCAAAATACAGGTGGAGATAATAACAACACGCGAATTATCACTGCCAAGCAGTTCAAAGAATTGGGACCACCAGAGTTTTTGGGAAAGCCGGATCCGATCAAGGCGAAGACGTGGGTTAAGCAAATTACCAAGATATTTGATGTCTTGGGATGCACGGAGGAACAGAAGGTTCCATTTGCCACCTTTATGTTCTGTGGAGAGGCAGATTTCTGGTGGAAATCTGTGAAGCGTACCCAGACTGCTGCACTCAAGATGTCTTGGGAGGAATTCCAGAGACTGTTCAATGACAGGTACTTTCAGAAAGTATTCGTCATATGAAGGAAGTAGAATTTATCAGACTGGAACAAAACAACATGACGGTGTCCCAGTACGAGGCTAAGTTCGCGGAGTTGTCCAGGTTTGCACCTCATTTGGTGGAGAATGAGGAACGTATGACGCGGACGTTTCTGAGAGGTTTGAAACCCGAAATTCGTCAATACCTCATTTCTCACAAATATTTTCTATATTCGGATGTAGTAAACAGGGCCCAGTTGTTAGAACGAGATAGTGATTATGTTCAACCAAGGGACAACAACCAAGGTCGTACCGGTGGCAGCAGTCATCGGAACAATGACAACCAGCGGGGAGGAAAGTATCATGACAGAAGCGGTAACCACTCCGGTGGTAATCGTGGCCATGATAGTAGAAAAAGCGAATCGGGAGGAGATTTCAAGAAGATAAGGTACAATAATGAGAACGTGAAGAGTCGACATCAGCACCGGCATCAACTGTTTTTAGGAGAGGAGAACGACCACCGGTTGTATGCTATAAATGTGAGAAAGAGGGACACATCAGCCCAAACTGCCCACAATAATTCAAAGCATGCTATAACTGTGAAAAAGAAGGACATATAGCTCGAGATTGTCCTGTAGCGAAACCAAATCCAGCGGGGGTGGTGATTCCAGAGGCGGTTTCGGACAAGTCAAAGTCGGTAGTTCCTGGAAGAGCGTTTGTCGTGACAGCCCAAAACGCGAGGAACCCACACGAGGTGATTACGGGTAAGCTAATCATAAACTCTTGAGAAGTTTACACCTTGTTAGATACCGGTGCTACCCATTCTTTTATTTCACCTGCTTGTGCTCAACGATTAAATTTTACACCTAAGAAGTTAGATATTGACTTATCTGTTGAAACTCCGTTAGTAGAAACTTTCGTTACATCTACAGTTTACAAATCTTGCTTGATTCAAATTGGTACCCTTACCTTACCTGTTGATCTTATATCTTTGAAAATACTTGCATTTGGCGTGATTTTAAGAATTGACTGGTTAACCACTTACCATGCCAAAATTGATTTTTTTTCGTAAGGTTAATAGTTTTCATATTCCTAATCAACCTGTTGTGCGAATTCAAACCACCAAACCACTAAAATCTGTCAATGTCATTTCAAGTCACAAAGCTATTCGTTTATTAAAAAATAGATGTCAAGCTTTCTTAGCTCATGTCACTGATCTAAACCAGAATACGTCAGATTTGAATAATATTTTCGTTGTTAATGAGTTTCCTAATGTATTTCCCGAAGAACTTCCAGGTCTACCCCCAGAACATGAAGTTGAATTCTTTATTGACCTTGAACCCGGTACAAAATCCATTTCTAAAACCCCATATCGAATGGCTCCTATTGAACTTCAGGAGTTAAAGGTCTAATTACAAGAGTTGTTAGACATCGATTTTATTCGTCCTAGTACGTCTCTTTGGGGTGCTCCTGTTTTATTCGTAAAGAAGAAAGACGGGAGTATGCGACTTTGTATTGACTATCGGGAGTTGAACCATGTCACCATCAAGAATAGGTATCCGCTACCTCGTATTGATGACCTGTTCGACCAGTTGCAAGGAGCACAATTCTTTTCAAAGATCAATTTTCGTTCTGGATATCATCAGCTGAAGATTAAAACTGAGGATATTCCGAAGACTGTCTTCAGAACTCGGTACGGGCTTTATGAGTTCTTAGTCATGTCTTTTGGATTGACTAATGCTCCTGTTGCTTTCATGGATATGATGAACCGTGTATTTAAGGAATATTTGGATCAGTTCGTTGTTGTCTTTATTGATGACATCCTCTTCTATTCTAAAATCCATGAAGACCATGAGCACCACTTGAAGCTGGTACTTCAAAAGCTTCGTGAGAACAAGTTATATGCCAAGCTAAAAAAATGCGAGTTCTGGCTTGAGAAAGTAGCATTCCTTGGGCACGTGGTATCGAAACGTGGAGTATCTGTTGACCCAGCGAAGATTGAAGCAATACAAAGTTGGGAGCAACCTAAGTCGGTGACCGAAGTACGAAGCTTTCTGGGCTTAGCTGGTTATTATCAGAGGTTCGTAGAGGGATTTTCTCGAATCGCTACTCCATTAACTCAGTTGACTCGGAAAGAAACAAAGTTCGTATGGAACGAGGAATGCGAAAAGAGCTTCCAAGAGCTCAAGAGGAGGCTCATTTCGGCACCTGTTCTGACGATACCATCTAGTTCGGATGGATTTGTCATTTACAGCGATGCTTCGGGCAAAGGGTTAGGATTTGTTCTCATGTAACATGGAAAAGTCATAGCCTATGCCTCGCGACAACTCAAAGAATATGAGAGAAATTATCTTACTCATGATCTAGAGTTGGCAGCTGTCGTTTTCGCATTAAAGATCTGGAGACACTACCTGTATGGAGAAAAAGTGGAGATCTATACGGATCATAAGAGCCTCAAATATTTCTTCACTCAAAAGGAACTCAACATGCGGCAACGACGTTGGCTTGAGCTGTTAAAAGATTACGATCATAGCATTCAATACCATCCTGGAAAAGCGAACGTGGTAGCTGACGCGTTGAGTAGAAGATCATACGCGGGAACGAATGCGATGCTATCAAGGCCTATTTTGTGTGATTTACAAAGGATGGAGATAGAGTTCAAGACTCCGGGGACCCATGCGATGATGTCAAATATACGTGTAAAACCAGCTTTGATTGATAAAGTTAAAGCTGCTCAAGCTACAGACCCGGAGCTGATGAATATGAGGAAGAAGATACAAGAAGGTGCTATTCAAGAAGCAAGGATTGATGAAGAAGGAATACTTTGAGTCAACTCCAGACTTTGTGTTCCTAACGATTCTGACTTGAAGTATAGAATCATGATGGAGGCACGTAACACACCGTTTGCAATCCATCCTGGGAGTACTAAAATGTATCGTGATCTTCGACATACATTTTGGTGGAGAAATATGAAGAGAGAGATCGCAGAGTTTATCTCGAGGTGTTTAATGTGTCAACGTGTCAAGGCGGAGCATCAAGTGCCAAAGGGTCCATTGCAACCACTTGAGATTCCAAAGTGGAAGTGGGAACACATTACCATGGATTTTGTTACTGGTCTTCCCAAGGTTTCTCAAGGCATAGATGCGATTTGGGTTATTATTGATAGATTAACCAAGTCTGCTCATTTCTTACCGATACGGGAGACTTATTCCCTTGAACGTCTTGCTCATATGTACGTGAATGAGATTGTGAGGTTGCATGGCATGCCAGTATCTATAGTTTCGGATCATGACCCAAGATTTACTTCACGATTTTGGATCAGTTTGTAGAAAGCTATGAGCACGGAGTTACGATTCAGTTTGGCATATCATCCTCAAACAGACAGACAATCAGAAAGGACTATTCAAACTCTTGAAGATCTATTGAGACTCTGTGTTCTAGACTTCAAAGGGAGTTGGGATAAGTACTTACCATTGGTGGAATTCTCCTACAACAACAGTTATCAGACAAGTATTGGCGTGGCTCCATTCGAAATGTTGTATGGACGAAAGTGTCGCTTTCCAGTATGCTGGAATGAGGTGGGTGAAGATTCAAATGATCCAGCAACGGATACAAACCGCACAAGATTGACAAAAGAGTTATGCGGATCTTCATCGAAAGGACGTGAAATTTAATGTTGGGGACCATGTGTTATTACGTGTTGCTCCGTGGAAGGGAGTTACGAGGTTTGGCAAGAGAGAAAAGCTCAATCCACGATTCATTGGTCCATTTGAGATCCTTGACCGAGTAGAAAATGTGGCCTATAGACTCGCTTTACCTCCAAGCATGTGTTGTGTTCATAATGTTTTTCACATATCCGTGTTGCGTAAATATGTGAAAGATCCAAATCACATTATTGAGTTAGAACCGGACGAGATAGCTGAAGATTTAACGTATGAGGAGGTACCTGTCAAGATTTTGGATAGGAAGGAGCATGTCCTACGCTCGAAAATTATACCTCAAGTTAAAGTTTTATGGAGAAACCATGCTATTGAGGAAATGACCTGGGAGTTAGAATCGGAAATGAAAGCGAGGTATCCTCACCTTTTCAACATACCAGATACGTACGTCGATTTCGAGGACGAAATTTCATAAGGAGGGGAGGTTGTAAGACCCCAACTTTTATGAATAAAGATTTAATTTTCTTTATTTATTATTTCGAAATAGTAAGGTGTTGATTTGATTAATGTGAAAAGTTATGGGTGAAATGTGCAAATATTTTAAAATAAGCAAGTGGTTATAAAATATTCATTGTTGTCGGGGAATATTCGTTTGGTCGTGGAATATTCTTGTTGTCGGGAAATATTCGTACGACGGCGCATCTATTTATGGGCCCCACAACGGAATAACTGTCGGATATAGAAAGTGACAGAAATAACCTTTTTATAAATAACGGTAAAACTGTTACGGTTAAACTGTGAAAATACCCGGTGATAAAAATACAGTAATACGCGTTGTGACTGCACACGATATTGCACAGTATTTTGAATTATTGGTTCTTACGTAAGAAGTCACTACTCAATAATTGTTATAGTAATTATTATTCAATATTTTACAATTGCATAATATTTTATTGGTTCACTAATTGCTATATTGATATTTTATATTATTGATTCAATAATTGCTATATTGATAATTGCATAATATTTTATTGATTCAATAATTGTCATTGCACAGTATTTCACATTATCAAAATCAATAATTCATATTATTTGAATAATATTATTAGATAGCATTATTGACAATATCTAAGGAAGTTCTGTCTAGGAGGGGTTATTTAATTGCGCGCCAGTAAGGAGAAATCATTATCGGAAGGGCCCTTCTTTCCTGGGAACGACCTGATTGTCAATATTGTAGTTCTATAATATTATTTATGAATAATTAATTATTGATTTATATGATAAGGGAATATTTATTTTGTGGATATAAAAGAAGGAATTAGTGCTGAGGTGTTTTATCAGTATTTTGGTGAGAAAATCATCCGTTTGTGGATTTCGGCCATTTTTCGTTGGAAATTTGGAAAAATTTTCTTCTACAAAATTGTAGAGAATTAAATCTCATATGAAAAGGACATAAGATTCATATTTTTCTGATAGAAGGGCTATTTATTATGAATTATTGAAATTTCAAAAAAAAATATTTGAATATATATATATATATATATATATATATGTATATAATTATATAACATGTGGGAATTTCCTTTTCAAAGGAGGTGGCTGCAGAGATTTCAAATTTGGTATGCTGTTTTTTCCTCCGTGGTTCATTTAGTCAGTTATGGTATGCTAAGCATTTTCTATAAATAGGGTGCTTAGTTAGAAATGAAAATCACACCAGAATCAGAAAATTTTCTTTCTATAATATCGAGCGTATTTCTTGTGAGTATTTAGATACTTTGAGTGTTGATAGCAGTGCAGGTTTTCGTCCACATAATATCCGATATTCAAGTTAAAAATACTCCCTGTTAAGGTAAGGGATGTTATTTTCTTTCGTAAATGATGTTATTCTTTTTAATATCATTATACCAAAATATTGACATGGATTTTATTATGAAATTCTTATTTTTTTCGACGGGATTACTATTCACGTATACGGCACTATTCACGAAAAAATTAAATTTTCTTCTATTTGTCCAAGTTGCATGTTAAGGTTCCTATCTTTGATTGGATCCAAGTTTTGAGCTTTATTCTTGAATTTTGCTCCGCAAAGTATTATTATGGAATATTTTTGAACTTGGAAAACTAAATTACGAATCCCTAGTTGTTGTCCTTTATCTCACTAGATTCGTTATTTATATTATTTTTCATCATCCTCAGTACTAAATGGTGATATAACTGAATATCTTTAGCCTGTAGAGCAAAGATGAATGATTACCTGATGAATATCTTTGGCCTGTAGTGCAAAGATGAACAGGTGTTGAGATGGACATGACCACTGGTGATACAAATGAATATCTTTGGCCTGTAGTGCAAATATGAATATTTGATTCGAGGTGTATATTGGTTGATGTTACAGGGATAAAATATTGATGATGGACTTTTAAATCATAGAAGATAGTAGACTTCATTCTTTACTTAACTCTTCTAATGAATTGTTATTTTCGCTGCGAATATTGATCTAAAACTTATTGTCCATAATATTTTATCTGAATTATTGAAGACTAACGATAATTTATTTTCCATTATCTTAGTCATAATATTCTTTACTGGGCTAGTTGAGCTCACCCTTTTCATCTATTGTAATCTTCAGGAAATGAGAATGTCGCAGGAACTAGTTGGGGGACAGAGTGATGGTCTGAGTTAGAGCAGTAGTAGTCCTCACTATTTTTAATAAATAGTGTGATAATAATTATAATGAGGACTTAGTTTGAATGTTAATATTTTCTACATATTTGTATTGGCACTCACAGTTGTGTGGTCGTATTTTACACGACCGTGTGATATAAAGATTGTATTTGGATTCTGTACCATGTATTTGGCGACTTAGAATGGGTTAGGTTGACTGGATCTATTCTGGGGGTGTCACTAAGCGAATATTCCCCGACAACAATGAATATTTTATAACCACTTGCTTATTTTGAAATATTTGTGCATTTTACCCATAACTTCCCACATTTATCAAATTATTCCAAAATAATATATAGAGAAAATTTAATTTTATTCATAATAAGTTGGGGTCTTACAGTCTAGGCCTTCTTCTTCCAGTCGTAGACCCACTTGTGCCAGTTCATCTCGAGATACTTCTGGAGAACAGTCATGCCATGGGCTTCCTGCCCGTCCTCAAAACGATAATATCTCTGCACATTACACATTAAGAAGTTTAGTAGACCTGTGTTAAATCAAAGCGGTAAAAAAAATATTCAAATGGAATATAAAACTAATATATGAATGAATGACATCTTACCCTAAACTCAGCAATAATGAGCCCACGTGTACGGTCATCCACATCCGCCCACCTCATCCACGGGCTTGAGAATCGATTGCGGACGATCCCAAGTAACGTGTTCCTTGGCGTCGCGTCAAGGATACTAAAATTGACACAAATACATTTGCAAATTACAAAGAATATCTAAGAACTAAATAATTAATACAAAAACAATGTCAAATATGAAATTACCTATTACTCCCAACACGACATATAAGCGGCGCTTGGGGGGATTCCCTACCTAACCACGTGCTAGTCCCTGCGGAGGCCTACATCGATCACCTATGTAGTGAAATACAACAATATTTATATAAACGAATATATTGTCAATACTATATAAAATTAAAAACAATAAGATGTATAACAATAAAATATGTAATTATACCTGATGACCCGGCCTGATCATCACCCCACTACCTCCACAGCCCCCACGACATGTACTACCAGCTCGTCCACCACAATCGCCGTGTGGTGTACGCGCCATATCTGTATATATACTGTCAAATTATAAACAAAATATTATTAGACATTAGTAATTACAATATTTTTGAACAGTAACAAAGAGGATAACATTCGGATGCAACTAAAAGGATACAACAGAAATAGTAACCTAAAAGGATACAACATAAATAGTAACCTAAAACAACTAGAACCTTAAATCGTCAGATAATATAAGTTTCAGATAATGATTTCACTACTATAAACTTTTACATTTGAATACAACTAAAAGGACATAAAGAGTACATACTCCTAATCATTTATATCATCAAAGCCATCAATATCAGAATCGTCATCTTCGAGCAGTAGATCTTCAATATTGTTGTCATCACCATCTTCGTCATCCTCAACGATTTCTTCAATTATATCTACCTCGTCAACAACATCGTCTTCACTTTCGACAGCGACGACATCATCCTCTTCTTCACTAGACTCACTAATAATTGTCAAATCATTTGGTGTGGCACTATTAGACTCGACTTGTAGCAGTTCATCGTCTGGACGAAGAGCTATGCCTTGAAAACCATGGGCTTTGGTGGTTATAACATCATACCATGGGCTTGCATGAGTCTTAACACTCCGCGCGTAGTACACCTGTGTTGCTTGACTTGCTAAAATAAAATGCTCGTTTGAGTTGAGTTTTGACTTAACATTAACAGTCACCAGTTCTGAATTTTATTTACTCTAACTCCATTGGCAACATCAAACCAATGACAATTGAAGCAAACTAACTCTTTATGATCCCAATATTTGAGAACGACAACTTCTAGCAATCGTCCATACCAGTCATCCCAAATATTATCGTAGCAGCTACCTTTAACCACAACACCAGAATCTGAAGAAGCGACTTCCTCAATATCGCAGCACTTAAATCTGTAACCGTTGACAATGTAGCATGTATAAGTATCTGTAGGGATTTCGGCACATAAACGCAGCGGAAATTAAAAAATTTCCGAAACCCTAAAACAGAATCCATACGAAAAATATATTAATTCAGAGGTTTAGATTTGTTTTACCGATTATTCAAGCCTGAACGGAGACAATGGAGATTCTGGAACAGCTTCGAATCTTCAACGCAATCCAAAGGAACTGCGTCTCTACGGTATCCACACGAACGTCCCGCGAATCGTCACACCATCTGCAGCAAGGAAAGCTGCGGTACTAGCCGCCAAGGATCTGGACTTTCGAAAATTTTCTCTCTAGTCTCTCTCTAAGAGCGGCTAGGGTTTTGTTATCGATCATACCCTAAACGGCTGATATATCATATATATAGCAGTTAAAGGAATTAACCAAAACCTAATCCAATTAGAAAAATAAAATCAGAATATATATATATATATATATATTATATCTTAATTAAGTCTTACTTAATTAATATACATATATATATACAAATTATCCTATTAATTTAAATTCGTAATTTAAATACTATCAATCATATTGATATATTTAAATCCATACAATTTAAATTAATTCCCTTTTAATTATGTTTTAAGTGTGTGACCCTATAGGTTATTATTATGTTGGCAATAATTTTAAAATCATATTATAAAATTATAAACAGTGAGCGGCATCTAGTAATGTATCACTGCTACCCAAATAATAATAAGATCGGTGATTCGATACAACCTTTTCGTGACCAATGTTTCAATGTAATTTAATCCTTTTAACCTTGACATCCTAGATTAAACTCGAGGCATGGAATGTGTCATCCTCTTCATAATTTAATATGAGTTTTCTTGATCGATGAGTAGACTATATGAAACAAATCACTATTTGAGCATGGCCATGCATTTCATAGTCCTACTCAATCAAGAGGCCTATGGATATCACCCCTAATATATAGGAGGGTTAAATTCCATCTAGATCACTCATATTCCTCACACGATTCATGGTGTACCCAATAATCACCTTTATCGTCCACTCTATTAAAGGTGGCCTTTGATGATATCAAAGTACATAAATTCTCGTGTAGTAATATAGTGATTTCAGGTCGGAGGATCATTACATCATTGTCACTATGAGAATTGCTTATGACACTTTGCATAATGCTCCACGTAGAATTCTCATGGTGGGTCTGTCCAGTACATTGTTCTCTAACATGTACCTATGCATTGACTCAATATCTCATATATTTATGACCAATGAGATTTGGCCATCAATCAATCCACATACTAGTCTCAATGTATCATTGTTATCCCATTAACAATGACACTCGACTAGGGACATTTAAGAGTAATGATACTAATTGTAATTATATGATCTCATGTTCAAGTCACATACTTGAAGCCATATAATTTGTATCACTATTCTAAGGACTTTTATTATGTTAACATTTATATAACGCAGTAAATAAAACCATAATAAAATAATTCATTTATTCAATCAAATATAATATCAAAAATGTTAAGCAATTACATCAAAGAATTAGCCTCTAGGGCATAAACTCTAACAGTATCTACAGATCTTTCAGGGCCGTCGGCTATAAGCTTTAGCCAAATGTCAACGACATCATCTACCAGGACCTAATGTACATTAATACAACATATTCTAAAGTTAATTACGCCATAAAATTATGTCATTTGAACTTGTAAAGGATAGACTTACATGATCTTTAAACCATTGTGTTAGGAATATGCATGAGAATGTTATTTCTATTTATATAAGATTTGATTATGATCTTAATGAATGAATATTCAAATATGTCTGCATTAATTAAAGCTGTAAAGTCCTTAAATAGATGATAGGTATATATGTACAAGGACTTAGAATGAAATGATCAAATATGTTAGGTTGATCCTACATAAACACAACAGCTTTGTAAAGTCCTTCAAAAGATTATGATGTACAAGGACTAAATATAGAAAGATCAAGCTTGTTAGATTGATCTTATGTAATGTAATAGATAGGCCTGTCTGATCGTTAAGCACTGCAACAGCCTTCGTAGTCTGCCATGAGAGATAAGGAAGACTCGGAGACTATCAAGGCAGAATCGTAGTCTGTAAGAATAGTAGCTCTCAAAGTTCGTAGTCTGCCAGGAGAGACAAAGCAGGATTGTGGTGTGTCGAGAAAGACTTTCTCGAAGCCGTAGTCTGTCGAGGAAGTCATGTTCAGAATCGTGGAGACAGCCTGATGAAGCGCCTGTCGAGCGCCTGCCGAGCCAAGTCAAGAATCGTAGGCCTCACTCCAAGTCATGAAGCCTGCAAATCATATCAGAGGCATAAATCGTAGTTGAGCAGATCAGTCAAGGGACAACAAGTGTTAAGGCAGAAATCGTAGTCTGTCATATGATGTGCTCTTTGAGTCGTAGTCTGCAGAACAAAGGCTGGGAAAAAGTAACTCAAGTGCTCACAACGCCAAGGAAGAATTGTAGAGATAAACGGTTCTCATCAAATGAGCACTCCCGAAGTATCCAAAGAATGTAGCCTCATGGTCAGAGCAGTAAAGATGCAATATACTTGAAGAAAGCCAGAGAGCACTCATCGAATGGCCTGCAAGCAAACAAAAGTTCAAAGCACCAACTCAATCAGCATCCTGATTGAGAAGTGAAGCCATTCAGAAGAAGTCTTCCACAAGCAAATATTAGAAGACAATAAATGAAGTGACTGACTAAAGGAAGTCAGCAAAGTAGTATCTGTCAAACCAACAGAAGACAACGATCTTGGGAGTAACCATAATCGTGGTGCTTGCCAGATGAGCAGTAAAAACTGATGAAGCACATACAGTGGAACTGGTCAACCTATAAAACAGACGAAAAGGATTGCCAATGGCTCAGCCTCATCTTGTAAAGTGAATGGGAGATCACAGGGCATAATGTAGAGAGAGCTGAGCATGACTAACCAGAAGAGTCTTGCAATCTAGAAGAGCCAAAGCATTCAGACAAGTTGTCAGTTCCTAATGCAAGTCAAGGCAAACAGAAGTATTGAAGTACTGCACAAGTGAAGGAAAAGAGGTTCTACATTGTCAATCCAAAGAACACTCTCAGAATCATAGTGTTGTCTCAGCTAGTCAACGAGCAACATTCAACAGACAAACTACGATCAAGCTCATGGTCATCTGTATCAGAATCGTGGAGTTCGATCATCTGATTATTGAAGCCTTGACAACGTCTCAATATGAAGACTGACATTCGAACGTTGTTGATTAAGAGCATCGATGCAGAAGGACAACTCCTGTGGTTCTAATCGAGGAATCAAAAAAGAGAAATAAAGGTGACTACCAGCCTGACACATGAAAGTGATATCTCTAAAGTGGTAGGTGGAATAGTAGACTGCTTTGTCAGAAAAGTCAAAAAGGTGTTGTCACGTCAAGTCAGCAGTCTGTACCAAATAACTTAGGATCTTTGAGGTAATTCAAATAGCTTCCAACGGCTATATTCCAATGGGAAGCATATGGAAGAGTATATAACAACTGAAGCTTCAAATATGAAGAGTTATTGACTCTACGAGTTCTACAGAGCTAAACTGAATATATCCCAGTGGCAGTGAGACTACCAGAGTAGAAGTGAAGCAGATTTGAAGAAGAGCTTTAACTGATGAAGGCTTCACTCAACACAGAAGAGAATGCCAAAGAAATTGGCATCTGAGCTGAGAGCTGAGAAGCCAAGAAGACAAGGAGAAGAGTGGCAGATCAGAAAGCAGATCCAAAGGGCCACTCAACGATTCACTATGAACAACTAGAGCTGAAGAAAAGTGAATACAGAATCGAATCTGCACATCAGTCAATCAATGTTCAAGGGATGCTAAGTACCAGATGGAGTCTACCAGAAGTGCAAAGACTTAGCAGAACCCAAGTGGTGACAGTGTGCAAAGCTAAAATTAGATGAAGACAAGTATCAACCATAAGATCAGCTGCACAAAGGAAGAATAAGAGACTGCTAAGTACTCAAGGTCGTCGAGCTTAATGATCAACTTAGCAGTCCATCAAAGGTGATCTAGTCTCGATGCAGAATCCAAGGAGGATCACACCAAGCTGCTAAGTACCAAAGGATAAACAACCTTCAAGTCATCTTAGCAGCTCAGCACCAACAACAACATCAACAAGTAGTCAGGGCCTGAGGGGTCCTTGTCCGAGGGACTAAATCAAAGTAAAGTCTGCTGGACTTGCTGTACCATAGGGTGCAAGAGTTTCCAAGTCTGCTAGACTTGAAGAGTTCTTATATATTGAACTGAAGTTTCAAGGCTGCTGGCCTTGAATGAATCTTTGTGATTCAAGAGTTACCCTTTTCCTTAGTGGAATCCCTGTTTATTGAAGCAGAAGAGTGGATTAGGAGCTTGAGTCTCTGAACCACTTAAAATCCCTTGTGTCATTTATTTTTAGTCATTTACCTTATGTACATATAACTGCTATAACTGTAATAACCACTTACAACTAAACTAACTCTAGAATAATGCTTATCAAGATATCTATGAAGAGGATCTTTAACTTATTCCGCTGTGCTTGAAATGATTCTTATGTTTGTCATATGCTAATTACTTAGCAATACAAAATAAAATGGAAAAGACTTTGAAATTAAAAGGATCTATTCAACCCCCTTTCTAGATCTATTGTGTGCCCTCTGGGAACTAACACATTGCACAAATTGTCCATTTCTCAAATTTTGCAAATCCCCGTCCGATATACTCGGATTCACTTCACGTACTTCAGCATCATATTGATTGCAATACAGTTATATACTTAATGTGTATGCAAGGAACTTGACACAGTTACACCAGACAAATATAGTTACGACTACTTACTTAATGTATGGCGCTACTTCATTCATGTTGACAAGTGCATACAATGTGACAGCGACATACTCACTATAGGTCAAGAATCGCCTTTTTTATCGCCGAATGGTTGTACAGGATGACTAAAGGCCGTTAATTCTCCATTTTCCTCGTGTGCAACAGCCTCATTCCGACGTAAGCCATTGTGCCTCGTCTGAACATTAGGCTCAAAGTACAACGAGCAGAAATTAACAAGTTCCTCCATAACATAACTTTCAGCAATTGACCCCTCTACACGGGCTCTATTCTTCACCTTTTGCTTTAGACGTCGCATATACCTATGTGATATATATGCATGTATAGATTAGCAAACAAGAATGAAATTTTACCGTATTAAAAACAAATATATCATTACCTCTCGAATGGATACATCCATCTATATTGCACGGGACCACCAAACTTAGCTTCGTATGGCAAGTGAAAAGACAAATGCTCCGATGAAGGGAAGATCATTTCTAACTTGCACATTATTTCCACTATCTGCATCTCCATTTTATCTATGTCTTTGAGCTGGAGCTCCGTTAAGCATAGATCTCTGAAGAAATTAGAAAGCTCTATCAATGCTTCAACCACACGTTTCGGTAACAAGTCGATAAATGCCACGGGGATCAACTTCTGCTTGAATACATGACAATCATGACTTTTGAGACCCCGAAACTTCAGGTCTTCGACTTTACAACACCTTGCTATATTCAAAGAATATCCATCTGGGAGCTTCAGTCCACTGATCCAATTACATATCAATATCAACTGTTCCTTGGTCAAAGTATAATCAGCTTTAGGCATTACCGTTTTACTACCCTCCTGATACAGCCACAGATGTTCCTTAATGTTCATTTCTACCAAATCAAGCCTCGACTTGTTGTTGTCCTTTGTTCTACCACTGGCATCTAGGACTATATAAAAAATGTTATAAAAACATTCTTCTCAGTATGCATCGGATCTAAACAATGACGGATTCAGAGTGTAGCCCAATAAAGCAGGTCAAAGAACATGGATCTGTGTGTCCAGTTGTGAACCTTACCGTAACCATAAGCTCGCTCTACTATGTGATTCTTCCCTGGAGGTGGAAAATTCAAGTGACCAATCCAACTCAACACCACTGTCCCAGAAAGACGGCCAGGTACTTGACGTTTCACTATTTTTTGATTGAATTGTCTACTCATCCATCGAAAACGATGTTCAATCGGCAAAAACTGTCTGGATGTTGCAAAGAAACTCATTTTCCCCCTATGTTTGAGTCGTATAGCTTTAACTGACCCCATGCACACGGGATATGACAAGCCCCCGTGAGTCGACCATCCACTGATCATTCCTAACGCTGGAAAGTCATTTATTGTCCACAGTAATGCTGCCCTCATGTCAAAGTTCTGCTTAAGAGATACATCATAAGTTTGGACCCCTTTTTCCCACAACATCTTCAACTCATCAACTAACAACCTAAGGTATACATTTATGTCTTTACTTGGACTCTTATCACCCGGAATCAGTAAAGGCATGAACATGTAGGGATCTTTCATGCACATCAAAGGCGGGAGGTTATACACAACAATAATCACCGGCCAAGTTAAGTAGGGCTTTGTGTAAGGCCCATTAAATGGATTAAAATCATCCGTAGCAAGTCCAAGCCTAACATTGCGAACCTTTTTAGTAAACAAGGGGTGCTTTTCATCAAAAAATTTCCACTCAAGCCCATCTGCCGGGTGCGTCAATTGACCTTCGACTATGTCCCGTGTAGAGTGCCACCTCATATCCTCGGCGGTATGTGTTGACATGAACAACCGCTGAAGCCTCGGCGCAATGAGAAAGTAACGTAAGATCTTTCTCGGCACGTCTTTTCCCTTTTTCTTGCGCTGTTCACAGTATCTACTTGTACCGCAAATATCACATGACCTCTTATCTTTATTGACATCACCGTAATACAACATACAGTCATTCTCACAAGCATCAATCTTCTCATACCCTAGATTGAGCCTTTTGACTATTTTCTTCACATCATAGTACGACTCCGGTAACTTATTTCCTGCAGGTAAGCACTCCTTCACAATGTTAAGCAGTTCATTAAAACCTCTCTCGCTACAATCATGCTCGTTCTTGAAGTGTAAAAACTTAGTCACTGCAGATAAGACGGTGTGCTTTTCGTGCCTATCATACAATGGCGTCGCTGATTCCTGCAATAACTCATAGAAACCCTTAGCCCCGTCATTCGGCTCTTGCTCAATGCTACCGTCATCCCTATCTGTATTCCACTGGAAGTATGAACCAGCAGCTTCGAATATCATGTTAGTACAGTCAAAGGTTTCATCACCTCTAGATTTCGGTTCTGATTCATGTTCATCCAACCAGGTTTCCACATGATAGATCCATGTCGTATAACCCCGCTTGAACACATACACAAATAAGTCGCACATGACATCACTCCTTTCCTTTCACACTTCATTCACACACCTCTTACAAGGACATCTGATCTCATCGCCGCTGACCTACTCAAACACGAAATTGAGAAACTGTTCAACACCACTACGGTACTCAGAGCTAAGCCCACTCTTATCAGTGGCTACCCTACGTTCCATCCAACTTCGATCAACAGACATCTTGGTCAACTGTCTGCTATATATATGGAAAGTTAGACAAACACAATCAAGTTTCCAAGTTAATGTATATGCAAGCTTATTAGATTCCTAACTTCATCTCCCACTCTAACGGGTCAGGCTTCTATCCCATTCCTGGATGTGTCGCCTCACTGATGCCAACAACTTGAACACATCTTTCAATTTTTCAGAAATTTCGACAGCACCTCCCTATGGTCTTCAAGTACACAAAATAGACTAACACATCGTAGTCTAAATATGCACCCGAAGAATATTAAGAGATATATACTGACCGAAAATTCTCAAAATATAAAGACGTGCTCAACTCGTTAACACCGACCTAAGTGAGATTGAAACATACAGGAACAGTCCTAAAACGGGGACTATTTGAGATCCACTCATACTAAGTGAATCTCAAACGGGTCTTTAAGCTTCCTAAACTATATGAAAATATGCACATGTCTATAAATTTCTTAACCCACCATCGAATAGTAAAAAAATAAATAAATTAAGAATTTGAAGATGTTTGCAGTTGAATGGACCGTCTGTATGTTACATGTTACATATAAATCAGTTAAACTCAAATCAAATCTCTCCACAACAAACTAATATTCGTCTGTATGTCAAGAGAGAGCATGCATATATAGATGCAAAAACATATTTCAACTTCAACCAGATTAAAGATACAGTTTTTAGCCAAAACCACAAAGTTGATCATTTTGATATTTTTCACCTAAGTCAACTATTACCTTTCTTCAGCTATCATGTAAGTCCAAGTATTATTGCATTTCCATTACCTTTATGCTTTGGTGCTTGAGCATTTCTCCATCCCAACTCCAAATAGTGATTTTGAGATTAAAAATTAATGTTGAAGGAGCAGCCCATGCTATTAGGTTAATAGCTAACTGAAAAATTAAGGTAACTATGAAAATACCATAGCAAGACTCTTCTCACATATATAGTGAATGGGCCCCACATTTATGTGAGATACCCTTATAAAAATATCAATTCCCAAAATTAAACTTGCACCAAATCAAATTAAAACAAATTTCTTACTTTCACTATTTCATGACCTTAGTACAATTATTAAATAAAGGAAATAGAAATGGAAAACTATGAGCAAAGCTTTCAAATGGAAAAACCATATACCAGTTTACATACTCTAAATGGATAAAAAAACTAAACTAAACTAAACTAGTAATAAGAATTGAATGAAAACCATAATATGAATCAACATGTTGCCATAGAAACTGAAAAGTATTGCATTATATGAATATCATACCCACATCAAGTTCATCTATTAAACCCACTTATTAAACAACCCCCAATGTGAAATCAAAGTTAACACTAATAGAAATTTATGTTCATAATATAAACTAGGATCAATAAATCAAACAGTGGCGATTAAGAGAAGAAACATTACCTTTACTCTCAATTTGACAGTTGAAGTTCCAATTCCCTGTTGTCAAAACCCTCCTGTGGCTGTCGGTGAAAAGAAAGAAGAACAGGGCGTGCGCCGGTGAGCAATGGCAGTGACGAGGAAGAGGGAAAAGGAAGAGGAAGAAGAAACAGACGCAACGAAGAGGAGGAAAGGGGCGAACTGGGCAGTGGGGATTAATGGAGCAAAATGGGTGAAATCAATTGAGAAAATCGAGTCTGAAATTGAGAGGGAAATGGGCGAATTGAGAGGGAACGAGAAAACTCAGACAAAAGGGGGAGAAAGGAGACGTTGCCGTCGCGAACTAGGGTATTAAAATATAATACTCATTCTTGACGGCGTGTCCCGTCGCCATTGACTCAATAACGACGGCGTTCCCGTCGCCCTTAATATTTGTGTCCGTCGGCAATGAGTTTTCCCTCCCGCGGCAAATTTTTGCACTTTTTTCCCCCTGAGAAAAAGGTATTATCGACGGCACACATTCGCGACAGCAGCCCCATCGGCATTGATGTCATTATCGACGGTTTATATGCTGTCGCCAAAGATCCCATCGCCAATGACTTGTATCATGATACACCATCATAATATTAGACATCATGTAACTTTTGATATATAGCATTGTTATATACTATTAGAAAAACTTTTGATATATAGCATTGTTATATATTATTAGAAAATCTTTTGATATAAAGCTTTGTTTATATCGTTTACTTGAGTTGATATCATATATCATGGTCCCTGTTTATGAGAGTTGCATTAGAAGGCTTGTACTATGGGTGACTGCATCTCTCCATTCTTACTGCATCTCTCCATGCTTACATAAAAAATCTTGTACACATGAAAATGAACAAATCAACGAAAATTTATTATCGTCTCATTAGTTAAATGTGAGACATTATATTTTTATGTCTATTGTATGATTGTTTCATTTATTATCTTTATCACATTCCTATCTTATTATATATAATTATTTTTAGTCACATTTTATTTCTAGATTTTTTGTTTTCAGTTCTCCCTTCTTAATTAGAAACCACCATAGCTGTTGTAACTTCATCAGTTACAAGGATTCATAAAATAGATATTTCTAGACTTAATTTCGGTTATTAATCGAAATAACCGAATTGAAAATTCGGTAATTCAGTTATTTCTAAATTCGGTTAGTTATTAAGATAATGCAATTTAGAAGATTTCGGTATTCGGTTATATCTAAATAAGCTATTCGGTTCGGATATAACTGAATTGTTCACCCCTATTTGCACTAGTACTCCCCTTGTTATTATCTTCTGTATTGGGGGTTCAGTAATAGTAGTTGCAACTTGTTCATTCACAACAGGTGGTTCATTCACAACTCATTCTTCATTCACAAGTACATGAGCAACAAAAAATTCAATCACACCAAAAGGGAGACACACGTTTACCATGTCTCTAATACTGGCATCATCATGAACCAATCTATAATCATTTTCACTAGTTTGACCTTTATTCTTAAAATAAACCTTAGCATTGTTATCATAATATAAAGCTTCATCAAATGACTTAATTGCAGTCCTGCAGATGAAATTAACATCAACACGAGGATAAATTTTAACCTTACCTCCCTTGTACTCATTTTTAGGTTGATGAACAAATTTGCCCCCATAAACCATAGTGAACATGTAACTGACAAATTTCACTCATTCTGTTAAAACGTAAAAAATACAAAAAAAAAATAAAATTATTATTTATTTACCAACAACAGTAGTGAGGAATATAGATTAATAGAAGATCATTAATTTCCAATAACCCAACTATGTATACAGACAATGTACAGAACATGCATAGGGGGACCGAAGAAGACAACAATGACAAAAATCAACCCTGTGGTCCACATGTCGGATATATATAAAGTCAAGAAACATGGAGAAAACATAAAGACAAACAACATGGCTACAACAGATTAAAAACCCCTAATTTAATCGTACCGATTCCCAACCCATGTTCCCTAAATAAAAGAAATCTAGCATACCTCCAGAAGATTCACACTAGCATATTCGTATCCAAGAACAAGATTCACATCAAAGAACAAGATTCACCAGCAAGATGACAAGTTCGCGCCTCAATCTCTCTCTCATTCTCTCCTTCGCGCGCTTTTACTTTCTGTCTTTGTCTGGCCTTTAGTCGAACAAATGGGTTTTAACCACTGAGATTCCACCATGGTCATGACTAGGACTAATCCACGTGAAGTAAATGATGTGTAATTAGATGTGGGGTAGGTCATATCTAATGTCATAGGTTTCTGTTAAAAGTCAACTCATTTAACGGATTTTGTAACGATTTGATAAATATTTATAGTTCACTGACTCTATTGTAAAAAAAATCAGTCCAGCGATGTATTTGTAAACCGAGGTCAAATAGAGTGGGCAAAAGTGTATTTAACCCGTAAGATAATATATCTTTATAAATTTTATATAGGAAAAATTTATTATTACTATTTTATTAAGATATAAAGATATCCAAAAAATATCTCAATAAATCACGTGGTTTAATTATATTAAGATTAGTCATAAATTTCATTATTACAAATTCCTAAAATTTGAAATTTTATCAAATCACATATTAATTGTATTAATAATATATGTGAACTTTTTTAAAACATAATAACTGTAAAATTAGCTGAAACTTTATAATTATTCATAACTAACTAATTGTCATAATTAAATTAAAAATAATTAAAACTTGGGTTTCATAATTCTATTCGTATTATAATTTCTGGTAAATTTTGTAAATATAAACACTAAAATAGAAGTCCATTACAAACTTAAAGTACAAAACAAAATAATTACTTTTTCATAATCATAATTATATAAATCTACATTTCATTCAAATGTTTAGCTTAATAATTAATCGAAAGAAGCTACAATATATAATTTAATAATTTATTATTTAAATAAATATTTAATAATTTAATAACAAATTATCTTTTCAAAATTCTAATTAAATATTTATTTTATATTTAATTGATTATCTTAATAATTGACATAATAAACTCTTATAAATGTTGCCCGTAATTCGCTCGGATTTGGTGAGGTTGTGTTTTTCAAAAGGAAGGAAGGAAAAGTTTTGAGTGGGGGTGATCTTTTATAATACTCAAGTTTTGTATGCAGCTTTGACTTGGTAATTTTCTATAATTGTATCCCATTGTCTAAGTCTCTTAGATGATGGAGATTTTTCAACAATAAATTTATTAGACTTTAACAAACAAAAAAATAACAAGCATAAATTGTGTTATGATATTATAAGCGACGTTTTGTATTTACATTGTATGACTAAATACTTTGCATAAATACTAATTGTATAAAGAGACTGAAATAAAATATCACAGAAAGTACAAAGTCAATGGATATACAAATGAATTTGATATATATCTTAAATTCCAAAGGCATGGACAACTTGCTATTCCACATGTCAATATCATGGCCCATGGGTATTAAAATAAGACTAAAGAAACTTCCTCTCAATCTATGCACAAACTTACAAGTCTATGTTGATAAATAAGCATTATTGTGGATGCTCCACCCTTTAATTGTATAATTTATAAAAATGTGTCGAATTTAGAGGCATAGATTCAACATGTCCTCCTAAATAATAAGAAAAAGATTCTTGCTATGTATTACGATAATAAACTATAATTGTAAAATATATTAATATATAAGATTAAATAAAATTAAAAAATGGACTTATTTATTATATATTTTTCTAAAAAAAATTACTGTTAATATTTATTCACATAATTGATAATTAAAAAGTCAACACAAATATTTGCAATATATCAGTTTTCATAAGAAAATTAAGAGATACAAAAGCAAAATTAATATTCAACCTAGTGATTGTTGGGTCTCCACATCTAGAAATTAATTTTGATGATAACAAATAGGTTATTAGGAAAATAGAAAATAGAAAAATATAGTATCCTCTCCATAAGCTTTTATTTTATATTTATACATGTTTTAAAATTACTTATTTTCCTACTTTGACCATATTTTCCAAAACTATTAAATTTTATTTTTCAGTTGACCTTAATAATTTTAATATGAAGGGATAAATTCATATAACAACATTTCCTAATGCAAGACAAGAGCTCAAAACGATTTTCAAAAATAAAAATCACAAGTTTTCCAATTTATATATTTTAAATATTATATTTTTGAAAAATCATGCAAAGGTTGTCATGCAAACACTGTGACGACTCAAGAAATCGAATAGCCTTGTAATTAGGTTTTTGATATGAATATTTAATAAAATAATTTTTTATGGATATTATTATGTGTTAGGTGATTAAAAATCATATAATGACCTAAGTTATGTGTATATAAGTGAATATGTGTGTTGTGGTAGTGTAGAAAAAAAATAAAAAAAATTCGAGAAATGACGTAAAAACACTATTCACGCTTAAACGCTTTTTTCGTTTTTTTTAAATTTCAAATTACGTCATAGCATTTATTCGGGGGTTAGAGACTTAATATCTAATAAAAATTTTACGAAGAAAATTTCACAATTTTGGCTAAGGGATGAGTTAAAAAAAACCTAACTATAAGAAAAACGAACAAGTTAGGAAACGTAACCGGAAATGTTTAAAAGCCTAACTAGAAAGAAATTGAGTAACCAACTTAGTTTGGTTTAACCGAGCCTAGGGTTTAAAGTTTTGGTTATGGTTTGAAAGGCTTGGCTAGGGTTGAGCCTAGGGTTGGAGTGGCTTGACTACGTTTGAAGTCAAGGGTTGAGCCTAGAGTTAAAACCTAGATTCTTGGAGCCAGAGATTTGGAGTCATGGCTTGGACTTGGAGGCAAAGAATTGAAGACTTTGAGCTAAAGAACTTTTGATGGTCTAATGACCAAACTTCCCTAGTTCTTGTAATTTGGCATTAAATGCCCCACCAACTAATCATGGTGGTTAACCTAGCTTAGTTTAAGTTGATATATGGTTAGGTTAACCTAGGTGATGGTTTGTAAAGTTGGAAAGTGATGGGGATTGCCCATAAAAGACTTAAGTTGGATGATCAACTTGTAAGTAATGGAAAGTTATTTTATATAGTCAACAATCCATCATTCCATCTAAGTTTCATTTCATTTGCTTAAGGAAGAAAAAGAAAACTAGAAAGAGCTAATAGAGAGAGGAAGTACACGGGTGCCAGAGGAAGAGAAGAAGGAAGGATTAATAAGCTTAAGTTATTATCTAAGCGAGAACAAGCAAGAATAAGAAGGTAAACTAAACCATAACTTCATCTTTTAAAGTCTTTTCTTTTAAGCTTTGTAAAATGCTTTCTTGGTGGTGGTTGTTGTTTGTGGAAGATTCTGAAAGATTTTGAAATTATAAGGTGGTGGTTGATGATACATACTTATAAACTACCGTAAATAACATGAAAAGTGGATCGAAAACTAAAAACTCAAACCTATGTGTGACGCCCCCAGAATAGGTCCAGTCAACCCAACCCATTCTGAGTCGCCAAATACATGGTACAGAATTCAAATACAAACTTTATATCATACGGTCGTGCAAAATACGACCACACAACTGTGAGTGTCAATACAAATATGTAGAAAATATTAAGATTCAAACTAAGTCCTTATTACAATTATTATCACACTATTTATCAGAAATAGTGAGGACTACTACTGCTCTAACTCGGACCATCACTCTGTCCCCCGACTAGTTCCTGCGACATTCTCATTTCCTGAAGAGGACAACAGATGAAAAGGGTGAGCTCAACTAGCTCAGTAAAGAATATTATGACTAAGATAATAGAAAATAAATTATCGTTAGCCTTCAATAAATCAGATAAAATATAATAGACAACCAATCTTAGATCAATATTCGCAGCGAAAATAACAATTCATTAGAAGAGTTAAGTAGAGAATGAAGTCTACTATCTTCTATGATTTAAAAGTCCATCATCAATATTTTATCCCTGTAACATCAATCAATATACATCTCGAATCAATATTCATCTTTGCACTACAGGCCAAAGATATTCATTTGTATCATCAGTGGTCATGTTCATCTCAACACCTGTCATCTTTGCACTACGGCCAAAGATATTCATCAGGTAATCATTCATCTTTGCTCTACAGGCCAAAGATATTCAGTTATATCACCACTTAGAACTGAGGATGATGAAAAATCATATAAATAACGAATTCAGTGAAATAAAGGAATATTAAGGATTCGTATTTTAGCTTATCAAAGTTCAAGAATATTCCATAATAATACTTTGTGGAGAAAAATTCAAGAATCAAGCTCAAAACTTAGATCCATTCAAAGATATGAACCTTAACAAGCAATTTGGACAAACAGAAGAAAATTTTATTTTTCCGTGAATAGTGCCGTATACGTGAATAGTGCGTATACGTAAATAGTAACCCCGACGGAAAAAGTAAGAATTTCATAATAAAATCCATGCCAATATTTTGGTATAATGATATTGAAAAGAATAACATCATTTATGAAAGAAAATAACATCCCTTACCTCAAAAGAACAATACTTCTGGCTGGAATATCGGATATAATACCGAAGGAAACTTGCACTGAATACTAATACTCAAAGTATTGAAATACTCACAAAAATACGCTCGATATCATAGAGAGAGAAAACTTCTGATTCTGGTGTGATTTTCAATTTTAACCTAAGCACCCTATTTATAGGAAAAGCTTAGGATGCCAAAGGAGACTAAAATAATAAAATATTATTATTTTTTTAAATTTCCTCCGCCGCCGGCTGCTGCCCAAAATCAGAATTTTCAACAAAAGTGGGGCCCACCTTTTTATTAAAAAAAATATTTATTTTCTGAAACTTCAATAATTCATAATAGATAGCCCCTTTGTCAGAAAAATACAAATTCTATGTCCTTCCATAGGAAATTTAATTCTCTACAACTTTGTAGAAGGAAGTTTTTCCAAATTCCAAACATAAATTATCCGAAATCCATAAACAGATGATTATCCACACCCAAAATATTGATAAAAACTCATCAGCGCTAATTCCTTCTTTTATATCCACAAAATAAATATTTTCTTATCATATAAATCAATAATTAATTATTCACAAATAATATTACAGAACTACAATATTGACAACCAGGTCGTTCCCAGGAAAGAGGGGGCCTTCCGATAAGGACTTCTCCTTATTGGCGCGCAATTAAATAACCCCTCCTAGACAGAACTTCCTTAAACATTGTCAATAATGCTATCTAATAATATTATTCAAATAATATGAATTATTGAGTTGCTAATGTGAAACACTGTGCAATGACAATTATTGAATCAATAATACAAACTATCAACTATAGCCATTATTGAATCAATCATATAAAATAGCAACGTAGCAATTATTGAGTCAATAAAATATCAATGTAACAATTATTGAGTCAATAATATAAAATATTAACGTAGCAATTATTGAGTCAATAATATAAAATATTGAACAGTAATTACTGTAACAATTATTGAGTAATGGCTTCTCACGTAAGAATCAATAATTAAAATTACTGTGCAAAACCGTGTGCTACTGTGGAACACCGTGTATCATTGTATTTTAACCACCGGGTATTTCAACAGTACTAACGGTAACAACTACGCCGTTATTTTGTAAAAAAGTTATTTCTGTCGCTTTCTATATCCGACAGTTATTCCGTTGTGGGGGCCCACAAATAGCTGCGCCGTCGTACGAATATTCTCCGACAACAAGAATATTCCACGACCAAACGAATATTCCCCGACAACAAGAATATTTTATAACCACTTGCTCATTTTAAAAATATTTGCACATTTCACCCATAACTTTCATATTTATCAAAACAACACCTTACTGTTTCGAAATAATATATAAAGAAAATTAAATCTTTATTCATAAAAGTTGGGGTCTTACAACCTCCCCTCCTTATGAAATTTCGTCCTCGAAATTGACGTACGTACCTGGTATGTCGAAAAGGTGAGGATACCTCGCTTTCATTTCCGATTCCAACTCCCAGGTCATTTCCTCAATAGCCTGGTTTCTCCACAAAACTTTAACTTGAGGTATAATTTTCGAGCGTAGGACATGCTCCTTCCTATCCAAGATCTTGACAGGTACCTCCTCGTATGTTAAATCTTCAGCTATCTCGTCTGGTTCTAACTCAATAATGCGGTTTGAATCCTTCACATATTTACGTAACACGGATATATGAAACACGTTATGAACACGAGACATGTTTGGAGGTAAAGCGAGTCTATAGGCCACATTTCCTATTCGATCAAGAATCTCAAATGGACCAATGAATCGTGGGTTGAGCTTTCCTCTCTTGCCAAACCTCGTAACTCCTTTCCACGGAGCAACACGTAATAACACATGGTCTCCAACATTAAATTCCACGTTCTTTTGATGAAGATCCGCATAACTCTTTTGTCGATCTTGTGCTGTTTGTATACGTTGTCGGATTATTTGGATCTTTTCTGTAGTCATACATACCAACTCCGGTCCCAACAATGTCGTTTCACCCACCTCGTTCCAACATACTGGAGAGCGACACTTTCTCCCATACAATGCCTCGAATGGAACCACGCCTATACTTGCCTGATAACTGTTATTGTAGGAGAATTCCACCAATAGTAAATACTTATCCCAACTCCCTTTGAAGTCTAGAACACAAAGTCTCAATAGATCTTCAAGAGTTTGAATAGTCCTTTCCGATTGTCCGTCTGTTTGAGGATGATAAGCCGAACTGAATCGTAAATTCGTGCCCATAGCTTTCTGCAAACTGATCCAAAATCGTGAAGTAAATCTAGGATCACGATCCGAAACTATGGATACTGGCATGCCATGCAATCTCACAATCTCATTCACGTACATATGAGCAAGACGTTCAAGGGAATAAGTCTCTCATATCGACAAGAAATGAGCAGACTTGGTTAATCTATCAACAATAACCCAAATCGCATCTAAGCCTTGAGAAACCTTGGGAAGACCCGTAACGAAATCCATCGTAATGTGTTCCCACTTCCATTTCGGAATCTCCAGTGGTTGCAATGGACCCTTCGGCACTTGATGCTCCGCCTTTACACGTTGACAAGTTAAACATCTCGAGATGAACTCCGCGATCTCTCTCTTCATATTGCTCCACCAAAATGTATGTCGAAGATCACGATACATTTTAGTAC
The DNA here is from genome assembly GCA_020205555.1 of Panax stipuleanatus. Taxonomy (NCBI): domain Eukaryota; kingdom Viridiplantae; phylum Streptophyta; class Magnoliopsida; order Apiales; family Araliaceae; genus Panax; species Panax stipuleanatus. Next base: position 121,675,583 of record CM035119.1, on the reverse strand, counting down.
TCCCAGGATGGATCGCAAACGGTGTGTTGTGTGCCTCCATCATGATTCTATACTTCAAGTCGGAATCGTTAGGAACACAAAGTCTGGAGTTGACTCGAAGTATTCCCTCTTCATCGATTCTTGCTTCTGGGATGGCACCTTCTTGTACCTTCTTCTTCATCTTCATCAGCTCCGCATCCGTAGCTTGAGCAGCTTTAACTTTATCAATCAAAGCTGGTTCTACGCGTATACTTGACATCATTGCACTCGTTCCCACATATGATCTTCTACTCAACGCGTCAGCTACCACGTTCGCTTTTCCAGGATGGTATTGGATAGTATGATCGTAATCTTTCAACAGCTCAAGCCAACGTCGTTGTCGCATGTTGAGTTCCTTCTGAGTGAAGAAATATTTAAGGCTCTTATGATCCGTATAAATCTCCACTTTCTCTCCGTACAAGTAATGTCTCCAGATCTTCAACGCGGAAAACGACAGCTGCCAACTCTAGATCATGAGTAGGATAATTCCTCTCATATTCTTTGAGTTGTCGCGAGGCATAGGCTATGACTTTCCCATGTTGCATGAGAACACATCCTAACTCTTTGCCCGAAGCATCGCTGTAGATAACAAATCCATCCGAACCAGATGGTATTGTCAGAACAGGTGCCGAGATAAGTCTTCTCTTGAGCTCTTGGAAGCTCTTCTCGCATTCCTCGCTCCAAACGAATTTTGTATCTTTTCGAGTCAACTGAGTTAATGGAGTAGCAATTCGAGAAAATCCCTCTACGAACCTCCGATAATAACCAGCTAAGCCTAGAAAGCTTCGTACTTCGGTCACCGACTTAGGTTGCTCCCAGCTTTGTATTGCTTCAATCTTCGCCAGGTCAACAGATACTCCATGTTTCGATACCACGTGCCCAAGAAATGCTACTTCCTCAAGCCAGAACTCGCATTTCTTCAGCTTGGCATATAGCTTGTTCTCACGAAGCTTTTGAAGTACCAACTTCAAATGGTGTTCATGATCTTCACGGCTTTTAGAATAGATGAGGATGTCATCAATAAAGACAACAACGAATTGATCCAAATACTCCTTAAATACACGGTTCATCATATCCATGAAAGCAGCAGGAGCATTAGTCAATCCAAAAGACATGACTAAGAACTCATAATGCCCGTACCGTGTTCTGAAAGCAGTCTCTGGAATATCCTCAGTTTTAATCTTCAGCTGATGATATCCAGAACGAAGATCGATCTTTGAAAAGAACTGTGCTCCTTGCAACTGGTCGAACAGGTCATCAATACGAGGTAATGGATAACTATTCTTGATGGTGACATAGTTCAACTCCCGATAGTCAATACAAAGTCGCATACTCCCGTCTTTCTTCTTTACGAATAAAACAGGAGCACCCCAAGGAGACGTACTAGGACGAATAAAACTGATGTCTAACAACTCTTGTAATTGGACCTTTAACTCCTGAAGTTCAATAGGAGCCATTCGATATGGGGTTTTAGAAATGGGCTTTGTACCGGGCTCAAGGTCAATAAAGAATTCAACTTCACGTTCTGGGGGTAGACCGGGAAGTTCTTCGGGAAATACATCAGGAAACTCATTAACAACGGAAATATCATTCAAATCTGATGTATTCTGGTTTAGATCAGTGACATGAGCTAAGAAAGCTTGACATCCGTTTTTCAATAAACGAATAGCCTTGGGATTTGAAATAATATTGACTGATTTTAGTGGTTTGGTAGTTTGAATTCGTACAACAGGTTGATTAGGAATATGAAAACTAACAACCTTACGAAAACAATCAATTTTGGCATGGTAAGTGGTTAACCAGTCAATTCCTAAAATCACGTCAAATGCAAGTATTTTCAAAGATATAAGATCAACAGGTAAGGTAAGGGTACCAATCTGAATCAAGAAAGATTTGTAAACTGTAGATGTAACAAAGGTTTCTCCCAACGGAGTTTCAACAAATAAGTCAAAGTCTAATTTATCAGAAGTCAAGTTCAAACGTTGAGCACAAGCAGGTGAAATAAAAGAATGGGTAGCACCGGTATCTAACAAGGTGTAAACTTCGCAAAAGTTTATGATCAGCTTACCCGTAATCACCTCGTGTGGATTCCTCACGTTTTGGGCTGTCATGACAAACGCTCTTCCAGGAATCACCGACTTTGACTTGTCTGCAACCGCCTTTGGAATCACCACCCCCGCTGAACTTGGTTTCGTAACAGGACAATCTCGAGCTATATGTCCTTCCTTTCCACAGTTATAACATGCTTTGAATTATTGTGGACAGTTTGGGCTGATGTGTTCCTCTTTCCCGCACTTATAGCATACGACCGGTGGTCGTTCTCCTCCCCTCGAAACAGTTGATGCTGGTGCTGATGTTGACATCTTTGCGTTCTCATTGTTATACCTTCTCTTTTTAAAATCTCCTCCCGATTCGCTTCTTCTACTATCATGGCCACGATTACCACCGGAGTGGTTACCGCTTCTGTCATACTTTCCTCCTCGCTGGTTGTCATTGCTCCGATGACTGCTGCCACCGGTACGACCATGGTTGTGGTCCCTCGGTTGAACATAATCATTATCTCGTTCTAATAACTGCGCTCTGTTTACTACATCCGAATATAAAGAAAATTTATGAGAAATGAGGTATTGACGTATTTCGGGTTTCAAACTTCTTAGAAACATCCGCGTCATACGTTCCTCATTCTCCACCAAATGAGGTGCAAACCTGGACAGCTCCGCGAACTTAGCCTCGTACTGGGATACCGTCATGTTGTTTTGCTCGAGTCTGATAAACTCTACTTCCTTCATATGACAAATACTTTCAGGAAAGTACTTGTCATTAAACAGTTTCTGGAACGCTTCCCAAGACATCTTGAGTGCGGCAGGCTGGGTACGCTTCACAGATTCCCACCAGTAATTTGCCTCTCCACGGAACATAAACGTGGCGAATGGAACCTTCTGTTCCTCCGTACATCCCAAGACATCAAATATCTTGGTAATTTGTTTAATCCACGTCTCCGCCTTGATCGGATCTGGCTTTCCCAGAAACTCTTGTGGTCCCAATTCTTTGAACTGCTTGGCAGTAACAATTCGCGAGTTGTTATTATCTCCACCTGTATGTTGCCCACGAGTCTCCCTCGTCTGGTTTTGCATGAACTGCAGAAAACTTCTAAACATCTCATCGTTTATCGTCTGACCAGCGTTGTTTTCAGGATGAACATTGCCTTCTTGTTGCACGTTCTCCTGGTTAGTGATTAAAGGTGTCTCCACGGTCTCATTCACTTCGTTGTTAACGTTCTCAGCTGCCATTCTCAAATACTGCCATAAAATAAGGGTTAATTAAACAAATCAACATATCACTTATTAACCCTATGCTCCGACTGACCAATTAAATACCACATAAGCTTAGGTAGGACACACTAGCGAAGGATTTACTCGTCTCTCCCCTCCTAGTTCTATTCCCCGATCTCCGCCAGAGATCATATCCCTAAGCTCTGATACCAACTGTGACGCCCCCAGAATAGGTCCAGTCAACCCAACCCATTCTGAGTCGCCAAATACATGGTACAGAATTCAAATACAAACTTTATATCATACGGTCGTGCAAAATACGACCACACAACTGTGAGTGTCAATACAAATATGTAGAAAATATTAAGATTCAAACTAAGTCTTCATTACAATTATTATCACACTATTTATCAGAAATAGTGAGGACTACTACTGCTCTAACTCGGACCATCACTCTGTCCCCCGACTAGTTCCTGCGACATTCTCATTTCCTGAAGAGGACAACAGATGAAAAGGGTGAGCTCAACTAGCTCAGTAAAGAATATTATGACTAAGATAATGGAAAATAAATTATCGTTAGCCTTCAATAAATCAGATAAAATATAATAGACAACCAATCTTAGATCAATATCCGCAGTGAAAATAACAATTCATTAGAAGAGTTAAGTAGAGAATGAAGTCTATTATCTTCTATGATTTAAAAGTCCATCATCAATATTTTATCCCTGTAACATCAATCAATATACATCTCGAATCAATATTCATCTTTTCACTACAGGCCAAAGATATTCATTTGTATCATCAGTGGTCATGTTCATCTCAACACCTGTCATCTTTGCACTACGGCCAAAGATATTCATCAGGTAATCATTCATCTTTGCTCTACAGGCCAAAGATATTCAGTTATATCACCACTTAGAACTGAGGATGATGAAAAATCATATAAATAACGAATTCAGTGAAATAAAGGAATATTAAGGATTCGTATTTTAGTTTATCAAAGTTCAAGAATATTCCATAATAATACTCTGTGGAGCAAAATTCAAGAATCAAGCTCAAAACTTAGATCCATTCAAAGATATGAACCTTAACAAGCAATTTGGACAAACAGAAGAAAATTTTATTTTTCCGTGAATAGTGCCGTATACGTGAATAGTGCTGTATACGTAAATAGTAACCCCGACGGAAAAAGTAAAAATTTCATAATAAAATCCATGCCAATATTTTGGTATAATGATATTGAAAAGAATAACATCATTTATAAAAAAAAATAACATCCCTTACCTCAAAAGAACAGTACTTCTGGCTGGAATATCGGATATAATACCGAAGGAAACTTGCACTGAATACTAATACTCAAAGTATTGAAATACTCACAAAAATACGCTCGATATCATAGAGAGAGAAAACTTCTGATTCTGGTGTGATTTTCAATTCTAACCTAAGCACCCTATTTATAGGAAAAGCTTAGGATGCCAAAGGAGACTAAAATAATAAAATATTATTATTTTTTTAAATTTCCTCCGCCGCCGGCTGCTGCCCAAAATCAAAATTTTCAACAAAAGTGGGGCCCACCTTTTTATTAAAAAAAATATTTATTTTCTGAAACTTCAATAATTCATAATAGATAGCCCCTTTGTCAGAAAAATACAAATTCTATGTCCCTCCATAGGAAATTTAATTCTTTACCACTTTGTAGAAGGAAGTTTTTCCAAATTCCAAATATAAATTATCCGAAATCCATAAACAGATGATTATCCACACCCAAAATATTGATAAAAACTCATCAGCGCTAATTCCTTCTTTTATATCCACAAAATAAATATTTCCTTATCATATAAATCAATAATTAATTATTCACAAATAATATTACAGAACTACAATATTGACAACTAGGTCGTTCCCAGGAAAGAGGGGGTCTTCCGATAAGGACTTCTCCTTATTGGCGCGCAATTAAATAACCCCTCCTAGACAGAACTTCTTTAGACATTGTCAATAATGCTATCTAATAATATTATTCAAATAATATGAATTATTGAGTTGCTAATGTGAAACATTGTGCAATGACAATTATTGAATCAATAATACAAACTATCAACTGTAGCCATTATTGAATCAATCATATAAAATAGCAACGTAGCAATTATTGAGTCAATAAAATATCAATGTAACAATTATTGAGTCAATAATATAAAATATCAACGTAGCAATTATTGAGTCAATAATATAAAATATTGAACAGTAATTACTGTAACAATTATTGAGTAATGGCTTCTCACGTAAGAATCAATAATTAGAATTACTGTGCAATACCGTGTGCTACTGTGGAACACCGTGTATCACTGTATTTTAATCACCGGGTATTTCAACAGTACTAACGGTAACAACTACGCCGTTATTTTGTAAAAAAGTTATTTCTGTCGCTTTCTATATCCGACAGTTATTCCGTTGTGGGGGCCCACAAATAGCTGCGCCGTCGTACGAATAATCCCCGACAACTAGAATATTCCACGACCAAACGAATATTCCCCGACAACAAGAATATTTTATAACCACTTGCTCATTTTAAAAATATTTGCACATTTCACCCATAACTTTCATATTTATCAAAACAACACCTTACTGTTTCGAAATAATATATAAAGAAAATTAAATCTTTATTCATAAAAGTTGGGGTCTTACACTATGCATAAAGGATGGAAAATGACCATTAGTGGACTGTTAGTGGGCCCTTTTGTTGAAGTGTCCCAATTTAAAAATTAAGTTCCAGGATGTTTTGCTATGCTCTTAGGAGTTACAAACATCACCCAATTGTAACGAGGGTAAAATCTTTTGTAACGAAGTCATGACGATTTAAAAAAAAAACTAATTGAAAGATGAAAAACTAGTTTGTGTACTGACTTTTGAGTCAGTTTTCTGGGTAGTTAGATTTTCTGAAAAAACTATATTTTTCTGGGGATTGTTTAATATGTAGAACAAGGAAGTCATAGGCTTAAGAACGACCTCATTTCGATTTTGGATGAAGGACTTATAACGTTTGGAAAAAGATGCATCAAATCTGCCCAAATAGAAAACTAGTCAACGAAGGCTTTTTGTGCCACTGTTTTGGCTTTATAATGACTTTGAAATTTTTTTTCACTCTGGGAGATTTGTAGAGGATGTTACGAGCAAGAAAATGACTCAAAAAAGAACTTATTCTGATGGTGGATTAGTAAGGTATGACGTTCAAAAATAGGTGCGTCGAAACTGTAAATGCTAGAAAACAACACTAAAATCAGTATGTAACACTGATTTTCAGAGCACTATTTTGGCTAGTTAGAGCTGCTGGAAAATTGTGATTTTATGGGGTTTTATAGAGTGAAATACCAGCAAGAACATTCCAACTTGGAATGATCGAGTTTTGACGCTCGAAAGTAGTGGTGTCGAAACTGGAAATGCTGGAAATCGGCACTGCTTAGGCAACGTGCTGGGCAGCGCGTGTGCGACACTGGGCAGCTGTGACGCCCCCCAAATCCGGGTACCTTTAAACTATGGTGCATCATGGTACTTTCCACTAAGAATAATCATAAAGACAGAAAGGTAATTTCTAAATTATTATTAATCATCTTACTCTAACTTCCCAGGTTCTATGACCTTTAAAAGTTTGGAAGTATCATAATATAATAAATATTACATCATTTTACTTAATAAATATCATTCAGACACTACAAGAAATCACACATTTTATTACGAATTTTTTTGCCACGTACAAAATTTTGCCACAATTTGTTAATTAATAATTACGAAATTCATAATCGTCATTAAAACTTTTGCTTTTGTGACGACCTTTAATTTTGTTACTATTAATAATTTATATCGTCACTAATTTACACATTTGATGACGATTAACAAAATTTCACAATTTATTTTGGAGGTAGAAATTCGTACCAAAATTTGGAGGGAAACCTTTTAGTGACATGTTTGTAATAATTTATGACAGTATTTATTGTCACACAATATTTCTTTCGATGACAACATAATAGTTTGTCATTAATTATTTATAAAATTTAGTGACAATGTGATTTCGTCACTAATGTTCACATTTAGCGACGCCAACTACAAATTCATCACAATTTTATTTGGAGGCAATAAATTTTTGAAAAATTTGGAGGAAAATTTTTTAAAGACAAAAAAGAATAATTTATGACAATTTGTATTGTCATAAATACCAATTTTATATGACGAGATAATAGTTCGTCACTAATTAGATGAGTGGATAAGTGACAAAAATGGTTCGTCATAAAATTTAGTGACAAAGTACGTAATATCGTCACAATTTTATTTGGAGGCAAATTTGTTTTATGAAATTTTGAAGGCAAATTTTGTAAAGACGAAAAATTAATAATTTATGACAATTTGTATTATCATAAATACCAATTTTATATGACGAGATAATAGTTCGTCACTAATTAGTTGAGTGGATAAGTGACAAAAATGGTTTGTCATAAATTCATATATTTAATGACAAAGTACGTAATATCGTCACAATTTTATTTGGAGGCAAAAAAAATTTAAGAAATTTTGGAGGCAAATTTTGTAAAGATGAAAAATTATTAATTTATGACAATTTTATTGTCACAAATACCAATTTTATATGACTAGATAATAGTTCGTCACTACACGCCCAAATTTTATAATAAAAAAAAAGATTTTTAAAGCCACTAAACGCCCAAATTTCATTTTAAAAAAACAGAAAAGATAATAATAAAACTTGCTATTTTACTAAGGACCGTTTTATAAAAATATTTAACTAAGAATTTCTATCAGTACAAGAAATTATGGATGTAGTGAAGGAAATTTTGTGAAGGAATTCATTTCTTCACATAAGGAGTTTTCTAGTGAAGGAATTGTGAATGAAAAAAATATAGTGACAATATAGTTATTAGCGAAAGAAACATCCTTCACAATTTAATTTTTTTTCTTTCGCAAAATTGAGGCGGTAGAAGGATATTTGGTGCCAATTTATGAATAAAATTTTCTAGGAAAAAAAACTATTAATGAAGGAATTATTGCTCATTATATATTATTGTTCATAGGTTTTTTGTGAAAAATAAAATTGGTCACTGTTTTGTTCTAAATATATTTTTTAGAATTAATTGTGGTGAATATAAATTGTAATATAAATACATTTAATTTTTTTACAGCAACAAATTTATTTTTAATAATATTATTTAAGTAACTTACAATATCGACTATTTCTTTAATTAAAGTAAATAAATTTACAGTAATTTAAACTTTAAAATTTCATACATTGACCATGGGAAAAAAATGGGAAAAAAATAAGGCACTTTTGTGGAATAGATCACAAATGCTAAAAAATTACTCATCTGTTCTGCAAAAAGAGTTAAGATTGAGTTTTATTCTTAGTTAATTTATGGTATCCTACAACTCAAATTGTAATGTAATTAATTTTTTAAAATAGAATTTTATTCTTAATAATATTTTTTAAATAATTTATAATATTAAATATTTTATTAATTAAAATATTAAATTACAATAATTCAAAACTTAAAATATTATAAATTATTAAATTAATCAATAGCAAACAGGCTGTATCTTATAATGAGTTTTCGGCGGTAGTGGACCACGTTCTCTCCCCACTAAGTAATTCCCTAAAATCCCCAAATGGAAGAACCTTAACTCTCTGCTGAATTTCATTGAATGAAACTTACGGATGGACTCCTCCACCATGACTGAAACTCTTCTTCCTCCGGCCTCTTCTCTCTCTCTCTCCCTCGGTCATCGCCTTTCTCGACGACAAACTCCATAACAAAGACGATCAAGAAGCTTGCACTCTGGTTTTAGAGCTACAATATCAGTGTAACGCCTTGGACCAAAGCCTCTCAGATCTTGCCCAAACACTCCAATCCTTATGCCTCTTATTCCGATCAATTCACCAGCCTTATCACCGCTGTTAATGAAAAATTGACCGATCTTCATTCCTTTACTCGCGCTGCTGATTCATTATTAGGTCTGCGCCTCCTGACTCTCCTCTCTATATATACATACAAATATGCATATCCATTAATCCATTATATATATATATATATGTGTGTGTGTTTTATGTGTTTTTGAATTTGGTATTTAGATGGAAGAGGGAGATCGGAGCAGATATTGGGGGAGGAGCTACCAGCCCTTGCAAAGGAAGTGGCCAGGGTTGAGGCTGCCCGAAGCTATGCAGGAGAGAAAATACTGTTCTTTTCTCTATTCCGTGTTATTGATTTATTCTCACTCTTCTTCAAAGTCGGTCTCTTCCTTTCTGATTTTAGCTGCCGCAATTAACGGATTTACGAAATGAAACTCCTTGATTTATTCTATTCAACTTATTCTATTCAACAAGTCTAAGGGATTACCATGTAAATTTTTTCCTTATTGTTTGCTTCAGTTGAGTTATATTTGGGAAATTTCAATTTTGACGTTCAAACAGATTTACAGTGTTTTTCTTGGATGTTTAATATATATATATATATATATATATATATATATATATATATAGGATAAGGCTCTTAAACGGACTGTTCGTAAACGAACAATCCTTTTGCGTACATCCTTTTCCTACTTATCCTACATAATTGAGATAGTACATAATTTCAATTTAAAAGTGTACGCAAAAGGATTGTTCGTTTACGAACAGTCCGTTTAAGAGCCTTATTGTATATATATATATGTATGTATGTATTAATGTATGTATAGATTAATATTAATTATATACATTTTGCTCGTTTATTCTAATTGATCTTTAGTACTGCTTCGTGTTATTGAACTAGCGGGATTACTAAGTTTACTAGTTGCTAGAAAATAAGTTTGCTATTCTTTATGTAGTTTGAAAATGGGGAAAGCAGCTTATCGGTTAAATTGTTATGTAATGTCAGGTCCTACTTTGAACAGGTGACACATTAGGACTTTATTTATTTATTTATTTTTTGGAGGGGGAGGGGTTGGCCATTTGTTTGACTTTTTTTTTGTGCATTTTGGTTTTTGGTATTATGGGTAAGGTAGTTATTCTGCTATGTATAATCCATTTTTTTGGGTTCTGAATTTAATGTGTATTTAACAGTAGTTCTGCTTGAATTTGTAATGTATCAGGTAGTGAAGATACTTTCAGCCACTGATCTGTTAATTAGTAGTATAAAAAGTATTGATGAAGAAGACTGGGCACCACTGCATATAGCCTAATAACTAGGGCATGAACCCACTGGTTAATTTTCTTCATTTTGTAGCTGTACTTTCTTATGAGATTCTTTGGTAAGTGATTATATCTGATTCTTTTCGATTATATGAAAACAACTTTTAAAACACTGTTTTCATCATTTTACGCCCTTCAACTCTAAACTGGTGCATATAGATTGGCTAAAATTTTAGCTCCCTGCTGATGATAATGACTTAGCGTCAGGCTTGTGCAATATTCTTCTATTTTTAGTGATTTATTTTTTAGATAGACTCCTTGAACATTTATAAATTTTGTTAAAGCTTGCTTAATAATGTTATATTTGTAGGATAATAGTTTAGAAACACAATTCTTTTAATACTGTTATAGAGCTTCCTTGAGTCTATATGAGTATAAGGAATGTTTACATGTCGTCAATTGACTTGGTTTTACATACATCTTAGGAAATCTTTCTATGGACTTGGTTTTAGAGATATTTGGTCTTAAAAAAATTCACTGGAGTTTCTGACGGCTACCGTTTTATCATATCAATTGTTTTGGGGAACTCTTGAAGCAGCACAATCGTATCCAACAGTATATACCAAATTTTAGCAGTAGTCTGTCAATTCCATGTCCATTACTATTACAATCATTCAAATATTTGGCTGATGAAAATATATTTCATTATATTAATATAGTAATATAATTATTTTGCTTTCACCTGTTGGTCTTCATGTGATTAAGAAATTGATATTATATGCCATGATGTTCATACTAGAATGTTCTGTGTAAGACTCAGACATTAATCTTGCTTAATCTTTATATGTATGATTATACTATCAATATTTTACTTAGATTATTGATTTGACTATTGTTTCTGCAGCAATTGCCAGTACATTATTAATGAGGAACATACACATTCTATTTGTAGTAAGATATCATCTTTTTTATGGTCTTTATCATTTCTCTTAATTAAATTAAAAAATTTGATGCACATTTTGAGTCGCTTTATATTATTACTGAGGAACATAGGCATTCTATTTGTTGTAAGATAGCATATTTTTTGATAGTCTTTATCATTATCTCTTCATTAAATTATAAAATTTGATGCACATTTTGAGCCACTTTCATTATCCGAGTTTTTTCCTCCTTGCAGAGATCATCAGTTACCAGTTATTTGTCAGCCTTGGTTAGGTAAATTTCTATTTTCTTAGAATTCTAGTCTGTCATGCCTCTGTAACGATTTTAGAGAGTTTTACATGTGCACTATTATGATATCAATCTAATTTGACTACCTTGTTGGATAGAAAACCACATATTGTGATTTTTTTTTTCATTTGATTAACGGCTTCACATTTGCCATTTTGGTTTATTTATTGATTTTGTTATTGTTATTGTTATTATTTTACAATTCATCTTGGTTTAAATTCTTAGTTTCATATTGGGGAATTAGCCAATTAGGGGTGGAGATGAAGATCACTTTCTGGGGAATGAACTGAGGTTCTGACTTAGTCGGAGAGTATATCAAATTTCCGTGGGAAGTTCTATAATTCAATTCCAAGCAAGTGATAACTGTATAGAGTGAGATAGCATGCCAGTATTCTGAAAACCAAGTCTAGTGCTTAATGTTTTGAATTTTTTCACAAAATTTCGATTCCTGGTAATTGTTTGTACTTACAAACTCCAAATTGTTAAACAGAATTTATATATTTTGTAATTTAATGAACTGTAGTATTTATTTATCTCACATAATTATATACTGTTACAGGATCAAGTATAGAGCACGCCTGCTTATTGGTGCATTTCATATTATATCTTTTTTCTATTATGTTCCATACATATTACTTTTCCTGCTTGGTTTGGGTCTAACAATATTTACTTTATCTAACACAGTAGTAGATACTTTTAGATGTGTCGTCTTACAGAAGCTCTATGGGATCTTAAAATAGCATACTTGATATTGAATCATAAATATCGTTATGTTGACTGGATCATGGATAATGGAGCACTCCATTTGTGATTATGGATTGCAGGTTCGGTGTAATATGGGGTTAATACTTGGTTTTTAACCCATCACTTTCATATGTTGTTCTCCAAATACTTGTAGATATGGATTATATATCTTTTGAGATTTCTTTGTATTTCTCACTCATTTTAGTGTATAATATTCTTTTGAAAATGATATTATTAATTTTTGCAATGGGTTGACTGAATTTTTTATGTTTTTTTGCTATTTATTTTTAAATGAGATTTTGGATTTAATTGTGCTTATATATTAATACAATAAATTAGTTAATATAAAACTAAATAAATTGAAAATAAATTATAATTAAAATATGAAATGACAATGGAATAATTATTATTTTAAATATATTATTAGGTGACGAATTATTTTATCGTTATTTATTTTTTTATTTTTGATGACGATAAACACAATAATATGACGAAAGAATAATCATAAATATGACAATATTGTTGTCATTAAAATTAGATGATTTAAATAGTGTGACATATTTCGTTACTAAAACAATATCCTTTAATGACGAAGAAAGATTTTCGTCATTTAATATACTAAGTTTTGATGACGAAATATAATATAGAGTGACGAAAGTTTCATTCAAATAGTGATGCTATTAACGTCACTAAAAGTAATTAATTATAGTGACAATGATGTAGATCGTCACCATAAGTTAAAATATTTAGTGACGACATCAAATATTGTCAAATAAACTTAATACCACGCTCATACGGTGAATGTCTTTGTGACGATTAACACTCGCCACCAATTATTTTAGTGACGAAAAATAAATTTTATATGACAAATTTTAGCGTCATTTTTTGTGTAATTTCTTGTAGTGAGAACATAAACTATTACATAGAGTCTTTGATTCAAAAAAATTTACCTTTTCCTTTGTTTTTCTTACCAGAACTCTCGCCCCGTTCAAGTTTAGCTGAAAACATTTAATATAAAGAAAGAATGAGATAACAAGCTCAGTAAGTATAACAGTTGAAATAACAACAAAATCAAAAATCATGTTTTCATTTCAAAAACTGAATAATAATTGTGAAACTATCTTGAATAAATAAGAAATAATAATAATAAATTCCCTTTTTATTTAACGTTCTTGAAACTACATACTGAGCGGTCAAACGGCCTTGAACATTTTTCATTTTCATAAAAAGTTTAATAGAAATTCATCTGTAATCGTCATTTTCTAAGTACGTTAGGGGATCAACTTACTGTACTTATGTTGTGCACAATCTATTTCTTTTAAACGACTATTTGTGTTTACTTTTACACCGCGAAGGCCAATCGAAAATTCGAACAAAACTTTTCCTAATAATAGGGTGGTCTCAGACTTAAGTCACAGTCCTCACCAATTTAATTTAGTTTGGATAACATTTAAGAATTTAATAATTCAAATCACATCTTAACATGTGTCTAGTTGAAACAACAAGGCATTGACATAATCTTATAGTAGTTCATGAAATATCGAACTTTGAATGTTTAAATAACATGAAGTTTTAGTATACTGAATAACTTGTGTAATTATAAAATTCATTGCATAAGTTTAGATTCCACACAATATATAAATACTGTGTAAATTAACATTTTAATTCAATCTTTAAATGAAGCTGAAAATCTTGCACATTAATATAATTGTAGAAATAAAATTCGCGAAAGAGTTTAAGAATACTTGCCTGAAGTGTTCTTTAATAATTACTTTTAAAAAGCACTTCAATTTTCCTACACATTTAATTAATAATAATATACCAATTAGTCACATAAAAATTCCACATATTGGTTTACATTGCATTATTACTCATTTTATGATGTTCACGTTTTTTAAATTAAATAGCGCGAAAATCTTCTTAAAAATGTCTTACGGCGTTGCGGCGTTTGGGAACGCTACAACCCTCTTAATGACTCCCTAGGATGTAGGGGCGGATCTATTGCTGAGGCAGGGGGGGCACCTGCCCCAACTGAATTTTCAAGAAGAATTGTTATACCACACACGAGAAAAACTCATTCATATTAACAATATTAGCAATACAGATGTTTAAAAGTCCTTTTAAATGCATAGATCCTGCATAAAAAGGAACCTAGCTGCAGCAAAAAGGTAGTTATATAAGACTAGAACTCACAGTACTGGAAAATAGGAAGAAAAAAAATTAACATTTTCACCTTAGCACAAGACCATGAGATACCACTATTTATTGTTCTCTATATTAGATTAGGATTTAGGATTTAGGGCTTACTGGTATCCATTGGTGGAGACGAGGACTTGAACCATGGCTTGCAAGCCAAGGGAATCGTTTCCGTCGTCAATTCGTCATTGTTCAACATGATCGCCGGCCGATTGCCGGCCAATATTTTTATTATTTTCCATTTTCGGCGTAGAATTAGCAACAAACAAAGATAGTACAGCAGTACTCTACTACAATTTGTTTCTTTTTTGTCGGTAAGTGGAGCAGTAGACCAATTTTTCGACTATTCAAGGGATTGGTGAATTGGCTGAAATGTTAAAGAAAGGATGATGTGTATCCTCAAATCTATTTATTGTTGAGCTACTGCAACTGTTGCTATGAATATTGTGAAGAATGAATTTCATAACCAAATAGAAGATGAATGGATGAATGACTGTTTAGTAACATAAATTGAGCGTAATATTTTTGTAACTATTAAAAATGAAGCTATCATGCAACAATTTCAAGCAATGAAACCTCCAAAAAATTATTGTAAAAAATATTTGAGAATTATTTAGTTTTGTGATTGATTTTATTAAATTTTTATTTTTAAGGAATTTTTTTTTCGAATTTGACCCCACTGAAATTTCAGGTTGGATCCGCCCCTGCTAGGATGGTTTATATCCCTTATTATTCATTTTATAATATTTATTATTATTATTATTATAAAAAAAAGTTGGAATACTTTAGAACAGTGCCAAAAATATCGCATGTCGTTGCGACACGGCACGACGACAAGTCCGTCAGGGTCTAGACTGAAATCAGGCAATGGCGGGAGATCCGAAAAGCTCTGCGTGCGCTGGGAAGAAGAAGGAAGGGGAAGAAGAAAAAGAAAAAGAAATTAAAAAAAAATATAACTTTATAATTAAGTAGCCTGCACATAATATAAATACTGACATGTTAATAAATTTTTATCCGTTTGCAATTATAAATGGTCAAAGAAATAAATCTCTAATTTAAATAGGAAGAAGTACTAATTTACCTAGATTTTTTGCATCTTTTTGACACTTTTGAAAGCAGGTCGTCTAACAAACTTTATTATATAATCTCTCTATTTTGCAAGAGAAAAAAAGAGAGTCCCATTTATAAATTTTGCAAACACTAACTACTTTTCATTTTATATATGTATACTTTTTAAAATAATAAGGTGTTCATTCATTAATAATGACATTATATACATGAATATAACTAAGTGATAGGATTTATTTTTTTTTGAAACGAAAGGAGTATTTCTGTTATTTAAAAATAATAATTACTTCGTTTCACAAAAAGAACTTTATTTATAAAATTTATCAATATTAAATATATTTTTTTGTTCTATATCCATCTCAAGTGAATAAGTTGTTAGGTTAACATTAACCACACTATATTAAAATATGATGATAATTTATACTCATCACTACAAAAATAATTATTTTTATACTCTTTTTAAAAAGAGTAATGGACGTGTTTGATCTTTTTAATATTTTTCTATTTGTGAAACGATGTAAATAGCAGATAA
This sequence comes from Panax stipuleanatus, assembly GCA_020205555.1. Taxonomy (NCBI): domain Eukaryota; kingdom Viridiplantae; phylum Streptophyta; class Magnoliopsida; order Apiales; family Araliaceae; genus Panax; species Panax stipuleanatus. The sequence goes on along the minus strand of CM035119.1, from coordinate 121,659,358 downwards.
GGTCTGTATATTGGAGGGTTCGGTAGAAACAGAGGAGAGCCACCGCTGCTGCCGCCGGTCGCCGCGCCGACGTCCGCCCGTTGGACCCCTGACTTAAAATCTCTGGCTCCGTCACTGACGTCCGTGCACGCCCAACACAACGACGCTGCTCAGCGTCACCCAACATGCCCCGACGTGTACCACGTTGCTCGGCGTCCCATGACAAAACCCGACGTGCATCACGTCACTTGGCGTTGCACGACGTCCAAAATAGCCCACGACACACCCGTGCCCAACCAAATGCTTAGACTATAATGACTCAGAAAATTCTATGTAATATTTAGTTATTATAATGTCAAATTTTGAGTATAATTTTTTTTCTTTTTTGTTGTGACATTAGAATTATTTACTACTTAATAATTTATTAAGTATCTCAAGATTATGTACAGTAAAGGAGGTAGATTGAATTTACCTTACTATAATGATATTTAAATATCAAAAATGAGAAGGAAAGCCAACATGGTTTAATTGAGAAAGATTCTTGACATGAAGCTATCTATGTGTTCAAAGAATTAATTATATTAAGATATAATTAAAAGAGTTATTTAATAACAAATAAAGAAATGGAGTACTATCATGAATTATTTAAAGTACATGGAACTATTGTCATTAATGATGTGTATGCTAATTATTTTGCTAGTTAAATCAAATGGGGTAGATAAAATTTATGAATACTTATATGGATTGAAAGTCCACATTTAAAAGTGTAGCTACCATAATTTTCCATGCAAGCCTTTCAATTTAATAGCTTATTACATTGAACCCAAAAATAAAGCAAGATTCAGCCTCTCTTAATGTTCAAATTCGGCAGCCCACATTGGGGGGAAAAAGGAGATGTGTTTGTATTGTAAGCCCAAACCATACCTTGGAAAATCTTTCGTCCTAGCCCAATCCAGCAAACCAAGTGATGTGTAAAAGGGAACTGTTTTGAGCCCAAAAAAATAAAGTTATGATTAGCCTTTTTTCAAGCCCATTTCGGCAGCCCAAGAAGAAAAGAAAGGCAGCAAATGGCACCCCAGTCCAATTAGAGCTATATCCAATCTCTGAGTTCCAAAATCAGCAGCACATTTGGAGGGAAAGGAGAGCTACGGTTGGGAGGGGGCAAGCCAATCAGGAACAACACCTTCCTTCCCCAAGCTACCAAGGTGAGCATTTCATTTCAGTTCCATTCCCAATTATTTAGTAAGCCAACTGTTAGTGGTCGGGTAGCTTAGTAAGGACTGCTACATTGAATAATTAGTGTAGTAACTGTTATAAGGTTTAAATATGGCTGTGAATTGTTATTGTTTTGGTTGTTATTCTTGTTGCTATTTTAATGCCATAAGGCTGGAACAAAAGGACTGAAATGTATGTACTATGCGTAAATATCTTCACTACCCACCAACTGTTTGTCAAAATGTTAGAGAGAAGGTTGTTTATGCAAAGGGCTATTTTAAGTGTGCAGTCAAGATCGAAAACATGTTCATGTGTTTTAGCTACAATACATATCTACTTTGAGGCATGATAGGTCTCTAATTTTGGGTATTTTATTTTGATGATAACAAATTAGGTAAAAAGGTCAAAAGGATATAATCCTCTTTATATGATTAAAAATATTATAATATGATTTTAATTACCTCGAATATTTTGACCAAAAATATTTATTTTCTAAACTTCTTTTGAATTTATTTTATGACCTTGATAAATCTAATATCAAGTGTTAATAAAATGAGTTCGTATAGTAAAATTTCCTAAGGTAAGGAGATTCCTATTTTTTTTCTAAATGATTTTATAAATCTTTTATGGGCAAAAAGAAAATTTCAAAATATATTATTTATATATATTCGTATATATATATATATATATATATATATATATATATATATAATCCGTGAGTATGTGTGTGTTTATTGTATATGAGTGTGTGCCATGTTTGCGTGTGTTTGCTGGAATATTTTGAATGCATGAAGGCTAGCTAAAGGAATGTGAAAGGCTTAAATGCCTGCACATGCTGACCAAATAATTTGAAGAAGGCTTGCATTTGTTAGCTGTTGGCATGTTTGGGCATACAAATTAGAAACATTTTTTCTTGGGCAAAACATGGCCACCCAATCCGTGTACTACAAATTAAATCCGGAGCCTTTAATCTTTCATCATGCAATTCGGATCTTCTATTTCAAAAATGAATTTTCAAAATTACGGTTTTGCCCTAACCTCAAAAATTCTATAAATAAGAAGCTTTTTCATTTATTTCAACTTACCAATTTTACATATCTGAAAAGCTTACTCTCCTTGCCTACATTCTGTCCGATTAAGCTTTTACTCTCTTCTTATAATCAAAGTTCTAATTCTATATTGAAAGAGAAAAAATTGGTCAAAGTATCTGGGATAAGTTGTTAAATTATTATTGTTCATATTATCTCATACTTGCTTATACATATATATAGATAATCAGATATAAATTGTGATACACATTTATATATATATATATATATATATATCTATATTTCATCTATCATATCAAGTAAAAAGTCAGTACTTAGATACTGATATAATTCGGAAGCTATTTTTTTGAAATTCTCCGAACGGTCTTTAAAATCCTAAGTGGCCTTTTACTGATATAAAAAATCTATATAAATATTGTATAATATTTATATATGATTATCAAGTTGTAAATCGAAAATTTTAGTCAGTACTTAGATACGGATATTCGGAGATATTTCTTAACAAAGAATATTATCTGGACGGTCTTTGAAATCCTAAGTGGCCAAATTATTCACAACGTAGATCAAATATAATATAATATATATAAGTGGGTGAAACAAGTTTATTCAAGTATTATCTAAATTGATCAAATTTTTATACTTGATAAACTATCATTAAATATTCTGCTCATATAATTGTTCATAAATTATTGTTGCATTATATCAGTGTGTATGGTTATTTAAATCCGAAGTTACATTTTTTTAAAACCATAGAAACACACTCTAAAGGCAAAATCTTTTTCTTAAACCATAGAAACACATTCTTTATTAAAGAAAAAGAAAATATTTATTAAAAGCACTTAAATCTTTTATCTGCTTTCACAGAAGCACATCACATAAAAGTTTTAGAACTTTTATCATATACTTAAATTCTATATCTGCTTATCTAAGAAGTATCTGTTCTATAATTTTATCTGCTTACTATTAGAAACAAATATTCAAACTTTTAGTAAAAAGGAAAATGTTGAGTTAGTTTATTTTATACTTGTGAGAAAGACGAGAATTCTTTGACCAAGACCAGAGTCTTAGAGAGATCAGCTGAAAGTTGAGTTTCTAGTGTACTTGTGAGGTGAGGAAGAGATTGTTGTTTCAAAACCAAACTATAGAATAGTTCTAAGCTCAAAAAGAAGATTAAACTACGTTTGAGAAAAGAAGCTGGGAGTTCGCTGTCCAAGATAGTTAGTTGTGGATAGTTGTAAGTTTATCTTTAAAACTTTGTAAAGGCTTCTCCGCCTATTGAAGAAGTATTTATTACAGGGAGTAATAGGATCTCAAGTCCTGGAGAGGAGCTTGAGACTGGACGTAGCAACATACCCGAACAGTATGTTGTGAACCTCATTCATGTGTATACTATTCCAAAATCAGTCCATGCTCATCATGTTATCATGTTTCATCTATATTGCTAGTCTATGTTTTTCTTTAAGTCATAGAAAGCTTAGAAGTGGACTGTTTTGGTTAAAAGCGTGAAAGTCTTGCATCCATGTGTTTTGAACCCTGAATGTAGTATATATAGCAAATATATGAGGTGATAATGCTTGTGTTTGAGAGTTCGGAACTGTTATGTTGATTTAACACTTAAGCATGCCTAAAGTGCCTTGTGTGCACTGTTTTGGTGCCAGAGATTAAATTGACTGTGCAAGCTTATTAAGGTTCATCGTGCTAAGTTTTAATGATGTTTTGAAGTTTACTTGGTTGCCTAGAGGTTCCTTGAGTCATAGCTTGGGACTGTTTGTGTGTAATAGCAAAAGTGTGCTTAAATACTAGATTTGAGGACTGTTTTGGTCAAGTTCAATACCTGAACTTATGAGTCAGTAAAGAGGCCATAAAATGTCCTTAAGAAGCATTTAAAAAGTGACCGTTAACTTAGTTGAGGTTCATATTGAGTGCTATTCAATTTTCATGTGTAAAACCATAAAAGGATAAACTTAGAGTGTCAACGAACACCCAACTATGGAATTACCATACCTGGACCATTTAAGCAAGTTTCAATAGTTATAATATGGCATAAGTAAGCTACAAAAGTTAGCTAAACCAAGTCTAGACTGTTTTGAGTATTAGATTTGTTGAAACCCATGTTTTCAAGCCAAAAATGGAATGTTTTGTGTAAATTTTAATACCTAAACTTGAAAGACTATAATGAGAGCGTATAAAATTCTTGTTGTAATACTAACCTTTTTGATATATTTTATGATGTATTTGATTACATGAGCTTCTTTGAGTGTTTTATTTGCTAGTTTGATACATTTGGATTCCCACGCACACAAATGGTCTTAAATGAAGTATGACTAATAAGATGTTAGAATTTTAGGCTTTGCATAGTTTTAAATTTTTTTAGGAGTTATCATTTAATTAAATCTTTGAGGCCATGTTCAATTTCAAATTGGTTCATTACTTGTTGTATGGTTAGTTATTAGTTTTATTTTTAGAGTTTTTATTTGTGTTTTGCTTGAGGACAAACAAATATTTAAGTTTGGGGGTATTTGATGAGTGTGTTTTATACCTATTATTTGGATACTTATAGATTTAGTATTTTGATATCTTTAAGTAATTTTAGTGTATTTTATTTATTTTTTATGTTATTTTGTAGGAAAATGCAAAAGAGGGCCAAATCTGGATTTTTTAGTGAAGTAGTGGCATTTTGGTAATTCAATTGAAGTCCAGCGTCGGGGCGCTGGAATATGAACTAAATCCCGCGTTGGGATGCAGAGAGGTGGTCGCGTGTTGTTTGGAGCTGTATTGAATTTTGGTGATTCCTAGTCGAATTTAGATGCTCTAGAGTTTACTTTTTGCATGTGAATTAATAGTAGATTTGGAAAAGGAATTGTATTATAGAATAATTTATTAAAATTAGGATATTGTGTATGTAAATTTTAATTAGGATTGTAATTCTGTTAGGGTTAGAAAAAACAAACTCCTATAAACAGTCTTATTTTGGGATTGTAAAAGGTGTTGGGAAAAATGTCAATGAACACCATATGAGGCTAATTCTTTGCCAAGTTCAAGAGCAAGAAAGATATCAATGGAGATGGAGGTCATGGACTGATGAACCTTGGAGATAAAAGACTTGAGGGGGACAAATTTTCTTCTCTAAACCTTTATTTATTTTTGTCTTTCATTAATGTGGAATATTTTGTGGATTATAATTTTATCTACTATAAACATATTTTTAATTTAAGTTTTTAATAGAATCTCATGTGTAGTTTAAGTTGAACCTCTTTCTATTTGATCGGCACCATATGGATTGACTTATCATATTTTGTGCGTTTATGTATTAATTAACTATCTAGTAATTAATGGGATAATCTATATGAAATTGTGAGATGGATTATAGGTTTAGATCTGAATATGATAACATATGTTTGTGTTTTTTGCATGGGATAGGATTCATGATTCGTGTATAGGATAGGGATATACCTATATGCCATGTGTAACCAATTGGAGAATCTATGCTTAACATCTTTGTTAATTTAATTCACATAGGAATATAGTGTGTTATTTAGCTAAGATGTTCATTTCTGATTCTATTCTCATTGTGGTGGATTTAGAAAGGATTTGTTTATACGACCATCGAAAGAGGCGTATAAATACTAACGAATTTTTGGTTAACAATTTATGGTGCCCATATAATTAAATGAGGAGTTATGATATTTGAATGAATAATGGGATGAAATTGAATTCTTAAATGTATTTATCTATGTAATTATATTTTATTATTTAGTTATTTATGTTTAGTTAAATTATAGTAATTTTAATTAATTCATCTGTTTAAATAAGATTGACTTGATATAAAATTGGTACTTGGAAAAACGTTAAAATTAATTTCTCGTGGGAACGAAACTCTTCTTATCAATTTATTACTTCACGTATACTTGCGTGTAAATTGTCAATATCAATTTCGGACAACATAGCTCAAATTATCGCTGAAAGTATTGTTTGTTGAGCTCGTGATTCTAGCCGTTCGTTGTTGTTAGCACACGCTTTAAGAGGTAACTAGAAAATGAAAAATTTTCTGTTCATATCCGCTACGAGTATGCTCTATAATATTACAGTTGGAATATATATCATTTTCTAAGAAAAAAAAAGGCATAACTTTTAATTTTTTTTTGAACCTTTTTTAAAGAGGTCTAGCTTTAACAGATTCCAAATACAAGGGTTGAAAGTTTCTAGCAGTGCCAAGACAGGACCACAAACTTCTCACTAGGTCAAACAATTAAAGCAAATGCAAATTTGCAATGGTTGCTTGCCCCCTAACCTAAAGATTTATTCTGCGACGTGACCACGTCAATGAACATTGTCACATCACTGATCAACAAAAGATCCCTTACTCATTGCCAAATCATTCTGTGCCAACATTATCAAAATCCCCATTGTATTTGTGTGTGTGTGTTTTGTACAAGTGGTTTTACCAATTAAATTCTAGGTGGAGGGTCATCTCTATTCTTTTGTATAATTTAGAACCCAACTCACAAGAAAAGCCCCACCCCACCACACCACCACATTCCCACGTCCATCAAACAATATCACAACAAATTTCAACAAAAAAGAACACTTAAACCCAACTTTCAAAACCATGAATTATCACCAAAAACGTGAAAAAATAACAAACACAAGAAATTTAACTTCAAAGGAAGATCAACACATCATTGCTTTTTAGTAGAGAACAGCACCATTTTCAAGCTTCTAGAAGCCTAAATTCCTTTGCTCCCTTGTGTAGAAAATCTCTCTTTTTCTACCTCCATCTTGCTTGTTGCTCTTTGTGGTTGTAGATAGTGATAGATAAAGATTTGTTGACCTTTATTTCTGCTTAATTCTATCATGGGGTTCCCCCCCCCCCCCCCCCCCAATTAGTGAGACCTCCAATACTTGGCCATTTCAAACCCATTCTTGCTATAATGATAGTCCTCAATGGTCTGATCAATTTCCGCTTGAGTGTTCATCACAAATGGACCATATTGAACCACCGGTTCGTTCAATGGCTGCCCTCCAATCAGCACGAATCGCAGTGGCTTGGAGGACTTGTTCCAAACACTTAAACCATCTCCAGGACTTAGCACCAAAACATGGTGAGCCGTCGCAGGCAATGAGTTCAATGAGCCAAAAACACCTTCCCCTTCGATAACATACAAAAAAGCATTCCACGATTCAGGTATTTTTTGATGCACTTGAGCTCTAGATTGTAATGTGAAATCAAGAAACATTGTTGGGGTTCGAGTGTAGACGGGTGATTGAATTCCCATTGATTCGCCTGCGATAATTCTGACTTCAACGCCGTCATTTTCTGCCCTTTTGATGTCCTCACTTGGTAGTTCTTGATAATTTGGTTCAACCCTGCATTTCAGCTCACCAAATTTGAATCAGGGGATAGATCATTCTTGCTATGGTTGCGATGTTTGGCAACTCAATACCAGACTTTGAAATTGGAATTGGAAATGAAAGCAAGGTTGACGATAGGCGAATTCGTGACATATTAGGTTATAAGTATTAAACAGATCCGGTTAGCACGAAGTTATTTTTTTGGTAAGTTGGTCAATTGGCCAATAGAATGTTGACATATATACAGTCTCGGCTGCGTGTCAGTATTCTATTAGCCAATTAACCAACTTACCCTAAAATAAACTTCATGCTAACCACTTCCGTATTAAACCAAATAAGTCAACACTAACACCACCGGCTTAATTAATTGTCTTAAGATCCTGAACTCGCACCATTCACTTATTTATTGAATAGTAATGTAAGTTATGCATAATATATTTAGCAAAATAAAAGATAACATGCTTAAAAAAAGAATTTTTAACAAAAGGTCAAAGGAAAATTATACCGTCGTATCATATTTATTTTCTAATTATTTTAAATTAATGTGTATAATCGTGTTAAAAATGTTGACTTGTTTAAGACACAAAAACCGTTCATACTAAAACTAACCATCTTATTATATCGTTTTAACGATAGGATCGTGTTAACAAATTGTCCGTCCTAACTGAAAGTGCATATTTAATTCTAAAAACTTTAAATCTAGTCATAATGTCAGACAGAGTCGCAAAAATAATGCTACTATCACATAATTTTGGGTCGCATAATACTCACATACACACATGCATACTGTGATCCAAATTATGTGATAATAGCATTGCTCGAGTCGCAATTTTAAGGCTAGAATTGTGTTGCCAAATGTAGCTCGTATATAATCCCCCAGTATCCGATTCTTACATTTTGTCATTTGAGGAAAGATTGATCCATAATTGTAAACCAGTTTGAGTGCCTTCTCCTGCAGGCATTTCCGAGTGAATGATCCCTCTTCCTGCAGTCATCCACTAGAGAAAAAATGCACATAAAATCATCAATTTACCAATACTACATACACTACACATTTTTTAAAATCCTTGCAAGTATAACAAGTAGAAATCATTTGTGTAAATCAATTCCCATTCTATCCTCTACCTGCACATCCCCTGCTCGAATCGTGCCTTTATGCCCTGAGAAATCTTGATGAGTGAAAGCTCCCTAATATAAACAAGAACATATTTTAGTCCCTAACATATTAAATTTCTCAAAGGTTTGTCACATATTTGAGATTTAAGTGCACCTGCAACATGTATGTGACAGTCTCAAAACCTGAAAAATTAGTGTGGAAAAACTTTGTTAAAATCTGAAGAACATATACATAATATGAAGAGAAAAAAAATGCAGAAAAGGCTGGGAATGGTAATACAACCTCTGTGGGGATGATCAGGAAATCCAGCAGGAGGTGTAACTGCAAGAAAATATTTATGCAAAATGTTATCAAGTACTAAAATCTAATAAATTAACAGGAAGTAAGTTGGTCAATTGACCAACACCTCTCGGCCTGCATGTCGACATTGTATCGGTCAATTGATCAAAGTTAACTTCATGTTAACTACTCCTAAATTAACATCATGTACCTAATAAAGTACCTGCAAATTCATCCAACATGAGGAAAGGATCCAAATACTTTAACTCAGTCCTGAAAAACAGATTCCCCATAAAAATGAACCCCAAATGAATAAGAATTACAGAGGAACAAAACAACAACCCATAAATCAAAATGGACAGGCAAGAAAGAAAAAAGAAATGGCCATAAAAAATAACATAAAATTTTATAGAAAAAAAAACAACCCATGATTAGAAACAGAGGAAAACAGAAATAAAACCCAGAAGATTTTAATAATAAAAAGTCAATATTAAAAGATTGAGGGGAAAAAACCACCAAAAGTTGTACAAACCCACATGTCTACAAGTCCAAAGCAAGAATTAACCCATTAATCAAAATAGGCAAAAAAGTAAAACTAATGCATACACATAAAAAATAACAAAAAGTTTTATAAATCAAAATTGAGTAAGCCATTTGAAAATATGGTCAATACCCAGACAAATTCAAGTCCAAAAACAAAAACCCATGATTAAAAACAGAGGAAAACACCAATAAAACAATATATATATATATATATATATATATATATATATATATATTAGATAAAAAATGTTAATACAAAATAATTAACCTGTCAAGTTTATACCTTCCAATGCTTCTCCTAACAACAGCACCATCACCCTCACGCTGAGCCTTGGCTAAAACCTTCTTGACCACCATTCTTGGATTGTCAAAACCAGAGCTTTGATTTGACGATGCACAAGACATGATTTTATTGAATTTATATGCAAAAGCTCTGTTTTTGCTTGCTTTTCTAATGGTTAATGGGTATGAATTGAACAGGGGAAAATGAGTTATAGCTCTCATATAATATATGTATGTATCTGTTGAACTTCCTCCATATATATACATATAGATGTATGAGTATGTATTTATATATAAAAGAGAAAATTAAAAAATAAATAAATTAATTAAATAGGGTTGTTGAGTTGAACGTTCTGATATGGCAAGCCAGTGATTGGAGGCACAGTGACAGGGGAAGAAAATTAGTGGGACCCATATATGGTCCTTGGACCAATCATATGATGACGTCAGCTTCATGTAATCATGATGGGAGGACCCTTGGCCTTTATGTGAAAATGAAAAGTAAATAATAAAATCCCAGGTCAATGTCAAAAATTTAGAATATCATACTTCAAATATAGGAATATTGATTTTCTGAAATCAATTTAATATATTTTTAAATTTAAAAGTAATGAAAATTAATTTATTTTTATACAATATAATTATAAAAATTATAAATTATCTAAAATAATATTAAATCAGTCTAAATTATTATACCATTATTGACTTTTGATAATTAATTCGAGACATTTTTAAACTTAACATTGAGTTGATTTAATAAAAGTTATGATATAATAAATTTTATAATGAAATATCATTTTTACACCGTTTATAATATTTATCATTATGTTGAATAAAATTAAAAGAATATGTCAATTTTGAGTTAGTAAATAATTTAAAATCACTTAAATTTTTTTATAATGATCTTATATTTTAAAACGAATAATTGGAATGTTCTCTGCGCCTTTCTACGCTTTTTAATAGATTCGATAAGTCGATAATGATTTTTTTTAGAATTCGGCTACTTGATCGACCCTATTACTTTTATTATTAATTATAAAATTTATTATTTAAAAAATTAAATAAGTTACATAAATTTGAATTATAAATTTCAAAATAACTTTAAAAAAAATAAACTTAATTTTGTATTTTGAAACATAGGGAGTATTTTTAAATGTACATGTGGGTCAGAATCCTTTATTCAACATCTTTTCCTTGTTTCCTTGCATTTATATGGTTAGAGCGTTCGGCAAATTAGGCGTGTGGCCCTGGTGGGCAGTTATAGAAAATCCACAAATTTTTATTAACACGTTTTAAAAATATATTGGTCATTCTTTATGCATTTAATTTTTTAAATCTTGAAAATTAATATTGATAGAGTAGGCCAATATGTGCCATTAATAAATCTAAACATAAATGATAAATACCAAAATAGAGGTATTAGCTATATATATATATATATATATATATATATATATATATATATATATATTATCCAAAAAATAAATGTTTATATTTCTGTTATCCAAAAATAAAATAAAACTCAAGTAATATATAATCTTATAAATATGGATATTATAAAAGGACAACGGTCATCCAATAACAATATGTCACGTAAGTAATTTGAAAAAAAAAAAATAAACTAGGGGCTTGAATTATATTGACAACTTGAAGACGATTAATTAAAGAAATTTATCATGGTAAATGATAATTCTACAGTTCGCCAATACAATTGAAATATTTTCTTAAATAATCTATCTGACATAGTTCTGTTGGAGGGTATAAACCAATAAGCTCTTCTATGCGGACATGACAATTGAACATAAAAATTGAACATGTGTGTTTTATAATTTCACACATTTATATTTTTACCCCCTAGAGTTTTTCTAAAACAATAATTTTACTGTCCTTATTATTCTCATTATTAAATTTCTTTTTATAAAATTTAGCCAAGAAATATTCGACACTTGGTACCAATCTCGACATAATAGGGACCATATCAGTGGCGGAGCCAGGATCTCCCAAAGGCCCGGACACCGACGAGAGGGGTGGCGGTGGAAATGGTGTGGGGAAAGAGGTATAATATACACTAAAATTTTTCGGCGAGGGGGGGGGGGGGGGGGGGGGGCGGCCGCCACCCCTTGCCCCCCCTTTGGCTCCGCCACTGGACCATATCAAAAATGATACTCCCTCCGTCCCAGGATAAATTTTTTTATTACTATTTCAGGTAGTCCCAAGTTAAATGTCTATTTACCTTAAATGGTCTATTTTTTACAATAATTTGCCTATAATACTCATATTATTAATTGTTATATTTCTATTCTCTATGCATATTTATGAAGCATCATTAGTAATGTGCAGAAAACTATGCAATTAAATGAGAATTTAAATATAGACAATTTTGTCATTTTATCATCTTTCTTACTATGCGCAAAAAGTCATGGTTGACTTTTATCCTGGGACGGAGGGAGTAATTAATACATTTAATACTTTCTATAAGTGGAAAAAACTTATTGTTGTGCATCACCAATGGATAATGAGTAATGTCATGCCAACTACTACTATAAGATGATGATGGCATGGGCTGGCAAAACTTAATCTTGTGCTTTGTTCTAATCTTTTTTTTTAGGTTAACATTTATGAGATTATGTGGTCAATCTCTTGGGTTCTAGTATTTGGAGACAAGATCCCTAAAGGCCACGAGGCTTCTTCCCTTTAAACCTAATCCAATAATATGACATATATGTTACCTAAGCTTTGCGTTTGCCATTTTCATCTCTTCATTTAACAAGCTAGCTAGAAGCCTTTGACTTGTCTCCTTGACTTTGTCACACATTCTTATGTTTTTTTTTATTAACTTTCAAATTAAACTTGGGAAAATAAGGTCTTAATTTTTATGGGGAACTGATATTTTCACATAAAAAATATATTATTTTCATATGATTTATCTCACATGAATAGTTAATGGGTCTCAAATCCATGTGAAAAAGACTCATGAAAATATTAGTTTCCATTTTCATATTGTTTCACTCCATGTTTGCTGCTCCCTCTACCAAATTTTATTTGTCCTAATTTAAAAGCACACATTTATAAAAAAGAAATTAATTATATATTTTAATTATTCTATTATCGTCTCTTTTATTTAAATTAAGTTCTTAACTATTTATTTCTCTTTTTGAAATAATAAAACTATAGAGGAGAGAGAAAGAAAAGAGGGAAAAAAGAGTGTGATTGTTCTTCCAATTAATGTCAAAGTTAATAGTTCATTTTTTCAATGACATTTTTAATAACATTTTTTATAAATTTAAATAAGGGTAGTATTGAAAAATAAAGCCAAAAATAATATTATAAAAAAAAGAGAACAAATAAATTAAACAAAACAAAAAAGGAAATTAGGACAAATTGATAACATTATACGGAAGGAGTAGATATTATCATCTTAAAAACACGAGTATTACAGATTTGAATATTGTTAGGATTGGATCACACACACACGAAAATAAAGATTTAACACAGAAATTTACATGGTTCTCCAAACTCGGGTACGTCCACGGGAGCGGAGAGATGTATTTTATATATGATTTGATTACATATGATTTTTACAATAGAGAGTATATATAACCGCTACTTCTTTCCCAACCCTAATTCGCATTATAACCTAAATTTCGCTTCCCTCACTTCGCTCTGCTCCGCTCCGATTCGCTCGATACTGACCTTTTTCAAGAACTTTTCAGTACCTCTCATACACACTATATGAGCCACAAATTCCAACAAATATCTAACTTAAAGATATGACTTTCCTTTTTCTCTTTTTTTTTTCCTTCAAAATTTGAAAATAACTAAAAAATTTGTGATTAGGAAGATGAATAGTTTTGGATGTGTTTTTTTTCTTTCTTTTTTCTCTCTTCTGATTTTTGTTTCCTCTTCATTTTTCAAAACATCTCCATTAGTTTAATTTTGGAACACATGGAATAAAAAAGTTATTTCCAAAAAAAAATTGAAAGAATATTTTTAATCCTTACTATCCTCCAAAATAAAACTCACAAACGGATCTAATGTTCCTAGCATACCTAAATAAATCAGACGTGCGTGGTAAATCAGATATTGAATGTGAACACATTAATTTATTTAGCATAGAATATTTTAAATTTCAATATAGTTACAAAATTCCAGCAAATCTCAATGAATAATTTACTGTTTATTAATTTTACATAGCTGTTACATATTGTGTTCATACTTTGTTTTTTCGGGTCTATGATCGCGTTCATACTTGACATTCATCTATTACACTATAGTTAATTGCGTGGAACAATGTTATATAAAGAATATTGGAAAACCTCTTTGTTGGTTTCCAAACAATAGTTGTTTTTCAGTTCCTTAATTATTTTTTTCACGTATTTGATCCTCATACTTTATAATTTTTGCAATTTTTGCACAATCATTCAAAAATAGATCAATTGAAGGGGACTAAATATGAAAAACAAATATAGATCTAGGACCAAATGTGAAAACAGATACAGTTTTATGACTAAACGTGAAAAACTACAATATTTTGGGGACTAACATTAAAGAAACATATAGGTTTTTGGGATGAAATACGTAGAAAAAAATAGTTAGGCGACTAAATGTGAAAAATATATAGCTACAGTTTAGGGACTCACGAAGAGATTATCCCAAGAATATTTCTTAAATTAGGAAGACATAAAATGGTATTCTACATTTCTTTTTTCTAAAAAGATGTACTCTATCTAAAATAAAACTAAAATGCTATTCACAAACAAACTTATAACTTTTCTTTGATTTCGCTAGTTGTGTGATTCAATAATCCATTAGTGCAAAGAATTTATGGAGTATTTTAATTCTAAAATATATTATTTTTGTTCCATGGTATATTTGACCTGTGTCTGATATGCAAAATTATTATCTCATTATATATGATCAATAAGATTTTTGATAGTAAAAAATTCGATATTTTTTTATTCAAACATTTAAGGAATGTCAAGAATATTATTTTAGAATATAATTTTTATGCAACTATTTTTATTATTTATGTTATTTTATTCATCGGTAAAGTGTGAAAAGAAAAGATTACTACTCCCCACAAAAGAAATGAAGTATCCATTTAATTCTACATGGGAACCTAATCTATGGATGAATGAGATTTTTTCTCTCCAATTCTAAGCCTAAAGACTTGTTTATCAAGTCAATCATTATAACATTCATCACCTCTCCGTTTCTTAAGTAACAGTTGATACTTCTATATATATTTAAAATTTAATAAATGAATAAAGTTATATATATATATATATGGATACTTATATATTATTAAATTATAATTAATAAATAATATATATATATATATATATATATATATATATATATATATATATATATAAATATTCAATGGCAAAATTAACCTATTTTAATTGAATACACTTTTAATTATAGTTTGTTTGAAATATTTACGAGAGTAGGATTAATGTTGACCTATCTATATTATAAAAGCCTATATGGGAGGATTAATGATTTTGTGTTAATCTCTTTTCTTTTCTCTTTTACCCGCACAATTTTAATCTATCTAACAAAATACAAATAATTTTAAATTTTTCGCTCACTTAATAAATCATCTGGGTCGTTCAAAATTTGGGATAAATCCCACCCTTCATGGAGTGCCGGAGGCACGGGAAACAGCTAGTTATCTTACTATTTCATCTTTTTTATATCTTTCTGCTTAATATTTTAAATTTTATAAAATTCTTATTTTACCGTATATAATTTATACATGCAACGTGTGTGCCACCGATGCTAATATAGTATAGAGTCCTGCTATATATTGCGATAAATTTATGAAAATTACAATTGTGAAACTTATCAATATATGAGATTGGTAAGAATTATAGAAGGGTCTCATTTATTACACATCTCTTCAAAAAAATTATCACTAATACTTATTCACATATAACTAACAATCAAACACTCGACCTAAATATTCGCAATATGTATCATTAAATAATATAATACATATAGCCTGACGGGATGTATCATTTTTCTATAATATAATACATATAGCCTGACGGGATAGAAATTTCTCAAACATGACATACTTGTAACTTGCTACCCTTATATGTAATGCAGTTGATTAATTATGTGGCCGGCTGCTAGTAGATGCATGTGAGATTCCTTTCCATATATGTTGCTTTCTTATACGGCCGTCTAAGAAAGTTAGAAGATATACTTTTGTTTATTACTTGCTCCTTTCCATTTAAAAAACAGTATCTTATTTAATACTTCTTCAAGTCAATTAAAATAAAATTCTCATTTATAAATTTAAATTAATTAAACATATATATATTGTAACACCCTAGTTTCACATCGAAAGATATGAGAAAAATTTGTCAGTATTTAAGAAATTAAGTAACTACCAATAGTACCTTTAAGTCATAACCTTTTGGGTGAGATTGTGGTGGGCTAAGATGACCCAAGAAGATACTATAATATTGGATTAGTGATTTAAAGCCTTATTTTGATGGATTTGATTCGATTCGGACTTGAGATTAGACCCGTGATTTGTTCCGGACTTAGGATTTGACCCAGAGCCGACTCTCGAAAGCTCGGGTCGGGTTATCCGATCGGGTTGCCGGAGATGGGGACACGAATACTGGTGGTATTATCCCACAATGGAAGGGAAGTCCGGTGGTGGGGACACGAAACCAGCCGATATGATCCTACAATGGCTAGAGAGGCAAAGATTTGTGGAAGTCCCACATCGAAAGATATAAAAAAAAAATTGTCAGTACTTAAGGAATTAAGTAACTACCAATAGTACCTTCAAGTCATGACTTTTTGGGTGAACCTGTGATGGACTAAGATGACTCACCAGTGATTTGACCTGGGTTGTTTCATATATATATAGACACATATATACTGTTAGAATTCCGAACTCGAGCTTACGGTTTTTATGTTATGTTTTACTCCCTGATTATGTTATGTTTTACTCCCTGATATAAATGGGGATTCTTTTCACCCTTGCTCACCCTTGTCGGATCGCAACCATGCGTCCGGGATATTGTAATCATAATTTGTTCTTTGTTTAACTCTAAATTTATTAAGTGTTTTAATTTATTATTGATGGCATGCAATTGTGAAGGTACCCTTTTTTGTAAAATAAAGAAAGAATTTATTTACTTTTTTTCGCGATTTTTTTATATTCTTAATATTCACAAATTTTGTAAATCCGAGTGAAAGTGCAAGTGTAAATATTTACACATGTATTTGTCACTATCAAGCACCTGGTCAATGTCATACCTAAAGGTTACATAAATTATTTGAGTTTCATGTTATTTTATTTGTCAGGTTGCCGACTTGCCGTGCCCTCATCTGCTGAACTTTGTTTTAATTAAATATATATTTTCAATTTTATTTCTTGAATTTGCACGTATGGATGAGGCTATCATGCTCTCAATGTAATAGATAAGCGTGATACATCGTTTCTAACTTTCCGCTAATAGGTAAGCATGATACATTGTTTCTATATGCACAATATAAAGGATAAGGTTACAAATTTCTATCATTAATGCAACACATGCTAAAAAATTTAAAATACTATTTTGTCCCGAATAAAAAAAAATAATTGTTAAAAAAAAACAAAATTAATACTCCTTTTATTTTTATAAAATTGAGATTTGTTAACCAAAATAAATCTCATCCATATGAAATTTTAGTGCCCTCTTTTACTGAGTTGATGTGCGCACGGTGTGGTGTGTTGATCAGGCAAAATCGACCAAAGCCCGCGGGTCGGATTGGCCTGCTCGTCATGAGCCGGACGTTAGGCTTCACATTTTCAGTCCATTAAAATTTGGGTCATTTTGGCCCGATCCGGCGATGGCCCGGTCCGTTTGAGCCAAACTCAAAAATGTGTCAAAATATAAGCATAAATCAGTCTAGTCTCGCGGACCGGGCTAGCCCACCAGTCACGAGACGGACCGGGCTTTGAGTTTCACTTTTTCAGTTTATCAAAACCTGAGTCATTTTAACTTGGTCCGTCAATGGCTCAACCTGTTTAGGCTAGCCCGACCCGTTTGCTAAGTCTAGTGGTGTGATAAGATAAAGTAGATTTACTTTTGTCAAAAGTGTTTTAAGTCAAAAACATAAATTTTCTATTTAAGCTAAAGATACTTTTAAACCAAAATTTCAACTCTTTAAAAGTACTTTTAGAGAGTTACTAAATGCCAAAATACTTTAATATTTAATTTAAAAGTATTTTTAATCCACCTAAAATCTCTAGCAAACAGGCTCTTAGTTTTATTATTATTGATTAAATATAAGTCTTTCTAAAATGTATCATAACTATCTATTTGCGGCAAATACCATCTCATTGAAGTAAACTACTCAAGCTCTAACACATTGAATTAGGATCGCTTAAGTTTATTCTTATTCTTTTCAAATAAAAGGGAAAAAAAACTTATTTAATACTACTAAAAAAGAGCTAGAGTACAACTGTACAAGTAAGAAGTCCACTAAATTTAAAATAAACAATTTATGTTATGTTTGGTTTCCATTCCTTGACATGCATGAAATGGAATGACTTAAGAAATGGAATGGGAATGGGAATGGGAATGGGAATGAGAATGGTCATTCTCATTTTTATGTTTGGTTTATCCATTCATTCATTCGAGAATAAAATTACCATTCTACTTTAGGGCTATGTTTGTTTGCAAGGATTTTAATTCCAATACTATTAATTCTAGGATTAAATAGTCCTAATCACATTTAAATATTTTTTTTTGAGTGGGGGTGTGAGGGAGGGTGGGGGGGGGGAGGTGGGGTGGGGTGGGTGGGGGGTAGGGTGGGCGGCGTGGGGTTGGGGTGGGGTGTGTATATATAATCAGTAAATATTTTTTTTTAAGTGGGGGTGGGTGGGGGTGGAGTGGCGTAGGGTGGGCGGGGTGGGGTGGCGTTGGGGTGGGAGATAGAGAAAAGAAGAGGGGAAGGAGGTTGGCCTAGAAATGAGATAAACCCACCTATTTAGAAAGGAATGAAAAATAGATTTTAGATTTGGAAGGGAATAACTAAAAGAATGGAATGGTTATTCCAATTGACTAACCAAACATGTTTTAAGTCATTCCATAAGGAATGGTCATTCCATTTCCAGCCTATTCCATTCCATTCCCACCAACCAAAAACAACATTAGTGTATATTTGGACTCTTGGAATTGAAATATATATATAGTATCGGCCCCGTTCAAGGGCACTATCTTAAAGAGCACTATTGGCTTAAACAGCACTACCACTTAAAAAACCTCCGTGTTTTTCATTTTACTGTCTTCTCTCTCCTCAGACTTGCTTCTTCAAAATTCGCTCCCTCCTCAGACTTGCTTCTTCAAACACTTCCTTCCCCAAATTGAACAGCGAACGAAGCCCTAGACCGAAAAAGCACGGCAAATCTTCACAAATCGGAAGCAATAGAATCTCACAAATCGGAAGTGAGCGAATCTTCACAAATCGGAAGCAATAGAATCGTGCCCTAGAATCGATTCCTTCACAAATCGGTAATTAATTGATTATTTTCGCCTTTTTTGTAAGCAAGTTTAAAGTAAGAGAAATTCAGTATGACAAATCTTTGGATTACGCAACATGCACTTGCAAAAAAAGGTGAAAATAATCAATTAATTACCGATTTGTGATATATTTGGATTTCTGATTTGTGAAGGAATCGATTCTAGGGCACGATTCTATTGCTTCCGATTTGTGAAGATTCGCTCACTTCCGATTTGTGAGATTCTATTGCTTCCGATTTGTGAAGATTTGCCGTGCTTTTTCGCTCTAGGGCTTCGTTCGCTGTTCAATTTGGGGAAGGAAGTGTTTGAAGAAGCAAGTCTGAGGAGAGAGAAGCAAATCTGAGGAGGTAGCGAATTTTGAAGAAGCAAGTCTGAAGAGAGAGAAGGTAATAAAATGAAAAACATGAAAGTTTTTTAAGTGGTAGTGCTATTTAAGCGAATAATGCTCTTTAAGATAGTGCCCTTGAACGGGGCCGTATATAGTATATCTATCTATCCCTGTCTTACTCTCTTTTAGAACACAACCCCAAGAGAGACTAATTATCGATAATTTGATATGCATCCCGAATGACAAAAATAGCCACGCTTCATGAGGCAATATCACTACTTGCAGAGTCTTACAGCCACGTAATGAAATTTTGAAAAGAAAAAATAACTAATTAAACTTTCGATATATCATTAATGTAATCAATGCCTAGTCATGCTTTCAACTACTACTATTTTTCAAACTAATCAATATTTAGAAGTATGCAACACATCATTCACACTAGATTTTATTAGTTTTAGCCACTAATCTTATTAGTAATCCTTGGGAGCGGACCCAGAAACTATAATTGGGACGGGATAAAAATAAAAATATTATAGTGTCAAAATTGTACATTTGGGTTGGGCGAACGAAGGATATTATAATACTAAAATTATACATTTGGGCTGAGCTGACCAAGATTATTCTAACTTTTTTATTTTGGACTACATAATTATATAATATGTCTAGTAAAAAAATTTTTGAGCCAAGCTATAGCCCCAATAGCCGACTGCTAGTTCCACCCCGGTAATCCTTCACTTTTTTAAGGATAATGTTAAGTTTCTTAAATTTAGAATCATAAATATATTCTAATACCTATATTTTAGAATATTTAGAATTCAGAAATTTGACAAAACTAAGGAAAATCTCACTGTAGTTGACACGTTTTACCTATTACACAATTAAATTTTTAAAAATTCAAATTGCCCCATTAAACTAATTACAATTTTGAAATTACACCATTCCGTTAATAAGATTAATTGGACGTCCGTCAAATTGGCTCAGATTTTTTCAGGCAAAACTAAGAAAACCCCATTATAGTTGACACGTTTTACTTATTACACCATTAAACTTTTAAAAATTGAAATTACCTCATTCACCTAATTAATATTTTGAAATTACATCATTCCATTAATAAGATTAGGCGTCCGTTAAATTGACTCATATTTTTTCAGACTTGGCTAGTGAAAACAGAAAAGAAAATGACATATGTCATTCCTACGTGGATTAGGCAATAAAATCAACTCATCTCCCAAGCACGTCTCCAAAGCCTAAATAAAATACGTAGAGAGAGAAAATCTACCAAGTGTAGAAGAAGGCGGTGACAAAAGGTGAGACAACGGTGGAGGCTCCATGTGGCGGTGGTGGCGACGACGATATTGGAGACTCATTGTGGTGGTAACGACGTTAGAGGCTCCTTATGTGACGCCCCCAAAATAGGTTCAATACTCAACCCATTCTGAGTCGTCAAATACATGGCACAGAATTCAAATACAATCTTTTATATCAAATAGTCGTGCAAAATACGACCACACAACTGTGAGTGTCAATACAGACATGTAGAAAATATAAACACTCAAACTAAGTTCTCATTACATTTATTATCACACTATTTTACAAAAATAAATAGTGATGACTTCTATAGTTCTCACTTTGACCATCACCCCGTTCTCCGACTAGTCCTTGTGATATTCTCATTTTCTGAAGAGAACAATAGAAGAAAAGGGTGAGCTCAACTAGCCCAATAAAGAATATTATGACTAAGATAATGAAGAATAAATTATCGTTAGTATTCAACTAATCAGATAAAATATTATAGACAACAAGTTTTAGATCAACCACTGCGGCGGAAATAACAATTCATTAGAAGAGTTAAGTAGAGAATGATGTCTACTATCTTCTATGATTTAAAAATCCATCATCAATATTTTATCCCTGTAACATCAATCAATATATATCTCGAATCAAATATTCATCTTTGCACTACGGGCCAAAGATATTCATTTGTATCACCAGTGGTTATGTTCATCTCAACACCTGTCCATCTTTGCACTACAGACTAAAGATATTCATCAGGTAATCATTCATCTTTGCACTACAGGCCAAAGATATTCATCAAGTAATCATTCATCTTTGCACTACAGGCTAAAGATATTCATTTGTATCACCATTTAAGACTGAGGATGATGAAAAATAATATAAAGAACGAATCCAGTGAGATAAAGGCCAAATATTATGAATTTGTAATTTAGTTTATCCAAGTTCAATAATACTCCGTAATAATCAATTGTAGAGCAAAATTCAAGAATGAAGTTCAAAACTTGGATCCAATCAAAGATAATTTGAATTAAAAAATAAATTTTTTTAATCGTGAATAGTAGCTCGTCATGAAAAGATACAAAATTTCATTAAAAGTTCAGACCAATATTCTAGTGAAATGATATCAGATGAAACGCAAAACTCAAAGAATTTCTGATCATTTCAGAAATTATAGAAGCAATACTTACCGTAGTAAGTTCAGATTTAGGAATATGAAATGAAATATTAACACTTTCATAATATGAAATATGAAAGAAAATAATATTCTTTATGAATATTGAAAGGAATAATATCATTTACGAGAAAAAAATAATATCATTTATCTTAATAAAATACTAGATCTGACTGGAATATCGTATATTTTGTTGAGAAAAATCTTGCACCGTAGTCCACACTTAAACTATCCTTATACTCACAAAAATACGCTCGACATTATAAAGAGAAAATTTTCTGATTCTGGTGTGATTTTTATTTATAACTAAGCACCCTATTTATAGAAAAATATCAGAACACCAATTCTGACAATTTGAACATACGGAGGCTTTCTTAGCACCCATCTTTGAAAATTGAGCACAACACTTCACAGCAACAAAGGACAAGAGTGGGGCCCACCCATTCTAGAAAATCTCTACCAAAATATTTTTAATTAAAATAATATTCAGAAATTTCAATAATTCATAATAAATAGTCATTTTATCAGAAAAATATGAACCTTATGTCCATTTCATATAAAATTTAATTATCTACAACTTTGTAGAAGAAAGTTTTTCCAAATTTCAAACGAAAAATGACCCAAATTTACATACGGATGATTTTTCCACACCACCACTCTGACAAAATATATACTGATAAAGACCTCCGTATACCAACTTTAAAAAATCAACAATCAGCATTTTACAACAATAAGTGGGGCCCACCAACTCACAAAATATATTTTTAGCATCTATTGTAACAAAATCAATTCGGACCCAATTTGCTCTCTTTCTCTTCATTTTATTCATATATCGTGAATTTATTGTAAAAAAATATCATCACTATTATATTATTATATTATCACATTATACACTTATAATGTAATATTATAATAATATATTTAAATGAATTATTTTATCAGAACAGATAAAATATCTATTCTCAATAATTGTCACTTTTGCTAAAAATTCCTCAGTTTAAATCCACTTTGAATAAATATTTACTTATCGTTTTTATCAATAATTATTATTCACAAATAATATTACAGAACCACAATAATGACAACCGGGTCGTTCCCAGGAAAGAGGGGACTTTCCGATAAGGATTTCTCTTTACTGGCGTGCAATTAGATTAACCAACCCCTTTCCTAGACAGAACTTCCTAGACATTGCTGATAATATTTTCTAATAATATTATTCAAATAAAATGAATTATTGATTTGATGATGTGAAATACTGTGCAGTGACAATTATTGAATCAATAATATAAAATATCAACGTAACAATTATTGATATAAAATATCAACGTAGCAATTATTAAAATAATAAAGTATTATACAATTATTGAATCAATAATATAAAATATTGAACAGTAATTACTGTAATAATAATTGAGTAAGTGTCTTCTTACGTAAGAATCAATAATTCAAAATATTATGCAATACCGTGTGCTACTGTGTAACCACGCGTATTACTGTATTTTTATCACCGGGTATTTCAACAGTTTAACGGTAACAGTTTTACCGTTATTTTATAAAAAATTACTTATGTCGCTTTCTATATCCGACATTCATTCTGTTGTGGGGTCCACCAATGACTGCGCAGTCGTACGAATATTCTCCGACAAAAAGAATATTCCTCTACCAAACGAATATTCCCCGACACAACGAATATTTTATAACCACTTGCTTACTTTGTAAAATTTGCACATTCCATCCATAACTTACCACATTTATCAAATCAACACCTTACTATTTCAAAATAATATATAAAAAAAATTAAATCTTTATTTATAAAAGTTGGGGTCTTACACCTTATGGTTGTGGTAACCTCTTTGGTGTTGAAACTTTTAACGACTGTGTTGAGTGTGCTGCTAGTTAGTTCACTTCTTCACCTTTTTTTTATCTAGGCTATATGAGTTGATTGTAATAATTCAAATTTCTCGATAATAATAAAATAAGAATTTAGTGAATAAAATATTTATTTTATTATATGTGATATTTGTATACGTGCAGTTTAACGGATATCTATGATTTGATAAATATATATATATATATATATATATATATATATATATATTAAGCGAGAATAAATTGTTAAGAAACAATTTATAATACGAAACGAAATATGTGGTTTGAGTATATAATTTTTTTTTATACTTTAACTAAGAATATTAAAATAAATTCTTACATGGAATTACTTTAATAAAGAGAGGATATTATATATATTATAATATCTTATTTAAATGAGTAAACTTTCATTAATATGGAAAATATGAAATGCATAAAATTTTGCATATATTATGTAAAAATATATTACATCTGTAAGTGTTATGTTTTTTTATATATAAGGGGTAATACATATATAATAACAATTATATACCTTATGTATTACAAAGGGTCAGAGCTAAGTAAATAAATTAAAGCTAAGGCATTAAAATAAAGCTAGGAAAACAAATAAAATCCAAACCAAACAAGCAAGGAAAGTCGAACACTGTAGCATAATTAGAAGCCAAGCAAAATTTGTGAAGGCCAAGCTTCTAGCGTGAGAGGCAAAGAACTGGGATTGGAGAGCAATGAAAGTATACGTGAGAAACAAGGGAGAGATTCCATAAAAATCAAGCTAGCCCAACCTCTTTCTCTTCCTCCCATCCCCGGCCAAACCTCCCCTTTCCTCCTCCAAATTGTCGAACTCCCTCCCCTGCCAAAACAGTCCCAGCCGAACTTCATCCTTTCAAATTCAATTCCAATTTTGCTCAAGTATAATTTAAGAATTGAAGCTTGAAAGTCCAATAATAATCTAGAAGGGGGGAGGGGGATTGAATAGATTATTACAGATTTTAAAAATTATCTTAGGCCTTTTTTGAATTTTTAAATAATTAATTTGCAGAGTTAGAAATTAATATGCAAGCTTAAGACAGTAAAAATTCAATCACACAATGCACAAATATTTGTCTGGTTCACAACATACATCCCGGATATGTTGCTACGTCTAGTCTCAAATTCCTCTCCAGGACTTGAGATCATATTACTATCAGTAATAAATATTCCTTCAACAGGCGGAGAAGCCTTTACAAAGTTTTATAGACAAACTTCCGACTATTCACAACTATCTATCTTGGACAGTAAGCCCCCAGCTCACTTCTCAAGCTTAGTTGTACTTTTTTTGAGTTCAGTTCTATTTTATGATCTAGTCGTGAAACAACACCATCTTCTTCACCTCACAAGTTCACTAGAGACCCAACTCTCAGCTGACCTCTCTAAGACTCTGGTCTTGGTCAAAGAATTACTCGTCTTTCTCGCAGGTATATAAAATAAACTAACTCCAACTTTTTTCCTTTTTACAAAGTGTTTAACAAAATTTTGCTTCCAAAATAAGCATATACAATTTAGTACAGATATATAAAAATTTAAATAACTTTTATATTTAAGGTTTCTCAAATAAGCATATATCAGTTAAAGAGCAGATATATTTATAAAAGTTCAAAGACTTTTATACTTGAGAAAATATGCTTCTTTGTGAGCAGATAGCAATTTATGCTTTGATCAAATAATCCTTCTGTGTAAGCAAATATGTAAATTATGCACTGTTATAAAAGTTTAAATAACTTTTATATTTTGTGTGAAAAATGCTTCTTGAATAAGCAGATATAAATTTATGCACGATTATAAAAGTTTATATAACTTTTATATTTTTGTAAATATGTTTCTTGATTAAGCAAATATAAATTTATGCCAATTATAAAAGTTTATATAACTTTTATATTTTTATAAATATGTTTCTTGATTAAGCAAATAGATCAATTTTAGCTTTAGCTCAAAAATGCTTCTATATAAGCAGATATATAGTTTAATGCAAATTTATAAATAATTATTTATTCTTTATGGATTAAAGAAATATAACTTTAAGTTCAAATATAAAAGTTTAAATAAATTTTATATTTAGAGTGAAAATGCTTCTGAGTAAGCAGATAAGTTGTTTTAAGCTTTGAATCAAATATGCTTCTATTTAAGCAGATATATTTACTTAAGTTTGTGATATAAAAGTTTAAATAACTATTATATTATGCAACAAGTATTTTATGAATACATTAATTTATAATCAAATACTTGTGATGACAGATATCAAGTATAATAAATAAATCAGTTAAGCAATACTTGATATAACAAATATATTTGTTTAACTCAAATAATATATAATAATATTTTATCTATTATGTGACTGGTTATAAATAAAGTCACTTAGTACTATAAGGAATTGTACGGTTCGATTCCATCACTTAAGAGAAATATCTCTGAAGCGTTGGCGTCTAAGTATGACAAAATTTATAGTTTCACATTTGATATTTATTTAAATATTTTCAATAGATCACTTAGATTTTCAAATCCGGTTCAAATGATTCACTCTGTTCAGAGGAATATATATCTCAGTGTTGTTTTGAACTATCAAATATAGATCTACTTCACGATATTTATATAAATAATATCAATAAAAAGTCACTTAGTACCATAAGAAATCGTACGGTTCGATTCCCTCACTTAAGAGAAATATCTATGTAGCCTAAGCGAGACAAGTATGAATTTTGATTTGATAAATAGATGAAATATATATATATATATATACAATTGTGTATAACAATTTATATTCGTATATCTATAAATTTAAATAAGCAAGAGATAATTCAAATAAAGTAAATCAAACAACTTATTTCAAATACTTAGACCAATTTCCTCTTCTTAAATGATTAGAACTTTGATAAGAAGAGAGAGAAAACTTCTTTGAGAGAGAGAGAGAGAAAGAGTATGTAGGAGGAGTAAGTTTTTATTTTCAAGTGAATTGGCAAGTTGTAAATGCAAGGAAAGCCTCCTATGTATAGTTTTTCTGAGCTTGGGGCAAAAAAGTAATTTTGAAGGTTTGATTTAAAATCAATGGCTGAGATTTAATTTGCGTGAAATGGATGGTCCGGATGAAGCTAAAAAAATTTCACATGGATTGCCCAATTTAATACATTTGGTGTGATGCCCCTAGAATAGGCCCAGTCAACCCAACCCATTCTGAGTCGTCAAATACATGGTACAGAATTCAAATACAAACTTTTATATCACACGATCGTGCAAAATACTACCACATAACTGTGAGTGTCAATACAAATATGTAGAAAATATGAACATTCAAACTAAGTCCTCATTACAATTATTATCACACTATTTATTAGAAATAGTAGGGACTACTACTGCTCTAACTCGGACCATCACTCTGTTCCCCGACTAGTTCCTGCGACATTCTCATTTCCTGAAGAGGACAATAGATGAAAAGGGTGAGCTCAACTAGCCCAGTAAAGAATATTATAACTAAGATAATGAAAAATAAATTATCGTTAGTCTTCAACAATTCAGATAAAATATTATTGACAACAAGTTTTAGATCAATATTCGCAGCGAAAATAACCATTCATTAGAAGAGTTAAGTAGATAATGAAGTCTACTATCTTCTATGATTTAAAAGTCCATCATCAATATTTTATCCCTGTAACATCAATCAATATACATCTCAAATCAAATATTCATCTTTGCACTACGGGCCAAAGATATTCATTTGTATCACCAGTGGTCATGTTCATCTCAACACCTGTCCATCTTTGCACTACGGCCAAAGATATTCATCAGGTAATCATTCATCTTTGCTCTACAGGCCAAAAATATTCAGTTATATCACCTTTTAGGACTGAGGATGATGAAAAATACTTTAAAGAACGAATCCAGTGAGATAAAAGACAAAGATTAAGAATTCGTATTTTAGTTTATCCAATTCAAAAATACTTCGTAATAATCAATTGTGGAGCAAAATTCAAGAATAAAGCTCAAAATTTAGATCCAATCAAAGATAGGAAGCTTAACAAACAACTTGGACATATAGAAGAAAATTTAATTTTTTTCGTGAATAGTGCTGTATACGTGAATAGTGCCGTATACATAAATAGTAACCGGAACGAAAAAAGTAAGAATTTCATAATAAAATTCATGCCAATATTTTGGTATAATGATATTGAAAAGAATAACATCATTTGCGAAAGAAAATAACATCCCTTACCTCAAAAGAATAGTACTTCTGGCTGGAATATCGGATATAATACCGAAGGAAACTTGCACCGAATAGTAACACTCAAAGTATCTAAATACTCACAAAAATACGTTCGATATTATAGAGAGAGAAACTTCTGATTCTGGTGTAATTTTCAATTCTAACCTAAGCACCTTATTTATAGAAAAATGCCAGAACACCAAAGCTGACTTACCTGCTACCGGTGGCTTCAACCTTCTGGCATTCAACCGCACATCAGCTTAGAATTCAGAACTTTTCCACCAAAAAACAAAAGTGGGGCCCACCCATGTTTTTAATAAAAAAACATTTATTTTCGCAACTTCAATAATTCATAATAAATAGCCCTTTTAACAGAAAAATACAAATTCTATGTCCTTTTCATAGAAAATTTAATTCTCTACCACTTTGTAGAAGGAAGTTTTTCCAAATTCTCAACTGAAAATGGCCGAAATCCATAAACGGGTAATTTTCCACAACAAAATACTGATAAAAATACTTTAGCACTAATTCCTTCTTTTATATTCACAAAATAAATATTTTCTTATCATATAAATCAATAATTAATTATTCACAAATAATATTACAGAACTACAATATTGACAACCAGGTCGTTCCCAGGAAAGAGGGGGCCTTCCGATAAGGATTTCTCCTTACTGGCGCGCAATTAAATAACCCCTCCTAGACAGAACTTTCTTAGACATTGTCAATAATGCTATCTAATAATATTATTCAAATAATATAAATTATTGAGTTGATAATGTGAAATACTGTGCAGTGACAATTATTGAATCAATAATACAAAATATCAACGGTAGCAATTATTGAATCAATCATATAAAATAGCAACGTAGCAATTATTGATATAAAATATCAATGTAGCAATTATTGAACCAATAAAATATCATGCAATTATTGAATCAATAATATAAAATATTGAACAGTAATTACTGTAGCAATTATTGAGTAAGTGACTTCTTACGTAAGAATCAATAATTCAAAATACTGTGCAATACCGTGTGTTACTGTGCAACAACGCGTATTACTGTATTTTTATCACCGGGTATTTCAACAGTTTAACCGTAACAGTTTTACCGTTATTTATAAAAAGGTTATTTCTGTCGCTTTCTATATCCGACAGTTATTCCGTTGTGGGGCCCACAAATAGATGCGCCGTCATACGAATATTCTCCGACAACAAGAATATTCCACGACCAAACGAATATTCCCCAACAACAATGAATATTTTATAACCACTTGCTCATTTTAAAATATTTGTACATTTCACCCATAACTTTTCACATTTATCAAATATACACCTTACTATTTCAAAATAATATATAAAAAAAATTAAATCTTTATTCATAAAAGTTTGGGTCTTACAACCTCCCCTCCTTATGAAATTTCATCCTCGAAATTGACGTACGTACCTGATATGTCGAAAAGGTGATGATACCTCGCTTTCATTTCCGATTACAACTCCCAGGTCATTTTCTCAATTTCATGGTTTCTCCACAAAACTTTAACTTGAGGCATAATTTTCGAGCGTAGGACATGCTCCTTCCTATCCAAGATCTTAACAGGTACCTCCTCGTACGTTAAATCTTCGGCTATCTCGTCTGGTTCTAACTCAATAATGTGGTTTGGGTCTTTCACATATTTGCGAAGTACAGATATGTGAAAAACGTTATGAACACGAGACAGGCTTGAAGGTAAAGCGAGTCTATAGGCCACATTTTCTACTCGGTCAAGGATCTCAAATGGACCAATGAATCGTGGGTTGAGCTTTCCTCTCTTCCTGAATCTCGTAACTCCTTTCCATGGAGCAACACGTAACAATACATGATCCTCAACATTAAATTTCACATCCTTTCGATGAAGATCCGCATAACTCTTTTGTCGATCTTGTACTGTTTGTATCCGTTGCCGGATCATTTGAATCTTTTTCGTAGTCATTATACGTACTAACTCCGGTCCCAACAATGTTGCCTCACCCACCTCATCCCAACATACTGGAGAACGACACTTTCTCCCATACAACGCTTCGAATGGAGCTACGCCTATACTTGCTTGATAACTGTTATTGTAGGAGAATTCCACCAATGGTAAGTACTTATCTCAACTCCCTTTGAAGTCTAGAACACAAAGTATCAATAGATCTTCAAGAGTTTGAATAGTCCTTTCTGATTGTCCGTCTATTTGAGGATGATAAGCTGAACTGAATCGTAAATCCGTGCCCATAGCTTTCTGCAAACTGATCCAAAATCGTGAAGTAAATCTGGGGTCACGATCCGAAACTATGGATACTGTCATGCCATCCAATCTCACAATCTCATTCACGTACATATGAGCAAGACGTTCAAGGGAATAAGTCTCTCGTATCAGCAAGAAATGAGCAGACTTGGTTAATCTATCAACAATAACCCAAATCGCATCTATGCCTTGAAAAACCTTGGGAAGACCCGTAACGAAATCCATCGTAATGTGTTCCCACTTACATTTCAGAATTTTCAGTGGTTGCAATGGACCCTTCGGCACTTGATGCTCCGCCTTTACACGTTGACAAGTTAAACATCTCGAAATAAACTCCGTGATCTCTCTTTTCATATTGCTCCACCAAAATGTATGTCGAAGATCATGATACATTTTGTTACTCCGAGGATGGATTGCAAACGGTGTGTTGTGTGCCTCCATCATGATTCTATACTTCAAGTCGGAATCGTTAGGAATACAAAGTCTAGAGTTGACTCGAAGTATTCCCTCTTCATAGATTCTTGCTTCTGGAATGGCACCTTCTTGCACTTTCTTCTTCATCTTCATCAGCTCCGGATCCATAGCTTGAGCAGCTTTAACTTTATCAATCAAAGCTGGTTCTACGCGTATACTTGACATCATCGCACTCGTTCCCGCATATGACCTTTTACTCAACGCGTCAGCTACCACGTTCGCTTTTCTAGGATGGTATTGGATGGTATAATCGTAATCTTTCAACAACTCAAGCCAATGTCGTTGTCGCATGTTGAGTTCCTTTTGAGTGAAGAAATATTTGACGCTCTTATGATCCGTATAGATCTCCACTTTCTCTCCATACAGGTAGTGTCTTCAGATCTTCAACGCGAAAACGACAGCTGCCAACTCCAGATCACGAGTAGGATAATTCCTCTCATATTCTTTGAGTTGTCGCGAGGCATAGGCTATGACTTTCCCATGTTGCATGAGAACACATCCTAACCCTTTGCCCGAAGCATCGCTGTAGATAAAAAATTCATCCGAACCAGATGGTATTGTCAGAACAGGTGCCGAGATAAGTCTTCTCTTGAGCTCTTGGAAACTCTTCTCGCATTCCTCGCTCCAAACGAATTTTGTATCTTTTCGAGTCAACTGAGTTAATGGAGTAGCAATTCGAGAAAATCCCTTTACGAATCTCCGATAATAACCAGCTAAACCCAGAAAGCTTCGTACTTCGGTCACCGACTTAGGTTGCTCCCAGCTTTGTATTGCTTCAATTTCGCTGGGTCAACAGATACTCCACGTTTCGATACCACGTGCCCAAGAAATGCTACTTCCTTAAGCCAGAACTCGCATTTCTTCAGCTTGGCATATAGCTTGTTCTCACGAAGCTTTTGAAGTACCAACTTCAAGTGATGCTCATAATCTTCACGGCTTTTAGAATAGATGAGGATGTTATCAATAAAGACAACAACGAATTGATCCAAATACTCCTTGAATACATGGTTCATCATATCCATGAAAGCAGCAGGAGTATTAGTCAATCCAAAAGATATGACTAAGAACTCATAATGCCCGTACCGAGTTTTGAAGGCAGTCTTTGGAATATCCTCAGTTTTAATCTTCAGCTGATGATATCCAGAACGAAGATCGATTTTTGAAAAGAATTTTGCTCCTTGAAATTGGTCGAACAGGTCATCAATACGAGGTATCGGATACCTATTCTTGATGGTGATTCAACTCCCGATAGTCAATACAAAGTCCAATACTCCCGTCTTTCTTCTTTACGAATAAAATAGGAGCACCCCAAGGAGACGTACTAGGACAATTAAAATCGATGTCTAGTAACTCCTGTAGTTGGACCTTTAACTCTTGAAGTTCAATAGGAGTCATTCGATATGGGGTTTTAGAAATGGGTTTTGTACCGGGTTCAAGGTCAATAAAGAATTCAACTTCACGTTCTGGGGGTAGACCGGGAAGTTCTTCGGGAAATACATCAGGAAACTCATTAACAACGGAAATATCATTCAAACTTAACGTATTCTGGTTTAGATCAGTGACATGAGCCAAGAAAGCTTGACATCCATTTTTCAATAAACGAATAGCTTTGTGACTTGAAATAATATTGACTGATTTTAGTGGTTTGGTGGTTTGGATTCGCACAACAGGTTGATTAGAAATATGAAAACTAACAACCTTACGAAAACAATCAATTTTGGCATGGTAAGTGGTTAACCAGTCAATTCCTAAAATCACGTCAAATGCAAGTATTTTCAAAGATATAAGAATAACAGGTAGGGTGAGGGTACCAATTTGAATCAAGCAAGATTTGTAAACTGCGGATGTAACAAAGGTTTCTCCCAACGGAGTTTCAACAGATAAGTCAAAGTCTAACTTATCAAAAGTCAAGTTCAAACGTTGAGCACAAGCAGGTGAAATAAAAAAATGGGTAGCATCGGTGTCTAACAAGGTATAAACTTCGTAAGAGTTTATGATTAGCTTACCCGTAATCACCTCGTGTGGATTCCTCTCGTTTTGGGCTGTCACGACAAACGCTCTTCCAGGAATCACCGACTTTGACTTGTCTGAAACCCCCTTTGGAATCACCACCCCTGCTGGACTTGGTTTCGCTACAGGACAATCTCGAGCTATATGTCCTTCTTTTCCACAGTTATAGCATGCTTTGAATTGTTGTGGGCAGTTTGGACTGATGTGTCCCTCTTTCCCGCATTTATAGCATACGACCGGTGGTTGTTCTCCTCTCCTAGAAACAGTTGATGCTGGTGCTGATGTTGACGTCTTCACGTTCTCATTGTTGTACCTTCTCTTCTTGAAATCTCCCCCCAATTCGCTTTTTCTACTATCATGGCCACGATTACCACCGAAGTGGTTACCGCTTCTGTCATACTTTCCTCCCCGCTGGTTGTCATTGCTCCGATGACTGCTGTTACCGATACGACCTTGGTTGTTATCCATTGGTTAAATATAATCACTATCTCGTTCTAACAACTGGGCCCTGTTCACTACATCCGAATATAGAGAAAATTTGTGAGAAATTAGGTATTGACGTATTTCGGGTTTCAAACCTCTCAAAAACATCCGCGTTATACGTTCCTCATTCTCTTCCAAATGAGGTGCAAACTTGGACAATTCCGCGAACTTAGCCTCGTACTGGGACACAGTAATGTTGTTTTGCTCTAGTTTGATAAACTCTACCTCCTTCATATGACGAATACTTTCAGGAAAGTACTTGTCATTGAACAGTTTTTGGAACGCTTCCCAAGACATCTTGAGTGCGGCAGGCTGGGTACGCTTCACGGATTCCCACCAGTAATCTGCCTCTCCACGAAATATAAACGTGGCTAATGGAACCTTCCGTTCCTCCGTGCATTCCAATACATCAAATATCTTGGTAATTTGCTTAACCCACGTCTCCGCCTTGATCGGATCCGGCTTTCCCTGAAATTCTGGTGGTCCCAACTCTTTGAACTGCTTGGCAGTGACAATTCGTGTGTTGTTATTATCTCCACCTGTATTTTGCACACGAGTTTCCCTCGTCTCATTTTGCATGAACTGCAAAAAACTTCTGAACACCTCATCGTTTATCATCTTCTTAGCTTTATTTTCAGGATGAGCATTGCCTTCCTGTTGCACGTTCTCCTGGTTGGTGATTAAAGGTGTCTCCACGGTCTCATTCACTTCATTGTTAACATTCTCAGCTGCCATTCTCAAATACTGCCATAAAATAAGGGTTAATTAAACAAATTAACATATCACATAATAACTATATGCTCCGACTGACCAATAAAATGCCACATAAGCTTAGGTAGGACACACTAGCGAAGGATTTACTCGTCTCTCCCCTCCTAGTTCTATTCCCAGATCTCTGCCAGAGACCATATCCCTAAGCTCTGATACCAACTGTGACTCCCCCAGAATAGGTCCAGTCAATCCAACCTATTCTGAGTCGCCAAATACATGGTACAGAATTCAAATACAAACTTTTATATCACACGGTCGTGCAAAATACGACCACACAATTGTGAGTGTCAATACAAATATGTAGAAAATATGAACATTCAAACTAAGTCCTCATTACAATTATTATCACACTATTTATTAGAAATAGTGGGGACTACTATTGCTCTAACTCGGACCATCACTCTGTTCTCCGACTAGTTCCTGCGACATTCTCATTTCCTGAAGAGGACAATAGATGAAAAGGGTGAGCTCAACTAGCCCAGTAAAGAATATTATGACTAAGATAATGAAAAATAAATTATCGTTAGTCTTCAATAATTCAGATAAAATATTATTGACAACAAGTTTTAGATCAATATTCGCAGCGAAAATAATCATTCATTAGAAGAGTTAAGTAGAGAATGAAGTCTACTATCTTCTATGATTTAAAAATCCATCATCAATATTTTATCCCTATAACATCAATCAATATACATCTCAAATTAAATATTCATTTTTGCACTACGGGCCAAAGATATTCATTTGTATCACCAGTGGTCATGTTCATCTCAACACCTGTCCATCTTTGTACTACGGCCAAAGATATTCTGGTGTGATATTTAATTTTAACCCAAGCACCCTATTTATAGGAAAATATCAGAACACCAAAGCTGACTTACCTGCTACCGGTGGCTTCAACCTTCTGACATTCTACCGCACATCAGCTTAGAATTCAGAACTTTTCCACCAAAAAATAAAAGTGGGGCCCACCCATGTTTTTAATAAAAAAATATTTATTTTCGCAACTTCAATAATTCATAATAAATAGCCCTTTTAACAAAAAAAATATAAATTCTATATCCTTTTCATAGAAAATTTAATTCTCTACCACTTTGTAGAAGGAAGTTTTTCCAAATTCTCAATCAAAAATGGCCGAAATCCACAAACAGGTGATTTTTCACAACAAAATACTGATAAAAATATCTTAGCACTAATTCCTTCTTTTATATCCACAAAATAAATATTTTCTTATCATATAAATCAATAATTAATTATTCACAAATAATATTACAGAACTACAATATTGACAACCAGGTCGTTCCAAGAAAAGAAGGGGCCTTCCGATAAGGATTTCTCCTTATTGGCACGCAATAAATAACCCCTCCTAGACAGAACTTCTTTCGACATTGTCAATAATGCTATCTAATAATATTATTCAAATAATATGAATTATTGAGTTGATAATGTGAAATACTATGCAGTGACAATTATTGAATCAATAATACAAAATATCAACGGTAGCAATTATTGAATCAATCATATAAAATAGAAACGTAGCAATTTTTGATATAAAATATCAACGTAGCAATTATTGAACCAATAAAATATCATACAATTATTGAATCAATAATATAAATTATTGAACAGTAATTACTGTAACAATTATTGAGTAAGTGACCTCTTACGTAAGAATCAATAATTCAAAATACTGTGCAATACCGTGTGCTACTGTGCAACAACGCGTATTACTGTATTTTTATCACCGAGTATTTCAACAGTTTAACCGTAACATTTTTACCGTTATTTATAAAAAGGTTATTTCTGTCGCTTTCTATATCCGACAGTTATTCCGTTGTGGGGCCCACAAATAGCTGCGCCGTCGTACGAATATTCTCCGACAACAAGAATATTCCACGACCAAACGAATATTCCCCAACAACAATGAATATTTTATAACCACTTGCTCATTTTGAAATATTTGCACATTTCACCCATAACTTTTCACATTTATCAAATATACACCTTACTATTTTGAAATAATATATAAAGAAAATTAAATCTTTATTCATAAAAGTTGGGGTCTAACATTTGGCCCTTTGAATTTTTGACCAATTTTAGTTCATTAAATGCATTTGATCACATGTTTATCTCAAATCAAAAAACTCTCACATTAAAACTGCAGCAATGCTATTTTCGTTCAAAGCTTCAAGGCTAAAAGCCTTTCTCATCTATTCATTTAATGTTCACATGCCAAATTAATTTCAAAGTTTTTAATGTTTTTAATGCTCTAGCATATGCACGAGTAGGACAACAATTTTTGTCCCAAAAAGAATGTCTCAATTCAATCTTCCAGAATTATTAAGTTTTTTGGTTAAGGCTTCATTTAATGCTTAAAAGTTATATGCATACATATAACCATCTATATATATACACGGTTTACACACACGTACACATAACCAAAAATTTTATCTCATGCATGCAAACATAATGTTTTAACACTTTATATCGAGATCAACAAAAATCAATTAAATAAGATTTAAAAAATATTTTTTTTGTCAAAGTAAATAAGATAATTAAAACAATTTATAATATAAATTATATGGAGAGGATTCTACCCTTTTAATTATTTTATTTACTAATTATTGTTATAGTCAAAATAAACCTAAAAGTTAGAGACCCAACAATCTCCCCCTTTTTGATGATGACAATCAACTAAAAATATTTTCTATAAAGTTCTCCCTTAATTTATGCAATCATTTTTAAAAAATTTAATTTTTTGAAAAACTAACATGTTACAATATATAACAGTTCATGTATATAGCATGTGATAGCATAGAAAAATAATGTTATTTTTCTTCTCCCAATAATATTTTTCTTCTCCCCCTTTGTTATCATAAAAAAATGGGGGGAAAGAATAGTATATAGTACTTTTCAGAACCTGCAGAAAAAGAGATTTAAAATCTAAAAAAAAATCTTTTAAATATTCAGTTGACTATTTGTCTTTTGATCAAATGGTAGGAAGTTTGCATTAATTGAATCGGATGGAGGTTATTTACCATTAGATGTAAAAAATAATTCAAATGAACATTCCAGATTAAATCTATTATATATATAGGGCAAAGGTTAAAAAATGTCCTTGACGTTTACCCCGAGGTCTACCTAGCACCCTGAACTTTTTTTTACCAAAAGTACACTCAACGTTATAAATTTTGGGTCAACTATGCCCCTCCCGTCAACGGATCTGTCACCTAGATAAATGTGGCTGACGAGGCTGGACACATGCCAAAAATAAAATTTAATAGGTTTTTATTATTATTTTCTCTTTCTTCTCCCTCTTTTCTCTCTCTCTCTCTCCTTTTTTTCTTCTCCCTTTTTTATCTCTCTCTTTTCTTCTTCCTCTGTTCAGTTATGCAGATGATCATTCAGTTCAGTGCATCATCATTACCACAATGCCTACTTATAAATGGATTCTGCAAATGAATCCCCCCATTACAATAACCTCTCTCTTGCTCCTTTCTTAGCTCCGCCACATAATCCATAAGGCCATTTTGACAACTGGGGTCAGAATATAGAACATGGGAATGACTCCACGTGGAATAAGAATCCATTGAAGTACCCACATTATCTCCCTGGGGCAACCCATGCAATATTGCCTTGTTATGGACATAAGAACTCTGAGAATACCCCACCAACAGGAGATCGAAAATAGCCTTTAAAACCTTCATTTGAGTAACAATGATCAACATTATAAGGACTAATTTTTGGGAAAATGACTATTGAGCCAAAATCCATCTGGGTCTATCCCAAAACCCCTAAGATTAGAACAATCATGATGTTCATCGCCAATATGCATTCTAGAAAGATTCTCAGACAAACCAAAATCATCCGACATATGCCCATTTAAGCCTCCTCCGCCTCCTCCTTGGTCAAAATCTCGTAGCTCACTGTCCTCACGCAGCTCTGCAACTCCGGCGACAATATCTTCCAATCGCCATCATCATCAAAGTAATTGAACACCTGTTGGATAACAATCTCTTTAAAAATCAAATCAACACAAACAATTCGACCCTAGGTAATCCAAACCATCAACTTCTGAATAACTAAACTCAATAGAAT
Source organism: Panax stipuleanatus (assembly GCA_020205555.1). Taxonomy (NCBI): domain Eukaryota; kingdom Viridiplantae; phylum Streptophyta; class Magnoliopsida; order Apiales; family Araliaceae; genus Panax; species Panax stipuleanatus. The sequence continues at coordinate 121,621,007 of CM035119.1, read as the reverse complement.
TAAAGGGCAATAATAATTCATACAATCTCAAATTCTACTACATTTTTTCCACAAATACCCAATTCTTTAATTTCTATAACAATTCATAAAACCAACTAACAAAATCATGAAACCCACAAAATTTATACAATCAATTTTCAAGTAGGCCAATAAAAAAAATTAAACAAAGGTATGTCAAATAAAAGTTGAATTAAAATTATGGGTATTGAAAAGATTCAAAACCCTCACCTGATATCAGCTCCAATCTCCTAAATTATACCCATCAAATCTATTCAATGAAATCTATAAACCCTAACCACTTTCGAATTTTTCAGCTACAAGATAGAGATTGAGAGGAGAGAGAAAATAAATTAAAAAATAAATGAACAGTACTTTGTATACAGCGTATCTGCGCAAAAAGATAGAGACAGAGAGGGATGACTGTTCCGGAGTTTTTGTCTCTAAATTCCATCGAAAAATAACCAGCAAAAGAAGAGTTCGGTCAAAGAATGATGGAAGTTAATGAAGAGAAGGCTTAGAGGGAGACAATGGGGGTTTGGTTAGTGTTTAGAGAGAGATTATTCAGTTTAATGTGTGAGAATGAGTTGGATTTTTCGTTTTATTTTTTGTTTTTGCCACATCAGTCGATTTTAACGTCCGTTTATCTAGTTGTCATTTTTTTTAACGTGAGGGACATAGTTGACCCGAAATTTATAACGTTGAGTGCACTTTTAAAAATAAGTGATTCAGGGTGCTCGGTAGATCTCAGGGTAAATGTCAGGGGCATTTTTGAACCTTTTCCTTATATATATATATATATTTTAAAGAAAATAGATTTAAATATTAAATATAAGTAATAAGTACTTATAAATATTAAAGTATATTTATAATAATATTATAAATATAAATATTTATAAAATTCTACACATTTAAATATTTCTATTATGTTAAAAATCAAATTTAATCAATAATTTTTTTTTTAAAAACACATATATTTTAATGCATAAATAATTATGATAGAACTGACATGTGTCACTTGTACTTTTACAATTATGATGTCCTGCATAGTAAAATTCTTTCTTACCTTGTTTGATTTGCAATTGAAGAAGTTTAATGCTCATTTCAAATTCCTTATTCATGCTTTCAGAAAAATCATTTCACAAAGTAATTTCAATAAACCCAATTCAATGATGTCGTCAGTTATTTTTATTAGGATCAGCTCCAAGACATACCTGCAACATTTAATTTCACGAACTAGTGCCCTTTAATAAGAAGGGTGTAATACCCAGTTAAAAAAATAATAATAAATAAATATAATAATAATAATATAATAACATATTTATAATTAGATAATGGAATAAAAACTAATAATTATTTATACATATCTAAAACCTATTAAGATAAGTCAGTTAGAGTGTAACAAACTTTTAATTTTAAAAGAACTATTTTACTTATTAACCTATTTTGCAAAGGAGTTACATATATTTAAACAACTAGAGAGAAAGAAGAACGTAAAAATTATCTGGCTTTGGAGTACTGCAGAACAAAGAAAAAAAGAAGAGGAAGAAAACTCAAAGGATTTGTTCGCTTTTAATTTTGTGTTTCGCAATATCGAGGTAAGTGGCTTTCCGAACTATTTAGTATTTTAAAGATTATCGTTACTTTTATGTATGCCTTAAAAATTATTCGGATGCCTAAATGTATGGTTTCAAAATTTGTTATGTTTTATTTAAGGCATCCATTTAAATTAAACTGTTATGTTCTTCTATTTCAAAATTCAGATCAAGTATTTATTTTCGAACTGTGAAATGAGATTATATGATTTTGAACTGTGAAAACGTATCGTTTAGAATATCGATAATATTGAGAAAATATTTTAAAATTCTCAGTATGACTATGTATAGAACCCGTTATTGATTACGTTTAGTTTTGGAGCTAATATAGGATCTACTAAGGTGCACACCTTTAAGATGCCCTTCGGGAAGCGTGCATTTTTATAGATACCTTAGTAGGATGCGTATCATAATGTTATCGAACTTTTGGGCCATGTTACAGGGCTATTGTAACCTTAGTCGCTAAGGCTGTAGATTAAAAGATATATGATATACATTGAAATCAATTTTTGAATTGTTTTAGTTTTGAAAGCTTATGTACTATTGTTATTGAAACAAAAGAATTTTGAAAAAAATGTTTTGCAAATTGTACTTGATTCGGCTAGATATGGAAGATTGCTACTTGCTGGGCTTCATCGCTCACTCCATTACAGATTTTTATAGGTTCCATCGTTGAAAACTGAGTACTTATTTAATACGCTGGAATAGCTGGAGTTTAATCTTAAATATTATTTCTTTTATTGATGAATATTGATAAAACTATTAGTTTCGAGGAGCTGCGTCTCCGTTATTTGAATGTGGTATTTATTGGTATTTCATTTGGATTGATTTAAAATATATTTATTGTTGGGTTTTAAGTTAAGATTATTGTTGAGTTGTTTTGTTTGGGCTGCGCGTTTTTGATATTGTTGCCTTGCGGGCCCTTGGGCTTGCGGCATGTAGCATTTTGGGCCTTTATCGGGTTTGGGGTGTTACAAACAAGGGTTCTTTACAGAAATATATAACAATTATAAAGTAATTACACCATTAGTGCATTCACAAAATAATTACAAAAGGAGGACAAAAATTCATACCATTCAATTTCACATTAATAAGGAACCCTAAAATCAAGGAGAAAATAACTGCCATAATTAATAATTCAAATTCAAATATTTGGGATCTAACAACAAAAATAAATTCATAATTCAAAATTCAAATCAAAAGGAGGAAAAACAAATAATTATTTTCTCGTCATCTTCCTCCACCGCCGCCGCGAATCTCCGTCGCGAATCTTAAGGTTGCACACGAAGAGCTTCTCCTTTAAAACGAAAACACAAAAAGGGTATAAAAGATTTCATTGGTATTCAGATAGAAATTAGAGCTCACCAGATGTTACATATTTATGATGCAGATCCTGCGAAAAGGAAGAGGTGGAGAGCAAAGCATGAACTGTCAGATTATGTTTCATTTAACTTCAACAAAAGTGTAACACTGCTAAAAAAATCTAAAAACAAGGTAAATTTCCAAGAATAGAATTACTCACCATAGTCAGGTTAAAATCTATTAGATAAAATCTTGGTATGAAGGTTTGACTACCAACTGCACTATGGAAAAGCTGCAGTTGTGGAGGTGGATTGGTTTCCTTGGTATGAAGATTTGGTTACCAACTGCACTATGAAAAAATGGCAGATGTGGATTGGTTACCTTAGTATGAAGGTTTGGGTACCTTGGTATGAAGGTTTGGTTACCAACTGCACTATGAAGGTAACCTATTAAAACTGAATTGGTTACCTTGGTATGAAGGTTTGGCTACCAACTGCATCACATTCAAAATAAATTGGTAACCTAATAAAACTGAATTGGTTACCTTTGTACGAAGGTTTGGTTACTAACTGCACTATGAAAAAACTGCAGATGTGGAGGTGGATTGGTTACCTTAGTATGAAGGTTTGGTCTCTTTGTTATGAAGGTTTGGTTACCTTGGTATGAATGTTTAGTTAGCTTGGTATGAAGGTTTGGTTACCAACTGCATTATGAAAAAATTGCAGGTGTGGAGGTGGATTGGTTACCTTAGTATGAAGATGTGGTTACCTTGATATAAAGATTTGGTTACCTTGGTATGAAACACAATCCCTTAGTAATCCCGAATGTTTTATCTCCTCTGCAACGTCTATGGCTTCATCATGCATGCTCATGTTCTTGTAAAGATACATCATGGTTGCATATGAAACCCCATCTGCCCAACCTTTCCTTCTCAAATTATCAAATATCAGTTTTGCTTCTGATATTATTCCAGATCAGTATATAAATTGAGCATCCTATTTGTAGCCACAATATCTGGACCGCCATCAAAAGCTTCCACCTTCTTATAAAGTTGTTTTGCTCCCTCCACAGAACCGACATTACCATAAGCCTTTACTAGAGAAGTTAACACTACTTGATTTTCTAAAACCCCAGATTCTCCCAGGAAATAGTGAAGAGCTTCTTCAATTTTCCCACACTCTGCAAATCCATCGATTATAGACCCAAAAACAACTTCATTTGGTTTAACCCCTGCTTCTACCATTTCTTGGTAGACATTCACTGCATCAGAAAGCCTACCCAAGCGGGAATAACTTGCAATAAGAGCAGAGAAGATTATACACTGAGGTCTAAATCCAGCTCCTCGCATCTCAGCTAAGAGGTCCCTTGCTTGGTCCGCTTCCTCTCTCCTTTCCACACCAAAACCCACCTCCAAGAAAACATTTTCTTCGACGGCACCAATTCCGAACTCACCTCCAACATCGCCGTCCTCCGCCTCCGCTTCTATGACCTCGATACCCAATGCATCGTGTCTCTCAAGGATAATGAAGATGATATTTAAAATTTAAAATACCCACCTAAATTAAAGGAATACTAATTATATTAATTTTGTAAATAAATTATTAAAAATGTATTAATTTTATAAATATTTTCTGCATGCACTGTTGTTGTAATTTTTTTTTAAAATGTACTAGAAAATGTAATTGTTCCTACAAACAATCACATGCCAGCAGGAGTACGGAACAGCTGAGTGGTCGAACGGATTGAAATCATCAGTGTACAATTCAAGCCTCACATTTTTAGGTTCCAATGCAAACTCAGGATATGCTAAGTTAAAAGTTTTCCAAGTCTGTCCATCTGCGAAATGGTTAAATTCTCCATTTTTAGTTGAAATAATTAAAATATTGTTGTGGATCTAATTACATGTCTATTTGATTATGGTTATACATGAATCAGCATTTGTGATTCAGCGTGATATCATGGTAAATGGTGTGGGTTTGTGATATCATGGTAAGTGGTGTTGGTTTCTCTGGCACCTAAAACTTTTAAAGCAATTTGTAACTTTATTTTATATCTACAAGTATAATTTCATTCACATGTAAGGCATAATAATCACACTAGCTTGCTCACATTGTCCTATATATAATTCCTGTAATGCCATTCTGATCCATCAGGATAATTAGCTTTTGTTTAAGTACTACACTCTTCCATCTCTTCCAATCCACAAGAAACCAAAGGCCCCCATTCTTCTCTTAATTAATTTCCTCACACTAATGGAGTAATTTAGTCACTACTTTCAAGGAAACTACCATTACCAAATGGTGAGATCAACTTTTGTGTTAGAAATATGGATCACACACAAGCACACGATTATAGAAAATTAATACAAGAGAGATTTATGCGATTCTCCAATTTGGGTTGTCCACGGGAGAGACGTTCCTTTTCTTATTATGAATGAATGAGTTACATAGAGCTTTACAATAGGTAGTATTTATACCCACTAATCCTATTCCAACCCTACTTCGTATTATAGCCTTAATCCCCATAATATCCCTTCCGAAATAGAACAGGAAAACGTCTCCCGCCCGACCGGCGTGGCTCGCGCTGTCCCAAGGCCAATCTAGGCACGCCCCGCGCTGCCTATGGAGATAGTGTCTCCCTGCCTGGCGCGCCCCACGCCGTTCAAAGTCTTGCTATGGCGCGCCCCGCGCTGCCCAAGCAGAAATTCCGTACCGTACCGCGGAGGGGCTTCGCATCCCCCGCCCCCCCCCCCCCCCCCCCGCAACCTCTGGTTCATCCCTGATGGGCTAGTGCGCCGCTCCGTTTCGCTCCACTACGCTCCGCACTAGCCTTTTTCAATAGTCTCTTGATTATGAGTCACAAGTCCCAACATTTTGGCTATAAAACACTTCAAGATCTCCAAAGTTACTTGATACACAATATGCTGGTTTCACCTAAAATAATTTACAACAATACATTGAAGCTCACATCTCGTGCAAGGAATTAACCTATTTCAGTATGTGCTTACATGTGGCCATCATAATGTTATATATAAATTTCATAAACCCCACCCCCTCTCTCGATAACTAGCTAAAACTCATGTTTGCTAACTATTCCATAATAAAAGATCATCCAGAAAATACACATACATTTTTTTATTGTCAAAATATGATTACAGTACACTATATAATATAAACAAATTATCCAAATGACAGCATTTAATTCCCTATGAATTCTCATAAACCGCACCACTGTCATTCAATTAGAACTCTTTGTCTACATTCAGGGTATTTTCTCATAGATATTCTTAAACTTATAATCTAACTTCAACTGCCAGAGCTTGGAGATATATAACCAACCGGATCCTTTCATGCTTAAAAGGAAAAACTAATGAGCAATACATGACTGAATAGGGAAAAAGGAAACAGATTTCCATTAATCATTTTTTTATTGTCAACTTCATATTTTGAGGTCCAAATAGTAACAATTTCAAAAAGCATAATAATAATCAATGCACCTTATATTTACCTTAAAAATTTCAAAGACCAAGTTTTCAGAATACCTCTTTAACATGCCAATTTTTTGCACAAATGAAAAACAAATTCAATTTCAACAAGAGAAAAGTAAAATAGTTAAAAAATCATTACATGCTCCATGAAAGAAAGATAAACGACATAATTGAATCAAAGACTAATTAAAAAAATAAATGTTTAAATATATAAAAAATCCACTAGAACGTGGAAAGAGCCCATGAAATTCTAAATTTAGAATCTAATTCATTTAAGGAAGCAGCATCAATATCAATATCCAATGGGCATAAATCTGAGCATACATGTATATATGCAAATGAGGCGGCGTGGGTGGGCAGTGTGGGGTGGTCAGTGGGGTGGGCTGGCACGTGAGGGCACTCATTTCTTCTCACTTCTCTCACTCTCTTCTCCCTCTCTTTTTTTTTTTCTTCTTTTTCTATTCGATTGTCTGTTTCTGTTCGACTGTCTCGGATTAAAAAGAATCAGTGATCGCCTGCGATTATTGTTTTTTAATAACGTGAATGTATTATTTTTAATAACGTGACTGTATTAGCGATCACTTTGCAGTCGCCGTTAATAATCAATTGCAATAAGTCTGTTTGTCAACTATTGTGCCAAATTTCTGACAGCAAAATTAAATCAGTAACCTCATGAGATCGCTAATATTAACTAGCGACTAGATTTAAGTGTGGTTGCTATTAGCGGTCGATATTAATTAAATTAGTGACCAAAAACTATGGTCGCTAATGGTCTTGGTTGCTGTTGTACCAATTTCTTGTAGTAGAATCATAATTATCAGAACATCCTTACTCAGTTAACATCTATCTTCTTTCGCAACTTTATTGTTGAATAATTTCAACGTATCACTTGAATGTAGGTTTTATTTTATAACCTTTATTTGAACTCGATTATATTTCGAGTATTATACTTTTTTAAACAGTCAAATTCTTTTTCCAAGGATTATTATATTCTACCATTGTCGTAATATTTTAACATCATGATTTACTAAACTCATAAACATCGAGATATCACACTCTGGAATTTCGTAAAGTGTATTGATGTTCGCATAGTTAGTATTCCTATCGTAGAGCATTCAGTGGAAGATCGCAGAGCCTACCAAGAGTTCGCAGAGTTAAGATAAGATCGCAGAGTCTATAGTCAAATCGTAGAGTTCACTCTAAGGTCTTAAAGTGAAGTAAGGATCGCAGAGTGACTCATAGATCGTAGAAGAACAAATTGTAGAGAGCCAAAATATCGTAGAGTGACTCTCTACTCGTAGAGCAAACATCGTAGAGCAAGCATCGTAGAGTAGAACATAGAGTTTAGATCGTTGAGTGGACCAAGCCCAAATTATCTATGGTCTCCAAGAAACTACGATCAGTCAAAGTCGTAGAACATGTCAGGTCTGACATAACACTAAAAATTGAGGAGAGTTGCAGAGTGAAGAACTCAAGGTGCTTACCGATCAATCCTAAGTTCAAATTGAAGATCAGATCAAGATGTGTTTAACAACTAGTTTGTTGATGTGCCATCACCCACGTTGCAGGTGAAACACTAATCTGATGTGGCCTGTCAAAGCCAAAAGTAAGCTGATACATTCTCTCTAAATGTCAACATCAAAGATCTTATAGGATCATGGCATTAAATGCACAACGACAGCTTTCCAATAGGAATATTTCGAGGTTGTCTATAAAAGAGTACGAGGGTTTAAATCCAAGTATGAATCACCAATCATCAATCTGAACCTCTGCCAAAAGTCTCAGCTCTACGAAATCAAGAACAACATGTTCTGCTACTAAATTTTCAAAAGCTGAGCTTAATCACAACTTATAGCAGCACCTCTGACAACAACTTATCAACTGTGATGCACTGGTCTTAGTGACCTCCCTACCAATTCTAAGTGACTTGAAAAGTTCTTAGTGAACTAGATTAAGTATCCCCTATCTTAGTGACATCTGCCAAGTCTAAGTGACTTGAAGGAATCTTATTAATTCATTGTAATAGATCTTAGTGATCTAGTCTTAGTGATCCCAAATATCCTTAGTGAATTTCTACTTGTAGAGTAGAAGAGTAGACTAGAAGTCGTTTATACTCCGATCCACTTAAAACTTCTTGTGTGTTTTACATTCTGCATTTATATTCCTGTTATTATTTGCCATATTTATTTATGACTTAACTTCACAATAATTAAATTCAGAACTGTGATTTCTCTATATCTTTAAGAGGATTTCAAATTAATATTTTGTTGTGCTTAATTAAATTTATTTAATTAATTATCTGGTAATACGTTCTTAATAAACCAAAAGTTTTCAAAGGATTTATTCAACCCCCTTTCTAGATCTCATTGTGCCTATGGGAAACAACATAGTGCATTGAATCAGATAATTGCTTCAATTTGGGTTTCTTTTTGCGTATTGTATAAATTTATGTTTTAATTTGTATGTTGTTTATAGTGGTTAGATTTAGATATAACAGTATTATATTTGCTTTTTTCAACGGAATTCCTGACAATTTTTTGTCAGAATTAAAAGTGGTTGTGACGCCCCCAAAATAGGTCCACACAACCCATTCTGAGTCATCAAAATACACACTACAAAATTTAAATACAAACTTCCTATTTACAACTATTACTCTGTCGTGCACAATACAACCACACATAAACTGTGAGTTTCGATACAAATAACAGTACTAATACTCCTTATCAATGATATGTTACATAAAGGTACATGTAAGACCCCAACTTTTTATGAATAAAATTGAACTTCCTCTATATATTATTTTGAATAGTAAGGGGTTGATTTGAATAATGTGAAAAGTTATGGGTAATATGCGCAGATATTTCAAATAAGCAAGTGGTTATAAAATATTCATTTTTGTCGGAGAATATTCGTTTGGTTGTGGAATATTCTTGCTGTAAGGGAATATTCGTACGACGGCGCAGCCATTTGTGGGCCCCATAACGGAAAATTATCGGACGAAGAAAACGACACAAATGAGTTTTTTAAATAACGGCGTAACGGTTAACGTTAAAACTGTTGGAATACCCGGTGGGTAAAGTAAAGTAATACGCGTTGTTGCACAGTAGCACACGGTATTGCACAATATTTTATATTATTGTTAATTCAATAATTGTTACTGCACAGTATTTCACATTATCAAATCAATAATTTATATTATTTGAATAATATTATTAGATAGCATTATTGGCAATGTCTAAGGAAGTTCTGTCTAAAAAAGAGGTTTGGTCACCTAATTGCGCGCCAGTAAGAAGAAATTTTTATCGAAAAGCCCCCTCTTTCCTGAGAACGACCTGGTTGTCAATATTTCGGTTCTGTAATATTATTTGTGAATAATTAATTATTGATAAAAATGATAAAAAAATATTTATTCGATGTGGATATAAATCGGAGAATTTTTAGTGAAGGAGACAATTATTAAGAATTGATATTTTATCTTTTCTGATAAAATAATTTATTCAAATATATTATTATATTATATTATAAATGTATAATGTGATAATATAATAATATAGTAATGGTGATATTTTACAATAAATACACGATATGTGAATAAAAGAGGAGGAAGGGAGCAAATTGGATCGGGATTGTTTTTGGTGATTTTGGTAACAAAAACATGTTAAACAAGTGGATGGGCCCCACTTGTCCTTTTATTTGTTGCAAAATGCTGATTTTTGTTGATTCAACAATGGTATGCGGAAGAATTATCAGTATATGTATTTTGTCAGAATGGAGGTGTGGAAAATCATCCGTATGTGGATTTCAGTCATTTTTCGTTCAGAATTTGGAAAAACTTTCTTCTACAAAGTTGTAGAGAATTAAATTTTCTATTAAATGGACATAAGATTCGTATTTTTCTGATAAAAGGGCTATTTATTATGAATTATTGAAGTTCCGGATTAATTAATTTTTGGGGTTATAAATATTTTTTTGATGGTGGACCCCACTTGTGTGGGCTGATGAAATGGTCAAGGAGGTGTGCGGATTTTTTTTTATAAATATATTACTTTATTAAATTTTCTGTTTTAGCGTTCTAAGCATTTTCCTATAAATAGGGTGCTTAGGTTAGAATTGAAAATCACACCAGAATCAGAAGTTTTCTCTCTCTATAATATCGAGCGTATTTTTGTGAGTATTTAGATACTTTAAGTGTTGCTATACAGTGCAAGTTTCTTTCAGTATTATATCCGATATTTCAGTCAGAAGTACTATTCTTTTGAGGTAAGGGATGTTATTTTTTTTTTCGTAAATGATGTTATTTATTTCAATATCATTATACCGAAATATTGGTATGAATTTTATTATGAAATTTTTACCTTTTCATGTCGAGGTTACTATTCACGTATACGGCACTATTCACGAATACGGTACTATTCACTAATGCGGTACTATTCACGAGTATTATTCACGAAGTATAATTTTTCTTATGAAATTTCTACATTTTTCATGTCGGGATTATTATTCACGTATACGGCACTATTCACGAATACGTTACTATTCACCGAAAAATTAAATTTTCTTTTCTTTGTCCAAGTTGTCTGTTATGGTTGCTATCTTTGATTGGATCCAAGTTTTGAACTTCATTCTTGAATTTTACTCCACAATTGATTATTATGGAGTATTTTTGAACTTGGATAAACTGATTTACAAATTCCTAATCTTTGTCCTTTATTTCACTAGATTCATTATTTATATTATTTTTCATCATCCTTAGTTCTAAATGGTGATATAACTGAATATCTTTGGCCTGTAGTGCAAAGATGAATAATTACGTGATGAATATCTTTGGCCTGTAGTGTAAAGATGAATGATTACCTGATAAATATCTTTGGCCCGTAGTGCAAAGATGAACAGGTATTGAGATGAACATGACCAACCGGTGATACAAATGAATATCTTTGGCCGTAGTGAAAAGATGAATATTTGATTCAAGATATATATTGATTGATGTTACAGGGATAAAATATTACTTATGGACTTTTAAATCATGAAAGATAGTAGACATTATTTCTTACTTAACTTTTTTGATGCATTGTTAATTCCGCTGCAGTTGTTGATCTAAAATTTGTTGTCCATAATATTTTATCTGATTTATTGAAGACTATTGATAAATTGTTCTTTATTATCTTAGTCATAATATTTTTTACTGGGCTAGTTGAGCTCACTCTTTTCTTCTATTGTCCTCTTCAGAAAATAAGAATGTTGCAGGGACTAATCGGGGAACAGAGTGATAGGCAGAGTTAGAGCAGCAGTAGTCCTCACTATTTTTGTATTAGAGTGTGAAAATAATTATAACTATTGAGTGTTTATAACTCAAATTCAGTCTGAATTTGAGTGTTTATATTTCGTATTATATACGATTTGTATTAACACTCACAGCTTGTATGGTCGTCCTACTCACGACCTTTTGATATAAAAGTTTGTATTTGAATTATGTACTATGTATTTGGCGACCTAGAATGGGTTGGTTGGATTGTACCTATTCTGGGGGCGTCACAGTACAGTCAATAACTGTTTTAGGAATTAAAATATTTGAAAAATGCTCAAGAAAACCTTCGTACATGGGAGACCATACTTCTAAGTTATAATAGATATCATAGGACTTGAGAATTAACCTTGGTTGACCCAGTAGACACCAAAGAAGAACGAGAAGATTACTATTTTGTTCATTCCAATGGTGGGTATTCTCTTGCCATATAAATATCTCCATTGTCTCAAACTGAGGATTATATTCTAACCATACTCCAAGATTATATAGGTAGTGCTTATAGATATAATCAACAAGTGGACGCGCACAATCATATTATATGATAACACGAAGTCGTATATGTGGTTAGACATTTTGTATAATAGTGGCAGCACACCCTTCCAAAGTCAAGTTCTCATCACCCTATTGTTGTTCACCAAAATCAATTATTAAATGACGTATAAAATATAACACACACATTTTAAGTCCTCAATACAATTATTCTCATACTATTTTATGAGAAACTTCAACAGTTATAGACCATCGTTCTATTCCCCAGTTATCCCCGCTCGACCTAACTACACTCTTATTACCTGAAAGAAATTGTGAAATAAAAGGGTGAGCACAAATAGCTCAGTAAAGAATATCATGACTTAAGATAATTAAATTATCAATAGCCTTCATCAATAATAAATCAGATATTTAGAACATATGGTAGATGATAAAAGTTTTTAACCATAGTTGCAGCAAAATAAGAAATCCATTAGAAGAGTCAAGTAGAACATAATGTCTACTATCTTTTTCAAATTAAAAGTCTATCATCGATATTTTATTCATGTAACACCAATTAACAGTTCTTCGTTAAACTCAAGATAAAGATAACTTTCACCACCGGTCTTTTTCTATAACATCAAAGATTATAGTTAAATTCACAATTCATGTTCATAATCATGTAAATCAACAGTTTCTCCTTGCCACAAAGGCTTAATAGAACTTTCACTCAATGTCTTTGCTGCAAAGGCTAAAGACACTCAATAATAATATCGTTTTTACACCCTACTCCAAAGATCTTCAAATTTAACATCAATGGTCATGATCATACCAATCAATTGTCTATCTTTGCACTACGGGTCAAAGATATTCAACTATAATATCAATAGTGATGATCATGCTGAATAACAGTCCATCTTTGTACTATGGGCCAAAGACATACAATTGTAAAATCAATGGTCATGCCAATCAACAGTTCATCTTTGCACTACGGGCCAAAGATATACAACTGTAAAATTAATTGTCATGATTATACCAATCAACATTTCATCTTTGCTACAAAGGCCAAAGATATTCGTCAATCAACAGTTCATCTTTACACTACGGGCTAAAGATAACTTTAATCATAATTTAAGTCTGAGGATTATGACAATGATATAAGAAATGAATCAAGTGAGATCAAGAACAAATATTAGAGATTTATAATTTAATTTATCTAGAGTTCAATAATGTCCAAATTGTCAATATAAATATAAAAATATGGATTCAACTTCAAGAATAAGATTCATAAAAGATAACTTAGACAAAAAAAAAATAATTTTGTTGTGAATAGTACTCATGAATAGTACCGTATGAATAGTACCGTATGAATAGTACCCCGATATGAAAAAATTAAAATTTAATAAGAAAGTTCATACCAATATTCCAGTGAAATGATATTAGATGAAGCGAAAACCTTAAGCAATTTTTAATCATTTCAGGAATTATAAAAGCAATATTTACCATAGTAAGTTTAGATTTAGGAATATGAAATAAAATAATATACGAAACTGTAAATGAATTTTCACCCGTCATGCGGTAATCCGCGTAGACAGATCATTTCCATAAATTTAATAAAGAATGAATATGAAGGGTTATTCACCAGGCATGCGGTAGTCCGCGTAGACAGGTTATTCTCACAGATTAATAAAGAATGAATACGAAGGGTTATTCAGCAGGCATGCGGTAATCCGCGTAGACAGGTTATTCTCACATCTTAATAAGGAATAGAATGACAACCTTTACGAGTATTGAAAGAAAATAACATCCTTTACGAGTACGAAAGAAATAATACCCCTTACCTTAGTAAAAGATTGGATATTGCAATAGTGTAGTAACAGGATACTCTTCTTCTTTCTCTCTTATTCTCTCTTATAGCTTCTCTCTATAGTTTTGTGAATTGGTGAGAAAAAAAGAAGAAATGAGTTTCTATTTATAGGAAAACGTAGTTTCACTAATTGCACTTTAGGGACTCGGCTTATTATACTTTAGTACCTTCATCTTTGCCTCCATTTTTAATTTAATTCATCAAGTATTATCAATCTTGCATAGCATCTTCTAATAGTACTTGCATGTGAACTAATAGTTCCTTGCATGTGAACAAATAATAATTAACTGCTCATTTATCTGATTAAATGCCCGTTTTGTCAATTTAATATCCAGAAATCAACTATTATCGAAATAAATATCGATTTTCACTAACATTAATATTCCCAACACAATAAAAATATTTTTGTCAATAATTCATCATTAATATTATAACTCACAATATTGACAATCAGATCGTTCTCAGGAAAGAGGGGCATTCCGATAAGAATTTCTCCTTATTGGCGCGCAATTAAATAACCTAACCTTTTCCTGGACAGAACTTTTTAAACATTGTCAATAATGCTAATAATAATAATATGAGTAACTGCGTCGTGTCAATTATTGATTTAATAATATAAACTATTATGCAGATGATACTGTGACAATAATTGAATCAATAATATGAGATATTGTGCAACAACTACTGTGGCAATTATTGAATAAAACTGAGTGACTTCTTACGTAAGCATCAATAATCAAAGATACTGTGCAATACCGTGTGCTACTGTGCAACAACGCGTATTACTGTACTTTTATCACCGGGTATTTCAACAGTTTAACGGTAAAAAATTTGCCGTTATTTTTACAAAAAGGTTATATCTGTCACTTTCTATATTCGACAGTTATTCCGTTGTGAGATCCACCAATGATTGTGTCGTCGTACGAATATTTTCCGACAAAAAGAATATTCCTCTACCAAACGAATATTCTCCGACACAACGAATATTTTATGACAACTTACTTATTTTGTAAATTTGCACATATCATCCATAACTATAGCATTTATTAAATTATCACCTTACTATTTAAAATAATAATTATAAAAAATTGAATACTTTTATTTCATAAAATCTGGGGTCTTACAGTGGCAACATTTGTGCCCTGCTAACTTAATGCGCAAAAAAAATTCATATTCTAAGAATAAAAATATTGTTCTGATTTGTCATATAGTCATCTGCTTTTGACTTGGTGTGTTGAAAATGATTGATTTACATGTCTTGCTCCAAGGAATTTTGTAACTATTTATGTACATTACCTTTGGCAGAGATATTTGTTTATAATAACGCTTAAAAAAATAAATTTCATTAGGTTACTTATTTTTTATACTAAAATCAACTAAGTAGCATTTACTTAATTTTTATTACTAAATTTAAATCAACTAAGTAGTATTTACTTAGTTTTCCAATCCTAAAATAAACTAAATAACATTTACTTAGTTTTGCACTACTAAATAAAAAAAATATAATAACCTAAACTAAAATTAAATAATATAATATAAAATAAAATAATAAAATAAAATAACATAACATAAAATATTAAGTAATAATATAATATAATATAATATAATACAAAATAAATTAATTAATTAATTAAAGAAAATATAATAATAAAATAATAAAATAATAAAATAAATAAATTTAAATAATTTAATCTAATTAAAATAAAATAAATGAAATGAAGTAAACTAATGTACATTAAAATAAAATATAAGAAATATAATATAATATAATAAACTAAGTAGTATTTATTTAGTTCCTCTACTAGATAAAATAAAATAAAAATAATATAATATATTAAAATAATATTAAATAAACTAAGTAGTATTTACTTAATTCCTTATTGATAAAATAAACTAAGTAGCATTCGTTTAGTTTACCACAACTAAAATAAACTGAATACATGTGCATATAATATTTTTAAGAGCTTAGAAACTCATTCGACATTCACTCCTAGAGTGAATGCCAAACAGTCCCTAGTCTAGGACTGTTCCTGAATGTTATGTCTTTCATGTAGATCGGTGCTAACAACTTGAGTACGTCTTTTCTGTTTTGAGGATTTTTAGGCTGGTATTCGTGCATGTTCTCCGAGTGCATACTTAGACTAAGTTATCTTGATCTATTTCGTGTACTTGAAACAGAAGAAACATGATCAATGTGTTGACACTAGTGAGGAGGCGCATCTAGAAACAGAATAGAAGTATTGCCCCTTTAGACCGAAGATGAAGATATGTAGGATTCATGCATAGAGTGTTAGGTTTGTATATAGCACGTACATGCAGTCAAATTACATAAACAGTGCGGAAGAGCGATAAAATCAGATTTTAAAATTTTTCATACAAACCATCACCATGATCTTTCTTTATGCTTAATTATAAATTAAACGAAAGCGATGGAGATATAGAATCATACCCTCGTAGATCATAGTTTCCTCAGGTACAAGTTCACCTCCAATTCCTTCGCGTTCTCCTTGAATTCCAGCGATGAGATTCCTTCTTTAGAAAAATGTAAGTTACTCAAGTATTTGGCCTTTAAAGGTGATCCATCAAGAAATAATATGTATTCAAGAAGTTGGGTGTTTGGCAAAATCCTAGTTTTCTCTTTCTAGAGAATATGTGAGTACTCTCCCAACTATTGGGAAATCACGTTGTGTAACCCCAACCCATAATAAGACTTCTCTTATTTATAGATATAGGCAACCCTCATAAACTATTTAGGAATAGAGTTTTATTTAATTAAACTCTTTTAATTAATTAAATTCCTAATCTAATTAGGAATTTATTTTGTACTCTTATTAAATAATTCCTAAACCATTTAGAAATTAAATAATAATAATAGTAATAATATTAATATGACTCCTCTTATTAATTTATATTTAATATTTTAAAAAATAAATATTAAGCTATTTAATTTATTCTATCACCATAGCATAAATTAAATATCTTAACAAAATATTACGATTATGTCATTTATTTCGTAAATAAATATTTTTCTTTTGCAGTGTGACCCTTTAAGTTCTCCATATTAAACCGGTTGTGAATAAATCAATTAGAACAATTCTAATCTTATTTAAATAAATAGATTAAATTATTTAATTCATTTAAATAAATAATATTTATTCTATAATAAGGGTAAGCCCCCTTAGCGATCAACAACTTTTCAGATAATATAGATTTCAACATTAATCACAAAAGAACCTTTAAGTAGTGAATAATTACTGTACAATTCAATCCTTCTACCTTACAATGTCCTAATTAAATATAAGACATGAAATTACTGTCAAGTCTTATTTTATTTAAATATATACATTTCGATTCTCAAATGCACAACTCTAAATAATGAAAATGAGAAATACCTTTTTAATTTCATTCTGCTTTGGCCAAAGACTACTGAGTTGTCATTTATCGAATCACATAGGACATTCTATCCTTTTACTAGAAGTATTAGATTATTTGTTAATCATTCATTACCCCCATGTACAACTTATTATACCCAAGCATACCCTTTGATATATCCTAAGGGTCTTAAGGAATATGTCAAAGTATAACACATCATACACAAGATACTATGATGATCTCAAGTTCAAGGATCACTTATACTACTATTACTATAGGAATTCTTATTGACAGACGAGTAAAACTCTATTACGTGTGAGGTCAATTGACCCTACTGGAAAAAAAAATATTTTATAACATATGATAAATTTAGAAAAAATTTAAGTGTAATGAATAAATTGACCTCACTGAAATTTTATAAATTTTTTAATATAAGGGGTCAAATTGAATTTTTTATAACTTTCTCAATTGCATATTACTTCTACTCCTTGATATATGCATCTTCCTCTAATATTTTTAAAATAAATAATAATCTAATTTATATTATTTTTATAACATAAAAAATTTAAATAATTATAAACAAATTTGTGATTAAAAAGGCGTATTAGGGGTCACTAAGGGGTGTGTAGGCAGATAGATTAAGAAATATAATAAAGACACTACATTAATACAAATATGAGCATAACCTTAAAATTAATCGTAAGAGGGAATACTTCCTATAAAAAATGTATTGTAATAATTATGAAACGGAAGAAATACTATTATTTTGCTTGTCAGCTTGTGAACTCCAACTCGTGTTCGACTTCATTTGCATGACGTTCAATTACTGTCACAAAACAATATGCATAAAATTATGTTTGATATAAAAATTAAATGACTAGACAAACAAGATGCCAAAAATATATAAGAAGATCAAACCAGATCATACTTGTCAACAATTTCGTTTATTTATAATGCTACTGTTATCATGTTGAATTTCTAATGTCTAATGGGATGGGAGTCATATTTTGTGGCTCATTGTGAGATTTTAACTATCCCATTCACCAACAAGTTTCTTCCTCTTGCTACTATTCCTGATGTTTCTTTTTTTGTTCATGTACTAGGTTAGCTTTGTTGTTTACTTATCCGTCTACCATGAAGTTAATTTCATAGTAAGTTAGTCAATTGACCAATACAATGTTGACACGCAGAGGGAGAGAATATCTCCCGGCCTGCGTGTCGACACTGTATTGATCACTTGACCAAAGTTAACTTCACGCTAACCACTCCCGTTGTTTATTTATAAGATAAAGTTATTGATAATGTCAGGATATTACTCCCTCCGTCCCGTATTAAACGTCCTAATTAGTTTCGGCACGCTAATTAATAATATATTTTTTTACCTAAATTGCCCCTTTTAAATTACTTATTAATTAAAGTATCCATTCACTTTTTTATGACTTTAACATTAATTATTCTTTACTAGTTCCCACATGAATTCTCTAAATCATTTTTATTGTTATTCTCACATTCCAATAAGTATATTTCTCTCTCCAAACCCACCCACTATTTACATGCATATATGCCCATAAATGCAAACTCTCCACATTTGGTGGTATTAAATTCTACTCCCTCTGTCCCATAATAAGTGATGTTTTAGAGTTGGGCACAACCATTAAGAAAATGATTGTATAACATTAAACATAGTATCATTTGTCTATAATACCCTTTGTGTTAATAAGGGGAGAGAGAGTTAAAAGCATCTGGATATTGAAGTAGGAGTAATGAGGAATAATTTTAGAAATATTCTAATTAATGCTCCTAGATTTTCTAAAACATCAAATAATTTGGGACAAATGAAATCCACTAAAACATCACTTATTATGGGACGGAGGGAGTAGCTACTAGTGGTATCATTTTTGTTATTACTCACATTCCAATAAATATATGAGAGAGAATGTGGTATAACAATACATCATTTTTTAATATAAACTTTTTATCATTTCTTAAGTTTCCAACAAAAGTTGACTAAAAAGATTATGAGGGTATAAGTTGAAAAATAAGGTAAAAATAGTTACTAATATAGAAATAGGACATTTATTTAGGAACATCCTAAAAAGGAAATTAGGACTATTAATACGGGATGGAGGGAGTATTAATTTTGTTAAAACAAGAATAATTATGTAACAAAATTCTTCAAATAAATAATAATAATAATATCGTTAAATATATATTTACTCTAACGTTGAACAATATTTTGAAATTATCTTTCATTTTTTTTTACTAGTAGTAAAAATTCAGTATTCCAAATTTTCTGTCTTTTGATACTATGCAAAGTGATGTATCGTTGGCAAATTAATGTCTTATTTATAAATTGTATTCGTTTATATAACTCATTAATTATGAGTTGAAGTTCTTATATTAAAAAAAAACCATTCTTAATAAAATAAATAAACTAATTCTATTCATAATATATATAAAAAATCTCATTCTTCGCAGCATAAAAACAAAAATTAAGTTAGTTGGCGGAAACAATTGTTGCTTAGTAAGTGATGAGGTCAGCCATTTTATTACAGAAGCAAATTAAAAAATAATATATCTTATGGCTTTATATATTGTTTTTTTATTATCAGTTATGTAGATAAATATGAACGTTTACTTTTTAAAAAAGATATGAATATGATAGGTTATTGTTGACATGTGTTGTTACTTATGTGGATAAATGTAAGTGCTAACCTTTTTAAAGGAATTAGGATTCTCTTCATTTTAAATGTATTGAAATGTGATGTTATACTGATAGAAGAAAGAGAAATAATGATGGAAAATATACATAGAATGGAAACTCACCGTTTCATTTGAAAGGTGGTGTGAATTATTGTATGAATAATAGTATATGCACTAATTGTACATGAAAAATTGTGTACCAAGAGTATGACTCATGTATTGCTTATCAGTAAAAATGTATAAAACATTCAATTGTAAGTCACTCTCTCTCTTTTTTTCTCTTTTTTTTATACTGTGTGTGCACAACTTTTTGTGTATAATTAGTGTTCTTAACATTACTCTTAGGCTATGTTTGTTTGCAAGAATTACACTTGGGATAAGACTATTAATCTCAAGTGTCTTGTTTGTTTTTAAATTTGAGTTTAGGACTATTAGTCCCGGGATTATAAAATGGATTAAGATGAGGGATTATTTAATACCATGTTCTACCTGGTATTATAATCCCCTATCATTTGGGATTAAAAATTGCCTGACAAAATTAACCTCAATTTTTTTTCTAAAATGACCATCATATCCTGCAATCTACGTTATTAATAACCGGCAACTTAAAATTTACTGGTACAAAGACTATGTACCAGTAATCTAATACACGTAATTTAATTATTTGATGTGTAATTTAAAACTTACACTGACAATAGAACTGGCAATTTAGACCTCGCCCGACCCTCACCCGCCCCACCCTTCAATCCCCCAAAAAATAATATTTATTGATTATGTATACACCCTCACCCGACCCGGCCCCCGCCCCACCCACCCACCCAACCAAAAAAAATAATATTTATTGATTATGTATACACTCTCAACCCGCGCATCCCCATCCGCCCCCACCCCCTACCCCCTATCCCCTATCTCCTATCTATTAAAAAAATAATATTTACTGATTATATACACATGTTTAAAATATTCGACTCAAGTGGTATTTTA
Organism: Panax stipuleanatus; assembly: GCA_020205555.1. Taxonomy (NCBI): domain Eukaryota; kingdom Viridiplantae; phylum Streptophyta; class Magnoliopsida; order Apiales; family Araliaceae; genus Panax; species Panax stipuleanatus. The sequence continues at coordinate 121,599,924 of CM035119.1, read as the reverse complement.
TGCCTTTTGTTGAGTAAGAAGTACTGGGTTCATACCCCTGTCCCCAAATTTTTTAAAAAAAGAAAAAGAAAAAAAAAACCAGAATAAATATGGGGAGTGAACAGTATGCTGAAGTAATGGGCGCAGTACTAAGTTTAGATGTCTTTGACTTTGAATTAATTAAAAGAACTCAAACTTCTCCACCAAATAACTTTAATGGAATATTGATGGATTCACCACATATCCTTCTAGAAGTTGACTTGAAAGTTCCTAAATAAATATATAAGCATATAGTGTATATAATATGAGATTTGATTCGTAACAAATTACGAAACTCTTCATATAAATACTATCTTTCCTAGAAAAATGAAATTATCCAGAAATTTTTTTTAAAAAAAAAATTATTACCTACTATTACAATAATAGTAGAACGCTTAAAAATTATATTTTAAATTTAGATAGCTCGATATGTTATAAACGGTCAAAAATGTGTTTGTATAAATAGTGTTATATCATATTTGTGTGCTGTGTATGTATGTATGCTATTGTTGTTTACCTTTTTTTTCAATATCAAACACTAATGAAGCATTCTGTTAGGATAATTGTATATTTTGATTTAATGATGATGTTGATGATGATGAGATAATAAATATTTGTAACTAATAGTTTTTGTGAAGTCTTTAAAATAAAATTGATGTACAATGACTTAATTAGAATAGAAGATCAAATTTGTTAGGTTGATCTATTGAACTAAACGAATGTATAGACTATAGAAAATGAAACGATCGTAGAATTGTTAAAATGATCGTAAAGTTGTTCAACCCATCGTAGAGGAGTCAGTTGAAGATCACAAAGTCTGCTTAGAAACCGTAAAGTTGAATCAAGATCGTTGAGTCTGCACAAATATCGTAGAGCTTAATGAAGACTGCAGAGTCTGTCTTGAGATCGTAAAGTTAAATGGTGATCGTAAAGTCTGAACAGAAATCATAAAGTACAACAGAAATTGTAGAGTCTGCCAAAAGATCGTAAAACTAATTGAAGATCGTAAGGCAAGACAAAAATTGTTGAGCATGAAAAATCATAGATTCAGTCGACCAAACGCTCTACAATCACCATTGAAGTTTACGATTAGGAAAGTCGTAGAGTACTTCAGTTCTGACAAAGGATTGACAATGTCCAGACTTGTAGAGTGAAGATTCCAAGAAAGTTACTAAATACTTTAAGATTCAAAATGAAAATCAAATCAATGTGTGTCTAATAGCTAGTTCGATGAAATGACAGTTGTCCACGTGACTATCATTGTTGCAAATTGATGTGACAAACCAGAGGCAAAAGTAAGCTGACACATATACCCTAAAAGTCAACATCAAAAATCTTTTAGGAACGGAGCATTTAATGAAGCAACGGAAAAATCTCGAGTACATCTATAAAAGGTAAGCAAATTCAAACCAACAGTAACGAACTAGAACGATCAAGATTTGAATTGTTGCACAACTTTCAAAGATCTACTCTACGATTGAAGAACAACTCGTTGTGCTACTAAGTCTTTCTGAAGCCAAGCATAACGCCACTTAGTAGCACCTCAAAAATCACTTCGTCTCTTGTGATTCATTACTCTTAATGACCTGTTGTTACCAAGTCTAGGTAACTTGAAGAGTTCTGTGTGAACTGGTCTTAGTGACCCTCCTGTCTTAGTGACATCTACCAAGTTTGAGTGACTTAAAGGAATCTTAGTTATTCATCGTTGTAATAGATCTTAATGATCGCCCTGCATCCTTAGTGAATTTCCTACTCGAAGAGTAGAATAATGGACTAGGAGTTATTTGTGCACCGAACCACTTAAAAATCTCTCATCTCATTTACTTTTCTGCATTTATATGTTTGCATTTTTGTTTTATATTTGTTTGTGACTTAATTCCACAAGTGAATTAAATTTATAGCTGAAATTTCCTTTAATTTTTGAAGAAATTTTTCAAACTAATATTTTACTGTGTATAATTGAATTAGTTTACTCAATTTATAATCTGATAATATTTCTTTTAAAAAAAATTAAAATATCTATTCAACCACTTCTAAATGTCTTGGTGACTTTGGGAAACAAGACATTCTACACAAAAATGATAATGAGCTAACCACCTTTTTAGCTTATCTATTAAAAATGTAATGTAGAGTAGTGTAGTGTGACTTGTCCGAACCCCCAACTTTTCTAGCCTACAAGCACCGAATGGTTAGTGATCTATGTTATGGAGCACTGTGGTCAGATCAAACACTTTTTATTAATAGAATTACATACAAGAATATGTTGGTGTAGATTTTAACTAGTGTTTTGTATAAAATAAGCATGTTGCCAGGGCCGGATTCAGCACCTTAGTTCAGTAAGGTCAAATTTGAAAAAAAAAATCAATAAAAATATAATACAATAAATCACAAAATTAAAAAATACTCATATATTGTTTACAATAACATTTTTGGAGACTCCATAACTTGAAATTATTGCATAATAGCCTTTTTTTTATAGTTACAAAAATATCATGTTCAATAATGTAAGTTACTAAACAATTATTCATCAATTCATTCATCTTTGAATTTTTTTTTTGATGGTCGACGTTGTTATAAAAATATCATGATAGCCTCATTTAAAACAATTGTAAAAATTCACAAACAATTACTAAATTTGTAAAATTATAAAAAAGAAAAATTACAATATGTTTTAAATAATTTTTCTTTGACGAGTTAACATTGTGGCTAGATAACTGAAAAATAAATAGGAGAGTGAGTACAAATTTGAGACATTCATGAATTTTTTAGGTAAATTATACAAAGGAGGGAGGGGAGAGAGGGGAGGGAGGGGAGGGGTTTACCATCATTTGATTTCTTCTCATAACCTCGTAGAAGTGCGAGCCCACTACACTCCTATCCTAATTAATCTTCATAATCTCCACAACTTTCGAGGCTAGCAACCACCATACTTCAAAGCGAGTAGGTCTGGAGATAAAATTTACTTATTTGACAGTGTTCATGAGTAAATGACTGTGGTCCGACTTGAAAATTGATACTACCTCCGTCCCATAATAAGTGATGTTTTAGGCTATTTCATTTGTCCCAAATTATTTGATGTTTTAGAAAATCTAGGAGCATTAATTACAATATTTTCAAAATTACCCCTCATTACTCCTACTTCAATACACGGATGCTTTTAACTCTCTCTCTCTCTCTCCTTATTAACACAAAGGGTATTATAGACAAATGATACTAAATTTAATGTTATACAATCATTTCCTTAATGATTGTGCCCAACTCTAAAACATCACTTATTATGAGACGGAGGGAGTACTAGATTAGAACATTTATTTTTCGAAAACATTCATTTTTCAGGAAGAAGGATAAATTGACCTCCTGGAAATTCAGTGGGGTCAATTGCCCTCACTACCCTCAAATGGATCCGCCCCTGCATGTTACAAATATTGATCCCTTTGTTTCAAAATTAAAAAAAAATCAATTTATTCCAAAATTAAAAATATATTTCTATTTTAGAACTATATATAAAGTGACATGATGCTCCTAATTTGTCATTATTTTTTTTATTATCATTTTCAACAGCAAACTAACACAGTTGAATTCCTAACTAATACTACCTTCATTCCATAATAATTGACTTTTGAGAAGAAAAAAATTGTTCAAATTTATTTATCGTTTACAACTTTTTAGGAGAATAAATTATCCTTAAAATTAGTTATCATTTTACAAATATATCTCTAATTTTAAAACGGAATGTGTATTATTTAACACGCTTTTAAGATCAGATGCAAATGAATTTAGAAAGTATCCGATTCATTTTAATTTCCAACAAATGTGCCTTTGTACCAAAAATTGTACTATCCAAAGTAAATTATTTTTTTTTCGTTTTGTTTTTAATTTTTGACTGGTAAGTATAAAACTTAGGCAACCTGTCTTTACAATTCTACCCACCAAAACTTGCTTTCATGTATTATTTTTTCCTAATAATATAACGTGTCAGAGACATAAGTTTCCATTTGAAAAGGGAAAATGATATATATTACAATTTTACATCTCAATTTTTTTTTTGAATTACGTGAATAATTATAATTGATAATATTTTTACAAAATATTTGATATAGTGTGCTAATTTTACAAAATAATTTGTAAAACGTATTTACAAATGGAAGCTCTTTTTTTTTGAAACGGATGGAGTAATATTTTTGATAATTCTTTTTGTTTTGATATAGTTAAGATACAATCAAAGTTACTAAAAAATTACTACTCCTCCCGTTTTAAATTATAAGACCAATATTGGTTTTTTTAAAATTAATTTATGATATTTTCAAATTTAAAATTGATATGAAAAGGTTTTGAAAATAATAAATCTTATAATTAGTAGTATTTTTTAGGTAGTTTATTATATTTATAATTGTATTGACATAAATTAAATAAATTCACATTAATTTTGAGTTTAAAAATGTTTGACATTAACTTTTAAAAGGTAAATATTGATGTTATAGGGTTATTTACACTTCCTAGTACATTTTTAGAAAAAATTAAAACAAAAGTGCATCTAAAAAATATTTACAGAATTAATACATTTTCAATATTTTATTTACAAAATTAGTGCATTATGAAAAACCACAATCAAATGAACTCCTTCCTTCTCCTCTCCACTGATCCCATGATAAAAAACCAATACTACACTGAAACTGTGATCATGACCGCACTCTCCACCTTAACTCCTCCCTAACTCTCAGATCTGACCACCTCCATTTCCTCCATCTTCCACCGCCACCACCATCGTCTTGCCTCCCTCCTCTCCTCTCTTCTCCCACACCCTCCATCACCTCCACTCCCTCTCTCTCCATCACAAGTCCCAACTTATTACCCGTCACCTTTTGTCCAACCTAACCCACCTCACCCACTTCATGCACACAAAAACCTCTGCTCCAACGTACCCCAAGCTCTGTGACTTTGACACTGTTTTGCTCCTCCTCCTCTTTTGCGAAATCTGCCAACAGGATCCAAAAGCACTTGAAACAGCACCAATTAAATGGCGTCTCACTCTTTGTAATTATTATGTTCATGATACCATATTAACATTATCTGGTATTAGTGTTTCAAATATTGTCGGTATATTTTTTTTATAGTGCAGTTGGTAGCTAAACCTTCATACAAAGGTAACCAATTCAGTTTTATTGTGTTACCAATTAATTATAAAAAAAATTAACAATAGTTTTCAAGTGTCATCTGAATTTGTTTTCTTCAACATGTGCAACCATGAGCAGTTTTATTGGGTTCTGCAATGGTCGTCGGTACATTTTTTTTTATATTGTAGTTGGTAGCCAAACCTTCATACAAAGGTAACCAATTTAGTTTTATTGGATCACCAATTAATTATAAAAAATTTAAGAACAATTTTTAAGTGTTATCTGAATTTGTTTTCTTCAACATGTGCAACCATGAATAGTTTTATTGGGTTCTGCAATGGTCGACGTAGGGACATTTTTTTTTCATAGTGCAGTTGGTAGCCAAATCTTCATACAAAGATAACCAATTCACTTTTACTAGTTACCAATTAATTATAAAAAATTTAAGAACAGTTTCTAAGTGTTATCTTGATTTGTTTTCTTCAATATGTGCAACCATGAACAGTTTTATTGGGTTCTGCAATGGTCATCGTCGATATATTTTTTTTCATAGTGCAGTTGGTAGCTAAACCTTCATACAAAGGTAACCAATTCAGTTTTATTGGGTTATCAATTAATTATAAAAAATTTAAGAACAATTTCCAACATGTATAACCATGAACAGTTTTATTGGTTTCTGCATTGCACTATGATAGCGACAGTTAATTTGTCACTAAATCAGTTTATTTAAGGGATGAAGAGAACGACAAACAACAAAACAATGAGAGGGGAAAACAGGGGATAGTGTCTTGATTGAACTGACTTCGAAAACTTAGGAGATGCCGTTGGAGGATTGTAATAGTAATATGGGAAATACGAAACAATTGGGTTTAGAGGTGGCGGTGAGTAATATGAGTCACCACTGCCGTATGGTGGCGGGGGAGAATAGTAATTAAAGGTGGGAACCGACAGTTGCAGGAGCGGTGGGGGAGAGTAGTAGTAATATCTGGAAGTTGGTGGTAATGGTGGCGATGGGCAATTGGAGTCTGATGACAACGATGGCGGAGAGGGAAGCGGCAGAGATGGGAGAGGAGGATAGGGAATGGGTTGACATGGGTTGTCGCAGGCAGAGCACATTGTGCAGTCTAATTGGTCTCTAGACATGATTGTAATTTTGGTTATGGAGGGTTAGAATTTGGGGTTTGAGATGAAAAGTAGAGTGAAGAAGAGGGAGAATTCAGTTTCATTACTAATATTGTAATTACTTTCTAATTGTTGTATAGTAGTGTAAAAACTCTGTTATAATCGAGGGAGTATTAGATTTAAAATATTAATTTAACGGTCACTTTAATTTATGATATTGAAAAATTGGACTTTCGAGGCCTCTTAAGTTAAAAGCCAGGCCCAATTTGATGCATCTGGACCTACGGAGTTATCGCTTCACACTGTTCACTGGAATCTGGAATGGGCTGTGACCCAATAAGATATTCCGGTTGAACTTATTTTTATTAATTTGTTAAAATAAGGGGGGTTGGGTTTAACAAAATGTAAAATATCTTAAGACAATTTGTAGTAAGATTAATTAAAGGAAAATACATTTACTAAAGACTATGTCTTCCACAATAATTTCTATTTTTCTCTTTTGAAGTTTGCAAATTAATTACAAATTTAATTTTATGTGTGATGTAATTGTAACTATTGTAAATTAGTACAATTTTGTAAATTGACTTCTATAAATTAAAATGATATTTTTGTGTAAAAGAGAGTGTAAAGTTTAAATTAACATATTTAATTGTCTATTGTCTAATGCAAATATTTGTATCTAAAAAAAGGGTTAAAAGAAGAAAAAAAATTGAATGAAAAAATATGAATATATTTAAGTACATCGAAATGAGCGGAATAAAGTAGATGTTTAAATTATTGAATAATAAAAAATTATTTTATAATTCAACTTTTATAATATATGAATAAGTATATTTCATATTATAACCTTCTGAATTATTTTGAACAAGTTTTTATTATCGTCTTATACTCACTCAATGAATTTTTTAAGAATTTATTAAAATCATTAATCTTGTTTTCTTTCCAAAAGCATTTGTAAGAATGAATTATAACCATTTATTACTGCCTCCGTTTCTTCTTATGGGACATTTTAAGGTTATGCACATAGATTAAAAAATATAATTAATACGTTGTTGAGTATAAAATTTTAATATTAAGCTTTTAAAATTTATTGACAAGATGAGCGAGAAATAAATTACTCCCCTCATTCCATAATAATAGGTTTTTTAGAAGAAAAAAATTTGTTCTAATTTATTTGTCGTTTGTAACTTTATAGGATAATAGTTTTTTTATTTTTTTATATCACCCTTAATAGGGATGTTCAAAAAATTCGGTTTTTTCGGTTTTTTACCGAACCGGTTGATACCGGTACACCGGTTTTTTTCGGTACCGATTTTTTCTTTACCGATTTTTCGATTTTTTTATACTTTTCAGTACCAGTAGCGGTAATGAAATTTTTAAATTCGGTAAAAATCGAAATACCCAAAAAAACCGAAATTTATAGAGAGATGCTGTGATGTCTTTCAACCAGCTGCTACTAACTAGTAGCTACACACGTGTTTGAGGGGATGCTTCAGCAGGCCACCATGTTCACTCTCCAATCTCCATGCATAATAATAATAATAATAATAATAATAATGTATGTATCACATAAAAAAGTATCCTATTAGAATTTCAGTTTCTCCATGCAGTTGAATTTCAACAACCAGTATGGCCTACATTATCATCAAAAAGTATGGAAAAAGGAGTTTATTTCTGTTTATGAAACTTGATACTACTAATAATCTGAGACTACTATTGGAGTTTCTTTCTGTTCAAAACAGGCCTCATTTCTTAGTTTTTTTAAAAAATGTTAATATATAAAAAAATTATTTAATTATTGCGGTATAACCGAAAATCGAACCGAAAAAACCGGTACCGATTTTGTACCGAACTGATACCGAAACCAGTTATTCAATACCGGTCCTTGATTTTCTGGTATTTTTGGATCGGTACCGGTTCGGTATTTTCGCTACCGGTTCGGTTTTTTACCGATGAAACTAACCCTTAACTTCTCTCATTGTTATAAGAAATTTTCTATGTTGTATTAATAGTTTTCAACTCGTCATACATGGGTAGTTAAGGGTGTGAACGAGTCGAACTGAACCGAACAGGTAGCAACTCAAATTCGACTCGAAAAATTAAATTCATACTCGAATTCGAATTATATTTGAAAAACTATACTCAAATTCAACTCGACTCGAATTCGATTCAACTCGGATCAAATTATATTCAAATTACTCGTGAGTTTCGAATTCAAGTTCGAATTCGAGTCTGCACATCATAACTAGTTTTATAATAAATATAATTATAAATTGAATTTATTATTTTACGTAAAAATGAGAAAATATATTTACTATTATACTTTACAAATATAAAATTCCAATTAAAATTAAAAACAAAACAATAATAATAATAATTAATTATTCTAATTTGATTTAGCTTTATATATATATTATAAGAGAATGTATCGAGTATCTAATCGAATATGTATCAATCGAGAATGTATCGAATTATAATCGAGAATTCGAATAGTTTAAATCTTAAATGAGTCGAGTATAACTTTACTCAGATTATACTCGTATTTTTATTCAAACTATTTTTTATACTCATATTTAGATCATATTATTAACGAATCCGAGTCTTGCTCGTATTTTTTCGAATCGAGCCTGAATCGAGCTCGAATTATTTGGTTTGATTTTCAATCTTAGGGGTAGTGATGAAAATTTAATTTTTTTAGCTATTACATGACTTTCTTAATCCATGTTTATTAAGCTAAAACGACTATTATTATGGAACAAAGAGACTAATATTTAATTATAAGGAATAAAATAAAAAACTAAGTATTTAATTCTTCATTAAAATCTGCAAACAACAAATAAAAATGAACAAAATTCTCTCCCTAAAATGACAAGTAAAAAGGGATAGTAATTATTCAATCAGGTCATCAAAATGTTTGATTTGAGAAGCTAAAAAAAGAAATAAAAAAGAGCATGAAGATACTCCAAATTGTAGAACCTGTAATTTATTTTTAAGCTTTAAATAAATAAACCTTTGTTTTGTATAGTCTTTTTGTCTTCTTGTTCTCTCTTTTATCTACTACTATCTGGCGCCAAAGGAGACGGTTGTTCCTCTAAAATCCCCAAATTTCGATCCTCAAAAACCCTAGAATTTTCCCAATCGAATTCACCGGAAAAATGTCTTCGGTGCCATCATCGTCCGCTTCTTCATCTTCACAATTCACGTACTCGAACGACGGATCCTATTTTCCCATGCCATTTCACCTCCAGCAACAACCACAACCTCAGCCGCAGCCCTACCCAACGATGCAATATACCCCGGCCCCGCCGGCCGTGAAAGTCGTTATTCCTCCTTCTGTATATCCTGCTACCGCCGCCGTCCAAGGCGTTTACACGTTGCCGCAGTACCAGCAGGTAATTACATGGGTTTTTCGACTAAATTGCAAATCTAACCCTTATATTTGTCATGTTTTTGTAAGAGTGTTCCCTAAACTTATTTTTTAGCACGAGTCTTCCTCATAGATACATTAGTAATGCAAAACTGTTCCTCCGTTCTTTTCCGTTGATAATAAAACAATTAATATAAATTGAATTTGACAAAACAATGTTAACGTATTATTCTGTTGCATAAATTAAGGTTATTATAGTGCTAACAGGCGTGTCATCCCCAAGGAATTATCCGCTCCATTTGCAACACTAATTTAAACCCTATCGACTACTTGTAACTTTAATTTCACAACGATTTGGTTGAGATGAATTTTAGCCCTGATTTAAAATCCATGGTTTGATTAAGATGAATTTGAACCCTAATTTGAGACCTCTTAGCTTACATTTGTCCCTTCTCAATCGTAAATGGGAATTTTGTTGCTCTCAAATGTATCTCAAATAGGTCTAACTACCATAATGACTATAATAACCTTACTTTACTTTACGCATGAATAATATGTTAGCACGTTCTGTCAAATTTAATTTGGAGGAGCAATTTTGCACAACTAATATATCTATGAGGGAGACTTGTGCTAAGAAAAAAGTTTGAACACTTTTGCAAAAATATAACAAATAGGAGGGTTAGATTTGCAATTTAGTCTGATTTTTCTTATTTCTATTTAGTTTCACTTTGTACAAGCACAGTCATATACATACACCAAAGTATGGTGTAGCAGTTGGTGAGTCTACATTCTTATTCAATTTGATTTTCTTTATCAATTGCATAACTTTTCTGCTCTACACAAATATAAAATGTTTAATATTTATCGAAATGTACGTATATGCATTTAAATAATACTCGCCAAGTTTCAAAATAATAGGATCATGTTTGAATTTTAAATCCAACTTGAGATATTTTCAAATTAAAAAATGAGGTGATCCATTTAACTTTTGAAAACAATAAATCTTCTAAATCTTGTAATTATAATTAGTTGTACTATTTAGATAGTTTACAATTTTTATAATTGTATTTTCTAAAACTAAATTGATTCATATCAAGTTTGAATTCAATATTATCCCAAATTGACATCAACAAGTCAATGTTGCTCTTTTGGAATGGAGGAAGTACACTATTAGATCTTCATGTGTGAATTTTGTTTGTAAGCATATTATATATATATATATATATATATATATAATATTCATAACTAATGTGAAGTGGTATGTATAATCTGATGTCAATATGTATGCCTCATTGTTTTGCACATCAGATACACTAGTTTTTCAGCTTATCTGAGATTCTGAGTATATTGGACTCCAATAATTGAACTTAGCATTTTGTTAGCATCTTTGCATAGAAGGAGAAGCTAAGATTGATATATGTATATTCTATGTTAGTTTTGTGCGCATATTTTCACTGGAGTTTTTCCTTATAAATTTTAAAATCACTTAATTGAATTTATGTACACTCAATTCCAGACATTGTTTCCATCTATGCACGAGTGCAAGTTGTGTTAGGTGTTTTAGGTATGTTTCTTTTTGTGGTTTTAATGGGTTCTATTTGTTTAAAAATGAAAACTGCACTTGCTAAAAGGTGTACTTTTGGCTTTTCCTGACTTTACTCATCTATGTAGGTACATATTTATATGTAGCAGTTTAATTCCTTATTCTCATTTTCTGAAGATTTTTACAAGGGAACATAAACTTACACAGGGTCAATGATATACTAGTAGTGAAAAGTGAACATAAACTTCTTGTAAATGTATATTTTTGGTTTGGGTGTATATGAATATCATGTTTATTCACTATTAATTCATATCTTTTATGAGCAGGCTCAGCAGCTATTTCAAAGGGATGCTCAGACAATCACTCCCGAAGCTCTGGAAAGTGTCAAAGCTGCACTTGCAAGCAGTGAAATTGAGCATAAAGCAGAGACTAAAAAGAAAGCTATACCTCGTAAAGCAGCCGGTCAAGCTTGGGAAGATCCGACTCTTGCAGAATGGCCAGAAAGTATGTTTCATTTACCTGCATCCTGTTTTTGCTTGATCCGCAATCATGTTAATCATTGTAGGTTGTCTTAAACTCGGTCTTGTTCTATATAATGTTTTAAACAATCAAATCTTGCAATTTAAGGAGAGTATCTGGCTTAAGGTAGCAGGTGGCTGTAGTTGTTACCTTATTAATTTATTTAGAATCACAACCATAAATTAGCACACAAATTAATGATGTCCTCCTTTACTCGATATCCTAAATTGTGTAGCAATAATAGGGGAATGAGACACTACAGGTATCAACTCATAAGTTATAAATCAACCATTCAGCATGACAGCATGCATGTAATTATTTATATAGTGCACCGAAGATTGGTTTTCATATTTTTGTCTGCTTTAGGTCAAAATGCAGTGTCTCATTCATCGTAGTTCCAGCAATGTTTTCTTCTTTAGGACGATTAGACCAATGCTTGCCCTTATCTTTTCAATATTCTTTCCTTTTTATTTGGGCTTATGGGTCCTTGTTTTGGTCTGTTTGTTTGTAGAGAGGAAATTGGCGGGGAGGGATGATAAGTAGGAGGAAGGAAGTTGTGGGAGAATATGGGTGACCTACTATTTCATTTTCCTGTGGTGATGAACCTCTCATCTGTTATTACTTATTTTATCTCTTTGGGGTTTTTGGGTTATTGCAGACCATTTGAGGCTATATTAGCTAGTTTGTGTGGCACTTGGGTGGGTAGCCTTATGCATTATAATATAATATGGTCTTTGTTGAGGTGGTTGTGTCAAGAGAATTGAGCTGGAGGTCCCTGAGTTGGAGGTCCCCAGGTGTGTTTTCGATGTTGAACCTTCTGGTTCCATAAGCCTTGTCTGGGCTCTATTGTACCTCTGGGGTATTTTTTGGGTGAGCTTGAGATTGGATAGAAGTAGGCATGCACAATAGGCCGGCCTGGCCTGGTATATGGGCCTGACAGGTCTTGGACGTTGACCAGGCCAAGTCAGGCCTTTGACTTTTGGTCTAACGGGCCCGGCCCGACCAGATTTGGGCATAAAAAAGTGGTCTGTTTAGGCTTGCAGGCTAGGCCAAGGCCGGTCAAGTCCGGACGGTCTAGTCCTTTTTTTATATATAAAGTTTTCATATTAAATATTAAATATGAAATATATAAAATAAAAACTAATAAAATTTGTAAAAATATTTTTTTTAATGGTGAACTAGAGTATTTACAAGAAACTAACTTAATATTAATATTTAATAAATTAACTTTTACTGTTAAATATTACATAAACTAACTAGTTTTATTCATTAAAGATACAATCACCTATAGTGTAAGGTTTTCTATAGTGTGTCCGTGGTTCACTTGGAATTACTTGTTTTTGTTAAAATCCCAAGTTAATGAATGAACAATGCAGATGCGATTTTACGTAATTAATGCAGTGCTTAAAATTTTAGTAAGCAACTTATATTTGGGCATTACTTGAGTACATATATTAGTTATTTATTAATGTTAATGTGAAGATTTTAGATCCAAATAATATTACATAGGATGATACATTGATACTTCAATGATAATTATGATATTACGTGGTTTTGCATGAAAGACTTGTTCTGCTTGCTTGCTTGTTTTTTGAATGTAATTGATAGTTGCTAAGTGTTAAAAAAGAGTACTACTAGGCCATGCCTTAGGCGTTGGACCAGGCCGGACCTAGGCCGCAGGTTGAACCATACTGGGCTTTTTGGCTAGGTGGGGCCAGGTTGGGCTTTTCCCTCTTTAAAGCCTTCAGGTCGGACTTTGACCCGTCCGACCCCAGGCTGGACCAAGGCCAGACTGCGGGCTGCGGGCTTTTTGTGCTCCTCTAGATAGAAGTTATATTTTGTTGTTTGGGAACCTTTCCTGGGCAGGGTGTGTATAACTTTTTGGGTCTTTGAGTGCAATTTTTGTGCAAAAATTTATTATCTTTGTGACAAGGGTATAGAATTAGTGTTTTGGAGATCTGGTTTACCTTTTCTGGGGGAATAACTGATTTAATTCATTAGAGAGGTATGGTTTTCTCTTTTTTATGTGTCTCAGCTGCTTTAATGGTTTTCTGTTTAGGTTTTCCCTTTGTGTGAGTTTTCAATACATTTTTACTTTAAGAAAGAAATAAAAGATTAATCAGAAGGTAGTGTACGGTAGCACGTCTGATTCATATCAGAAAGTTGTATCTTGATTAACTTGGGGTTCAATACCCATCAGATTTTTGTTGTGTTTCCAATTTTGTCATAAGAAAAAAACAAGAGTTGGTACGCTTTTCTCTTTACTATCAGTCCAGTTAGAAACATTCTTTTGTCTTCTCTCCTCCGTTGCAATGTCTGCATATGCCGAACAATCCAAATTATAAAACAGTCCCACCAAAACCATACCTAAAACTAACCAAAACCCCAAGCTCCAGCCTCCCAGTGAGATCTTGATAGAACCCCACGACGAACCAGCACCAGAACCATATGATGCAAATGATGATTCCAAGCACCCTGAGCCACGTATGTGTTACATACCATCAATTTATGACGTGTCAACTTCTATTGATCCAAATTGAGATAGATCAAGAAGATGATAAAAATATGAAAGAGTGAGCATTGTAGTGGAAAAAAGTGCAAGAGTTCATGGTAGTAATTTGTATTTATTCCCTTTTGATGTTATTTTGGTGTTTTTTCTTCGAGATTCCTCATATTAAGTCTTATGTTTGCGGCAATTTTTATTGGCAGATGATTTTCGTCTATTTTGCGGCGATCTAGGAAATGAGGTGAATGATGATGTTCTTTCAAAAGCATTCTCACGATTTCCCTCATTTAACATGGGAAGGGTAAGTTCCCGTGTAATCATTGACATTATATTTTTGAACTGGTTAAGATATGTGTTACTTGGTGTATATGAGCTGTTTGCATGTCATCTTCAGATTTTTTTTGAAGCTTGTGTTTAGCTCTTTCATTCTATATGTTAAGATAGAAGTCTCTTTAAGTCTTCTTAGTGGTCTTACAGTTGATAAATGCTTATAGTTTGTAAGTAAGAGCCAAGCTACTTTTGAATAAACACCTAACTAAATGCAATACATTATAGAGAGTTTAGTAGCCTACCGTGCATGACTATTGGGAGATTTTGTCTGTGGAAGAGGTTATAGAAGGCATAAAGTTGGCTGTGGAATAATTTGCATGGTCATTTTATTAGTAGAAGCAGTGGTGTGGAGTGTTATTGGTGAAGCCTAGTCTAACTTTATTTTAGAGGTAATTGTAAAACTGTCCAAAAGGCAATTGAATTGATATAATAAAATATAATTACTATCCATTGAATTATGTCTGAGCAGCATTATATAATATCTAATAGTAATTGATATTATCTTGATCCGCATCCCCTCCTTCGAGAAAAAAGCGTCATCAAAATTTCAAATTTCTTGGATCTCTATGCAAAGAAATATTTTGAAATCTATTACCTTTGAATTATGGGTTGCATGCTTTGACATGACCTTCAAGTTAGGTAGTTGGATATCGGATAACCCTAGTCCACTGGTTTCAGTTTTTTGGTTTGCATGTATGTATGTATTTGTTTACTCTACTTTGCGATTCAAGTTGTATGAGGGAGAGTGAGGCAAGTTCATTCTATATTTATATGTGATTCCCTCGGAACTAGAATTTGTTGCAGTTTCCTTGATCCAAATCTTGAATTTGATGCTCTAACATCGGTCACTACTATAAAAAGTAGCTGAGAAGATTAGCAAAGAGATCATAAGAGAGGAGGGAGGGAAGTAGCCTTAAGTTGATTGAAAATGTAAATGGAAACAACTAGAATGACGAGATAAATTGCTAACTTCTAGAATTAGGTGTGAAGAACACTCTTATTCTCTTTTGGGTGAATCTCTCTTTCTGTATTGAAAGCATGCCTCAACTGTCTGTTGTGATGCTTGAACTGTACTTTTAGACTTAAGGGACCTGATATCTAAGAACCTGGTGGGAAAATGGTTGTGGCGTTTTTTTTAAGACCCAACTGTCTTTGGCATAAGTGATCATAAAAAGCATGTAGTCCAATAGAATGGGTGATGCAAATCTATTTGTCTTTTTTGTTACTCATTCAAGTTTTTGGAAGTCCATTGCCCAAGGGTGAAACTTCTTTCATTTTTTTATTTGACTTTATTGGGTAATTGTATGCACATGAATTTTTGGGAAGATATGAGTTGGGGATGCTCTAGTCGCTTTATCTTTCCCTTGTTCTTCACCTCTTGTTTGAGCACAATTCTCCCATGTTAACAATCTAACTAATTTATTTGAAAGAGTAAAAAATTTTGTTGAAATTTTCACTTTCTTTGCAATGTAAATATGCCAGGGAGGTGGAGGAATACCCTTTATTATTCAGCTTCTTAATTTAGTCTATATTTTCAATACATGGAAGATGCATGTGGACCCTTGATTCCTCAAGAATTGCCGGTATTCTTCACCTTACTTACTCAAATATTGTCAGTTCATCATTTTTCTCCAACTTTTTATATTAGTTAGTCAAAGGTTCCTCAGAAAGTGTAAGTGTTTTGTGTGGTCTTTTTTGACCATTAGTCGACTTAATAGTTAAGACATGCATTAGGGCATATGCGGTATATATATTTATCTCTTGACGTGTGTTATGTTTTATTCAAGATAACAAGACAAATTCTCATTTTTTCACTATCCATTGGCTTGACGTTTGTGGTGTTTTAATTAGATGTGTTGAGTGAGTGTTGGATTGTGGAAGATATTCTAGGGTTTTGGTGGACGGAAGAATAGGACGATTTGTTGGAGTTGTTTGTTTTTCCATTTTGGGATTTGAACTTAAAGGAATGCTAGGATATTTTATGGCGAGGTATGAACGTGATTTACTTTGGGATAGTATGTCTGAATTTTACATCTTTATGGGCGCACGCAGTGGAAACTTTTCGAGAAGTTCCTTTGTCAAATCTAAATATGAAATTTAACAGTAAGTGCACAATATTAATTGATGGATTATGGCCAGTATAGGTCGATCCCAAGAAACCTTATATATATATATATATATATATATATATATTTTTTTTTTTTAATATCCTTTGTTTTTAATTCAGGCAAATTTGAAATAAAGTTTGCTAAGTTGATTAACTTGACTAATGAAAGATAGAAGAAGAATCAAAGCATGAAAATTAATTACAAGAAAATAATATAGCAACCCAAATCCTGTAATAAACAATCATAACAATTAAGAAGTAATCTCTCCTTTTTTAACCCAAACAATGCCACTGGCTAGATGTACAATGTTAGAAAACAAATCTATTTAAGCTCTAATAATTTTTCTTCGAATTTGAGCTCCATTCTCTTTTATATAATGATTTCTATATTTAACTAGCCTATGCATAAACTATGAAAAATTCAAAGATTAACAATAATCTATCTTACACAGGGATTGGTAGTTGATGCTTCACCATCGCCAGGATGATGTTTCCACTTGCTTTCTTTGTTTTCTTTAATTTGGGAGGATTTCTTGTCCTTCACTTGCATTGTTATTCATATCTCTCATCTTTAATAAAAATACTTTTCTTCTATGTAAAAAATAATCCGTGTATTTACTGGTCGCAGTTTTATTTACTTGTGTGAATGTGCATACTTGTGCTATGCCTATTGTGTTTATATTCTGTATTTGGAATTGGTCGCTCTGTCTTCATAATTTGCTGTTCCGTTGTTTCCTTGTTATATCCATGTAGGTCATTAATTGATAATGTTTCTTACTTTTTTGGTCTCAGGTTGTTAGAGATAAGCGTACTGGCAAAACCAAGGGCTATGGATTTGTTAGTTTTGCCAACCCTTCAGATCTCGCTGGTGCACTTAAAGAAATGAATGGTAATTAAAATTATTACTTATAGGCTCTCTTGCAAGATCCTTTTAATTGCACACTTTTGGTACACCATGCACAATTTGTATGTAACACAATATATATGCCTGTTTAACAGAAAAGATGACTTACACTTGGGTAATAAGTTTTCTCCTTCAGTTCTGTAACCTATAGACATAGTTCGGGACTAATAACTTGTTTTGTTGTAATGTTGTTTGTCTTTCTTAAATGTTCATTATCTGGATTGACACAAAAATAAAAGTTTGTCAAACGAATTTGTATTTTAAACTATTGTGCCACATAGACTAGTTTCTATGAGTAACACGTACATTTTAGTTGAATGTGACAGTTTATTCCTCGAGTGATATACTCCAAATTTAGACGTGTCCCCATTTGGATTTCACACACTTTTTAAGATGTTGACTCCCAAGAATGACTTCGAGCCGTATTTTCATTTTCCTGAAACCCCTATTAATGGTAATATTAAGTACAACTTAGAAACTATGGAGACAGTTTTGGGACATAAAAAACAGGAAGAAGGGATGTCTATATCAAGACAGGAGTAATATCTGAAATAGTGAGAAAACTAGTTTCTGTTCTCGTGTGACAAAAAAGAAGGTTTATTAAATTTTCCTTTGAAACTTGGTTTCAGGTAAATATGTTGGAAATCGACCAATCAAACTACGTAAGAGCAATTGGAGAGAAAGAACTGATACCGAAGCCTTGGAAAGGCAAAAGGTGCATTTTATTTCTGCACTACGTGGCTTTTAAATTTAATTATTGGCCGTGTGTATATCCGCTGACTATGGTGTTGGTTCTTGGTCCTTTTGGCAGAATCACAATCACAGAAAATCAAAGCTTTCAAAGAAGAGCGTGTTGCACAAATGAGCATCAAAGCTAAATGATTGTACCCCTGGACCCTGGTAAGTGGATGTTGATAGATCCTTGAGAGCTTTCGCATTGTTCTTTTTGTTATTTTTCTGCATGTTTCTAATTCCTTCATGCAGAAAGCAGGCAAAATTCTATTTGAAGTTTAACATGGAACCGTAAGAGTTAGTTAGCTCAATAAATGCCTACAAGAAAAAATCTTGAGGTCGCTAGTTTGAGTCATATTGAAGCCAGACCTCGAGTATTTACTCTTGAATTCTCTATACCGGCATGGAAAGTCTTGCCTTTGACTAAATTGTTGAGTGAGGACAAAGTCCCATAATAGAAAAAAAGAAAAAGAAAAAGAAAAAGAAATTTAATATGGTGGAACATATTATACAAATCTTGAATTTTGATATTATATTGAAAACTTTGAGCTATAATTAGAGAAAATAAATAGAATGGTGAACACGTTGAGAACTCAAGCATAGAACTAAATGTTTAGGCAAATAACATGAAACAAGGGGATCATAAGAAACATGCCTAGACGAGTCAAAGTCTTTACAATGTTATGGCCTAGTTTAATAATGTAGGATCTTTAGAAAAGTAAATGACTTTGGGTTAAATGCTTTTTTGGTCACTGTACTATATGTCAACTTACAAGTGAGTCACTCAACCGTTTTTTCTTACAATCAACTCACTATACTTTATTTTACTTTACTTACAAGCCGTTAGAAAATCCGTTAAATCATGTTGACTTTTAACAGAAATACACATAAGCTGTTGAGTTGTAAAAAAAAAAGCTTGTGTCGAAAATTATCTTACGTGACCTTCATTATGTGGATTTGGAGGGGAAAATTTATGAAGAAAATGAAAAAAATATTTTAAAGTATAATGTAAATTAGAAAAGTTAGCCAAAAAAACAAAAAAATAAATGAAAAAATATATTTAATTTTTTTTGTAATTAATATCAAATGATTTTTTATTTAATCAAGTGACAGATAAATATAATTAAAGAAATAATAAAACATAAAACTAAAAATTATTTTTTAATAATATTTTAAATAGTTTTATATATACTCTTTTTTTAATTCACTTTTTTTCATGTTCTAGCATTCACATTTTTTTAATTCACATTCAAAAATTTGATTATTTTGTTATGTTGTAACTCATCATGTAAAAATTAAAATAAAAAGGTCAAAAATAAATCAATATTTTTATTGCCATATCACAACTGTTAATATCAAAATTGTTGTACACTAATTTTGGAGTGAACGAATTTAACACCTCAGCTAATATCATTTCCCAGATAGGCATTCCTACTCTTGTCTTTCTCTCTCTGTATCTTTTTTAAGTCTCTCTGTCTCTCTCTCTCCTCCTCTGTTTCTTCAATCAGTGCCCGCAAATCGAACCACCATGGAAAGCCTCTGGCAAGCTGTGACGGGCGCCGCCCAAAACCCCGACGACTACGGCGGCGTCGAGTTCTGGTCCAACCCAGAGTGAACCGGCTGGCTTACCAAGCAAGGAGAGTACATAAAGACATGGCTTTGTCGTTGGTTCGTGCTCAAGCAAGGGAAGCTCTTCTGGTTTGAGGAATCCACCGTCACCCGCGGTTCCGTTCCACGTGGCGTTATCCCAGTGGCTACATGCCTCACAGTCAAGGGCGCCGAAGATGTACTCCACAAACAGTTTGCTTTTCGAGCTATCCACTAGATCGGAGACCATGTACTTCATCACCGATTCGGAGAAAGAGAAGGAAGATTGGATCAATTCAATCGGGCAGTCAATTGTTCAACGCTCTCTTTCGGTTACTGATAAAGAAGTTGTCGATTACGATAGTAGGAAATAGAAGCTTAAATTTGGGGATTTCGTCCTTGATTCTACATAATTAGGTACAACGGAGGAAGAAGGAAGGCAGGTGGGTCGGGAGGATATAACGGAGGCAGAGGCGGGAGATGGAGAAGATGGGGTGAGTTTTGGTTGGGTTGTAACTTATGAATTGGGTGGGTGGGTGGGTGGGTGGGTGGGTTAAAGCTGACATGTTAAAAAACTCTTACAGTAGGATTATGTGCCTACATGGCATTGCCCTGTCAATTTGCTGTTAAAAAATTTAACAGTCAAGATGGAATTTCAAATGTTTGTTAGTAAAGTAAAGTATAGTGAGTTGACTGTAAGAAAAAACGGTTAAGTGACTCACTTGTAAGTTGACATATAGTACAGTGACCAAATAAGCATTTAACCCAAATGACTTTGTGCCACTGTACCATACATGTGCTTCACCACATATGACTACCCCATGATATTCTTGGTTTCACAGTTTCTTCTTTTGATTTGTTTCTTAAACTAACACTCCTGCACCTATTCCCAAAAATATATGAGCTGGTAACAATCTCAGTTTGCCACAACGAGACGATAATTATTCTCTCTGAAGAACCAGTAAAGAGGTTTGGTGGTGGAAGTCCCAAAGTTGTCTGTTGGGTTTATTATGCGGTGAGTCGGTGACGGTTCGCTGGTTGAGAGAGTGGTTGGTGGTGAGGGAAAGAGCCGATGATAATACAGCCAACAGAGCATTGGTAGTAGCTGGATGGAGGTGGGAAAAACTGCAAAAGGTGGCGACAATGACGTCGACGTTCATGATATCAATGGTAATTCAAACAAGGTGCTGAGTGAGTACTAGTAGTGGTCATAACAAAAGGGATATCACTATTAATAAAGCGGCTCCATGAGCTGCTGATGTCAGCGTTGGTGTAGTTGGGTCACAATTTATTTCTCCTTTTACCCCTGCAAGTTTAGTGATGTTATTATTTTGTCCTTTTGAATTTTGTGACTGTTGTTTGTCTTAGTTTTTAGTGTTTTTAATGTTATTGTTCTGTTCTACCTAATTTGCTGAACATTTCTGCAAATCTTTTTCTGCAGGCTCCGACTTTAATTTGTCGAACCTTATTGGTTGATATGCACGATTGGACGGCCATAGAATTTAGCATCTAAATTCTGCTCTGATTAGCGTCTACCTTTCAGATAATTTTCAGACGTTCTAGAACTCCGTATTCCATGAGTTTTATATACAGTATTGTGTGAATTAGTAGACTAGTATAAATTTGGAAGAAGTTGAAGATTAAATGAAACTTTTCTCACATTCCCTCTCCTCAAGATACTCAAATCCATGTAGTCAAAAACTTGAGGTATGCTTTAATTGGTGTCACTACATTTTCAATCTCCAGTAGTTGCGTTTATAAGGGTGGTCCAGGACTACTGTTTAAACAAGAAACGAGTGTGTATATTGTTTCTTATGACTATATTATATACATTTGATGCTGGAATCTGAAGAACATGTTCTTTCCTTCCGAAAATGAATATGCATATTCACATCCTTGTTTTCATTGCAGCATTACAATAAACCTGGTTTAATGAACTTAGGATTGTAAAACATAAGATTAAATAATGAATTAATCATGTGTTAAAATAGTCTGTAATGGTAATAAATTAATACAAATATTGATATCTAATTTATCGTTATTCAAACAATTGTAGCCTTAAAAGTTTTATCAAATGAAAATCTTCTGTGCATGGTTTCTTCTTTGTTTTGTTTTGTTATAACTTTTACGAATGTGGAAGAGGAGTTTTGTTTCTTAATATTCAATGTGTTTGTACGTGTGGTGTTTTTAAATATTCAATGTGTTATAACTTTTATGTTTCAGTTTGATTCTTAGTGGCTGTTTGATAGCTCCTGAATGAATCTGAATGACCCAAAAACTGATTCGGTAAGTGATTCAGTGTGTTTGTTTGAATCAATTACACTCTGAATAGAACCAAATTGTTTCTTACCGAATCAGGCCAATTTTTCCGGCTTTTTCGCTCAGTTGGCTACTGAATGAGCTTTTTACTTAAATATCCTCTCACTTTTGAACAATTACTTGTTATATCCGACACTTCCTTCTCGATCCCATCTCCCATTTGATCTGTAATCTCTCATTAATTTTGTAGATGAGAAATTGAAGGGAAGAATTGGAAGTGGAAATTACAGAGCCAAAGAATCGGGAAATTACAGAGCCAAGAATCGAGAAATTACAGAGCCAAAGAACAATCCAAATCAAAAATAAAAGGAAGGGAAAATGAAATACCTGTAAGCTGTTTGATAGCTCTGCTCTCTCTCTACACTCGATACGTCAAGTTCTTGTCTTCTCCCTCCTTTGTTCCGCCGTTGTTGCCTCTTTTCCTGGTCCCAATCATCAACATATTACCACTTCTTTTTGATTTCATTGTGGTAAAACTGAATTCTGAAACCCACCAGAATATTAATCACAAAACCAACTGCACCACTCTTTGCTAGAACTCCAAATTTGGCTCCATATAAGAAATGGGTTCTTCATTTTGGGCATTCGAGAGTCAAATTTCAGGTATCCATGGCCGCTAGCTCTACCCACAACAACCCTTTGTCTTCACACGCTTCTTTGCCTGCAATTATGACTGATATTGGGTCCCTCGAGTTTGGGAATTTTGGGGGAAAATAGATGAATTTGGAGGAGAATATTGAGAAGGTGGAGGAACTTAATTTTGATTCTTTGTGGGTATAAGAAGTTTTAATGATGATGAAGGTACTGGGCGAGTGGGTGGAGAAAATGAATGAAAATACCTGATTGCTTTGTGTTGAAAATTAGTGCATTTTTTGTGTTTTTAGATATTTGATTTTTGCATTTAGTAGGATTGAGGGGTAAAATAGTAAAAAATTATTATTCAAATGTTTCAACATGCCAATTATCAAACAATTTTTTTTATTCAGATTCAGCTCATTTAGATTCAGATTCAGATTCAGCTCATTCAGATTCAGATTCAGATTTATTCAATTTTTATCAAACACCCCCTTACTTAAGTGAGTTTATTTCTTCAATTATGGGAAGTTTGTATCCTTTTAATGAGTCTTGTTTGGTTGCGAGTTTATTTCTTAATTATAAAATTATATTGTATTTCTCGAAAGGGGGCGCTTTAAAAAAAAAATCAATTTGTTTGCTCATGTGTTTTTGAATGGTTGATGGAGGACTCTGTAAATGAATATTTTATACATGCATATTCGTGTTCGAAAATGAAATTTGATATCCATATTTGTATCCGATTAATATGTAACATTAAATATTCATATTCGAACGGATAATATTTGACTATAGATATTATCTGTATTCATTTTGTTCAATATAATATGGATAATTATATCAAATATCTGCATGTATTCGTAACTGTTGAAAATAAAATTATAAAAGTTTCAATTTATTTTTTTCTTTAATTCTTTCACAATGTGAATTAACAACCAAAAAAAGTTTACTTAATAAAATAAAAAGTAAAAATGATGTACAATCAATCAAATAAAATAATAAAAATATACAATAATCATATGTAATTTTTCTTATATTGTATATCATAAAATTGCGGTAAAAGATGTATAATTAATAGATGTTAATATTTTGTTATATTGTTTACCAATATTAAATGATATATATATATATATATATATATATATATATATATATATATATATATATATATATGGGGGCTGATCCATAATTAATGTTGTAAAAAAGTGTCTATCTTTACAACAAATTTCGATCGTCCATCCGGATATCTAACGACTAATATTGTTCCCGTTAGCAGTTTAATTTTTAGTATTTCACAATTTAATACTGCGATCGAGATAGATGATCGAAATACCCCTCATTGAAAATTTTTATCGTCTGTAGTATTAAACTGTAAATGCTATCTCCCTTTAAAAATTAAACTATCGTCCGCAGTATTAAACTGTGGATTCTATGACCCCAAAATGACACCTCGATGTAACCAAACGACGCCAAGAAACTCAAAAGTCTCGTCCGCAGTTTAATACTGTGGGCGCTAGGTCAGTATAAGTATAGTCAGTTTTTTTATTGTTTGAGAATGAATCAGTATAAGTATTGTTTGGATCTAGGGTTTTCTTATCTCAGTTGGACATTTTTTATGGAGAATTAGAAGAGTTCGATAAACGATTCAATCAATTTGAGAGCGCATAGCTGACTAACAAGCAAGCATACCTGCAGACAAACATCACCAAAGATTGGTAATTTGTAATTTCATATTTAGAACTGATTCATTTGTTTTGCCATGGATTTGTTTGATGAAGAATCATTTCATTCAATATCAAGTACTGAGGAAAAATTGCATTATAATAATGATGAAACTGCTTTAGTTGAGGATACCATTCCTTATGTTGGTCAAATATTTGATACGTTGGAAGATGTTGAATTTTTTTTACAAAAAATATGCGAAACGTGTTGGATTTGAAATAAGAATAAAAACTAGCAGAAAACATGTGAGATCTGAAGATTTTTTTTCTAGATTGTATCAGTGTCGTAAAGCTAGATATAGGGTTGTTAAGAAAAATGAGATTGTCACTGATGATGAAGATAATAATGTTGTTAAGGGAAAGCGAAGGAGGGACTTAATTGATAGAACAAAATGTAGAGCAAAAATTTATGTTGTGCATGATAGGAGTAAATATAAATGGTTTGTGTCAACATTTGAATTGAATCACAATCATGAATTTGTGTCCCCAAGTAAAGTTTCACAAATTCAAACACACAAAAATATTTTTGGAGTTGCTAGGGATTTGATTGAAACCCTTAATAATGCTGGGATTGGTCCAAGTGTTGGGTTCTCTAAAACGGATGTGCGAAATATAGTTAGAGATATTAGATGTGATAGTATTGATTCGAATGATGCACATGGTGTAATAAATTACTTGAGAAAGTTGCACCGTGAGAGTCCGAGCAGAGTTTATTTTTAGTGTCAAACCAGGTGTGGATAATAGTATCGGATGTATTATGTGGGTAGATTATCGGTCAATACTTGCTTATAAAATTTTTGGCGACGTTGTTACTTTTGATACCACATACCGAACAAACAAATATTTCATGCCATTTGTTCTTTTTACGAGTGTAAATCATCATTACCATTCTGTACTGTTTGGGTGTGCACTCTTGAGCGATGAGACTGAGGATACATTTTAATGGTTGTTTAAGCAGTGACTTGAAGCAATGAATTACAAACATCCCATAACCATTGTCACTGATCAAGATCGTGCTATGTCAAATGCGATTGCTAGGGTTTTTCCTAATACGCACCATGCATTATGTACCTGACACATTAGCAAACAATATCCTGAAAAACTTGGGCATATCTATTCATCGCAACCAACTTTTAAGTCAGATTTTAACTACTGCGCCTTTAAGTGTTTGACTATTTAAGAATTTGAGGACAGATGAAATTTGTTGCTTGAAAACTACGGTTTGCAGAACGAATGGTTGAAATCTCTGTATGAATTAAAAGAAATATGGATTGGGGTGTATTCAAAAATTTCTTCGCAGCGGGAATGACTATATATCAGAGAGAAACAAGATGATTATATCACAGTCAATCGTGCAAGAAAATTTGTTATTGGAGATCCGTTAGAGATGTATGCAGCTAAAATAAATACCAAAGAAATGTTCCGGCGTTTTCAAATTGAACTGACAAAATCGCACAAGTTAACTTCTAAAAAGGTGTCTGAGTTGTCAAATTGATTCAAGGTGTTCAAAGTGATGGTTCCTGAATCTCGCCGCAAGTATTTCACAGTTGTGCAACATATAAATACCAGGATGGCGAAATGTAATTGCAAAATGTTTGAACATTTTGGTATTATATGCCGTCACATTCTCATGCTACTAACTTCAAAGAACTTGGTTGAGATTCCTAAAGAATTAATACACAAGCTATGGACTCAAAATGCTAATAAAATCAGCTGTGTCGCCCCGTACATTCCCACCTCGGTCACAGATTATGCCGAGACACAAATCGGTTGGTTCAATCTGACACAGCGAAAGACAGTAGAGAGAATAGAAACAATCACAAGAATTGAATTTATGTACTTTGCAATCACAAAAATTCACAAAGTGTGGGATAAATTGACTAAATAGCCAAGTATTTCATAAACCAGAATAATAAAATAATAATAATAGAGTTGTCCCTAAAACATCTGAAAACATCATATAAATACTAAACTATAAGCTGGAAAACCTAATTATAAAAGGACTAATGAAATTACGAAAATATCCAACTAAACTTAAAATTGGGAAAAACTTCGGAAGCCCAAAATGCCCCTTTCCAAGCCTCTTTTGGGCTTCAAACGGTATACATCTTGGCCAAGGCTATGAGTTTTGTAGAGCTCGTCGTTAGCTTCGTTTTGATATATTATGGGCCCCGTAACTCCAAACGAAACAAAAGTTACGCCCAAAACAATATCAACCCTTCTTAAACTTGAATTTCCTTCCTTTTCCGACTTGGTCTCCAACCTGGACCGTGTCACAATCATTTAGCCAAACGATTTCTGAGTTTTGTACTGGAAGCTTTATCTTCCTTGGAAGCCACTAGATATATATGTTGATGAAATGCTAAATCGTGAGGAAAAAATTGTGGCCAAAATCCATGCTGAAGGTGTCAAATTAAGACTATACGACAATGTGCTATCTTTTATCAAGGCCGATGATGCTAATAAATTGTACGATGATGATGATGTTTCTGCTTCCAATGATCCTATGTTTGATCCAATATGTTCGCAGACAAAAGGTCGTAAAAAAGTAACACGGTTGAAAAGTGGTGTTGAACTTAATTCGCAAGACAGAAAGCACTTCGAAAGTGTGCAATATGTGGAGTATTTACAAACCATGATAAACGGAACCATTATAAAGCTTTAGGATTGCAAAAGCTTGAAACTTCATAATTTCATTTCTTTGTATAGATTTTGAGAAACAGTTACTTGGGCAGTGTTATTGTTTGCTTTTGCTTTATCTCTGTATTTGCATGCATGTTAATAATATCTTTTTGAATTAATTGTGCAACTTCTCTGTATGTATTATTGTGAATTTGTAGGCCTTTGTCCACAAAGTCCCGTCCACAGTATTAAACTACGGACTTTAGATGGTAAAAGAAAGGGGAAACGACGTCGTTTTGTAGAAAGTCTTGTCCACAGTTTTAAACTGTGGACTCTAGATGGTAAAAGAAAGGGGAAACGACGCTGTTTTGTAGAAAGTCTAGTCCGCAGTATTAAACTGTGGACACTAGGTCAATTAATTAACAAAAATATTCTACCAGAATAGGTAAATTATTTAGCTTTTCTATGCAAACCCTATAAGGGCCATCACAACATGTTGAGATTATTCAAAATATCTCAACATGTTGTGATAGCACTCCAAGGATTGCATAAAAGAGCTAAACAATTGACCCCTCCTGGTAGCACATTTCTTGTTAATTAATTGACCCATTGGTAGCTTTTTGAAACTTTTCAATATAGATTTTAGAGTAGTATTCTCTGTGTGGATTTCTTGTTAGATTTTAAAGCTCAAAATTCTCTATTTCTTTTTTCATATTGTTAGACCAACAACATGAATTTTTAGCACACTTCAGATGAGAATAGTTCGTTTAATGCTATTAGTATTTCATTTTGCATAGGTATTATTGTTGTAGATTCATCATCTTATCTTGGGATGATGAAAGGAATACCCATGAACAAATGGATAACTTACTAGCATTAAATCGAACTATACTCGTCTCAACACATGATTCCATGCAATGATACCAACATGAAAGAAGAAATAGAAAAAATATGGAGTCTAAATTCGAACTAAGTCATCCTTTGAACTATGGAGTTTGCAGTATTTATAATAGAGACCTAGCGTCCGCAGTATTAAGCTGCGGACGGGACTTCTCAAATTTCGATCTTCTCACTTTCCCAGTGTGTATTTTAATCTGACTTAGCGTCCGCAATATTAAACTGCGGATCAGACTTTTGAGTTTCTTGGCATCGTTTGGTTACACCGGGGTGTTGTTTTGGGGTCATAGAATCCGCAGTTTAATACTGTGGACGATAGTTTAATTTTCAAAGGGAGATAGCGTCTACAATTTAATGCTGTGGACTATAAAATTTTTCAAGTAGGGGTATTTCGGTCATCTTTCTCGTCCGCAGTTTTAAATTACGGAATACTGAAAATTAAATTGCGGACGGGAGCAATATAAGTCGTTAAGTATCCGAATGAACGATCGAGATTTGTTGTAAGAATAAACACTTTTTTATAACGTTAGATATGGATCAACCATATCTCTCTCTCTTTTTATATATATATATATATATATATATATATATATATATATATATATATATACACTTCTAGTACAATTATGAAGTAAAGTTATATGCTCACATTGAGCTTCGATCCTAGTATTTTCTAAAATCTTAAATTCAAATTGTATTGTGAATGTATTTTAATTTTTGAAATAACAATTTTGTAATTAGTTATATTTTTTAAGTAGTTTGCAATATTAATTATTATATTAATTGAAATCAAATAAATCTTTATTAATTTTGAATTTTAGAATTTCCTAAATTAACTTTAAATAAAACAAAAAAATGAGACTCTTATTTTTTAAAGAACTGAGGTAGTATTAAATTTCATGGTTGAAGTTTTTAACCTTGAAACTATAATTTTATGTTTTGTTTTAAAAGAAAATTTGTTTAGTTGTTTTTCAATATTACAGAAGAAATCAGAGTTAGTTCTTACTTCTTATAGTCTCTTTAATTAAGAAACTCAGATTAGGCACCCTACGAATGTTTACTTCATAAGCGGGAGTCGTCGGTTCAAATCCAATAGTAAGTAGAACTTATTAGATACTATTGGAAAGGTCAAGTAAAGAATTTGTTCTTCCGCTGTAAAAAATTCTTCCAATAATTTCGAGTCCAATCTTTTTAAAAAAGTACGTACAATACTTTTGTGTTTACGAGCCAAAGTTCTAGTACAAGAAAGTCGAAGTATATATTCCGAAAGCGAAAATGAAAAGAATTATAAATATTAATTACTACGTACCTTTTCTTTTCTATTTGTTCTTCTATTTTATATATTAACACTAAAAAAATAAATTTCACCCAGAAAAAACATCAACAATAATTATAAAACATCAAAAAAAAAGAGAGAGTAGGGATTTAACTAATTTGCCAACCCACACTTTTATATTCTTAAGAGAATATGTTGATAATCTTGGTCAAACTCGGAGTCTGACTCAAATCATAACGTAGTAAGACCCACTCTACTGTTCCCAAAATTAAATCATCTAATTAACAAAACATAACTGATTTTGAATTTCTCGCTCACCCTAATAAACGATTAGGACCGTTCAAAATTTGGGATAAATCTCATCGTCTATTATATCCTCTTTAACTTCAAAGGAAAAAAATTTGCTCTCTCTTACTCTCAGATCCTCCTCTGTTCTTCCTCCTCCCGAGCTCGCCCTCTGCCTCCTCCATTCTCTAGCGCCAGCAATCTCTTCTCCCCCTTCCCCTTCGTATGTAGTGCCGGAGGCACGAATAATACGGCTAGTAACGCAATATCTCTCAAGTAGTTTGCAATATTATCACCCACTATGGGTGATAAGCAATATAAATTAACTTCCTTTGACAACCAAAAAACTAGTTTGCATTATTAACTATTACATTAATTGAAATCAAATAAATTTACATTAATTTTGAATATCACAATTCTCGAAAAATATCAAACGATTTTTTTTTTAAAATAGAGGGAATATTAGCTTTGTGATAAAAGTTCTTATCCTTGAAACTCTAATATTTTGGTCTATTTTAAAAGAACATTTGTTTAGTTGCTTTCAAATCTTATGGAATAAGTCAGAGTTGGTTCTTACTGCATACTACTGTCTAATATTTTGGTCTATTTTAAATGAGCATTTGTTTAGTTGTTTTTAAATCTTACGGAATAAATCAGAGTTGGTTCTTACTTCTTACTACTGTCTCTAAAAAACTCATATGGGGCAAATCAAAGAAGTAATTGGTTTCTTACTAAAAACAGTGTAATCTAGAAATTAAAACAAAATTATTTTATTTTTGCTTTGCTTTTCAAACTTAGAGTCCTTATATATTAAATATTGCAATTAACCAACAAAAAAAACCATTGTAGCAATATTTTTTCTACTTTATTTTCAAAGTCAATGAAAATCAAAAATTGGAAAAACTTGCGGTCAACAACATTAGAAGACTATGGAGTCTTTTGCCACTAGTTGAGATAATAGGCTAAATGAACCAAAGTCTGGTCAGTCCAACATATATATTGATAGACACATAAATTATATATTTTATTATCCATAATTTTGTCATTTTAATTATATTAGTTTATTAAATTAATATGTTTTATTTTATTTTGTAAGATTTAATATTTTGTTGCAATAGAGTCAAAATCTTGGCGATCATGCGATATTTAATATTCTTATTCATGTAAGGAAGTATTCAAGAAAAATCTTACAACGAGAAGAAAATAGGTGAAACAATCTTGGTGTGCATATCAAATCCAACAAGAGAAATGAAAGTCTATCTAGAAGATCTCTTTGAGAAGTTAATTGTCATTAGGAAGTTGAAATCTACATGAAAATGGACTCTTGGGAGATTACCATGTAGAGATTGAAGCCAACAAGGAAAGAAGATGATAAAAGGAAACAAAAGAGACAAAGTTCAATGAATCTAAATTAAGGAACAAATTTATTTTTCCTATAAATAGGTCTCTTTTTTTAGAGCTAGAGAATTAGAGTATTTGTATTAGTTTAGGTTAGGAGTAGGAGTAGATTAAATTACTTATTCATTGTACACTTGTTGGAAGATCGTTAATAAAGGGGGTTTCTTATTTATTTTTAATCTTTTACTTCTTCTTTATTTTAGTTAGTTTATTTATTTTTCATGTCTAGCTAATTTCTCTAATCTAGGATGAAGATGAAATTAAATAATTATATATAATAATATTTTTTTACCTCTTCTATTATTTATGTTTTTATGTTTAATTGATTTTGTCTTCATGTTTCGTTATTGAAATATCTTCGTTTTATAGTTCTTATGTGATTTTGAATTAATTAAGGGGTTTTGATATATTATTGTTAATATATGAGCTTTTCATAATCTATGCTTGCTCGAAGAAGTTTTGATGGGTTATAGTTAATCATTAAATTTTCATAGTCTATACTTGCCCACGTTAATTATAAAATTACTAAATTAAAGGGAGGGAGATCAAAATCATAATTGAGTTATAAAAATAGAATATATTGAATTATATGTTATGTTTATTATTTAATGGATTCGGATTTCTAGATTACTTTCTCAATATTAGATTTCATATTCTGGTTAATCGATTTGTAATCTTTATTTCTAATTCGCCTAAAATAGATATTAAGGATACATTAAAATTAATCTAGTTTCTGTGGGTTTAACCTGTACTTGTCAGTTTTTCAATTTGATACCGTGTACTTGCATTTACATATTTTTATCACATCAAGTTTTTGGCGCCGTTGTCGGGGCCAGACTATAATTAAATTTATTTATTCGAATCAGTTTTTTTTATTTCTATTATTTTTTGTATTTCTTTTTATAATTTTTCAGGACTATCGGAGAAGATCAACGGTGCGGAAAGACAAGATTATTGTTGTGATTTTTTTAGTATTTTGTATCTTAACTTAAAAAATATATAGTAGCTTAGTTTTCTTTTTCTTCTTTCTTTTTTATTGTTAGTTAGAAAACTAATTATTGCATTCATGCATCCACTCATGTAGAGCACATCATGTTTATGTTTTTATTTTATTTTTTGTCAAATATAAATTGTGTTGATTGCTGGAGGATTGAGGTACATCAAAATTTTCATTTCTTTTGTAATTCACATAGTTTTAGGACACTTTATTTGTTTACAATTTTTTTATTTTATTTGTACATTCTCATTTGTAATCTAACATTAAGGGTACAAACTGTAACAAGATTAGATGGAAATTTCATCACCCTTCCTTAGCCCACAAACCACCCGTTCATTTTGCATAACATTGCCTTAATAAAATCAAGTAGACGTTAACCCCTCGGAATTTCGAGCTCAATTAGGACAAGGGACTCCAAGAGTAGGCTAAATTTTAAATTAATCAAACTACTGGTGTCTAGACTAGTGGTTCAAAAGGCAAACGCCTAAAGAACGTGTGGTTATTAAATTAGTCACTGTACCCACGGAGAGACTCCCATCTTTTTTACACTTAACTGGCTAGTGGTGTGATTAATTTTTAATTTTGTGGACCTTAAGGTGTAACTTGGAACATTTAGGAGCTGTCTAGATTTTATTTAGGTTAACCGTAGAATTAAGATTTTTATTTTTTTATTTTATTTATTTTATATTTTTTGTGTGTGACTTTCGTGGTAAATTGCATATTTGTTTTGTGATTGGTGGAAAGATGGACTCTTATTATGGTTGGAATAATATTTTTGCTTGGCATTAAGAACCTTATGAAAATTTTAATGCACATCAAGTAAATAAATTTTTTTCAATTTATGAAAATCCTTATCTAAGTTTATATTCATATCCATATTCGGATCCAGAATCTATTGATCCACAAGAATTTTCAAATGAAAAATAGGAAAGACTCAATACCTTAGAAAAAACTATAGAGGCTTTAATGAAAACTCAATTTAATTTCATGCAAAGCATGAATCAAGCTATATCTCGTCTAGAAATTCAAATGAGTTGATTAGCCACCATAATTAATGAACAAGAGGTGGATGAATTTTCTAGTGACTCTGAGGTTAATTTTGAAAATTATGATGGTTGTGAAAATGATGAGAAAAATGAAAAATCCGTATTAAATTCTACACAATTTGAGTAGAGCCAATTTGAGGAGTCTAACAATTATGAGTCTATGCCTAAAATTGTTCATGTCACCTTTAATGAGTTGGTTGAAAAAGTAAATAAGTCTAAAGTTCCATATAATGAAAGACTTATTTCTAGAAAACAACCGAGTGATTTTGTAGACCAACCCATTAAAGTAAATTTGGCCCAAGAAATAATTGAAAATAGACTCATGATTAAAGATGATCCAATTGACTTTTTCTTGAATCACTTTGACCAATTTTTGGATGAATCTAAATATTTAATTTAGATAAGGTCAATGAAATGTTGAGATCCATTACACATAAGTCAACAAAATGTGAACATGCATTTGAAATAATTCTTCCATATTTTGAACATGTTAGTGAAAGTTTTCCCGAGGTCAATTCTAAATATAATTCTGATGAAAATTCTGATTATTTTTAATTTTCTAGACCTCCTGAAAATCATGACAATACCACACTCACTTACTCATTTGTATCATTGATTTATAGTCACATATTTTTTAGGATATATGAAATTCGTAGGTATGTATATTTATTTTTCTTCTCACTACATTTTCTTGTAGAACAAATATCCCACCATATAAGGTACAATTCTTTCACATCTTTGTTCTTTTTTCTTCATTTGCATACATTGAGGATAATGCATGATTTCGGTGTGGGGGGAGTTTTGTATTTTTATTATTAGATTTTTTATGTATTTATTTTTCATCTTTTTAGGAAATTAATTCCTTTTGAAAAACAAAACAAAACAAAAAAAATTGAAAAAATGAAAAATTTTGTTTGATTTTTTTATGGATTGAATTTATTTTATTAAGTGTCCATGGAGTTAAAACTCATGAGTAAGATTGAAAGATTTAGAACTCATGAATATTTGATAAGATACAAAAACTTAGTTTGAAACACCATCTTGAGTAAAATAAAGTTCCTATGCATTTTTGCTAGAGCCGGTCCTGAGTTTTCTAAGGCCCATGGCAAATTTTTTCAAGTGTGCCCCTTTATACAAATTAAACAAAAAAATAAATAAATTATCAACTAATTAATTTTATTAAAATTATAAGAATTTACAAAAGATAAGAAAGAACACTTTGGGGACTCCTTAAAGGATCAGGATGAGTCTCCATTTAAAGGTTGAGATTTAAAACTATTGGATCTAAGGCCTAAAAGTTGTCACCTCATTTCAAAGTTACTAACCTAACTCTAACAACCTCATTTAAAAGCCACTAACACTCTAGTCACCTCATTTAAAATTCATTAATCTAACTTTTGCCATTAATTTAATATATTACTAATATATTAAATTAATCTATTATTATTATTATTATTATTATTATTATTATTATTATTATTATTATTATTATTATGAGTACTTTGTTATGTCTCTCATTGTTTTTTTAATACTTGTTTTTAAAATTCATGTAATTTTTTAATAGAATAACCGATATTAAAAGAACATGTAAATTTATGTAGTATAATTTTTTTGTCCTTCATAACCTTAACATGATAAAGTGCTCAGCTCCGCTCAATAAATATTTAGATAAAATAGGTACATAATTTTCGCACCAAAAAAAAGAAGAAGAAAACATAATACAAAATAATAATAATAATAATAATAATAATAATAATAATAATAATAATAATAATAATAATAATAATAATAATAATAATAATAAAAAATTATTATTAAAAAACAATGAGGAACACAACAAAGTGCTCATAATAATAATAATAATAATAATAATAATAATATTTAAGTGCAAGCATATATATTTCCACAAAATCATGCAATCTGCTATGTTTTTTGAGTTTTTGGACAGAAATAAAAGAAGAAAAGAATGAACACCCAAATAATAAATACTGTGCGTTATTTATTTGAATACATTGCTATTAATACACACACATGAATTATGTATAACATCACAATATATAATGTGTGCAACAACAACTATTATATGTATGTATTAACACTCTAGTCAAATTCTCCTTCACATTTTTTTAGTTCGTTCCAAAATTAGATATACATTTATATTTTACAATTATAAAGTGACATAATATTCCTAATTTGTCATTATATTTTACTATTTTTTCAATATTAAACAACCACGGTTGAATTCTTAACTAATATCAAGGTTATATGATGTTTAGATGACTTGTTAAATGAAGGGTAACGATATGTTGTGAAACTCTGAAAGTCCAATAATAATCTAGAAAGGGGGTTGAATAGATTATTACAGATTAAAAATTAATCTTAGGCCTTTTTGAATTTTTAATTAATTAATTTGCAGTGTTAGAAATTAATATGCAAGATAGTAAAAATTCAATCACACAATGCACAGAGATTTATCTGGTTCACAACATACACTCCTAGTATGTTGCTACGTTCAGTCCTAAGCTCCTATTTGGAACTTGAGATCCTATTACTATCAGTAATAAAAACTCCTTCAACAGGCGAAAAAGCCTTTACAAAGTTTTAAAGATGAACTTTCAACTATTCCCAACTAATCTGTCTTGGACAGCAAGCTCCCCGCTCCATCCTCAAGTTTATTTGTACCTTCTTTTGAGTCTAGTTCTATTTTATGATCTGGTCTTGAAACAACAACCTCTTCCTCACCTCACAAGTACATTAGAGACCCAACTTCCCGCTGACCTCTCTAAGACTCTGGTCTTGGTCGAAGAATTACTCGTCTTTCTCACAGGTACATAAAATAAACTAACTCTGATCTCTTTCTCTTTTTACAAATGATATTACAACAATATGCTTATTAAATAAGCAGATAAGAATTTAGTACAGATAAATTATAAAAGTTCGAAAACTTTTATTCTTTAAGAACATAAGCTTCTTTGTAAGCAGATATGAATCTGTGTTAAGATCAAATAATGCTTCTATTTAAGCAGATAAGTAAGTTTAATGCAATTTAACAAAGAATAATTTATTCTTTATAGTTAAGAGTATTTTTCTATGAATTAAAAGATTTTGTGTCTCAACCAAGTATTATATGAATGATGATATGTTCAATACTTGTATATCAAAGAATTAAATTAATCTCAGCAATATTTTATCAAGGAATATTAATTTAATAAGTTAAGCACAACTTGATATAACAGATATATATGTTTGTTTGACTCAAATAGTATAAATAAATACTTTATCAAGTAATAATAATTAAATAAGTTAAGCACAACTTAATTCAACAAATATGTTTGTTTAACTCAGATAGTATATATAAATACTTTATCTATTATGTGATAGATTATAAACAAAGTCACTTAGTACTATAAGGTATCGTACGGTGTGAATCCCTTAAAAAAGAATGTTTCCTGTAGCCTTGCGACGTCTAAGTATGACAATATTTATAATTCTCACAATTGATATTTATATAAATATTTTCAATAGATCACTACGATTCTCATGTCCAGTTCGGATGACTACTCTTTTTGGAGTAGTATCTCAGTGTCGTCTTGAGCTATCAAGTGTCGTATCTATTTACGATATTTATATAAATAATATCAATAAAAAGTTACTTAAGAGTATAAGGAATCGTACGGTGTGAATCCCTCTCCGTAGAGGAATATCTCCTGTAGCCTTACGATATGCTTATATTTATATTGCATGCATGTACTCATACGATTATATATATATATATATATATATATATATATATATATATATATAAACATACATTTGTTATGTATATATAATTATATTTAATACACATAATATTATATGTATGGATGCAGTAAATCATTTTTGCCCAACTTTGATTTTGAAAACAAATAGGATCACCTTGCCTTGAATATTTATATGAATCAATTTATTTAACACTTGATATTTAAATTATCAAGGTTAATAAAAATAATTCAAATAAAATCAGAAAATAGTTTAGATAAAAATAATAAAATAAATTACATATTTATTTAATTACTACATAATTGTTATCATCAAAATATATTTATAAAAATAATACCCATCAAACTCAGTATAAAATATTAAAATTGAAATCTTTCTTGTCTCTAAATTCTTCTATTTCTCCCTCTATATTTCTAATCAGTAACAAATGGAATGGAATTTTCTACTTATGTGACTGCATGGACAGAACAATTCGTTGTAGCTAAGAAGCAAATTGATCCCAAACAAGAATTAGAGCATCAATTTTGTAGTACTGTATGCTTGAAAATTGCAAGATGTTTTTAATTGACAAACAGAGTAAAGCAATCCATTAACCTAACTCTAGCCATTAATTTAATATAACACCATTATTATTATTATTATTATTATTATTATTATTATTATAAAACATTGAGGGACACAACAAAGTACTAATAATAATAATAATAATAATAATAGATTAATTTAATATATAGACATATATACACAAATTTTTATTTTATTTTTTATTTTTTATACACATATATATATAAACTTATAAAAAAATTTGGGCCCCCCTCAACTGTGGGCCCTGGGCGGTAGCCCTGGTGGCCCTCCCCCAGGGCCGGCTCTGATTTTTGCACTTCACGTTCGCACTAACTCTTAGTTGTGGGGTATAAACTATGATTCGAACAATTTCATGAAAAAATAATGAAATTGAAAAAAAAGGAAAAAATAGAAGTTGAAAGAAATAAATAACTGCTTCAATGTCCGTTGAACGAAATAATTAGGTATCTAAGTCTCAGCAAGCATCGATATTTACGCTGAAAAGTGTGATGAATAAAAACAGCTTGATTAGCCTAATTTTGTGGCATTTGTTAGCTAGTAAGCCCTTAGGGTTGTCTTTACACTTAGTGCCCTAAAGTCAACTGGTTTGGGAGTCATTGGTTCAACGCTTGCTACACGAGCAACTCTGAAAAGCCTAAAAAACAAGACATTTCACAAGTCAAGAAAAAAAAAGAAAAAAAAGAAAAATAATTACTTCTTCATTGTACGCTTGTTGGAGGGTCGTTAATAAATGTAGTTTTTATTTATTTTTAATCTTCTACTTCTTTATTTTAGTTAGTTTATTTATTTTTCTTGTCTAGCTAATTTCTTTAATCTAGGATGAAGCTGAAAGTAGATAATTATTCATGATAATATTTTTTATTTCTTCTATTATTTATGCTTTTATGTTTAATTGATTTCACTTTCATGTTTCGTTATTAAAATACCTTCGTTTTATAGTTCTTATATGATTTTAAATTAATTAAAAGATTTTGATAGATTATTGTTAAGATATGAGTTTTTCACAATCCAAGCTTGCTCGAAGAAGTTTTGATGGGTTATAGTTAATCCTTAAATTTTCATAGTCTATGCTTGCCCACGTTAATTGTAAAATTACTAAATTAAATAGAAGGGAGATCAAAATCATAGTTGAGTTATAAAAATAGAATAGATTGAATTATATGTTATGTTTATTATTTAATGGATTCAGATCACTACAAGAAAAAGGGTTAATTTCGACAGAATTAATCTCGACGGAATGGATTCGCTCGGACTTGCCCTATTTTCGACGGAATATTCGATTGACTATAATTCCGTCGAGGTTAGTCTACCCCCGACCGAATTCTATCGAAGTTAGTCATCGTCCTTGGAACGAAATGTTCCCGCCAGCGCGCGTAGTAAATTCGTCGGGATTATGTTAAAGTCGACGCAATAATCAGTCGAAAATAAATTATGGTTGACAGAATAATTCCTACGGAATTCCATCAGAAATAATGTTTAAAACCTAGCTCGTCTTCCCCAGCCGCCTCATTCTTTCAGTCTCTCATTTCTCTCTCACTCTCTTCTCCGGCCGCCTTCTCCAATCGTAATCTCCAGCCGCCTTCGACCGCCACCTTCGGCCGCTGGCATTCCCTCCCGACCAACCTCACACCGGCAGTTGTCCCTCCCGGTCAACCCCTTTGCCGAATCACTCTCCCTTTCTCACCTTTCACGCCAGCAACCACCTTCCTTCCACCGCCTTTGCCGCTTGCCGGCTCCGGCGCCTGCCGCCTGCCTGTTCCGGCTCCGCCTCCTCCTCCCTCCGGCTGCGTTTTCCCCCTCCGGCAGAGTTTCCCCCCTCCGTTTCTCCCCCTCCAGATTTCAGTATGTTGAATTTTTTTGCTATAGCATTTAATTTTTGTTTTAATTTGACAGTATGTTTAATTTATTTGTTAACATATAAATTTTATTTTAATTTGATATGGATACTTTGTGAATATATAGTTGCTGAAAGTATGAAATTGAGATTGTTTAATGAATTAATTTTTTAGCAGCAATTGGGATTAAGTTTGGAGTTGTTCTAATTTCAGTATGTTTGATTGTTAGTTAATTGAAATTGGGTCTGTGTTTATGTCTTGGCATGTAGTCAGTTTGTGATGGTCTATAATAGTTGGTATTGTCAATTTGTGAAATTGGGATTGTTTACATTACTCAATTGTTGTCATTGTTGGTATAATCTATTTTGCCATTGATTGTAAGACTGCTTTATCAATTTTGGGACTACCTTATTGTTAGTATATTTGATATTTTCGACGGAATTCCCGACGGAATTCTGTCAAAATTATGCAATTGCCAAATTTGTGGGCCCTACAAGTATATTTATTTATTATTTAATTAGTTTTCTAATATTAAAATAAACTTAGTATGTACTTAGTTTCTTACTACTAAATAATAAACAATAAATAATAAATAATAAATAATAAATAATTAATTAAAAGAGATAAATAAATAATA
The DNA here is from genome assembly GCA_020205555.1 of Panax stipuleanatus. NCBI lineage: Eukaryota > Viridiplantae > Streptophyta > Magnoliopsida > Apiales > Araliaceae > Panax > Panax stipuleanatus. Next base: position 121,560,125 of record CM035119.1, on the reverse strand, counting down.
AATAATAACTAATAACTAATAACTAATAAATAATAAATAATAAATAATAAATATTAAGTAATTAATAATTAATTAAAAGATATAAATAATAAATAATAAATAATAAATAATAAATAAATAATTTGAAAAATAATAAATAATAACATAATTTAATAATAACTAATTAAAAGATATGGATAAATAATAAATAAATAAATAATAAATAATAAATAATAACAAATAAATAAAATAATAAGTAATTAATAATTAATTAAAAGATATAAATAATAAATAATAAAAATAAATAAATAAATAAATAATAAATAATAAATAAAATAAATAATAAATGATTATTAATAAATAATGAATAATTAATAATTAATTAAAAGAGAAAAAATAAATAATAAATAATAACTAATATATTATAATTAATAAATAATAACAAATAAATAATAAATAATAAGTAATAAATAATAAAATAATAAAACATAAATAAATAATAAATAAATAAAAGAATAAATAATTAATAATTAATAATTACTTAAATAGATAAATAATAAATAATAAATAATAAAAGGAAGGTGGCACGTGGCAAGGCTAGTTTCGACGGACTAAACTCGACAGAAGGTATTCAGTCGAGGATAGTCATAAGATCGACTGAATTTTCAGTCGAGATTAATTCCGTCGGCAATAAGTAGTTCCGACCGAAAGCTCGACATACTTAATTTCGACCTGCTTATATACGATCGAATTTTCGACCGACTATTCCGTCGAAAATAAAGTAACCTCGACGGAATATCCTTAATACTGATGGAATATTCTGTCGGAAATAAGTTTTTTTTGTTGTAGTGGATTCTTAGATTGCTTACTCAATATTAGTTTTCATATTCTAGTTAATAGAATTTCAATCTTTATTTCTAATTTGCCTAAAATAGATATTAAGGATACATTAAAATTAATCTAGTTTCTGTGAATTCGACATGTATTTGCCAATTCTTTAATTTGACATTGTACACTTGCAGTTACATATTTTTATCGCATCATAAGGATGAAGTTAATTGCTTACCTGCTCCACAGGGACACGGGGTATGGTATTTTCCAATATTGATTATTCCTTGAAAACAATTGGAAAATATATATAGCTATGGCCTATGTCAGACTTGGCAAACAGGCGGGCTTGGTCCAAACGGGCCGGGCTGTCGACGGGCCGGGCCAAAACCACCCCGCTTTTGCTAGGTTAAAATTGTGCAGCCCAAAGCCCGGCCCGTGGGCCCAGACCGATTTATGCCTACATTTTACTAAATTTCTGGGCTTCGCCCAAACGAGTCGGGCCATTGACGGGTATAACCAAAACGGCCCAACTCTTGCTAGGCTAAAAATGTGCAGCCCAAAGCCCGGCCTAACCCGCGGGCTTGGGCCAAGTTTTGCCAGGTCTAGGCCCTATGGTTGCAGATTTTTCCACAAGTGTATATTTTCCAAATTTAATTATTCCTTGAAAACAATGGGAAAAGATGTGGCTATGCATGCATGCAAATTTTCCACAAGTACATACCCAATTTCCAATATTATTAAATGCATTTACCCAATTTTCAACGGCGACCTCATTCATTTAATGTTTAATACCCAAATCAATAAAGAAATTTTAGTTGAGTCATTAGTCATTACTTCCCATAAAGAAAAAATAGCTTTATTTTCCCATAATTCGTACTTTGTATATTATGTCAATATTGACGACAGCTGGATTAGGGGATATATTTAGTAGTATAGTTTAATAAGCATAAAAAAATAAAAACAGTAGAAAAATATATATCAACATCAAGAAGTAAAGAAAATAGAAAACATATGTATATCAACGCCAAGAAATAACAAACATTTTAGTCATTAATTCCAAAGAAATACTAGTAGTATTTGATTGATCCGGAAAAACCATGTTATTTTGATTTTTCACAACATAATTCAATCATTCATAATTCTAATTAAATCGTGGATTTATTATTGCGGTTGAGAATTCAATCATTCATAATTCTACCCCAAAACATTGCTTCCTCAAATTAAATTAAAATAAAATAATTTTTTCATTCATAAAAATTACAACTTTTCCAAGATATATCTCTTGCAATAAATACCCGTTCCATACACTTAAAAGTACTCACTCATTCCTTCAGCAACCCATTTTTGCCTTCATAATATCACATAAATTAATTAGCAATGAAACACCTAAACTATGACCAGCTTTTTTCTTTCTTACCCTTACCCTTGATGTTTTTCATACTCATGATTCTTCTACCCATTTCTTCTTCAGCGACATTAAAACTAGAAGACGAAGCAGCAGCAGCAGCTCTTTTGACGTGGAAAGCAAGCCTTGACAACCGAAGCCAATCATTGTTGTCGTCATGGGCCGGAAGCAGCCCTTGCCGTAACTGGACCGGAATTAGTTGCGACAAAGCTAGAAGCCATGTATCCCATATAGTCCTCGAAAGTTACGGTTTAAAAGGTATGCTTCGCGATTTTAATTTCTCATCTTTCCCCCATCTCCATACCCTTGACCTTTTTGACAACGCACTCTATGGGAATATCTCCTCCCAAGTTGGTAGCCTTTCCAAGCTCACTTACTTAGACATTTCTGCCAATCGTCTTTTCGGAGAGATTCCATCAGAAATAGGGTTGCTCAAAAACCTTGAATTTTTTTACGCTTCTACAAATCAATTTAGTGGCACAATTCCACAAGAGATAGGGATGCTCACCTCTCTTAGAGAATTGTCTCTCTCGACAAACAACCTGACCGGTTCTATCCCATCTAGTTTAGGAAACTTGCTCAACCTAACCCTCTTATACCTCTACGAAAATCAACTTTCAGGGTCTATCCCACAAGAGATAGGAATGTTGAGGTCTCTCGTCGCTGTTGAACTCTCGAGAAATAGCCTGACCGGTTTGATCCCATCTAGTATTGGAAACTTGCTCAACTTAACCATCTTATACCTCAACCAAAATCAACTTTCAGGGTCTATCCCACAAGAGATAGGAATGTTGAGGTCTCTTGTCGATGTTGAACTCTCGACAAACAGCCTGACTGGTTTGATCCCATCGAGTATTGGAAACTTGCTCAACCTAACCATCTTATACCTCTACAAAAATCAACTTTCAGGGTATATCCCACAAGAGATAGGAATGTTGAGGTCTCTGGTCGATGTTGCACTTTCGACAAACCATCTCACTGGGTCAATCCCGAGTACTATAGGGAACCTGAGTAATCTAAAATCTCTCTATCTCTTTGAGAATAAACTCACAGGATCAATCCCTCAAGAAGTTGGCATTCTCAGGTCACTTAGCGAACTGATTTTGTATACCAACCATCTCACCGGGTCCATCCCGAGTACTCTAGGGAACCTGAGTAATCTAAAAAAGCTCTATCTCTTTGAGAATAAACTCACAGGACAAATCCCTCAAGAAGTTGGCATGCTCAGGTCACTTAGGGAATTGATTTTGAGTATCAACCATCTCACAGGATCAATCCCGACTACTATAGGGAACCTGAGTAGATTAATCGACCTCAGATTTTCTGACAATGAACTCACAGGACCCATCCCTTCCGAACTGAATAATCTTACACATTTGAAAGTTTTGTCTTTATATAGCAACAATCTCACCGGTCGTTTACCCAATGATATATGCCTTGGTAGATCACTTATAAAATTTGTTGCAGCCCACAATTATTTCGATGGTCCAATCCCCAAAAGTTTGAAAAATTGTTCTAGTTTATATGACGTTAGGCTTCAAGGAAATCAAATTACAGGCAATATATCAGAAGATTTTGACATTTATCCCAACTTGTCCTATCTTGATTTGAGCCATAACAAGTTCTATGGTGAGTTGTCTCCAAATTGGGGGCTCTGCCATAATCTGACAAGCTTAAGCATCTCCAACAATGATCTGACTGGAAGGCTACCATTTGAGCTAAGCAAGGCAATTCAGCTACAAAGACTTGATCTTTCATCAAATCACATCGCTGGTGAAATTCCTAAAAGTTTTGGAGATCTAAGCTTATTGTTTGAACTATTTCTCGAAGATAATAAGCTTTCTGGTTTTGTTCCACCAGAAATTGGAAAGTTGTCCAATTTACGAAGACTTAACTTGGCAAATAATAATCTTATTGGTCTGATTCCAGAACAACTAGGTGACTGCATGGATCTACAGAGCCTGAGTTTGAGCACAAACAGATTTACCCAAGATATTCCATTTCAAATAGGTAATTTACGGTATCTTCAGTATCTTGATTTTAGTCAAAACTTGCTCGTGGGTGTGCTACCTCAACAACTTGCAAAGCTAAAGAGTTTAGAGATGCTTAATCTTTCTTACAATGAGCTCTCTGGTTTCATTCAATCAGTCTTTGATGGAATGGTGAGTCTGACATCTGTTGATGTATCCTACAACCAGTTTGAAGGCCCTCTCCCGAACATCAAAAATTTTCAAGGTGATCTGGAAGAGGCATTCAAAAACAACAAAGGTTTGTGTGGCAATCTAACTGGTTTGATCCCTTGCTCACACGGAATCATTCGCGGGAAGAGCAAAAGCATTGTGATCTTGATCACACTTCCACTTTTGGGCTTTTTGTTCTTTTTATTTTCTGTTGTTGGGATAATTCTTTATTATCATAGAAGAGTGAATAGCAATATAAAGGACGCCACAAAGGAAGTTAAAAGTCAAAATTTATTTGCTATATGGAGTTATGATGGAAAGATGGTGTATGAAAGCATCATTGAAGCTACGAAGAACTTTAACTCCACATACTGCATTGGAGAGGGAGGATATGGGATGGTGTATAAAGCTGAGTTGGCAAGTGGTCAAGTTGTTGCTGTGAAGAAGTTTCATACGTCACAAAATGGAGAGCTTGGGAATGTAAAAAGTTTTACTAGTGAGATTCGCGTTTTAACCGAAATACGGCATCGTAATATCGTAAAGCTTTTTGGCTTTTGTTTGCATCCACTACACTCTTTGTTGGTATATGAGTTTTTGGAAGGAGGAAGCTTGGCAAAAATATTGGGTAACAATGATGAAGCAATGCAGTTAGATTGGAGAAAGAGGCTAAATATTGTTACTGGTGTGGCGAATGCTTTATCATATATGCACCATGATTGCTCGCCACAGATAGTTCATCGGGATATTTCAAGCAAGAATATACTGTTGAATTCAGAATTCAAGGCCCACGTGTCTGATTTTGGTATTGCAAAGTTTTGTAAGCCAGACTCATCTAAATGTACCTCATTTGTGGGAACTTTTGGATACACAGCTCCAGGTAAATACTTTTCTATGGTTTTAAGTTTTAATTCATATTTATAGATATATTTAATTAATGCATTATCAAAAGCAAAGGTATGAAAATTAAACTTGCTTTGTTAAAATACAACAACAAAACATGATATTATATCTCTAAGTTTATCTAATATTGCTCTTTTATTTTCTTTTACATGTGAAACTCTGACATGTAAAATCACCTAGCATTCACCCTTCCAAAATAAACTCACCTAAACACCATCGCTCAGGGGTTCCCTAAAAATAGCCTATCTTATACATTCACAATCCAATTAATATTTGTAATGTTTTTCTTATTAGCACATTTGTAGCACTGAAAGTATATATATTTGATCTTTAGTACAAGCATACTAGTGACCGGTGTATAATATTATGGACAACTACAAAAAGAACCAATGTTTCTGAAACAAGTTCAAAACATAAATTATTTACGAAATGAATTTTACGAATATATATATTAGATGAAGGTAAAGATTCATATATACATACATATACATATATATAGATACATGTACTTGTATTGCAGAACTTGCTTACACAATGGAAGTGAATGAGAAGTGCGACGTTTATAGCTTTGGAGTGCTTTTACTGGAAGTGATTATGGGGAGGCATCCAGCTGATCTCATCTTATCTCACTCGTCGCCAGCAACATTGACAGATGCATATGGTGTACTATTAAAGGACTTGTTAGACCAACGCCTCTCAGCTCCGTTGGATCAAGTGGCTGAAGAAGTGATCATTGTTGTGAAGCTTGCTTTTTCTTGTCTACATCTAAATCCACAATCTAGACCCAACATGAAACAAGTTTCCGTTAGATTAACAAAGCAAATGCCTCCACTTCAAAGCTCACTAAATGTTATTACACTTGGTCAACTGTTTGATCCTCAGTGTTCAACATCTTGAAGATCTTTGGTTCCCCGCTTTATGTTATGTTAATGTGATAATATAAAGTTTAACTTCATATTTTCCAGATACATCCTCTTGCAATAGATTAAATGTTTTACTATAATCTACTTTGTCAAATTAAAATTGTATTGTGCTAGTACCTAATAAGACTTTAATGTAATTTTGCCCATAAGATGTTTCAATAGGCATCAATTTACCTATAATTGGTGTTTATCAAACTGGTTATAAAGCTTTTCAAGTGATAATTTTGTAGTTGAAGACAGACATGGCATTAAATCTGAAAAAATAGTTACCCTATTTGCACGAGTACGTAAACTGTATTCATAATATTTATGATGTACAAAATATTACTGTTAGTTTCAAAATTAAAAAAATAATATTTATGATGTACAAAATATTATTGTTAGTTTAAAATCTTATACTCCCTTTTTAGTGCATTTTTTAAATCATATACCCCCTTCGTTCAAAATTATAAAATTATTATCAATTTTTAAAAGTCAATTTAAAACATTTTTAAGTTGAGATAACTCATTAAAAATTATGAAACAATAAATCTTTAAATGAATAATATTATTAGATAATTTACAATATTCATAAATTGTATTGACTAAAATTAAAAGAATAAATGTCAATTCTAAGTTTAAAAATGTTTAAACTGACTTCAAAAACTCAATAATGATGTTATATTTTGAAAAGGAAGACTCATATTTTTTATAAATTTACTAAAAAAGATTCACAACACATTGTCATTTCCCTTTGCACTTGTAAAATTATCTGACTCCGTAATTATCAAGACAACATCATCCCAATTCGTTTATACTTGCCAAAACAATGGGATAGGTAAATGATATGTATGGTAACTAATTCTACATTGATCACAACATCTTTTCTTCAGTTTAGAATATAGCAGAAAGTCTGAACTTTTCATTTTCTACTAATTTTATGCTATTTTGATCCGATTGTCCATCTAGTCCCTAAAAGAAACAATGAGTTACTTGGTCATTCCACAAGCCAACTCGAGGACATCTGAATATTTTTAGGAAATACAAAATTCGAGATTTGGAAAATGTCTGAGTGGGCTCATGTAAGACCCCAACTTTTATGAATAAAGATTTAATTTTCTTTATATGTTATTTTGAAATAATAAGGTGTTAATTTGATATAATGCTTTAGTTATAGGTGAAATATGCAAATTTTATAAAGTAAGCAAGTTGTCATAAAATATTCATCGTGTTGGGAAATATTCGTTTGATCGGAGAATATTTTTTTATCGAAAAATATTTCGTACGACGGCGCAATTATGCCGCCTCTGTCTACTCCAATTCCACCACCAACTCCACAGCGCTGTCTCCTCTACTTTCTCTTACGGTCTCACACAGTAAGCATACTAGCGCACCATAGTAGGTAAATCATTATACACTCTTCACCAAATATATATGTGAAGGAAAAATTAGGTATTTCTACATGAACACTAAGTTTTTTGTTTAAATATCTCTAGTAACTGTGTAATATCTTTTGTGCACTCTTGTAATCTCAGTCGTAAACTTTAAGTTTGTATTATTGATTTCTCCCATGAATTATCCGTTCCAATATATCCATTGCCATAGTTTACTAAATTGGAGTTGGATGGGGAGTCCGCAGATTTTTGTAAATCAATCAAAGGAGTAATGATCAGATACTTGGATATTTAATTCATTAGTTTGTTTTTGGCAATAGCAACATCCGTGAGTTGATTTAATTTCAAATTTTGAATGAAATTTCTGGATTTGAATATGCATATGTGATTTTTGATTTGAGAATTTAAAAAGGAAGAAGAAGTACACGATTGATCACTTTTTGATTTTGATTTGGTACATCCTGTTTTTTTTTGTTTAGTTATTATGTGGCAAAAAAATAATTTATTTTAATGATTTTATTTTTTTAAGGAAAAGAAAAAATTATAAAGAAAATGAATTAAAATATTTATTTTAATTTTATTATTATTTTAATTAATTTTTTACCACATAATTAATGATTTTATCTTTTTAAGGAAATTTTTTTTATAAAGAAAGTGAATTAAAATATTTATTTTAATTTTATTATTATTTTAATTATTTTTTTACCACATAATTAATTATTTTATTTTTTTGTTGGAAAAGAAAAAATTATATAGAAAATGAAGTAAAAAATTTATTTTAATTTTATTATTAATTTAATTATTTTTTACCACATAATTAATTATTTTATTTTTTTGTTGGAAAAGAAAAAATTATATAGAAAATGAATTAAAAAATTTATTTTAACTTTATTATTATTTTAATTATTTTTTTACCACATAATTAATTATTTTATTTTATTTTTGTTAGAAAAGAAAAAATTATTAAAAAAATAAATAACCACGTAGGATAACCAAGCTTCCTCTCGCCAGCCAGCAAATACACGTCATTTTTATTTTTTTTTCAAAAAGCCACGTAGGACATTTGTTAACGTCTGTTACTGAAATTGGACGGAATGGCTTGATTGTACAATTTTAAAAAGCACAGTGGGCCAATTGATTATTTTAAAAGCACAGTGGCTAATTACTTAAAACACGACAACTCTAATGGAGTAAATGTGCTTTTTCCCGAATTCGAAACTGTTTGAGTGGGCGCAGATATGTATCTAAAAATAAAAAAGTAAATACACAATCGAGCATTTTGTTGGTCAACAAGTCATGACCCATTTATTGTTCCCCCGCCCCTTGAATTTTCCTCTGTTCGGCCCTTTGATTTTTATGCCTACCTCATTTACTTCCCCTATCCTCAGTTTTTCCTATAAAAGGCAGTCAAATGGAGGAAGAAAAGACACACTAAACTTCACATATTACATCCGAGAGAGGAAAAGGGAAAAGGGAAAAGGGAAAAGGGAAAAGGAGGGAGAGAGAAACTTTTCTAAAAGCTTAACAAAATAGAGAGAGAAAGATAGTTTAAATAAAAGGGTATTTTATTTGGGTTCCATCACATAGTTATTGTGGTGAAGTAATTTAAATTTGTACTCAAATTAAGATATTTTTGTACTCTCTTAGATTATTATAGTGGATTTTTCTGAGAACGTTCCGTGATTTTTACCTCTTAGTTTTAGAGGGTTTCCACGTAAAATTCTTGGTGTTTCATGGTTGGATATTTTCTACTTATTATTTCCTGCAGTAATTATTATTTTGGTGGAACTGCGAATTTAATCTATTTGACATATGCTAATATTTTATCCATTTAATTTATCAAAGACAACAGTATTTGAGAGGTAATTTTTCCCAACAACTGGTATATCAAAGCTAAGGTTATTTGCTCGGTTGTTTTTTGATAAATTTTATAGAGGAATCAGTCGGAGCCATGATTAAATTGACGTCTTCAAATTTTTCGATCTTGAAGCGCAGAATGGAGGATATCCTTTATTGCAAGGATTTGTATAATCCGTTGGAGCTCGAGGGAAAGAATCCCCCGCAGATAAATCTGAGGCTGATTGGAATAAAATGAATACCAAGACTATTGGTCACATCCGACAGTGGACTGATCAAAGTATGTTCTACCATGTTTCGCAGGAGACGGATGCTCATACTCTATGGACAACACTAGAGTCTATGTACGAGAAGAAGAATGCACAAAATAAAACTTGTCATTCAAAAAATTGTGAATCTAAAGTACAAAGACGGGAACAGTGTGTCGGAGCATATGAGTGAGTTCCAAGGTTTGGTGAACCAGCTGTCCACCATGAAGGTGAATCTTGATGATGAGATTCAGGCTCTTTTTCTTCTCAGTTCGTTGCCAAACAGCTGAGAGACTTTGGTAGTGTCTCTAAGCAATTCAGCTCCAGAAGGAAAAATGACCATGCAGATGGTCAAAGACAGTCTTCATAATGAGAAGACAAGGCGAAAGGAGCAATGCGTAAATTCTGAGACACATGCTCTTGTTGCAAAGAACAGGGGCAGAAACAATTTTAGGGAATCTCACAATGGAGATAAAAGTTGCAGCAAAAGCAAAAATCACAATAGCAAGTCAAAGACCAGACAAGGTGAAACGTATAGATGCATGCTTCCATTGTAATAAGGAAGGTCATTACAAGATAAATTGCAGAATATGGCTAGACAAGCATAAATATGGTGAGTAAGGAGAGGTTGAGGAGAAGAACACTGCAGTCACAGTCATTGAAGATGTTGTGATTCTTTCATTTGGGGAAGAAGAATGCTTGCATGTTATTATCAGTTTTTTAAAAGTCAATTTAAAATATTTTTAAGCTGAGATAACTCATTAAAAATTATGAAACAATAAATCTTTAAATGAATAATATTATTAGATAATTTACAATATCCAAAAATTGTATTGATAAAATTAAAAGAATAAATGTCAATTCTAAGTTTAAAAATGACTTCAAAAACTCATTAATGATGTTATATTTTGAAAAGGAAGACTCATATTTTTTATAAATTTACTAAATAAGATTCACAACACATTGTCATTTCCCTTTGCACTTGTAAAATTATCTGAATCGGTAATTATAAAGACAATAGCATCCCAATTCGTTTATACTTGCCAAAACAATGGGATAGGTAAATGATATATATGGTAACTACTTCTACATTGATCACATCATCTTTTCTTCAGTTTAGAATATAGCAGAAAGTCTGAACTTTTCATTTTCTACTAATTTTATGCTATTTGGATCCAATTGTCCATCTAGTCCCTGAAAGAAACAATGAGTTACTTGGTTATTCCACAAGCCAACTTGAGGACATCTGAATATTTTTAGGAAATACAAAATTCGAGGTTTGGAAACTGTCTGAGTGGGCTCATGTAAGACCCCAACTTTTATGAACAAAGATTTAATTTTCTTTATATGTTATTTTGAAATAATAAGGTGTTGATTTAATATAATGCTTTAGTTATGGGTGAAATATGCAAATTTTGCAAAGTAAGCAAGTGGTCATAAAATATTTATTGTGTCGAGAAATATTCGTTTGGTCGGGGAATATTTTTTTTCTCGGGGAATATTCGTACGACGGCGCAATCATTTGTGGGCCCCATAACAAAAATTATCGGGTGAAAAAAATGACAAGAATAAGTTTTCTATAAATAACGGCAAAACTTTTACCGTTAAAACTGTTAAAATACCCGGTGATAAAAGAACAGTAATACGCGTGGTTGCATAGTAGCACACGATATTGTACAGTATCTTTGATTATTGATGCTTACGTGAGAAGCCACTCAGTTTTATTCAATTATTGCCACAGTAGTTGATGCATAGTATCTCATATTATTGATTTAATTATTGTCACAGTATCATCTGCACAATATTTTATATTATTAAATCAATAAATGAGACGACACCGTTATTCATATTATTATTTGCATTATTGACAATGTCTAGAAAGTTCTGTCGAGGAAAGGGGTTAGGTCATCTAATTGCGCACCAATAAGGAGAAGTCCTTATCGAAAAATTACCTCTTTCCTGGGAATGATCTGGTTGTTAATATTGTGAATTATAATATTATTGATGAATAATTGTTGATCAAAAATGTGTTTAGTAAAGCCAAGTGAATTGAGATAAATAGAGGGGTTTTTATTGAAGTATTTGTTGTAAATTTTACTTATTATATGGACCCCCACTTACTCATTTTTCAAAATCGTCGGTAGAAAGTTATATATATTTAAAGGTGCAGTGTGTGTGTGTGTGTATATATATATATATATGTATATATATATATATATTATAATTACCTACCTTATACGGTAGGTAATGTTTTTTATATATAATATATATATTATAATAAGTTTTGTTTTATTAGATTATAAATAGAATATATTATATTTTATTTAAAGTTTTTATTTTATTAGAATATTTTATTGAACAGTAAGGAATAGTAAAATTAGAAAAATCAATTTTCCTCCGCCGGTGCGCGCCCGTGATTGTCCTCCTGTGTAGTCCGTGATTTTATTTTCTAAATAGTATCCTTCCATTCTCCTATAAATAGGATGCTTAGTTTAGAAATGAAAATCACACCAGAATCAGAGAATTCTTCTTCTATAATATTGAGCGTATTTCTTTTGAGTTTAATGAAACTTTGAGTGTAGAAAACAGTATAAGTTTTCTTCAAGAATATCCCCGCTATACCAGTCAGAAATACTCTCCTTTTAATGTAAGGGATATTATTTTTCTCGTAAATGATGTTACTTTCTTTCAATATTCATAAAAAATATTATTTTCTTTCATATTCCATATTATGAAAGCGATAATATTTTATTTCATATACCCAAATTAAAACTTACTACGGTAAGTATTGCTTCTATAATTCCTGAAATGATCAGAAACTTTTTGAATTTTGCGTTTCATCTAGTATCATTTCATTAAAATGTTGGTATGAATTTTATTATAAATTTTTTACCTTTTCATGTCGGGGTTACTATTCACGTATACGCCACTATTCACGTATACGGTACTATTCACGTATACGACACTATTCACGAAAAAAATTAAATTTTCTTCTATTTGTCCAAGTTGGCTATTATGGGTCCTATCTTTGATTGGATCCAAGTTTTGATCTTTATTTTTAAATTTTGCTCCACAAAGTATCTTTATGGAGTATTCTTAAACTTGGATAAACTAAATTACGAATCCCTAATCTTTGACCTTTATCTCACTGGATTCGTTATTTATATTATTTTTTACCATCCTCAGTCCTAAATGGTGATATAACATAATATCTTTGGCCTGTAGAGCAAAGATGAATGATTACCTGATGAATATCTTTGGCCCGTAGTGTAAAAATGGACAGGTGTTGAGATGAACATGACCAATTGGTGATACAAATGAATATCTTTGGCCCGTAGTGTAAAGTTGAATATTTGATTCGAGATGTATATTGATTGATGTTACAGGGATAAAATATTGATGATGGACTTTTAAATCATAGAAGATAGTAGACTCCATTCTCTACTTTATTCTTCTAATGAATTATTATTTTCGCTGCGAATATTGATCTAAAACTTGTTGTCCATAATATTTTATCTGATTTATTAAAGGTTAACGATAATTTATTTTTTATTATCTTAGTCATAATATTCTTTACTGGGCTAGTTGAGTTCACCCTTTTCATCTATTGTCCTCTTCAGGGAATGAGAATGTTGCGAAAACTAATCGGAGAACAGGGTGATGGTTAGAGTAAAGCAGTAGTAGTCCTCACTATTTTTATAAAATAGTGTGATAATAATTGTAATGAGGACTTAGTTTGAGTGTTTATATTTTTTACATGTTTGTATTGACACTCACTGTGACGTTCCCAAATCCGGGTCCCCAGAACCTCGGACATGGTACGTTACGATACATCATTTCTATAACTATTGCGGAAGATATAAACATAAATTATTTATACAATAACCTTTACACATAACTCCCAAGGTCGGTAACCTTAACTTAGTACACATATTCATATTCTACACGATATACAATGTTATTTGTTTAACCGTATAATAATTCTATCTTGGAACTTGTCTTTGCCTTTTGCCTGTGTCCGAAGTTTTGCTTTAATCTAAAATGTTTATCATGATATAGCAAGGGTGAGCAACAAGTTTGCCCAGCAAGTTTAAGTTCAAATGAAGATATATCATGATGGAAAAGAATAATAAGCTAACAAACTTTCAACAATATGATATTAGTGAAAGAACATGAATCAATTTACATAACTGAATGACCAAGATAATAATGATGAATGACCAATAATGAACATGGATAAATTTAACTGAACCAAATGATAAAGAAGGTGATCAGCCTTTTATACCTGATGAACATATGCAACATGCACAACGTGCGAATCAATAATTAAATATATGGTGTAATCAACAATGATTAACCACGGACATGCTTTACAATAACAACTCGAGTTCGAGTTAGAAAAATTTCTCAATAAAAGAGTATAGGAACTTGCTTAATAAAAGATAGTTCAGGAACTTGCCTGTACCGTCAATTACTGCTACACAATCTAATTAAGCTTCAGTTGAAAGACCTATGATTAATAATATCGATCTCCCAATTAGAATAATATCATAACATATATCACTGCTAAATACAGTCATAGTATAGCTTAAACACTTATCACATATCCCTAACAGTCTCTAAAACACATAAGACCCGGTATCAAGTCAAACTATTTCAGTCCGGTTTGATTTTGGTACTATTTCGACGTCCCGATTGTCTTATCAGATAATTATCGAGTCTATTTTAAATAAAACTCTGCTTAAACGCTTCAATATTATTTTAGATAATTTACTTATCAGTCATAACATTTTTCAGATAATTATTATCATTTATAATAATTTTTCAATCATTAATATCATTTTTAAATGATTTAAAAACCAAATAATTTCATCATCATTAATATTTAATTAAGTTCACATATTAATGAAATACATGTCACAATATTAAAAGTTATTTATTATAACTCAGAGTATTTTTAATACCTCACTTTTAAATGATTTTTAAAACATTAAAACTATTTTTATATAATTTATTTAATATAATTATTAAATAAATTTATTATCATTAATATTAATTTATTAATGAAATTCCATCCCAAAATATTAAAAGTTATTCAATATAACTTAAAATATTTTCTAATACTTTAATATCATTTTAAATGATTTTTAAAATATTAAAATTATTTTTAAGTAATTTATTTAATACAATTATTAAATAAATTTAATATTATTAATATTTAAATAAATTGACCATTATAAATGCTTGTAAAAAATGAATATTCGTGTACTATATTTGAAATAAATCTAGCATTATAACTGCTTTATAAAATGAATATTCTACTATTCTATTTGAGATAATTTCAGCATTATAACTGCTTATAACATGCATATTCTTACTAAATACTTGAAGAAAATCGGACATAGCAACTGCTTATAAAAGTATATTTTCTACTTTATAAGAGAAATAAATCAGACATTATAACTGCTTGTAAATAGGACTTTTGTACTATATACTTAAAATAATTTGGGCATTATAACTGCTTGTAAAAATATATTTTTACTAAATATATAAAGAATAATGAAAATAATAACCACAAGAGTAAATACCTCTTGAAGTTGCTAGCTTTAACTAATCCTTTGCAGTCTTGAACCTTACCAAAAACTTTCCTCTCTCTTTCTCTCTCTATAGCAACGAAAATGCTCCTCTCTCTCTCTTTCTAACTCTAATTTTTGTTTTGAAAAAATGAAGAAAAATGGCTCCTATTTATAGGAAAACATAGTTTCAATAATTGCACATTAGGAGCTCGGCTTTTTACAGTTTGCCCCCAGTTTATTACAGTTTGGTACCCTGATTAATTACACTTTAGTACCTCATTAATTGCACCTTAGTCCTTGGGTGACATCATGATGACATCATCTTTTGTGCTTCTTTAATGCTGATGTCATGCTTGCATCATCTGTATTTCTTTAAAGATGATGTCATGCTTGCATCATCTCTTCTCTGATTGTTTGATTTAAGTTCACATGGATTGGAGGGTATTTTGGTCATTTTTCAGATAATTTTAAGGGTAATTTGGTCATTTCATATATTTTTCTTAATTTTTTTTTATCCTTTTGGACTTGTTATTTTAATTCTTTTTGGGCTTCCTAACTAATTGTTTGGGCTTAGGCCCAATGCCTTATTAAGCTTATTAAAGGACCAAAATATCTTATCTTCCATTAGGCTAAAGGATTGGGCTTTAACTAATTTCTCTTGGACTTGGATTTTGCTTAGTATGCCTACTAATTAAATTAAACTTGGGCTTCTACCAATAATTAAATTGGGACATCATAATATTTGTCCAATACTTGATATATTGGGTTTGCTTAATAATTTAATTGCTATTAAATCAATTAGCTACAAGTCCAATACTTAAATAAACAATTGGGCTACAAATTGGGCTACTTAAATAATTTCTTGGGCTATAAAATCAACTTAGTTTCATACTCTCTAATTTTTATCATATCCTAATCATTTAGTTAGGGTTCCATTACACACCTTTGTAAATAAATTCCTTACTCATATATCTTTAATTTCATAACTCAATTAGACTTGCTTTACTTAGGTTATAAAATTAATTATTTGAGATATATAAAATAAATCTTTTGGGGTTAGTATATATTTTTAAATACTATCATTCTCTCATATTATACTTCATTAGGTTTTTAATTATCATACCTAATATATATATTAGGTCACCAAACTTAATAGGTATCGTAGTACCTTATCCTTAATATTCCGTCCAGTACATATAGATTCCTTTCTAGGGTTTGGAAATTTTGTAACCCATATATACTATATTCTCATTCAAATAGTGGACCATATAGATTCTTCTTAAATTATTCTTCAAATTCTCATCTAGGTTTTATCCTTTATTTAAATCATTTAAAATCTTATAAATTTTTGGGTTGCCACACTCACAGTTGTATGGTCGTATTTCTCACGACCTTTTGTTATAAACGATTTGTATTTGGAATTCTGTACCATGTATTTGGCGACTCAGAATGGGTTGGTATTGAACCTATTTTGTGGGCGTCACAGTTGGTATTAGAGCTTAGGGATATGATTTCTGGCGGAGATCGGGGAATAGAACTAGGAGGGGAGAGACGAGTAAATCCTTCACTAGTATGTCATACCTAAGCTTATCTGGTATTTAATTGGTCAGTCGAAGCATAGGGTTAATATATGATATGTTAATTTGTTTAATTAACCCTTGTTTTGTTGCAGTATTTGAGAATGGCAGCTGAAAATTTAAGCAATGGAGTGAATGAGACCGTTGAGACACCTTTAATCACCAAACAGGAGAACGTGCAATAAGATGGCAATACCACAGATTAGACGATGAACGATGGGATGTTTAGAAGCTTTTTGCAGTTCATGCAAAATCAGACGAAGGAGACTCGTGCGCAAAATACGGGTGGAAATAATAGCAACTCGCGGCTTGTCACTGCCAAGCAGTTCAAAGAGGTTTCAGGGAAAGCCAGATCCAATCAAGGCAGAGACATGGGTTAAGTAAATTACCAAGATATTTGATGTCTTGAGATGCACGGATAAATAGAAGGTTTCATTCGCCACGTTTATGTTCCGTGGAGAGGCAGATTACTGGTGGGAATCTGTGAAGCGTACCCAGCCTGCCGCACTCAAGATGTCGTGGGAGGAATTCCAAAAACTGTTCAATGACAAGTACTTTCCAGAAAGTATTCGTCAAATGAAGGAGGTAGAGTTTATTAAACTGGAACAGAACAACATGAATGTGTCCCAATACGTGGCTAAGTTTGCGGAGTTATCCCGGTTCGCATCTCAGTTGGTGGATAATGAGAAACGTATGACGCGGATGTTTCTGAGAGGTTTAAAACCCGAAATTCATCAGTACCTCATTTCTCACAAACTTTGTTTGTATTCAGATGTGGTGAACAGGGCCCAATTATTAGAACGAGATAATGATTATGTTCAACCAAAAGACAACAACCAAGGTCGTACCGGTGGCAGCAGTCATCAGAACAATGACAACCAGCGGGGAGGAAAGTATCATGACAGAAGCGGTAACCACTCTGGTGGTAATCGTGGCCATAATAATAGAAGAAGTGAGTCGGGGGGAGATTTCAAGAAGAGAAGGTACAACAATGAGAACGTGAAAACATCGACAGCAGCACCAGCATCAACTATTTCTAGGGGAGGAGAACGACCACCAGTCGTATGCTATAAATGCGGGCAAGAGGGACACATCAGCCCTAACAGCACACAGCAATCCAAGGTGTGCTATAACTGTGGAAAGGAAGGTCACATTGCTCGAGTGTGTCCTGTAGCGAAACCAAGTCCAGCGGGGATGGTGACTCCAAAGGCCGTCCCGGAGAAGTCAAAGTTGGTGGTTCCTGGAAGAGCGTTTATCGTGACTGCCCAAACCATAAGGACCCCGAACGAGGTGATCACGGGTAAGCTAATCATAAACTCTTGCGAAGTTTACACCTTATTAGACACCGGTGCTACCCATTCATTTATTTTACCTGCTTGTGCTCAACGTTTGAACTTGACACCTGAGAAATTAGACCTTGACTTATCTGTTGAAAATCCGTTGGGAGAAACCTTCGTTACATCCACGGTTTATAACTCTTGCTTGATTCAAATTGGTACCCTCACCCTACCTGTTGATCTTATATCTTTGAAAATACTTGCATTTGATGTGATTTTAAGAATTGACTGGTTAACCACTTATCATGCCAAAATTAATTATTTTTGTAGGGTTGTTAGTTTTCATATTCCTAACCAACCTGTTGTGCGAATTCAAACAACCAAACCCCTAAAGTCAATCAATGTCATTTCAAGCATAAAGCTATTCGTTTATTGAAAAACGGATGTCAAGCTTTCTTAGCACATGTCACTCATCTAAACCAGAATACGTTAAGTTTGAATGATATTTCTGTTGTTAATGAGTTTCCTGATGTATTTCCCAAAGAACTTCCCGGTCTACCCCAGAATGTGAAGTTGAATTCTTTATTGACCTTGAACCTGGTACAAAACCCATTTTTAAAACCCCATATCGAATGGCTCCTATTGAACTTCAGGAGTTAAAGGTCCAACTACAGGAGTTGTTAGACATTGGTTTTATTCGTCTTAGTACATCTCCTTGGGGTGCTCCTGTTTTATTCGTAAAGAAGAAAGACGGGAGTATGCGACTCTGTATTGACTATCGGGAGTTGAACCATGTCACATCAAGAATAGGTATCCGTTACCTCGCATTGATGACCTGTTCAACCAGTTGCAAGGTGCACAATTCTTTTCAAAGTTCGATCTTCGTTCTGGATATCATCAGTTAAAGATTAAAACTGAGGATATTCTGAAGACTGCTTTCAGAACTCGATACGGGCATTATGAATTCTTAGTCATGTCTTTTGGATTGACTAATGCTCCTGCTACTTTTATGGATATGATGAACCGTGTATTCAAGGAATATTTGGATTAGTTTGTGTTTGTCTTTATTAATGACATCCTCATCTATTCCAAAAGTCGTGAAGATCATGAGCACCACTTGAAGCTGGTACTTCAAAGGCTTCGTGAAAACAAGCTATATGCTAAGCTGAAGAAATGCGAGTTCTGGCTTGAGGAGGTAGCATTCCTTGGGCACGTGGTATCAAAACGTCGAGTATATATTGACTCGACGAAGATTGAAGCAATACAAAGTTGGGAGCAACTGAAGTCGGTGACCGAAGTACGTAGCTTTCTGGGTTTAGCTGGTTATTATCGGAGATTTGTGGGAGGCTTTTCTTGAATCGCTACTCCATTAACTCAACTGACTCGGAAAGATACAAAATTCGTATGGAACTAGGAATGCGAGAAGAACTTCCAAGAGCTCAAGAGGAGACTCATTTCAGCACCTGTTCTGACGATACCATCTGGTTCGGATGGATTTGTCATCTACAGCGATGCTTCGGGTAAAGGGTTAGGATGTTTTCTCATGCAACATGAGAAAGTCATAGCCTATGCCTCACGACAACTCAAAGAGTATGAGAGAAATTATCCTACTCATGATCTAGAGTTGGCAACAGTCGTTTTCGCGTTGAAAATCTGGAGACACTACTTGTATGGAGAGAAAGTGGAGATTTATACGGATCATAAGAGCCTTAAATATTTCTTCACTCAAAAGGAACTCAACATGCGACAACGACGTTGGCTTGAGTTGTTGAAAGATTACGACCATACTATCCAATACCATCTTGGAAAAGCGAATGTGGTAGTTGACGCGTTGAGTAGAAGATCATATGTGGGAAGGAGTGCAATGATGTCAAGTATACATGTAGAACCAGCTTAATTGATAAAGTTAAAACTGCTCAAGCTACAGACCCGGAGCTAATGAAGATGAAGAAGAAAGTGCAAGAAAGTGCTATTCCAGAAGCAAGAATCAATGAAGAAGGAATACTTCGAGTAAACTCCAGACTTTGTGTTCCTAACGATTATGATTTGAAGTATAGAATCATGATGGAGGCACACAACACACCGTTTGTAATCCATCCTGGGAGTACCAAAATATATCGTGATCTTCGACATACATTTTGGTGGAGCAATATGAAGAGAGAGATCGCAGGGTTTATCTCGAGGTGTTTAACGTGTCAACTTGTCAAGGCGGAGCATCAAGTGCCAAAGGGTCCATTGCAACCACTTGAGATTCCAAAATAGAAGTGGGAACACATTGCCATGGATTTCGTTACGGGTCTTCCCAAGGTTTCTCAAGGCATAGATGCGATTTGGGTTATTGTCGATAGATTAACCAAGTCTGCTCATTTCTTGCCTATACGAGAGACTTATTCACTGGAACGTCTTGCTCGTATGTACCTCTATTGGAAATGTATGTCAAAATAATGCAAGTTTACACACCTAGACCATGCATGATGCAATGACTTGAATTTAATGGGCTTTAAATTTGAAACGTACCTCACCCTTTCTGAGGTGATTTGGAGATTTTGTTCAGGTTATGGATTCAGATAGACCGAGTAGCTCTCGCAGGGTTTCCTTAGGTGTGAGGAGGGCGACTTCTGATGTACCTTTGCCTCGTCCAACCCGATAACCTCATCGGTTGACCGAGTCGGTGATTCGTCCTATTAGAGTTGATAGGACGGCTGCTATAGATGAGGAGGAGGATGTTCCTGTTGTGGACCCCACTTCTTCTTCTTCTATTCCACGTTGAGACCTCCCTAGTATTAATGTGATGATTCCCGATCTTTTGGATGATTTGAGACGTCACCCATCAGTCTATCTTCATGCGAATGAGGTAATATAAGTTTTCATTTTTGAATTTCTTCTTTTTCCACTTTTGGGGCAATGGTTTAATCTTGATTTGAAATTGATGCAGGTTCATGACTTTACGCAGCCCAGAGGGAATTGGTTTAGTATTCATTCCTTATATCGAACCCTTCATCCGGAGTATCAGGCTATCGTCCATTCCTGGGGTTTTCAGGCTTTCTTTTCTATTGCTTCATGTCGCTTCTCCTGGGGTTATCTGCGGGATTTATCTGAGCGCTGGTTTCACCAGACTCAGTCTATCCATTTATTGGATTGAAAGTTGATGATGACACCGATGGATTGGCGGTTCATCACTGGATTAGAGTTCACAGGGGAGCCGGTGCCTTTAGTGACTAACATTTCACCGGCTGCAGTTCAATCCCTATTAGGAGTTCATCTTTCGGCCCTCAAGGGTCAGGCTGTTCGTTCAGGTCTCTTGAGCGTTGATGCTTCGAATGGAGCTTTGTCCGAGCCTCTGCCTGATGATCAGAGGGATAACGATTGCATTATTTGGTGATTATTTTTTATCATCATCAGGGGTTGTTTCCTGGCGGACAACTTCTCGACAGTCTCCTTAGTAAGCACTACTCGTGATGTGGATCGCATCAGAGACTTCGATTGGGGATCGTTCACCTTCGCCTATTTCCTTCGAGGGATGCGTCTATGCTTAGAGGGCGTGACACAGGCTTGGTTAGGCTTTTACCCATTTTTGCTGGTGAATAATTTCCCCTTATCTTTCAATTTCCCTCGCTCGGATTGTTAATCTTTATCACTGATGACATTTAATATTTGAATTTTCAGTTTTGGGCATATAAGAGGCTCCCTTGCCTACGCCCAGTTACTACCTTAGGTCTGGAGATCTATTCGCGGGGACAACGCTGACATTATTCCACTTTGGCAGAGGTCCCTGTGGCAGAGGGGTTTACCCATTTTCGCTTACAGTTGGAGTTGCTGACTGCCGACGTCATCACATGGATTCCTTATACCCCAGATCATCTGACAGTAGGTTTCGAGGATGGCTTTCTGACTGGGGCATAGTATGTATTATCCACTCGTTGGATCCCTTTTTTGACTGAGGGGAGGCTGGGAGCTCTATTTAGGAGAGCGAGTTATTAGGAGCATTACAGGGGAGATTCACATTCCATATCTACCTCTTGCTAGACGCCACTGGTCTTTATCTCAGCCGGTCATAGAGATTCCCCTAATGGGAATGGATGGTTTTTCTTTATCAGAGGGTCCTTATACTCAAAATGCCTTCTATCGTTGGTGGACTCCCCGTACTATTGGGGCTCAGACCCGTGCCACTCAGTTCATGGCGGACATGATTCCCGGGTCTGTGATGATGACAGACTTGATTACTTATGTCTGAGAGCCTACCCACCTGGAGCAGATTGCTAGGTTGACTCAGTAGTTGGACCAGACCCAACTTTTCATCAGATATTTAGGCAGAGATCCATCGGAGGCAGATTCTTTTGATCCTTCCAGCTCTAGCGCTGGTCCCTCAGGTGGCCCATACTCTGATGGTTTCACTGGAGCAGATCCCCTCTGTATCGACCCGATATTCCCTTTGACGGAGATACGGTGACTCAGGAGGAGTTACAACATGTTGATCTGCTGGATGATGTAGATATCGTAGATTTCTTTTGATAGGCTTTCGTTATCTCTTTTGATAGGCTTTTGTTAGCTATTGGGCGGATGTGCCCCACTTTCCTGTACTTTTTATTTTTAGTTGTAGACAGAGATGATGTATTTGATCTTTATCAGATGATGTATTTAGGAATGTATTTAAAATGCTTTTTATTTATTGCACCATATTGTCATTTATTTATGATGCATGCATTATATGTCATGGATATACATTTATATTGATGAGTTAGAATTGAGCCCTGGATGGTCTCATAATACAGTCCTACAGATGTATTCATCCTTCGTCACCCGTATTGAGCATTAACAAAGCAAATGCCTCCACTTCAAAGCTCGCTAGATGTTATTACAGCTGGTCAATTGTTTGATTCTTAGTGTTCGACATCTTGAAGATCTTTGGTGCCACACTTCATATTTTTCAAACATATCCGCTTGCAATAGATTAAATGTTTTACTATTTTTTACTTTGTCAAGTTAAAACTGTATTGTGCTACCTAACAAGATTTTAATGCAACTATTTCCCATAAGACGTTTCTGTAGGCAACAATTTACGTATAGTTATTGCTTAGCGAAATGGTTATAAAAGTTCTTCAATTGATAATTTGTAGTTAAAGACAAACACTGGGTTAAGTCTCAAAAAATAGTTAACATATTTGCGCGTGTACGTAAACTATATTCATAATATTTATGATGGTGTACAAAATATTTCTATTAGTTTCAAAATTAAAGTTTATGGTGAATATTATGTGCTAAAAATATGTAACTGCAAGTGTACAGTGTCAAATTAAATAACTAGCAAGTACAGTTTGAACTCACATAGACTAAATTAATTTTAGGGCTAATTACACTTCTATTACATGAAATACCATAAAATTAATAATTCGGCCTCCAAAGAATTTGGGCTTACAATTTACTACATCAAGTGTCTAATTTGATACAATTTAGCACCCAATTTCAGAATCCGGCCAAAATTGGCTGGAATACCCGACTCGCTAAAGATTTTGATCGGGTCTTGTGTATTTAATACATGTTGACCGTATAAATATACGGTTTGATTTAATTTTAAAAAATGGCTATTTACAGTTCTGTTATATCAGTACCACCATATTCATGATTCGCCCCCCCCCCCTCCCAAAAAAAAAATTAAAATTATAAATATAATATTTTTAGCCCTTTGAAAAAAGTAACTAATACCGTAGAAATATGATATAAAATTATAAATACAATTTAAAATTATAAATATTTATTAATAAAATTATAAAAAAATATAAATACAATTTGTAAAATTTAAGTTGTGATATAATTTGTAAAATTTAAGACGTAAATTTATAATTTATGATATAATTTATAATTTGCAAGATTAATTGTCTAATCACATATGGATAATGATAATTAATAAACGATTACACTGATAAACTTATAGTTAAAAGCATATTAATTATGTATCTTCAAATAGGTTTAAATTTAACTCATTTACATGTGTTATTTTCCCACAAATTGTATGTAAATTAATCTTAAAATTGATTATTTTGTTAATTATTAATAGTTTAACATATCACCTTTAATGTTAATATGAATTTTTTTTGAAATCAAAATGCCGATTAACTTGCTTGTGAAGTAATACAAATTTCTTATAATTATCATCATACTTCGGTACAAGATTTTAAACTAAGGATTTAAGTTGTAAAATTTATACATAAAATTTGTTAAATTATAGATACAATTTTAAAATTAATTTTTTTATAAATACAATATATGTATTAACTACTGCTTGTTTGAAGAATAAAATAGAAAATGGGAGGAAAGAAATTGTTATTGGATAAACTAATTAACTACTATTTGTTTGAAGAATCTTTTAACTAAATAAAAATAACTCACTTTCCAAATCCAAGGCGCTGAAATTTTCAAATTTGAAGTAACAAAACAATTTGAAGGATTAGGGAAGAGGGAGAGAGGAGAGAGAGCAAATGGGTCATTTTTTTCTTTTTTCTTTTTAATTTTTTTCTCCTCCTTTTGCATGCTCTTCCAATATAAAAGAGTATTATTTAATTAATTAAAGTTTGAGCACTTTTGTCAATTGTTTAAAAGTTTAATGTTATTCGTGTTAAAAATATAATTTGTATGTTTAAAAGTTTATTGATTTTTTTGGTAATTAAGTCTTTTTTAAAATTTTAAAATAAAAAATTATATTTGGTAATCTTTGAATTAATATTTAATTTTAATAATATAACATATAATAATTATTTATAAGGATTTATACATATTTAATATGTCAAAATAAGTATTTATACAAATTTTATACGAATTAGGTACTTGATGTAGTAAATTGTGAATATGGTGGTACTTGATGTAACATAAGTGTTATTATCCCGTATTCTATACGGTCAAACCGTATACAATTCTTATCTGGCTGGAAAATTAGGTATTCCGGCCAGTTTTGCCAGGATTCGAAAATTGGGGGCTAAATTGTATTAAATTAGAAATTTGATGTAGTAAAGTGTAACCCAAATTCTTTGGGGGCCTAATCATGAATATGATGAGATACTTCATATAGTAAATTGTATTTAGCCCTTAATTTTAATACATCCTTAATATTAATTTCAGGCAAATTAAAAATAAAGATGAAGAATTGATTAACTATAATTAAACTAACTAGAATATGAAAACTAATAATAATGAAGCAATCTAGGAATCCGAATCCATTAAACAATAAACATAATAAATCATCTAATCTCTTCTATTTTTATAACTTAACTATGATTTTGATCTTTCTTCCCTTTAATTTAGTAATTTTACAATTAATATGGGCAAACATAGACTATGAGAATTTAAGTATTAACTATAACCCATCAAAATTTCTTGGAGCAAGTATGGATTATGAAAAACTTATATATTAACAATAATATATCAAAATCTCTTAATTAATTTAAAATCACATAACAACTATAAAATGAAGGTTATTTTAATAATGAAACGTGAAGACGAAATCAATCAAACATTAAAGCATAAATAATATATAGAAGAGATGGAGAATATTATCATAAAGAAATTAACTAGACATAATAACTAAATAAATTAGCTAAGATAAAGAAGAAAATTCTAATCTATCTCTCCTCTCCCTAAACCAAGAGACTTATTTATAGGCACAAATGAATTGTAACATAATATTAATACATTTAACTTGGTGGTCTATTTTGTTCTCTTTTATCGTTTTCTTTCTTTCTTGACTTCAATCTCTACATGATAATCTACCAAGAGTTATTTTCTATCATTAAAAGCTGGAACAATCAACTTTTATATTAATAAAAAAAAGATATATCAGCGGACCAAGTGGTCATCAGTTAAAACATTGCAATTCACCACTAAAAAGACAATGTAACAATATATTTTCTCCTTTATTTTCGAAGTCAATGAAAAACTTGCACAAACAGCGGTCAACATTAGAAGACTAGGAGTCGCTTGAAAGAGTACAAAAATTGAAAAAATTATCAAGTACCATACACTTAAAAGTCACTAGCTCGGTGGTGTTGTCATGAGTTGGAAGCAGTCCTTGCCATAATTTGACCGGAATTAGTTTCGCCAAAGCTAGAAGCCATGCATCCCATATAATCCTCAAAGTTACGGTTTAAAAATATGAATTTATTATTAACTTTTTAAAGTTAACTTAAGATATTTTAATTTAAATTTAAAATTGATATAGATTGTGACGCTCCCAAATTCAGGTACTTGAAACCCGAACTTGGTGCTACTGAAACCCGAACTTGGTGCTACACGATATCATTTCTTTGAGCGGAATAATATAATTAACAAACTTAATATACATATCAGAGTTATCTAATCCCAGGTACACGACCTTTAAAACATTCTTTACATGATAGATAATAAATATTATCATTCTAATAAAGTCTAACTATTACACAAGATACCATAAAACTTATTCTTGCAGCTTTCCTTTCCCTTTGCTTTTGTCAGAGCCTTTTGGTTGATCACGCTTAGCATAAAGCATTTAATTTAAAGCAAGAATGAGCATTTAATTGCCCAGCAAGTAATAGCAGTTAATAAACTTTAGCTGAAAGAAGTAAATATTTTCTTTGAGGACTACTTCTACAACGAATCAACAGTTGTGAAGTCTTTTGAAACATATCTTAATAACATATCAAATCGTTTAAAATTTTGAAACGACGTAGTGACTATAAATACTGAGCGGTCAATGGACCATGAACTTTTATTTTTCATTTTCGAAAAGGTTTAAACAGAAATTTATCTGCAAATTGCTCTGGTCTTACGGACATGTAGGGTGATCAGCCCCGTTATGTCCTGTATTGATCAATACTATCTGTTTGAACGATAAATCATTCACTCTGTTCGCCTTGGGCACATAAATAATTTTCCCATTAAGGGTTGTTCATACTCAGTCTGGAGTCCTAACTAAATAATTCAATTGGACGACTTTATCATAATCAATACTATTCAATAGTACAATTCGAACTATGTCTAGCCGAGTCAAATAGCTTAGACAGTCATAAATACTTACCGAAGTTTAATAGTATGTAACAGAATTTGTCATATCAATGCATTTCAAGTTCAAGAGTTCTTGTAGGAATACAACAATTTATACAAGTGGGGACACTTGTATAATAACAGACAATAATGAGATTTTAATAAATAATAACTGAATTGAATAAAATTTCACAATATAAGAATAATTTCATAAACGAATCATGAATATCATTATGGATATGAATAATTTACAATAATTATTCATGAACATGCCTTGTATTGGATACTTGCTCAGTATAAAATTTTGAGTAAGGTTAGGGTACTTGCCTTGATAGCTGATTACTGCTACGTAGTATAGATTAAACTTTTAATATGAAGTCCTATCATCAATAGAATTATTCTTTTAAATAGAATAATACAACTTAACACATCATACTGCTTAAACATGTTGTCACATATTTATGTCAGTCATTACAACACATAAGAACGTATACCTAGTTAAACTGTGTTGGTTTGGTTTGAGTTCATTATCGTTTCGGCATCCCGATTGCATTATCGGATAATTAACGAATTTATTTTTTTATGAAACTTTGTTCAAGAACTTAAATATTATAATAGATAATTTAATTATCATTTATAATATTTTTTCAAACATTATTCATTTATAATGATTTTTAAACACTTATATCATTTTAATGATTTAATTGTCAATTAATATCATTATGATTAATATTTAAATAATTTAAAATATTAATGAACTTCATGTCAACACTTTAAAAGTTATTTATTGTAACTTAAAAATATTTTTAAAACCTTAATATTACCTTTAAATGATTTTTAAGATATTAAAATCATTTTTAAATAATTACCATTAATATTAAAATATTAATATATTTCATTTCCAAATATTAAAAGTTATTTATTATAACTTAAAATATTTTTAAAATATTAATATTACTTTCAAATGATTTTTAAAGTATTAAAATCATTTTTAAATAATTATCGTTAACATTAAAATATTAATATTATTCATATCAAAATATTAAAAGTTATTTATTATAACTTAAAATATTTTTAAAACATTTATTTTACCTTTAAATAATTTATAAAGCATTAAAATCATTTTTAAATAATTTATTTAATACAATTATTAAATAACTTTATTATCATTAATATTAAAATATTAATAAAATTCTTATCAAAATATTATAAGTTATTTATTATAACCTAAAATACTTTTTAAAACTTTAATATCATTTTTAAATGATTTTTAAAATATTAAAATCATTTTTAATTAATATTTTTAATATAATTATTAAATAAATTTATTATCAATAATATTAAAATATTAATGACATTTATCTCAAACTATTAAAAGTCATTTATTATAACTTAAAATATTTTTAATACTTTAATATCATTTAAACGATTTTTTAATATATTAAAATCATTTTAACTTATTTATTTAATATAATTATTAATTAAATTTAATATCATTAATATTTAATTAAATTAAAATATTAATGAAATTTATTTCAAAATATTAAAAGTTAATTTTTATAACTTAAAACAATTTTCAAAATAATTTTATGAATTTTTAATAATTAATTTCTATTTATTTCTGATTAATTTTATTATTTTTTATTAAAAATCGTAGCTAAAGGTCTTTAGTGACGAAATCTGTCACCTTAGGTGTTCTTGAGCAACTCAAGAACAGCCCTTAGGTACCTACTTTGACCAGCCTTAATTCTTAGTTAAAGAGGTTTCTGGGCATGCTAATGTATTAGTATTGTAGTATTGATGTAATATTACAATTACAAACAAATTTCTTAGTCAGGCTACATCACAACAAAAAGATATAAGTCTTTGAACAAGCTGTCAGAGCTGTTCTTCATTTTCTGGGCAGCCCAGAAACGGCCGGTCAACGCCGGTCAACGTACTTTGGGTGCTTATATCTTTCAATCGGTTAATATTTTTGTTGGTCTAGACGTCGGGCTATGTAGTATAACTACCAGGGTACACGAGTGAAGCACTTAAAGGGTCCAGCTATCAACACATAGAAAGATCTAGATTTTCAAAAAGTGGTCAGACGCTGCCTGAGAAATTTTAGGTTATCCAGAATTTCCAGATAAGCAAGCAGCCTAGTTTGACCGATTATAATTTCCGGTCGGTAAATATTTAAGGCTTGGGAGTGCTCTGGACTTGTAGTCCTCATGTCAGAGTACAACCTAGATACAACTTAACACCCAAACAAACTAACAGATAAGAGATCGAAGCGGTCAAAGTAAAGACCAGGCAGTGTTCTTCAGTTTTCTGGGTTACCCAGAAAACTCGAAGTCATGCTCGGTCAACGGATTTTGACCGTTCATATCTATCAACCTGTTAGTCCGATTTCCATTCTACCACTTCCAGGCTACTAACAACATGGCATAGAACACATATAAACACTTAAACACAACATAGCATTAACAGATTAAGAATTATAGGCCCCGACTTTGACTGCCAGAAAATATTTTTAAAAATTTTTCAGTTTTTTAAAATTCATGATTTCGAGCCTTTTGATGTTTTGAAAATGTTGCTTCTCAACCCAGATCATCAATAGACATAACATGCAACATATTCTAACAGTTAAACATAACATCTAACTTAGCATACAAGATTAAATTTTTTGGTTAGGGTTTTATACCTTTCTTGAACCAATTCTTGATTTCTTTTTCTGATTTTGATTTTGTAAGGATTGAGGAGGTTTATGGCTTTTTAGAGACTGATGTTGAGGGAAAATTTCGTGGGTCTTAGAGAGAGAAAGAGAAGCTTGGCTTATGTTTGAGAAAATAATGAAAGTTTAAGTTTTCTTTTTCTCTCTTTCTTTGCTACACTATGATTCATTGTATTTGATTTGGCTAGGTGTCAACTGATGGCTGATAGAGTTGATTTGCAACATGTGTGATATCTAAACATATATCTTGTAAAGATTTGCAAGCAAACTCAATTAAATAATTTTAAAAATGTTATTTTTGTAAATAATAAATCCCTTTAAGGATATACTTGTCCATGGTGCATGATTCTAGGGTTTAACCCTTAGGGTTTGTCAAATAATTCCTAGAATTTAGAAAATTAACCAGGAATTAAATAAAAATAAAATAAAATTACATTAATTTAAAAATTACATTTTTAATTGAAAAGTAGGGTTTTGTAAAAATTTAGAGTTTCTTGCTATAATTAGGGTTCCCAAATTTATGAATTAGGGTTTTCTAATCATTATTCTTAATCACATAATGTCCACACTTTCATTTAAATACAAACATATTAAATACTGTGTTTAATACTTAAACAAAATAAATAAATAAATTCTTAACATACATTTATATAATTATGTTAATTATCATATTTTTATATAAAATCTATAATCATATCTTGTATTAATATACTTACATATATATGAAGATAAATAAAATTAATAATTATATTTAATATCCAAATTCCTTAAGAAAATAATTTCTTATTATTCATAACATAAATATACTTTCCTTTTAAATACAATTATATAATAATTGTATTAATTCATAAAATTTCATAACATAGATCAAAATTTAGGGTTTTGATCTATAATTACACTTTACCTTAAATATCATTATTAATTAAGTTAAAATAATTAACTTAACTAATCTTGATAAATTCATAAATAAAATAATTATTATAATAATTCTAAGAATCATTTCATATATTCTTTAAATAATACATTAATCATATTTTCGTGAAAAATAAATAATGAAATATCTTTACTACCAAAGTACTTTATTATAAGAATATAATTTATAGTAATCAATAATTCCTTTATCGAAAAATTTATTTAAAATCATTCATGCAATAAATAATATATATTTATCACATATATACATATTCTTTACCTTACACGTATTCCCACCTTTATTATGATAGAAATAATATTAAAAAAAAATTATACGCAAAATTTCTTTTTTAATTATATAAAAAAAATCTTGGGTGATTACATAGATTATTTTAATTTTAATCAATACAATAATAAATATTGTAAACTATTTAAGAAGTATTATTCATTGTTTATAATTTTTAATGTATTGTCTCAATTTTTAGTTTGAAAATATTTCAAGTTAACTTTTAAAAGTCAATAATGATCTTATATTTTGAAGCGGAGGTTGTATATGATTTATTAAATTGAATAAAGATTTTATATAAACTAAAATACAATAAAAGTATAACAATTTACATGGAATAATTGCAACTGCATAAAGCATATCAGATCTACATAAATGTGTTAGAAAAGTATCTAGAGATTCAAAAAAATAAATCTATTCCTAATTAATTAATATTAAGAAACCTAATATATATATATCAAGGATAAGGCTCTAAAATGAACTGTTCGTAAACGAACATATATAGAATCCAGTGTTAAAGGTTGTTGATTGGATAAGAATATTTAACACTAATTAGGAATATATGATGGTACATAATTGGGTCAATCAACAACCTTTAATACTGAATCCTACATATGTTCATTTACGAATTATTCGTTTCAGAGTCTTATCCTATATATCAAAACAAATTAATGCATGACTAAACTTTAGTTTTCATTTTTATGATAGTAGTAACTTAGTTTTCTATAATAATTGTATTCCTTATAAGATTCTTTTGACTTATTATATATATATATATATATATATATATATATATATATTCTAATAGCATAGTATGCATCAGTCGATACGCGAGATGGAGCAAGTCTTCTAGCTTTGCCAACATGTCCAATATTAATTATTCCTTGAAAACAAATGGAAAAGATATAGCCACAGCCTATGGGTGCAGATTTTTCCACAAGTGTATATTTTTCAATTTTAATTATTCCTTGAAAACAATGGGAAAAGATGTGGCTATGCATGCATGCAAATTTTCCACAAGTACATACCCAATTTCCAATATTATTAAATTACCCAATTTTCAACGGGGACGTCATTCATTTAATGATTAGTACCCAAATCAATAAAGAAATTTTAGTTGAGTCATTACTTCTCATAAAGAAAAAGGGTCCTCTTAATATGTGACTTTAGGGTACATGTTAAGCACACAGTTTAAGAGAATATTTTCTTAAACTGTGTGCATATTCTTTTGATTTCTGCATTTGCACCAAGTTCAAAAGAATATTCACACAATTAAAGAGAATATTCTCTTGAACTGTGTGCTTAGCATGTGCTCTTAGGGTACATGTTTAGAAATTCCAAAGAAAAAATAGCTCTTCCATACACTTAAAAGTACTCGCTCATTCCTTCAGCAACCCATTTTAATTTGCCTTCATAACAACATAAATTAGAAATGAAACACCTAAACTATGACCAGCTTTTTTTTTCTTACCCTTACCCTTGATGTTTTTCATACTCATGATTCTTCTACCCATTTCTTCTTCAGCGACATGAAAACTAGAAGACCAAGCAGCAGCAGCAGCTCTTTTGACGTGGAAAGCAAGCCTTGACAACCGAAGCCAATCATTGTTGTCGTCATGGGCCGGAAGCAGCCCTTGCAGTAACTGGACCGGAATTAGTTGCGACAAAGTTAGAAGCCATCATGTATCCCATATAGTCCTCGAAAGTTACGGTTTAAAAGGTATGCTTCGCGATCTTAATTTCTCATCTTTCCCCCATCTCCATACCTTGACATTTTTGACAACACTCTCTATGGGAATATCCCCTCCCAAGTTGGTAGCCTTTCCAAGCTCAAAAACCTTGATATTTCTGCCAATCGTCTTTCTGGAGAGACTCCATCAGAAATAGGGTTGCTCAAAAACCTTGAAATTTTTTATGCTTCTCGAAATCAATTCAGTGGCTCAATTCCACAAGAGATAGGGTTGCTCACCTCTCTTAGAGAATTGTCTTTCCATACGAACAGTCTGACCGGTTTTATCCCAGCTACTATAGGAAACTTGGTCAACCTAACCATCTTATATCTCTACAAAAATCAACTTTCAGGGTCTATCCCACAAGATATAGGAATGTTGAGGTCTCTCGTCGATGTTGAACTCTCGACAAACAACCTGACCGGTTCTATCCCATCGAGTATTAGAAACTTGCTCAACCTAACCATCTTATACCTCTACGAAAATCAACTTTCAGGGTCTATCCCACAAGAGATAGGAATGTTGAGGTCTCTCGTGGAAGTTGAACTCTCGGCAAACCATCTCACCGGGTCAATCCCGAGTACTATAGGGACCAATCCCTATATAGGTAATCTAAAAAAGCTCTATCTCGATAACAATAAACTCACGGGACCAATCCGTCAAGAAGTTGGCATGCTCAGGTCACTTAGGGAGCTGGCTTTGAGTGTCAACAATCTCACCGGGTCAATCCCGAGTACTATAGGGAACCTGAGTAGATTAATCGACCTCAGACTTTTTTATAATGAACTCACAGGACCCATCCCTTCTGAACTGAATAATCTTACACATTTGAAAGCTTTGGCTTTAAGTTGCAACAATCTCACGGGTCGTTTACCCAATGATATATGCCTTGGTCGATCACTTTTAAAAATTTTTGCGGCCCACAATTATTTCGTTGGTTCAATCCCCAAAAGTTTGAAAAATTGTTCTAGTTTATATAGCGTTTGGCTTCAAGGAAATCAAATTACAAGTAATATATCAGAAGATTTTGGCATTTATCCCAACTTGCCCTATCTTGATTTGAGCCATAACAAGTTCTATGGTGAGTTGTCTCCAAATTTTGGACTCTGCCAAAAACTGACAAGCTTAAACATCTCCAACAATGATCTGACTGGGAAGCTACCATCTGAGCTAAGCAAGACAATTCAGCCTACAAAGACTTGATCTTTCATCAAATCACATCGTTGGTGAAATTCCTAAAAGTTTTGGAGATCTAAGCTTATTATTTGACCTATTTCTCGAAAATAATAAGCTTTCTGGTTTTGTTCCACCAGAAATTGGCAAGTTGTCCTATTTACAAAGACTTAACTTGGCAAATAATAATCTTATTGGTCCAATTCCAGAACAACTAGGTGACTGCATGAAGTTATAGAGTATGAGTTTGAGCATGAACAGATTTACCCAAGATATTCCATTCAAATTTGTAATTTACAGTATCTTCAATATCTTGATTTTAGTCAAAACGTGCTCGTGGGCATGCTACCTCAACAACTTGCAAAGCTAAAGAGTTTAGAGATGCTTAATCTTTCTCACAATGAGCTCTCTGGTTTCATTCGATCAGTCTTTGATGGAATGGTGAGTCTGACTTCTGTTGATATATCCTACAACCAGTTTGAAGGTCCTCTCCCCAACATCAAAAATTTTCAAGGTGATTTGGAAGCGGCATTCAAAAACAACAAAGGTTTGTGTGGCAATCTAACTGGTTGATCCCTTGCTCACGTGGAATAATTCGCGCGAGGAAGAGCAAAAGCATTGTGATCTTGATCACACTTCCACTTTTGGGCTTTTTGTTCCTTTTATTTTCCATTGTTGGGATAACTTTTTATTGTCATAGAAGAGTGAAGAGGAATGTAAAGGACGACACAAGCGAAGTTAAAAGTCAAAATTTGTTTGCCATATGGAGTTATGATGGAAAGATGGTATATGAAAGCATCATTGAAGCTACGGAGAACTTTAACTGTACATACTGCATTGGGGAGGGAGGATATGGGATGGTTATAAAGCCGAGTTGCCAAGTGTCAATTTGTTGCTGTGAAGTAGTTTCATTCGTCACAAGATGGAGAGCTTGGGAATGTAAAAAGTTTTACTAGTGAGATTCGTGTTTTAACCGAAATACGTTATCGTATATCGTAAAGCTTTTTGGTTTTTATTCGCATCCACTGCATTCTTTGTTGGTATATGAGTTTTGGAACGGGGAAGCTTGGCAAAAATATTGGGTAACAACGATGAAGCAATGCAGTTTGATTGGAGAAAGAGGCTAAATATTGTTACTGGTGTGGCGAATGCTTTATCATATATGCACCACGATTGCTCGCCACAAATAGTTCATCGAGATATTTCAAGCAAGAATATACTATTGAATTCGGAATTCGAGGCCCATGTGTCTGATTTTGGAATTGCAAAGTTTTGTAGCCAGACTCATCTAACTGGACCTCATTTGCTGGAACTTTTGGATACGCAGCTCTAGGTAAATACTTTCTATGGCTTTAAGCTTTAATTCATTTTATAGATATATTTAATTAATGCATTATCGAAGGCAAAGCTATGGAAATTAAACTTGTTTTGTTAAAATTTAACATCAAAACATTATTTATGTCTCTTAGTAATCATATATTTCTCTTTCTCTTTCTTTTTACATGTGAAACTCAGACATGTAAAATCACCTAACATTCACGCTTCCAAATAAACTCACCTAGACTCCATTGCTCAGGGTCCCTAACAAGAACCATCTTAATTACACATTTACATACAATTAGTATTTGTAATGTTTTTCTTAACTAGCACATTTGTAGCACTCGAACTATATTTAATCTTTAGTACAAACATACTAGTGACCGGTGCAAAATATTATGGACAACTTCAAAAAGAAATGTTTCTGAAATAAGTTGGCGAACATATATTATTTATGAAATGAATTTCACAAAATATATACTAGATAAAAAGTAAAGATTCATATACACACACACACAAATTTTAGGAAATCAAATAGATACAAGCTTAGAGTACTACATGTTTAATTATCTCTTTTTCTTCAATGTTTTTGTCCTTCCGTTTCTTTTTGTTTATGTACTTGTATTGCAGAACTTGCTTACACAATGGAAGTGAATGAGAAGTGCGCCGTTTATAGCTTTGGAGTGCTTTTACTGGAAGTGATTATGGGGAGGCATCCAACTGATCTCATTATCTCTCTCGTCGCCGACAACATTGACAGCTGCATATGGTATACTATTAAAGGACTTGTTGGACCAACGCCTCTCAGCTCCGTTGGATCAAGTGGGTGAAGAAGTGATCATTGTTGTGAAGCTTCTTTTTCTTTTTCTTTTTCTAAATCCACAATTTAGACGCAACATGAAACAAGTTTCCGTTAGACTAACAAAGCAAACGCCACCACTTCAAAGCTCACTAAACGTTATTACAGTTGGTCAACTGTTTGATCCTTAGTGTTCGACATGCTTTATGTTAATGTAATAATATAAAGTTAACTTCATATTTTCCAGATACATCCTCTTGTAATAGATTAA
This sequence comes from Panax stipuleanatus, assembly GCA_020205555.1. NCBI lineage: Eukaryota > Viridiplantae > Streptophyta > Magnoliopsida > Apiales > Araliaceae > Panax > Panax stipuleanatus. The sequence goes on along the minus strand of CM035119.1, from coordinate 121,523,786 downwards.
ATGTTTTACTATTTTCTACTTTGTCAAATTAAAATTGTATTGTACTACCTAATATGACTTTAATGCATTTTTTTCCATAAGTTGGTGCGATGTTTC